>CP126892.1:92466875-93667500 GCA_030440675.1 Furcifer pardalis
GGGCAGAGCACCAAGTCTTTTGTTCTGTGGGGTGGCCTGAGAATTACTGACCATCTACTTTATATACTTTAGTATAAGTAGTTTTTTAGCCTCCAAAATGAGGTCCAAAAAGGGGATTCAATTTATACTCTGGTCAACGACCCTGAGGGTCCCAAAACCACAATGGTGCAAATTCAAACATACAGTAAAAACAACACACTACCGTAAAAACTCAAAAATATACCCACACAAATGCCTAAATTGATTTTACCATATTTTCATGTATTTTAATTATTGAAACTCGCTAGCAGCTGCTGCATTTTCCACCCTGGCTTATACTCTGGTCAATGTGTTTTCCTAGTTTTAGTGGTCCAAATTAGGTTTGTTGTTCAGTCACACAGTCGATTACAACCCTTTGCAACCCCATGGACCACTGTCCGCCAGGCACTCCTGTCCTCCACCATCCCCCTCAACTCGCTCAGCTCTATGCCCATTGTGTCCACAATACCATCTAGCCATCTCATTTTTGGCCACCCCCTTCTTTTGCCCTCAACCTTTCCAAGCATCAAGGCTTTCTCAAGTGAGTCTTCTCATTTGATGTCCAAAGTACTTTAGCTTCATCTTTACTATAATCCCTTCTAAGGAGCAGTCAGGGTTGATTTCTTCTAAGATTGACCTATTTGTTCTCGCTGTCCATGGGACTCTCAAAACTAGGTACCCAGATTTATATTCGGGAAGACTTATAGTCGAGTATATATGGTAGATTGTTCTGTAAAGGTGGTGTGGGAAATTGCAATTTGATAATGGCCCAGCAACCCTTGACTAATATTTAAACCTTTGAGATGGGTGTCCAGCATATGTATATCAGAGAATAAACAAAATAAAAGAAAAAACATTACCCCGTAAAGCACTGGTGGGATGTCAAAATTTTTACTACCCCACCATGATGTCATCACAGTGTGGGTGGCGCTAATGTCATGATGTCATGGGTGGAGCCAACATGGCATGATGTGGGTGGGGCCAAACACACATCTCAACCCACCCACCCCACAAACCCATAAATAAAATAAAAATATATTAAAATACACCCACCCACCCAAACACAAATCAACCAGAGCTATTAAACCAGAGCTTAAAGCTTATACTGGCTAATCTTTCTCACATTAGGTCAGATGGAAGGAACTACAGAATGAACTCGCCACAAGATGGCTTCATTTTTACACTTTTCAACAGTTAAAGAAGTTAGGTACTAAGTCTTTGCCTAACCAGTTCTCTAGGATAATCTACCTTAATGTAAATGTAAAACAGCTGTATCTCCTTAAGGGTTCTCCAGTTGGAACAGCAATTGGAACAGCACAGGTGTAGCTTATTGACGAGGTAACTCCAAGACTTTGCTTAAAAACCCCAAGCCAGGCTTCCGGGCCTTTTTAGGAACTGTGGTAGTACGTCAATATAGGTAAAGGTATTAAATACACATTAAAATACACACAGACACACCACATCCTAAGTTGAGTCACTTGCCTTGGGGAGCAGGCTATAGGGAGCTTCAGGCTAGCAGCTTCTCTTCCTCCTCCCCTCTTGGGAGGACAGCAAGGAGGACGTGCATACGTGCCAAGCACTGTAGGCAAGCATGCACACATAGTGCTTGGTGCGCATGCGCAGTGGGGGAGCCAGTGAAAAGGTAAGCCCTGAAGGTGGTTCCCCGCAAAACCTGCTACCGTTTCTCCGGGACACTGGGAAAAGTTACTACTGGTTCTGGCGAACTGGTGCAAACCTGTTATATCCCATCACTGCCTTAAAGTCTAACTACTGTATTTAAATGCTTGCACAGACTAACATGGTAACCACTTGAAAAAATTCAGCATATGCATGTACTTTATTTCTGCTCTCTCTGAATCCTTGTCTTGTAATTAATATAAAGTAGTTACTCTTTAAGGTACCACATGAAATAAAAAAGGAGATCTGGGGAACATAGTTAAAAGTAGAGACATCACCTTGTAAACCAAATTCATATAGTCAAAGCAATGGTATTCCCTGTGGCAATGTATGGTTGTGAGAGCTGGACCATAAGGAAAGCTGAGTGCAGAAGAATAGATGCCTTTGAGATGTGGTGTTGGAGGAGAGTTTTAAGAGTACCCTGGACAGCGAGGAAAACAAATAGGTCGATCTTAGAAGAAATCAACCCTGACTACTCCTTAGAAAGTCAAATAGTAAAGATGAAGCTAAAGTACTTTGAACATAAAATGAGAAGAGAGGATTTGCTTGAGAAAGCCTTGATGCTGGGAAAAGTTGAGCACAAAAGAAGGGGGCAGCCAAAACCGAGATGGTTATTAAATGGTATTGTAGACGCAATGGGCACAAAGCTGAGCGAGTTGAGGAGGACGGCGGAGGAGAGAGATGCCTGGAGAGCAATGGTCCATGGAGTTCCAAAAGGGTCAGAATCGACTGCGACTAAACAACAAAAGATTTTTTGTTTGTTTTATTTACTATCTGATAATTTTTAAAAAAAATTGTGTTGGCTTCAAGTAAAATAAATAAATTTCGTGTCAGAAATTAAATTTGGGTTGAAAGGATTTTTTGCTGGAGAAACTCCGCTCAGGGGACGCCCGAATGAGGCTCCTTTCATGTCCCCAAGATCCATCGTGCTGCATTCTGGCATCGAACCCCGACCTTCCAGTTTTCAAGCTCAGCGTCTTAACCACTAAGCTCCCGCAGTGCTGCGGCTTCAAGTACCCAGGTGGGGTTGGGGAATTCCAACTGAGAAAAGCATCTTCGGCCTGTTCTTATTTCTAGCCTCATGGATCGCTCTACGGCTCTCCTTTCTTATTTATGACTCTCACAACCCTCTCGCTCAGCGAAGGGATGTAACAGGTTCTCACCAGTTCGCCAGAACCGGTAGTAAATTTTTCCAGTGTCCCAGAGAACCGGTAGCAGCTTTTGGGGGGAACCACCTTCGGTTTAAAAGCTCTGGTTGATTTGTGTTTGGGGTGGATATAGGTGTATTTTAATGTATTTTTATTTTATTTTATTTTTTTACGGGTTTGTGTGGTGGGTGGGTGGGTGGGTTGAGGTATGTGTGTGTGCTTATTTTTATTTTATTATTATTTATTTATTTATATTTTTTTCTTTGGCCCCACCCATGTCATGATGTTGGCTCCACCCACATAATGATGTCATTACATTAACTCCACCCACACTGTGATGACATCACGGTGGGGGGGTAGTAAAATTTTTGACATCCCACCACACTGCTCTCGCTTCAAAACGCACGCACGTAATGGCGGCACTCTTCCACCTCTCCTCAGGACACCCTGAATCACCCCCTCCCCCTGCTTCCACCTCTCTATTCTTAGCTCTATGACAGCGGAGGGAGGCTCGAGCGATCAGATGAATGAATAAACAAATCACGGGCATGCGCACTCAATCTCGAACCGTAGGCCGGAAAGATTGCGCACGAGGCAAGAGAGGCGCCGCTCTTGCTCCGCCCTCTCTATGATGCAACTGCCCAGTCACACAGAGAAGGCCGAGGAATGGCTACGCGTGCGCGGGTGGTGGTGGTGGTGGTGGAAGGAAGAAACTAGGCCGCCGGTCACGTGACCGCGCCGCCGCATTCCTTCCGTCCGCCATTTTAGGTTCGGATCATCGAGGCGGCGCCATTAAAGCGCGAGAAAAGGAGGGAAAAGACCCCCCCCCTGAGCCCCGCGTTGCGCCGGGATCGCGGATCCCCGTCTTTTTCTTTATCCTCCTTTCTCCCCCCCCCCCGGGTTGTCGTAGGGCAGGCCCGAGTCTGCACGGCGTCCACCATGTCGGACCAGCAGATCACCGGAGAAGCCGCTGCCGCCGAGGAGGCTTCGGAGCCGACCGAGGAGATGGAAGAAGCCGCGAGCGGCGGTGGCAACACTGGCGGCAACAACAGCGCGGAAGGGGGAGGCGGAGGTGGCGGAGGCGGAGGCGGAGGAGGCAATAATGCCAGCAGCACCCCCACCACCACAACCGGCGCCGCTGCCGGCGAGTCGGAGGGAGCTAAAATTGACGCGAGCAAGAACGAGGAGGATGAAGGGTAAGCCCAGTCGAGTATAACGGAGGCCGCATGCTGCCGCTCTTTTCCTTTACTCCGAGGAGACCCACACCGAGTAAATGCTTGGGCCTCATTTCAGAGTAGATCATGAAGGGCGGGAAAACTTAGCACATTGGGACTCTTTAAGATATGGGGGGGGGGAAAATCCCATAGAGAGTAGTCCATATACAAGTAATACCTCAGATAACATTAGTATCGAATAACACTAAAATCGCATAACATTAAGGAATCTGGGGGGGAAGAATTGCATCGGATAACATTAAGATCCTATGGGATGCATCGGATAACAACCGCTAAAGCCTGTGTGGTTACAATGTATCTCTATGGATCCCATAGGATTTTAACATGCATCGGATAACACTAAAAATCGGATAAAACACCAAGACTTGTGGAACCAGGTTTTAGTGTTATCTGAGGTTTTACTGTATTGCTTTTTTTTATAGAGGAGAAACATCCCCCTCGTCAGCATCAGGGCGACTCTTTCCCCCCGTTTCTCTCTTGGGGCATCTGCACTCGCATTGCCGTTTTGAAGGCATTTTCTTAGGGAGGAGGGAAAATTGCATAGGATTGGACGTTTTATCTCCCTTTTGTTTATGTGGTTACGTCCTCTTAGTTAAGATAGAAGGGCGCAGTTAGTTTAACGTTGGCACGCCTTGTACGAATGGCTGGTGTGAAAGCCTGCCAGTGCTTTCTTTTGGCTGCCACCCATCTCCCCCCACCCCAGCTTAATTTTTTTAAAATTACTTCATTGTGATCGAAGCCCAGTCACTTGTGGCCAATATTGGTGAGTCCCTCCCTAATTTGCCACTCATAGCAATTATAGTAAATGATAATAGTAATACATACTTAGACACTGCCTTAACAATTCTTAGGTCCTCGGTTAAGTCTTTAACTGTTAATTTTATGCCAGTCTTTGACTGAATCTAATGATCGATTTTTATTTACAATAACAACAACAATAATAATTGACCCTCGGGTACTTTGGCAGTTTATTTATTTATTTGCTTACTAGTTCAAATTTATATTGCCGCCCACTTGACGTAGCGACTCAGTTGTTATTGGTAGGTGCACTTTGGTAAGAGTGGCTCTCCTGTGTGTCTGCTTCCCCTTTTAGTAGCACAGGATGGCATTAAGTGGCTACTGTGTAATGTACTATAATTATATAATAAATTTAGATTTTGTGCTGGAGAAATAGAAGGGTGTCACTCCCCAACTCTGCGGAGGATAGGTGGAAAAGCAGTAGACATTGTACCTGCTGTTTCTCTTTAAAACTACTCTTAAAACTTAGAATAGTTATTTTTAGTCCTTTTTGTGGAGGCTAGGTGGAAAAGCAGTAGATCGTACCTGCTATTTCTTTTTTAAACTACTTTTTAAAACTGCCCAGTAGTTTTAAAAAGAAACAGCAGGTACAGTCTACAGCTTTTCCTCCTAGCCTCAGAGAGGACTAAAAATAGCTGCTTTTTAAAACAATTAAAAAATAAAGTTTGGCTTGTAATGAAGAAGCATATAAGTAAATCCTGGCATGAGAAACTACACAGAACAGTAAGTAAATCAAATAAAGTTGTGTAGGTTTTGTCTTAAGAGGAAGAATTGAACACGCTGGGTAGTTTCTTCTTGACTTAGGGTTTGAGTTTGAAGTACCGCTGTGGTTGACAGCTTTCTGTGAGGCAATTTCACTGATGTGCAGATTTGCATATCCGTTAAATGTTTGGGCATAAAGCAAATAAGGAATGGGAATTTTTCTGTGCTGTGGACCCATGGTATGGCTCTGAAACAAGAGCCTAAATTTTTGAAAAGTTACATGATTGGAAAGAAGCTGCAGACAAAATATTTTGCAGTTTAAGAAGAAAGAGAATGTGGCAAGATAGTTGATAAAATTGTGGTTGATGACTGAGATCTCAGCCATGTAAGTGAAAATGAGCCAAGTGATTTAAAAATAAATTGCTGTGTGACCATGAGAGATAAGGTAAATGGGGAATATCACTGTACAGTACGTCCCTATCAAATGTGGCTGGCAAATGGCAACTTTTTCACATACCTATGGTTGCATGTTTTGGCCATCTTGTGTAAAGTCCTAATGACTTGCTGGGGAAGTAAGTGGGAACTCACCAAAAGGTGCCTTTATTTTGGCAGTTTCATGTCTGGCCTAGACATGGAAGAAGAAGCTGAGGAAAGTGAATTTGGTTCTAAGCTGAAAATGAATGATATATTTTCCTTTGAACCTTGTTTATTTTCATCATGAAAACAGGGTGAAGATTAATGTTGTAGAGAGACATCTGAGTACTGGCTGTCAATAACTTTTTAGTGTGAGACAGCTCTAGTGATGCTCATTAATATTATTGTAACTGAAAGTTATAATAAGGAGATGGAGTTACTCTTTTACTGGGGAACAGTATTCAACTCTTTAAACTGGGTCATTAAGATTATCCTTCAGCATTTGAATTGGCTCTTTTTATTCATTCTGCATGTGGTTTAAAGTGCAGGTTACACCATCTGACTCACTGGGAGAACAGCAGGAACAATCAAGCTTTTTCATAGGCAGATAATTTCCATGATAGTAAATTCAAATGTGGATAACCATGCTGTTGCCTCAAGTTAAGGCTGTGGGGGAAATAGTCTACTTTTCAAAGGTGCAGCCTTAAGATAAGGAACTCATTTGCCGCTTGCTAGGAGGTGAAAAACAGCCAGCTAAACAAGACTAGGGTATGTTTTCCTGGTACAGTTGCAAAAAGTGTATTGGTAAAAATAAAGTGAGGTTTTCCACTGTTCTCAAGATAGCATAAATTAGTGTTGCATTTTATTCAAACTGGGTTTTCTGGGAAGTTTTGGAGTACAGTATGTCATAGATTAAATAGCTTTCTGATTATAAATTCCACTCTCATGTTCTGTTGACTGGGGAGTGGCTGAACATGTCTGTACTTATTTGGAAGTTGTTAAGCTGCATATTTAATATTAAAATTGTATTAAGTATGTCTCGATCAATGCTATATGAAATAAAGATCCTTGTTAAACAGCTAATAAATGTAGGAAGTTTGCAGATTTGACTGTTGTAATCTTTGTTTTGGAAGCAATTATAAAAACGAATGTAGCTAGTATGCATACCATCTAACAGTAATAGCAAGTATCAAAGATAGTACAGTAATACCTCATATAACATTAGTATCGAATAACACGAAAATCGCATAACATCAAGGAATCTGGGGGGAAGAATTGCATCAGATAACATTAAGATCCTATGGGATGCTTCAGATAACAACCGCGAAAGCCTGTGTGGTTACAATGTATCTCTATGGATCCCATAGAGGATCAGATAACACTAAAAATCATATAACACGAAGACTTGTGGAACCAGGTTTTAGTGTTATATGAGGTTTTACTGTACCATGTTTCAAAATAGAAAATAACATGGTATTATCTTTGATACTTGATTCAGTAGTTGTGTTATAACCTGTTGGATTATGTCAGGTTTGTTATGTTTACACAGAAGTATACACAATCTAAACACAATGACAGAAATTAGTAGTAAATCACAGCAACCTAGTAAACTAGTGGTATATAAATGTTAACCCAGAAAATCTCTGCTGATTTATGGATCCACTCTAGTTATAACTTACTATTGATTTTTTTTTCTGCAGTAAATTGCTGGCCAACCTTTTCCTGTATTCCTTTTTGGAGGCAAGATATTGAAACTTGTAATCACTCCTAAGCTTCAGAGCTTCCTAAACGTGGCTTCAGACCCCTTTGTGGAATACAGTAATACCTTGGATAACGCTAAGACTTGGTTCCACAAGTCTTGGTGTTATCTGATTTTTAATGTTATCTGATCCATGTTAAAATCCTACGGGATGGATCGGATAACGTTAAAGCTCCATAGAGATACATTGTAACCGCACAGGCTTTAGCGGTTGTTATCCGATCCATCCCATAGGACCTTAATGTTATTCGATCCAATTCTCCTTCTCAGATTACTTAACGTTATGCGATTTTAGCGTTATCCGAGGTAAACGTTATCCGAGGTATTACTGTAATAATGGTTTTGACTGCCTTGGTGAATGACTTTTGTGATGAACTGGATGGTTGAGTGTGTTTCTGGTTTTGCTAGACATCTCAGCAGTTTTCAGTATCTTTTTGAGTCATCTGTCTGAGATGAGTCTTAGATCCACTGGTTTACAGTGGCATTGGCGCTCATAGGATGGTGATGATGTCCTGGCAAAAACAGTCTCCAGCCTTCCCTTCATGCATTGATCCCAGCTATCTCTTTGGGGCATACCTATAAGGGCAAAGTAGTGAACTTGGATTATTTGAATCCAGGTTAAACTAGTATATTTTTATATAAGTGTGGATAGTTATTTTTGTTTTGTTTTTATTACTAAGTTTTACAGGTTCAGTATTGAATTCTGTCTGCAGGAAAATGTTCATTGGAGGCCTTAGCTGGGATACTACAAAGAAAGATCTTAAGGATTACTTCACAAAATTCGGCGAAGTTACGGACTGCACCCTGAAATTGGACCCTATCACAGGGCGATCAAGAGGTTTTGGCTTTGTGTTGTTCAAGGAATCTGAGAGCGTGGACAAGGTATGTATTCTTCTAAAGCAATTCTGTGCTGTTGAAGCAATATAAGTGTTAAGATTTGAATAATAACTGTAGAAAGATTGTTCTTGATTTTGTAAGCCTTGCTTTTTCTAAAAAGTGTAACTACTTGCAGGTCATGGATCAGAAGGAGCACAAGCTGAATGGCAAAGTGATTGATCCCAAAAGAGCTAAAGCAATGAAAACAAAGGAACCAGTGAAAAAGATCTTTGTTGGAGGCTTGTCTCCAGATACACCTGAAGAGAAAATAAGGGAATACTTTGGTGGATTTGGGGAGGTGAGTGAATATTTTTGTGTATTGTTAATGTAAGATTTATAGAAATATGGGCCACCTAAATAATTTACTGTACAGTAAAACCTCATATAACACTAAAACCTGGTTCCACAAGTCTTGGTGTTATATGATTTTTAGTGTTATCTGATGCATGTTAAAATCCTATGGGATCCATAGAGATACATTGTAACCACACAGGCTTTAGCGGTTGTTATCTGAAGCATCCCATAGGATCTTAATGTTATCTGATGCAATTCTTCCCCCCAGATTCCTTAATGTTATGCGATTTTAGTGTTATTCGATACTAATGTTATATGAGGTATTACTGTATTTCATATTAATATAATATTTCTGGAAACAGATATACAGTAATACCTCGGATAACGTTTACCTCGGATAACGCTAAAATCGCATAACGTTAAGTAATCTGGGGAGGAGAATTGGATTGAATAATGTTAAGGTCCTATGGGATGGATCGGATAACAACCGCTAAAGCCTGTGCGGTTACAATGTATCTCTATGGAGCTTTAACATCCGATCCATCCCATGGGATTTTAACATGCATCAGATAACACCAAGACTTGTGGAACCAAGGTATTATCCGAGGTATTACTGTACTTGGGTGGTTTTTTTTAAAAAAAATTATAATGTGCATTTTTAGGGTTGGTGGGTTATCTTCATCTTTATTTTTCTGAAACCACCAGAGAACAATTATCGCATTGTAGCCAGACAATGTAAGTAAATAATTGCAGCAGGCACTCTTAAAGGAATTACTTGTTGAAAGAAAGGGGAACACCTCCTCAGAAATGGTGGCTGCTATCTACAGTGCAGTGGTGCAGTGGTTAAGCTGGTGTACTGCAGCCAAAACTGCTGATGTTGTGAGTTGTATCCTGAAAAGTGGATCAAGGTTGACTCAGCCTTCCATCCTTCCAAGGTCAGTAAAATGAGTACCCAGCATGTTGGGGGCAAAATGCTAATCAATTTGTAAACTGTCCAGAGATTCACTAAGAGCTTTTGTTGTTGTTCAGTTGCACAGTCGATTCCGACCCTCTGCGACTCCCATGGACCACCACCCGCCACGCACTTCTGTCCTCCACCATCCTCCTCAGTCCACCCAGCTCTGCTCCCAATGCATCCACAATACCATCTAGCCATCTCATTTTTGGCCGCCCCCTTTTCTTTTGCCCCCCACCTTTCCCAGCATCAAGGTCTTCTCAAGTGAATCCTCTCTTCTCATTTGGTGTCCAAAGTACCTTACCTTCATCTTTACAATTTGACCTCCTAAGGAGCAGTCAGGGTTGATTTCTTCTAAGATTGACCTGTTTGTTCTCCTCGCTGTCCAGGGGATTCTCAAAACTCTCCTCCAACACCACATCTCAAAGACATCTATTCTTCTGTGCTCAGTTTTCCTAATGGTCCAGCTCTCAGAACCATACATTGCCACCGGAAATAGCATTGCATTGACTATACGAATTTTTGTTTGCAATTTGATGTCTCTACTTTTCACTATGCTACTCAGATTTCTCATCGCTTGCCTCCCAAGAATCTAAGAGCTATGGGGCAGTATATAAGAGTAATTGTATTCTAAGTAATGGTATTCTAAGTATCCATGACAAAAATTAACCTCACTAAAGGGCAGTGAAGTCAGAAAAAGGTCAGGTGTTCATGTTTGAAGGAATAAAATAAACTGTAAACATACAACGCTTAAATATCTTCTTTTTAGCATTATCTGATACAGTCGTTCTTAGCAGCAGGGTGGCTGGAAAGCTGAACGGGGTTCTCCGTTCAGCTTCCCAGACACCCTGCAGCTATGGAGGCAGGAGTGGGGTTGCTGGAAAGCTGACGGGGGGGGGGGGCTCCCCCTTCGGCTTCCCCAGCCACCCCACAGCTGCGGAGGCAAGGGCGGGTGGCTAGGGAAGCCGACAGGGAGTCCTCGTCAGCTTCCCCAGCCACCCTGCAGCTGTAGATCGGGTCCTCTGATCTCTCTGGAGCAGGCAGGGGACCCGATCTACAGCTGTTACTGGGCTTCCCCAATGTCCCAAGCCAGTGCAGCAAGCCAAAACGTCAGGGTTCGAACTCCGACGTTTTGGCTTGCTCCACTGGCTGGGGACAGCGGGGAAGCCCAGAAACAGCTTGGATCGGGTCTTCCCACCTCCCTGGACCCGGCAGGGGGGTCAGGGACCCCAAAATTGGTAAAAAAAGGTCCTTTTTTAAAACCAATTTTGGGGTCCCTGGCCCCCCCTGCCGGGTCCAGGGAGGTGGGAAGACCCGATCCAAGCTGTTTCCAAAGTTCCCCCATCCTCCTTGAGGCTGTAACAAGCCAAAACGTCGGGATTTGAATCCTGACGTTTTGGTTTGTTGCAGCCTCAAGGAGGGTGGGGGAACTTCAAAATTAGCGCGTATCGGGTCTCCCGACCTCCCTAGAGCCGATGCGTGCTATTTTTGAAGTTTCCCCACCCTCCTTGAGGCTGCAACAAACCAAAATGTCAGGATTCGAATCCTGACGTTTTGACTTGCTGCACTTGCTGAGGACGTCGGGGAAGCCCAGAAACAGCTTTGATCGGGTCCTCCCACCTTCCTGGACCCGGCAGGGGGGTCAGGGACCCCAAAATTGGTTTTAAAAAATGGACTTTTTTAAAACCAATTTTTGCCAGGTCCAGGGAAGACCCAATCCAAGCTGTTTCTGGGCTTCCCCGACGTCCTCAGCAAGTGCACCAAGCCAAAAAGTCAAGATTCAAATCCCGACATTCTGGCTTGCTGCAGCCTCCAGGGAAACAGGGCTTTTTTTAACGTTGTGTGATCAATGTATCACACAACGTTAAAAACCGGATAACGACGAGACTTGTGGAATCAAGTCTCATCGTTATCCGGGGTACTAGTGTACATTGTTCTGGCTAATTGAAGAGGGTACAGTCTTGTCATATGCCCAGTCATGTTTCTAATTGCATACAAGGCTCCTCATCTGTAGTTTTTCAGGGTAACCTGAGTGATTCCTAACAGAATTTTGGCTGTTATTTTTCATTTTTTCAATTTTGTCCCACTCTCTACCTGATAACAAACTATTCAATCTAATTAAATGGCCATGATTGATTGGCCAAACTTTGGCCAGACAGGAGAATCTTTTTTAATTAGGTGAAAGTGAAATGTCTGTTTCCTAAGTACAATATATAAGATCTGGGAAATGATTAAATTAATTCTTCTTCATTGACATGACTTATTTCATTAGCCAAAATCCTTTTGCTTAGCATAATACATTGCACTAGAATAAGCTTCTTAAATCAATGATGATTTAACGAGACAGCATCTCTGTAAGTTCAATTGATTCAAATGGGCTTACCATAACTGCAGTTTACTATGCTAAAGTAAATTAGCAAAGAGTAGCCCCTTTGGAATTAGTGGGATTTATGAAGGAATTGACAGACCAAATCCCTGTTGATTCAATGGGCCTAATTTAATAAGATTTATTATACTAAGCAACAGGATTTGGACACTGTATTGTGTAGAATAACTAAGCAATTGTTGGTTTTTATCCACTCTTTGTTTGATGTGATTACTGATTAGGTGGAATCAATAGAGCTTCCTATGGACAATAAAACCAACAAGCGCCGTGGATTTTGCTTCATTACTTTCAAAGAAGAAGATCCAGTGAAGAAAATTATGGAGAAGAAATACCACAACGTTGGTCTTAGTAAAGTATGTTTAAAGTTATGATTCTACAATATCTATTAGTTACAAAGAGAATCCTGGTTGTGTCCAGTCCGTTAAGAGTTAGTGTTACAAAGGTGGAAATAAATGTGGAAGAAACAGATAGAGTTGACTGGAGCCAAGGACTAAATTACATTTCTAAAATGTGTGGGTGTACCATTACTGCTGTCATCAACTTCTTGTCTTGCTGTATCCAAATCTGAATATTGGCGATCCTTCTAGTGACCATCCATGCAAGCTGTCCTGAGAATATAATGTAGTGGCCTTTCATCCACATCGCAGCATGACACTCGTACCACTGATCCAGTTCTGTGAGTCACTTTCTTGCCCTGAGTCCTTTTGGCACATAAACTCTTCCTCAGCTCCAGGCCAGTATTGGTGATGCTGTTGCCCTCCATCAAGATGGATTCAAGTGGGATTTAATCCACTTGGGGACCATTACTCTTCCCTGTGGACTTTGCCACCCAAGGCCGATCCTCCTCAGGGTTGGCAGGTTAGTTAACTGCCGCCTGACACTGAGTCACTGGCAGTTGGTCTACTCTATTAGCAGGATAAATTACGTGTAAAACATTTTTGTTGACCTGTGAACAAGGATCTAGCAATCACAAATACCAGGGTGGGGCATGTCAGTAGCCTTTGAGGCAATTTTGGGCTTCATGTGGATTTTATTTTTCAGAATCATTAGTGAGTGGTTGTTTACTCCTTGTTTCTACAAATAGCAAAGCAAAAAAAAATCTTAGCTTTATATAGTATAAGGTTACAACTGTTTTGGCAATTATGTTTTTAATAGCAGTGCCTTTCTCTTGATAATTTTGGATAGGTTTCTTTGGTGCTTCTGTTAAATGTGTCAGCTTCTAGTGGGAAAATTAGAGCATAACTAAGATCTTGCTGTTGCTTTTTAAAAATGAAACTTGCTAAATATTGCTAGATATTCCCTTATGTTCATAATTCTAAATTGTTTGATGATAAAAAATTAACTTTAAAGTGAAATCTTTAAAGCAGTGGTGCCCAAACTGTGGGCCAGCCCTGGCCCCAGAAGCCATTCTATCAGGCCTGCAATGTCTTCACCAAACCAGGAAGTAAAATTGCTGTTTTTCGCACATGCTTCTGCACCAAACCAAGAAGTAAAATGGTGGCTTTTGTGCATGCACAGAAGCGGCTGCGCCAAATCAGGACGTAAAATGGTGGCTTTCATTCATGCGCAGAAGTGGCTGCGCCAAACCAGGGTGTAAAATGGTGGCCTTCATGCATGCGCAGAAGCGTCCATAATTACTTCCTGGTTTGGCGTGGATGCTGTGCAAAAGGTAACATTTTATGTCCTGTGCCAAACCAGGCCTTAAAATGGGGGCTTTTGCATATGTGCAGAAGTGGCTGCGCATGTGCAAACACAATGTGTTCCAGTTTAGGCACCCCTGCTTTAAAGGAACAGAGCTCTGGTGGCACAATGGTTAAACTTCTATACATCAGCCAGCAAGTTAGTTCAATCTTGACTAGGGCTCAAGGTTGGCTCAGCCTTCCATCCTTCCTAGCAGTGGTGGAATGTCAAAAAAATTAATACCCCACCATGATGTCATCACAGTGTGGGCGGAGCTAACATGATGTCATGACATTGTGGGCAGAGCCAAAGGAAAATAAAAAATAATAATCATAAAGTAAAATACACGCGCGCGCGCACGCACGCACGCACGCACGCACGCACGCACACACACACACACACACACACACACACACACACACACCCTACACCTCAACCCACCCACCCACAACTCAAGGACACCAGGGAGGCCGTGCATATGCGCCAAGCACTGTAGGCATGCATGCACACCAAGTGCTTGGCGCGCATGCACAGTGGGAGAACCAGTGAAAAGGTAAGCCCGGAAGGTGGTGCCCCCCAAAACCTTCTACCGGTTTTCCAGGACACTGGGAAAAGTTACCACCGGTTTTGGCGAACTGGTGAGAACCTGTTACACCCCATCACTGCTTCCTAGGTTAGTAAAATTAGTACCCAACATGGGCAAAATGCTAATTAACTTGTGAGCTGTCCATAAAGTGCACTAAGTGCTATGGGGCAGTATAAATGTCTAATTGCTAAATCTAACTGCAGTTCTTCTATACTCTAAAGTACTTTTAAAATGCTACCAGTCACACTGACGTCTGATGCTATTTGTTTAAATTCTCAAGTATTTGCGTTATCAGAAATTATAGGGAGGTGTTTCATAGCACTTTGCAGAAGTAATACAGGGCCTGTAAAATTGATTTTACTTCTTGCAGTGCGAAATAAAAGTAGCAATGTCAAAAGAACAGTATCAGCAGCAGCAGCAGTGGGGAACTCGAGGGGGCTACACCGGAAGAGGCCGTGGCAGAGGTGGAGGTTAGTTTCAATATACTTGGAGTGTCAATACTAAATGCCAAAATGTGTTGGATGAAAAAGGCTGGAAGAATGTATGCCTTAGTATTCTCTCCTGTTATGTGATGTGTGTGTTTTTAAAATGTGCTTTAAAATGTTTGCCAAATATATGAGCTCACCATCTACTTGATCTGTCCCACTGGGGCTTGGTTTGATTCTCAGGTGAATCCCTTAATTTGCCTGCCACTTTACAAAAGCAAAACTCAAAATATGGAAGACTTGATTGCTTACTAATAGGTTGGAAAGTCAGTTAATATATTCCAGTCTTTAATACAATCTGTCCTGTCTGTTACTGACCCATAATTGGTCCTGATCTGCCTAACCTGAAACTAAAAGAAGTACAGTAAAACCTCGGATAACGCTTATCTGATTTGTAGTGTTATCCGATGCATGTTAAAATCTTATGGGATCCATCGGATAACGTTAAAGCTCCATAGAGATACATGTTGTTATCCGATGCATCCCATAGGATCTTAACGTTATCCAATGCAATTCCCCCCCTCCCAGATTGCTTAACGTTATGCGATTTTAGCTTTATCTGATGCAAACGTTATCCGAGGTATTACTGTATTTGGAGATTTGATGATAAAACTGGGGCTGTTTTACTTTGGGTACGTCATGAGAAAGCAAGATAAGATTTGGTGGAAAAGACATTATTGGAAAAACTGAAGGCAGTGGGAAAGAGGAAGACCAAATATGAGATGGACTTAACTTTCTAAAGGAAGCCACAGGCCTTAGTTTACAAGAGCCTGAGTATGGCTGTTGAGGACAGGACATTTTGGAGCTCTCCCATTCAAAGAATCACCGTAAGACAGAGGCACATAAGAAAACCTATTCAGAAATCTGTTTCATTGATGCAACAGAACCTGTTTACTTAATCTAGTAATGATGTGCACTCAAGTTATTTCCAGTCGAGGATGAACCTTCCAGGTTTTTCAAGGTATAAAATAAATCAGAAGTGATTTAGAGCCACTGGGGGAGTGATGGTGAAATTGCTATTTTGCAGTTAAAATTTTATGAGTTTGATCTTGATGGGACTCAAGGTTGACTCAGCCTTCCATCCTTCTGAGGTTGGTAAAATGAGTAGCTAGCATTCTGGAGGCAAAACACTAAGTAGCTTGTGAACCATTCAGGGAGTGCACTAAGCGCTGTGGGAGGTGGTATATAAGTGTAATTACTATTGCAAGTCCCTTCTTCTGATGGCACTCTGGTACTGTGCAGTTTGACCAGAGTTGTTTGGGTGAGAGAATGCATACCTTTTATTGGTTTCAGATCATCTTAACTGGCCTTCCACCTGAAAGACACAGTGGCAATTTGAACTCTCAGGTATTGGCTCCACAGTCAGTCATTTCAGTCCATTGAACTAAATCAGCTCTGCTTCTCAGTAAATATTATCATTTTAGACTTTGTTTGCTTGTGTTCTTGCAGTGATGTGTTTCTAATTCTTTTCCAGGACCTGGTCAGAGTTGGAACCCAGGATACAGCAATTATTGGAATCAGGGGTATGGCAACTACGGATACAACAGTCAAGGGTATGGTGGCTATGGAGGTTATGACTACACAGGCTACAACAACTATTATGGATATGGGGATTACAGTAGTAAGTATAGAGCTGCTCCTTGTGTTGACATTCGGAAACATAACACAAGCAGTGGATTTCCTGATTCCTTTAGATGTATGGAGTTTAGTTTACCCATTGGATCGTTGAAATGTACAGTTGGGTATAGACAGAAAGTAGGTAGAAAAAATGTATCATGAAACTCAAAAGGCTGGCTGATCTGCTGTGTATGTGTTATACAGTGGTTCCCTTTGGGGGAATTTGAACCCTCAACTACGCACACTTATGGAAAACAATTATTTAGATATGTGTCTACAAGAACCTTTCTAAATAGGTTTTACATCCTTCTATTTTGTTCCTGCAATGCTCTTCATTCAAGTTGTCCAGGCTATCTTGTCAAGGTGATAGAGGAAACCAAACTGCCAGCGACTCAATGCCGATTGTCAGGCAGTGGTTAACTAACCTGACCCCCCTGAGGTGTAATGGCCTTGGGTGCCAAAGTCCACAGGAAAGCATGATGGCCTCCAAGTGAAATAAATTCCACTTGACTCTCTCTTGATGGGGAGAGCAACAGCTTCGTCATTACTGGCCTGGGGCCGATGAGGACTTGTGTGTGTCAAAAAGGCTGAGGAGTAGAAAGTGACTCGTGGGAGTGGATCAGTGGTACAGGTTGTCACTCTGCAATGTGGAAGGCAAATGGAAGACTACTACATTATATTGTCTCCAGGACAATCTTCATGACTGATTGCCATGATGATCGCCAATATTTGGAATCACAGCACTTGAAGAAGAAGACACAATGGACAGGCAAGGAACATTGAAAAGAAACTACCTCAGGGGTGCCCAAACTATGGCCCGGGGCCTGGATCCGGCCCCCGACACCAATTTGTCAGACCTGCGAAGCCCTTGTCGCTCCTGTAAGCGTACATGCGCATTTTACTTCTGCTTCCAGGAATGACGAGGACTTTGTAGGCCAGATGAATTGGCATTGGGGGCCGGATTTGGCCCCCGGGCCATAGTGACCAACTCCCTGAACCACAAGACTGGCCTGCGGCCCGAAACGTTTGGGCACCCCTGATCTACATGGACATAAATTTACTTTTGAATTTGGAGAGAGTGGTAAGGAATGAATAAGCAAATATTTGCAGAAGTAGTGAAAAAAAAGTAAGCCCTTATTGAAGAACCTGCACAGGGTTTAGAACTCTGGAAGGTGATGGCATTTTTTCTTCCCAGCAGCCAGAGCTGTTTCAAAGCTCCGTGCTTTTAGCAAGCAGGATTGCAAATTAAATGTGTGTTTATGTTCTGATGAGCAGTCTAAAATAAGCACAGGTGAATTAGAAGCTTGTGTAATTTTGGAGCCTTAAAGAATCTTTGTTTTGTTTAGATCAGCAGAGTGGTTATGGGAAAGTATCTCGGCGAGGAGGCCATCAAAATAGCTACAAACCATACTAAATTATTCCATTTGCAGCCTATTCCAGACAGGTATGTTCTCAATTTGCAAACGGTGCCCTAAGTCTATAATTAATAGTAGTTTTCAAATATATTGTGTAAGATATTATAATGATTAATGTTTTAAAATTTCACAGCACCCAGACGTGCTTACCATAATGTAACGTAATGACTTTGAAGATAAGTAACACAGGTGCTCTTAAGCTTTTGCCTTTTGCCCTATAAATTAACAAGTCAGTAAAGTTAACAGGTAAAGTACTGCTAATGGGTACAAATTAAGGAATTGCAGCGGAAATAGTATTGCCTACTAACTCTGATATTATACCTTGTTTGTACCCGCCAGCGGGAACTTCCTTGCAGGCCCTCAGGTGTCGCGCTGACTTCCCGATTCTCACAGGCCCGCTCAATGCGGACAGGGTACGAGATGCTCACGCTCTCGAATGCTGCCGTTTGGTATGGTCTCTTCCAACATCCTGTATCAGCATTATAATAAAATGGATACTTCAAAGCTTTGCCTTCACTTATTTCTTTGCTTGTAAAGCAAACTACTTGTTACGTAATTTTAATGCATTTTTTACAGGCCCAGTAATGGTTAAATACGTCAGCTTACTGAATAATTTTAACTGTTTGTTCTTCTAAGGATACAGCTTGTCTCTGGATTTTCCAGTCTTAATTTTATATTTTATTAATCTATTTTAATGCTTGCTTTTCCCATTTTTATAGACGTTGTAGCAGTAATTGCAAGATGTTCTTGAGCTGAAGTCCTGTTGTGTCAACTCCTCTGACTTTTCAATATATACTTATTTATTGTAGAAACTTAACCCTTTCTCCTTGTTGTACTTCTTTTAACTTACAAGTAGCATTGTTTACCTGGCCAGCATAAGTTTTTAACAGAAGTGTTTGGGCCAAAAAAAAAATCACTGCTCACCAAACTATTACTTGCTTGGTGGTTGAGCATTAAAGGTTTGGGAGATGCTTTATGGCATTTGATGAATAAACAAGTATTTCTTGAGTAATTTCAGAGTTGTGGAAATATCATTTTTCAAACAGTGGTGCACATGTGGATTTCCAGCTCATGGACTTTCCTGTTCAGCTTTAATATAAAAAAGCATACTTGATTAATGTTGATACAGTATTTATGTAGTGGGATGTAGGGGTATCTAAACACTTTTGTGTAACTTTGGCCGGAGATCATGGTCTTCACACACTGAACTCTCTTTCTTTCTCTCTAGGTGGACAAGCAGTATTCTCATTTGAAGATTCATTTGAGGTGGCTGATGCTACCTGCTAATAGCAGTTCAAACTAATTTTTTTGTATCAAGTCCCTGAATTGGAAGTAAGACGTTGGTCCCACTGAAGTTTGATTGCGTTCTCATTACAACAGAATTGCTTTCACCGTCTTTTTAATTACTTTGCTTAAGGATCAATTTGATTTCTGCCCCACACCCATTTTGTCCCCCAGTATTGTAGAGAAAGTCTTGTGTTTAAAGCCCAGTGTGACAGTGTCATGACGTAGTAGTGTCTTGCTGGTTTTTTAATAAATCTTTTTGTATAAATGTGCATTACCTTTCTTTTTCTCCAAGAGCGGAGATGGTATGGGAAACTCTGAAATACTTTGCTCCATGTGTTTCAACTGGGATGTTGCTTTTGGATCTGCCTAGTGAAATAGCCTACCAACCTAGTGGTTCGATTGCAAGAAATTGCAAGTACCTGTGGAACCTCAGTTAACATAATTAATGCGTTCTTACAGCGAAAATTACTTTAAACAAATTTTCCATAGGAATGCATTGAAAACCAATTAATCCATTCCAAAAAAAAATTCCGTAAACTGGGCCACTATTTTCTATAGATTTTCTTTTGTTATGCGATTTTTATGTTAACCGAGCCGTTTGTTAACCGAGGTTTCACTGTAGATAAATAGGTACCTCTTTGGTGGGAAATTAAAAGTGTTCCATGAGTGTTGGTGTCTAATCATGCTTGCCACATGACCACAGAAACATCTGCAGACGCAGATAGTGCTGGCTCTTTGGCTGTAAATGAGATGAGCTCTGCCCTCTAGAGTCGGATATGGCTGGCTTTTGAGCAAGGGTGACTTTTATCTTTAGTGAATATCAGGGAGGGCATCACCTACTATATACAGACTAGCACTTGATAACCGATTACCACGTAAAGCATATCTTCTATCAACCCCACCCCCCAAGAGTAGAAGATGGGAAACAACGAGTGTACTATATACAGTAAAACCTCATATAACACTAAAACCTGGTTCCACAAGTCTTGGTGTTATATGATTTTTAGTGTTATCTGATGCATGTTAAAATCCTATGGGATCCATAGAGATACATTGTAACCACACAGGCTTTAGCGGTTGTTATCTGAAGCATCCCATAGGATCTTAATGTTATCTGATGCAATTCTTCCCCCCAGATTCCTTAATGTTATGTGATTTTAGTGTTATTCGATACTAATGTTATATGAGGTATTACTGTATTGGCTAATGCCCAGAATCTTGTTAAAACTTTTACAGAGGTGTGACACAAACACTAAATCTTGTCACTGAATTGATACGAGTTAAGGAGTCAGTGTAGCCACACCTTCAGCTGTGGAGCAAATTGCACTATTTGCTATGTAACAGCTGAGTTCTTAACCTAAGGCCAACCTGAGATGTATACTGATTGTGTGGCTATGCTTAATGGGTTCCAATCCGTGTCACTTTTACTTCCTGACATCAAGGAGGGATTGTGAGACCAAGATGAGAAATCTGGCTTATAACCATAAATTAAACTCCCAGACCCTGAAAGCTCGAAACTCAATGATTGTATTAAAAACCTTACAGTTCCTTGATTTTTAAAATTGGAATTTTGTGTATTCTGAAATCCAAATGTGGTACAGTCAAACCTCGCTTAGCGAGCGTTTCGCTTTGTGAAATACTCGCATGACAAGAGGGTTTCTCAAAAAGCAATTTGACTCGCATAACGAATATTTTGGCTGTGCGAGTTGGACTTTCCCTATAGAAAACTCGCATAGCGAAAATTTCTATGGGGAAAACTCGCATGATGGGGAAAAAAATTGCTATGCGAGTTTTCCCCCTAAAACTCGTTATGTGAGTTTTTCCATTGGAATTTTCGCCACGTGAGTCTGACTTGCACAGCGAGCAGCCTCACAGAATGAATTAAATTCGTTATGCGAGGTATTACTGTATAATGCTATTGCTATTAATCCAACTTTATTTTAATGTGTTCTCTGTACAAAATGTTATGTGCTGGTCATGGTGATTATCCGTTTACAAGGTAAGTTCTTAACAGTGAAACTTGGACCTCTGTTGCTGAGTGTTTTGTTATGATGTTTCTTAAAAACAAGGTAATCTCAGAATCACAGGTTGCAGTTCTGCATTGACACTGCCTTTTGTTTCCTGGTTAGGACTTTGTGCAGATACCTCTTGTTTTTCTGCCTCTGAACTCTAGAAATCTGTGGGGAATTGCATGATAACATTTGGGCAGCCTTACAGTGGTGTGAGTAGCCAATATTAGCCATCTAATACAACTGTTGTTAGCTGGCTAAACAGGTAGCACTATTGCTTGAATTCAGATTTATCCCATTTCTGTCACTTTTATGTCACGGGATACATTTTGAGTGAGTTGCTCAAGCCAGTACTGTTAGCACTTTCAGATTGTCAAGTTTTGATTGATTTATACAGATAATAATTCCTGGCAGTTGGGTAAATCCTTCCAAATTTTGTAGCCAATAGTTTGTAGCAGTATTGCATCCTGCTTCTGCAAACGAGGAAAAACCAGCCTCATCTTTTATGATGATGGTTGTAAATTGTTTGGTTGGTTATAAACAATTTTTTGAATAGGTCTTGTGAAAAGATTGGCTACTTTTGGCCAAGTCATTCTACCTTCATTCATGAGTGGTTAACAATGAGCTTCAAATTATTTCCTTTGAGCAGAGACTTTCTCAGTGTTCAGTTAAGGCATATGTATAACCATGGCTTAGTGATTAAGACGCTGAACTTGTTGACTGGAAAGTCAGCAGGTCAACAGTTCGAGATCCAAGTATTGAATGATGGAGTGAACTCCCGTCTCTGTCCCAGCTCCTGCCAACCTAGCAGTTCGAAATCAAGAAATTGCAAGTAAGTAAATAGGTACTTCGTTGGGAATGTAAACTATGCACTCCGGTGTCTACTCATGCCTGCCTCGTGTCCATGGAAATATCTGCAAACCGCAGATGGCACTGACTGGCTGTAAACAGATGAGTACTGAACCTTAGAGTTGGATACGACTGGTTTTCGACAAGGATGACCTTTACCTATAACCATGCATGTGTAAGCATTGGCAGAAGCATAATTGGCTTTGTAGTTGCCACTGTAGACAGGCTATAGTTAAAGAAATGGGATGATTTGTACAGAGGCTGGAGATTTGACAAGACTACAGTGAAGATTCAAACTGAATTCGGAAGCAGAAGAGTCAGTAGATTTACACTGAAGAAACATTCTACTCGTAGCAATAACTTTCCTCCTTGCTAATTACTGTAACTGTGAAGTGGAGAAAATTCAGACTGGAATTCCAGTATAACAATAGCAGTTAGCCCTGTCAGGATTGAACTCCCAATGTTTTGGTGACAGTACAGCAGTTTAACCACTACACCAGGGCTCTGGTACTCATTTCTGATCATAGTGGGGAAGCCAAGTTCCTTTTACTATCTGTGTTTTTTAAATTGGGCACAACTCACAAATGTGGAATTTTCCTCATTTTGTCTTTTTGGATTCTAATTGGATCCAGAACTACATAACATTAAGCTATCCAGATTTGGAGAGCAAATTCCTCTGTTACCAGTTGAAGGCAAACCTTTATATATGCAAGTATGTTAATTAAATTCATTGAATGTAAAAATAGGACTACACTTAAATGTGCTTTTGAAAACAATATTTTTACATAATCTAAAGTGCTGCGTTTAAATGCTTAACTTTGTTATGTTGGGATGACACCTGTGGCCAGAAGGACAGTGAATGTTACAATGATAAGGAAAATTATTGCAATAATAGTGAGTATTTTAGTGTTTTTCCACCACATTTTCCTTGCAGCCTTTCCGGTAGTCTTTTGGAAACACTGAGCCTGAAAATAAATAGGAAAATGTGTTAGCAATAAGGCACATCAAATGAAATGAGTATGATTGTGGAAACTGCTTTGCTACTGTAGCTTAATTTATATCCTCTGAATAATAGAATGCCTGAAAAACAAAGTAGGCCCAGATGGTATGGGATGAAATTCAGCCTCCAAAAAAAGCACTATCGCACTTTTTAAGCTTTGTTTTCTACCTGTTAATGAGTGATGAGGCTAGAGAGAAATAAGAGCAGATTGAGGGGTGGCCCTATCAGTGGTGGCAAACATAGGGCACAGGCCAGAGGTGGCATGTAGATGCCTTTCTCTGGGCATGCACACCCTCGCGGGCAAGCCCAGCCCGACCACAGTGTCGCTTCCCCACGCAGCTCTCTCGCCACCAAATTGGGAGGTGAGAGGGGAGGCTGAAATCCTGTTCAGGAGGCAGCGCTGGGGACGAGGGGAGGTGTGCACACCTATGTGGTTTGTGTATGCAACCTGTGGGGGGGGGCATACACAGCCATGGGGGCATGCACAGCCGCACGGAGGGAACTTGGGGCAGTGTGCCCAGCTGCAATGGGTCATGCCAAGCCATAGGTTGTGTGCGCACCCATGGAGTGAACCTGTGGGGTGTGTGGCAACCTGTGGGGGTGTATGCAGCAGCAGGGGTGGGGAACCCATGGGGTGTGTGCAACTCCAGTGGGGGTGGCGTGTGCATGCGCCCATGTGGTGCATGTACACACACGGTGCCTGTTCAGGCACCTCCTCCTAATGCACTCGGTCTCTAAAAGGTTTGCTATCACTGCCCTAGATTATTTCTGACTGGTATACAATACAATAGCAATTACACTTATATACTGCCCCATAAAGCTTAGTGCACTCTCTGGGTGGCTCACAGATTAATTAGCATTTTGCCCCAACACATTGGGTACTCATTTTACTTGGTAGGCTGAGTTAACCTTGATCCCTGTCAGGATCGAACTCAGAGTTTTGGCTGCAGTACAGCAGTTTAACCACTGCAGCACACGGGCTCATTTACATCGCTGTACAGATCAAATTGCATATTTAGTCAAACTTCTGCATTTAGAGTCTTGAAACTTCTCCAAAGCAGCAAAGGGATTGGCCATCCCCATTCTCCCATCTTCAAAGGGTATGTAACATTAAGTGATGACCCCACTGAAAAGGTCTGCTGGCTCTTATTTTGCTAGAGATACTAATCATCAAAACTGACACAATGTTGGCATTGAGGCTATGCGATTCCCCATTAGGCTAGGCTTTTTGTGCGGGTTGACAAGTGTTCTGCCTGAGAGTTGAGTGAATTACCGCTGTTTTAAGATCATCACTTAGCTCATCCAGTTCTGTTAGCAGTTCTTCTCTTTTCAAAAATTTTTCAATATTTTGGGTCATGATATTTTTCACATCTTCAACTTCGACTTGAAGCATAGAAATTGTAATGCTACCGTGCTTCTGATCTTGCTCCATCTGCCCAGGAAAAAAAACCATTCTTTTGTTATACTTGGCATGGACAATACCAGCCACCCTTAATAGCCATTCAATAAAGACCCTATGTTTCCTTTTCAAAAAAAGCAGCAGGTAGTCTAAGGACACTACCGTCAGGGATTTAGTTCGTGAATTCGATGTGTTGAATTATCCTCATTAGTTCATTTATTTCTTTTATTTCATTCAGATCAAAAGAAATAAATGAACTAATGAGCATAATTCAACACATCGAATTCACGAACTAAATCCCTGACAGTAGTGTCCTTAGACTCTACCTGCCGCATTTTTAAAGTTCTTGCTCACCTCTTCGCTGCCAGGTGGGTCCTGATTCCCCCCTTTCTTTCTTACCTTTTTTCCTTCACGAAACGAACACGTTGACAGCCTGTTTACTTCCACATCCAGCAAGAAGGTGAGAGTTGTAGAGAGACTTTTTTTTGAAGGAAGGAAGGTTAGAAAGAAAGGTTTTTTTTTGTTTTAAACCTTCATAGAAAATGTTTCTGAAGTCTAATCCAAGTTGTATAAGTGTCACAAGAAAGGTTATTATGTCCTCTATAAATCGCACTTTGGATCACTTCGATCGGTTGATTGGTTTGGTCGCTGGCTCACCACCTGCTATTACGCGTCCTGCACTCTGGAATGATGGAGAACGGGCCCTTCCTTTCCTCTTTATGATTACCTTTCAGGTATTTGAAGAGTGCTATCATATCCCCTCTCAGTTTCCTTTTCTCAAGGCTAAACATGCCCAATTCCTTCAGTCTTTCCTCACATGACTTGACCTCCAGTCCTCTGATCATTCTTGTTGCCCTTCTCTGTACCTGCTCTAATTTGTTTGCATCTTTCGTAAAGTGTGGTGCCCAGAAATGGACAAAGAATACTCTAGATGTGGTCTAATTAGTGCTGAATAGAGGGGGACTAGTACCCCTGAGAAATGACCAGAACAGCTCCCAACTCAAACATTAAACTTCAAGTGTAATGAATAAAACAGAATAGTAAAACCAGAGCCTGGTAAGATTAGAATAGCCATGGCTCAGTCACATACTAGTGAACTTTATAATTATGAATATTACTTGGATTTTTTCCTTTGAAATTCCTATATTTATGTATTAAGAATATATAAAGCAATTTGCTAAATTTGGAACACCCACCTATATAGGACCAATAGTCAAAACAATCCATAGTCACATTAAGCTGAGATTGTAGAAAGTTACAGAAGCTATTGTGTGTGCGTGCGTGTGAGAAGTGGACTGAGCTAATCATGCTTCCCATGTTGCTGTTGTATCTAGCTGATATAGCATAGGTCTCCTCGCTCTTTTTACTTTTTTATTTTAAACTGTAATTTTTAAACAACGGGGGGTGGGTGGGGTAATTTTGGTGCTTATTAAGGGTTTTTTAAAGGTTTTTTTAAAAAAAGTTTTTAAGATTGGATGTTTTATATATTGTTGTAATGCCGCCCAGAGTCGTTCGTTCAAATGGGGTGGCAATATATAAAATTGAATGGTAAATAAATATACTCTGCTAACGAAAAGGAAGGGACTGTGGTGGCTCAAGTAGCTAAGATACTGAACTCACTGACAGGAAGATCAGAGTTCGATTCCTGGGTACTGCATGATGGAGTGAGCACTTGCCTCTGTCCCAACTCCTGCCAACTTAGCAGTTCGAAGCAAGAAATTTCAAGTAGATAAATAGGTACCACTTCGGTGAGAAGGTAAGCAGCGTTCAGTGCACTGTGGTGTTGAGGCATGCCTGCCACATGTCCACTGATTCAGAAAGAGATAACTGTGCCTTTCTAGCTTAGAGGCTAGACTTCTCCACAAATATTTTTAAGAGCTTGACCTTGAAGGCTACTCAGACATTTCAGCTGAAATAGAAATCTGGAGCCTGTCTCCTGTTAGTGATGGGTCACCCTAAACATTGCCCTATGTTCTTGCTTCTCCTGCCCCAACCTCCAAATGCTAGAGAATAGTTCACATAAGATTTGAAGCATCAGAAAGTTTAAGGGAGTGCTAAGATTTTCATATCTAGAAAGGAGAAGTACCAGTAACTGGTAAGATCCAAGCTTCTCACTCCTTCCCTCTTAAACAGGGATTCTTAACCTGTGGCCTGGGTGCCGGATGCGGCCTATGGCACCTTTTTATGTGGTCCCCCCTGCCTCCACCACACTAGGAAGTGCCATGTGGTAGAGGAAGGGCAAAATGGCTGTCGGGACCCTGAAGCTGTTTGAGGGAGCATGACCTGCCCCTCGGCTTTAAAAGGTTGAGAATGCCTCCTCTTAAGAGTCTTCATTTCCTTTGCTGTACAGGCCTGTGGCCACCAGAGGCCTCTCCAGTAGTGTTTAGTCGCCTTCTGCATCGCAGCATGACACCCGTAACACTGGTCCAGTTCTGTGAGTCACTTTCTGGTCCTGAGCCCTTTTGGCACACAAAGTCCTCCCCAGCCTCAGTACTGATGAAGCTGCTGCCCTCCATCAAGATGGATTCAAGTGCGATTTAATCCTCTTGGGTGTCATCACCCTTCCCTGTCAACTTTGGCACCCAAGGGCATTAGTCCTCAGGGTTGTCAGGTTAGTTAACCGCCACCTGACACTCAGTGTTGAGTCTCTGGCAGTATGGTGTACTCTATTACCATAGCAGGATAATCTGGCCAGACGAACGCGAACCTTATGTTGCAGCTAATTTTGAACTGTATTAAACTGTATTAAACCTGCTTTTTTTTTTAATCATAAGGAATTGCAACCTTTGACTTACCTTTAGGAAGTGGGGAGGTTTTTAACTGTCAAAGTATTAAATACAGGTGACAACTTTCACCACACCATGCTGTAAAATTAAGTTTGCCCCTGAAGAAAGCTCGTCCTCTTCCTCCATCCTCCCAACTGCCTTTAACTGCTTTGGAATGTGCTCGCTAGTCACAGGCAGGTCATCGCTGATGTTAAAAAAACAGCTCCAGGCGTAGAAAATGCTCCATAATTCCTTGAACCCTGGACAGGGAAAGAGATGAACAGGAACTGTGCTTGGAAAGAACAAGAAGTATAGTTGCTTTAACTTGTAACTGTCTTGAGAGACAGCGAGCGTGTGAATCAAATCACACTTCATAGTAACAGGGTCAAACTAAAGGAAGCCAGACATATCAGGAAAAACCTCTTAACAGTCAGAGGAGTATGTCAGTGGAATCAATTGCCTCGAGAGGTGGTGAGTGCTCCAACACTGGAAGCATTCAAGAGAGGATTGGACAACTATCTCTCAGATCTGTTTTGATTTGGATTCCTGCGGGAGGTTGGACTTGAGAGCATGAAAGGCCCTTTCTAACCCAGTGATTCTATGAGTGTCCCTTTTTGGATTATGGTTCTCACAACTGCCCATCCCAAGCTTTTGTGGGGCTTCATGGTTTCCCTTGCATTGTTTGTGGATAGTTCTGCAAACAGATTCCAGCTGTTCACCAACCAACTAGAACAAAATGTTCAAAGAAACACAGAACAATTTGGGAACAAGATTTGAATATTAAAATTACAGAAGCAATCTGGAAGAATAAATGGAAGAGAAGATTATGAGAACTATGTCTGTTCTTCACTAAAGAACATAATTATAAAATGCTATGGAGGTGGTACCTGACCCCAGTTAGGTTACATCAAATGGATAATAATAAAACTAAAATGTGTTGGAGATGTAAGAACACACTGGTTACCTATGAACACATGTGGTGGAGTTGCAATGTGCTTAAAGATTTCTGGGTGAAAATGGAGGAAGAAACTTCAGGAATAATGGGTGTGAAACTTAAACTGGGGCCAAGTGCAGCCTTGCTGACAGATATAGATAACAGCAAAAAAAGAGTTATTATCTATAATATTAACAACTGGTAGACAATGTATCACAAAAAATTAGAATAATGATGTGTTATTAAAAATAGAAGATTGGTACAAAGAAATGTGGGAAATTGCTCTGAATGATAAGTTAACATGGGAGTTGAATATAAAAAGGGTATAGTTAACGAAAATAAATTTTGGAGTACTGTATATGGCAACCATTTGTGGAATAAACGTTGACTAAAGATAAAGGCACCAAGCTGGCACCAGATAAACTGAGTTTTTGGAAGTAATAAGAGAAGGCTGTGATAAATTGCAACCCCCAGGGCAATGTATATATCACTGGTATTTATGTATATGCATATTTTTTCTTCTTTTGTTGGTTATGTAGTATTGTAACAGAAATAATGAGTTTGCTTTAACATAAAGAGAACAAATTTGATGAGTAAGTATATTCACTATATTGAATACAGGAAAGTTTTTTATTCTATTGAAATGTTTTATGTAGTAGTGTAATTATGTTTTTTTATTGAATTGTTATGTATGTATCTTGTTTATACTTTCTTTTTTCTGTACTTTTTATTTTTCTTTGAAAATTAATAAACAAAATTAAAAAAAGAACAAAATGTTAAAATTTGTATTTGCCCAGAGTCTAGATTATACATCTATAAGATCCTGTCAAATTGAAGAGGGTTCCATTCTTGGGAGAATCCCATGGAAAAATATGTTTCTCAAAACACAATTGGCCAAAAGAGTGGCGGCATATTTCGACTGAGATATCCAGTTCTATAAAGGTCAGACTCATTTTTCTTTAATATGAAAGCTTAAAATCTGGGGCAGCTGGCAGTCTAAATGAGCATTGAGAGGCATGCCTGAAATTCAGGTGAGTCAGCAAATGGCAACCCTTTTTTTAAAAGGACATTTTAAAGGCATTTTTAGAAATATTTTGTCACTCTCTTATCAGTATTAAAATATTTACAAGAAAGTGACAAAAGAGAAAGAGAGTGAGAGAGCACAGTGCATAGAGGAATGCAACAAGTTACATTTCCTAACATTATGAAAAGTAACAAGTTATTTTCTCTGGCTTATGATTAAAATACTGAACTTGACAACTGGAAGGTTGGCAGGTCAGCAGTTCGAGACCTGAGTACTGCATGATGGAGTGAACTCCCATCTCTGTCCCAACTCCTGCCAACCTAGCAGTTCGAAAACAAGAAATTGCAAGTAGATAAATAGGTACCACTTTGGTGGGAAGGTAAACAGAGATCTGTGCACTCTGGTGTCTAGTCATGCCTGCAACATATCTACGGAAATGTCTGCAAATGCAGACAGCACTGGCTCTTTGACTATAAACAGAAATAAGCACTGAACCCTAGAGTTTGATACGACTGGCTGTGGAGCAAGGCAGGTCCTTTACCTTTATAGTGGTTGTATTGCTCAAAACCTTTATGGTTGTTTATCGCAGCGTATAAATGCAGTGGTGTAAACTGTAGTGATGAATTGCTTCTAGTTAATAGGTGACATCTTCGCTTCCTTGCTCCGTGTCAGTTGTAGGAGTTGCTAATGTGATAAAGGGACACATGGGGTGACTTTTTAACTATATGGCAGTGATGGTGAACCTTGGCACTCCAGCTGTTCTTGGACTTCAATTCCCACTTCAAGTCCACACTCCTGCTGATCAGGGCTTCTGGGAATTGAAGTTCAAGAACACCTGGAGTACCAAGGTTCACTATCACTGCTACATGGTGTGTGGGTCACTTCATGGCAAGCTGGGATCCATCTTAAACAATTTCACGCCAATGGCATTTTACCTGCTTCAGGGGAAAAAAGCATTCCTGGGTACGAGTTGCAACCACTATGGTAGTTTGCCACTTCAGTTAACACAACTGCATTAACACCAACATAACTACCTAATAAAATTTTGGCTTTCAAAATATTAACATCACATTATGAACCATTTACCCGTCTAAGTCCTCCCAAATGCATTCTAGGGTTACTGAAAACAAATTTAATTCTCTAATATCTATTCTTTGCATGCCTATTTTATATGCTTCACAAGGTGGCAGTATTGGCTTTCAGAAAATGTTTGGAATTATAATAGTGCCTAGGACTACTTAATTATACAGTACAGGTATGTATAAATTCTTGGGAAATACCTGTTAACTTTCCTTTAAAACATAGTTTTAAAAGTTAACAGGTATTTGCCAGAAGGAAAGAAGACACATATAATTATCTAGTTCCAGGCACTATTATAGTTAAAAGACATATCCTGAAAGCCAAGAGAACCTGCCTTCGCATCTCTTTCTTCTTCTTCTTCTTCTTCTTCTTCTTCTTCTTCTTCTTCTTCTTCTTCTTCTTCTTCTTCTTCTTCTTCTTCTTCTTCTTCTTCTTCTTCTTCTTCTTCTTCTTCTTCTTCTTCTTCTTCTTCTTCTTCTTCTTCTTCTTCTTCTTCTTCTTCTTCTTCTTCTTCTTCTTCTTCTTCTTCTTCTTCTTCTTCTTCTTCTTCTTCTTCTTCAAGCCAGCTTTTGCACTCTCTTTTTTCAACCTAAGCACGAGTTTCTTTAGGTCTTCTTCAATTTCTCCCATTAGGGTAGTATCATCTGCATATCTCAAATTGTTAATGTTTCTCCCAGCAATTTTAATTCCAACTTGTGATTCATCCAGCTCTGCATTGTGCATTATGTGCTCTGCATATAGGTTAAATAGGCAGGATGACAAAATGCAGCCTTGTCTTAATCCTTTTCCAAACCACTCCATCATTCCATATCCTGTTTAGTTCAGCACATAGACTCAAAATAGCCCTTGTGTATCATTGCTTAATTTCATCATCTGTCAAATATTGTGGACGTGTCACGTCTAATATCATTCTCATTAGTGCTGCATGCATTATTGCCTAGCTATTTGTTTTCCAATGAATATCTCATTAGTCTTCTATTTTGGAGCCTTACCACAGATTTCCTTAAATCCCTTCAATGCAAGCTAAAGAAAGACAAGGCTTAGTCAAAAAAAGTAATAATGGTGGGAAAGGTGGACGGCAGCCGGAAAAGAGGAAGACCAAACATGAGATGCATTGATTCCCTAAGGAAACCCACAGGTGTGAGTTTGCAAGAGCTGAGCAGAGTTGGTGAGGGCAGGACACAGAATCATAGAATAATTGAGTTGGAAGGAGTCTTTTAAGCCATCAAATACAACCCCCTGCTCAATGCAGGAATCCAAATCAGTGCGGATATGAAAGATGGTTGTCCAATTCTCTCTTGGATGCTTCCAGTGTTGTTGCACTCACCACCTCTCAAGGCAGTTGACTCCACTGTTGTACTGCTCTATGTGTTAAGAAGTTTCCCTACATATTCAGCTTATATCAGGTTCCCCTTAGTTTGAGCCCATTATCACACATCCTGCTCTCTGGGATGACAGAGAGCAGATCCTGCTCCTCCTCTTTGTGATTATCTATCCGGTATTTGAAGAGTGCTATCATCATATCCCCTTCTCAGTCTCCTTATCTCAATTCCTTCAGTCTTTCTCCTATTTTGGAGATCACTCTTCCTTAGAGTTACCATAAGTCGGGGGCAACTTCATGGCATGTATCATCATCGTCATCGTCATCGTCATCATCATCATCATCATCAGTCTTTGTTCTCATAAAGCTTCCCTGAGGGCCAGTGTTTGGTTGTTGTTGTTTTTTTTTGTTAGAGTGCTGGACTACAGCTTAGGAGACCTACCTTGAAGTCCCCATTTGGCCAAGAAATTCACCAGATGATTTGGGGGGCAGTCACAGCTGCTCAGACAGGTCTTTCCTTACAGGGCTGTTTGCAAGGATGCCCTAGACCCATGAGAGCAAACCTTGGCACTCCAGGTATTCTTGGACTTCAATTACCAGACACCCAAGTCAGCACACCTGCTGATCAGGGCTTCTGGGAATTGAAGTTCAAGAACAGCTGGAGTGCCAAGGTTTGCCATCACTGCCCTAGACTATGGAAGAAAGCCACATAAGACAACTTGAGCTCACTGGGGAAAGATGGCATATAAATGCAACTAATAAATACAGAATAACTGGAGAGAATGTACTTTTTTTTGCTACTACTGTCCATTTCTTTACAGCCTTGTATGCAAGGGAAACATTTACCAATAACCCTCCCATCTCCTCCAGAGGGTTGGGGGACTCTACAAACTTCATTACATCAAACTGTCTGGCTCCACACAGCAGCTGTTCTTTCACTCTTTTGTCTAGTAGACTGAAGCCAAAAGTGAAGCATCAGCAATCTTGGGAGAAAACAAATCTACTTCAACATATAATGCAGTTGAAGGGACAAAGGGGATGATGCTGATTCAGCCATATTGACCCTACCTTGGGAACCTATATGCACTTCAGAAGAAACTGCTATTCTTTCCCCCCATCCCCCTTCACCCAAGAGAGTTTGGGCAATTAAATGTAAATATTGATATGTCTTGACCTTTCTAAGCTGCCACTAATCTTATTGATTGTACTTTTTTTTGTTGAGTAACAATGGCTCTAATGCTACAGTGAACACTGTGATTGTGTTAAAGGAACACCTCACTTCTTAGTTATTATTGATTTTTATTTTATTAAACAAAATACAAAAAAATACATATAAAATATGAAACAAGTACATTAAAGTTTTCTGTCCATCTTGGAGACAGGTTTGCTGATGAAGGAGGAAATCTCTGATATTACACTGTCAGAATAAGAAATAATTTTTCTCAGTACAGTGTTTTCATTTTCTGGTTGCAGAATCCAATACCCCCCCCCCCCCAGTTTTAAATCTTTTAAAAATTAATATGTGGAGAGCCCTACGACCATCTAGAACAGGTTTCCTCAAACTTGGCTCTCTAGGTGTTCTTGGATTTCAATCACCAGAAGTCCAAGTCAGCCCACCTGCTGATCAGAGTTTCTGAGAATTGAAGTCCAAGAACATCTGGAGAGCCAGGTTTGAGGAACCCTGATCTAGAACATTAATGTAGTTCCAAAATAACAGTCTTTGCTTTTCTCCTCTCCCCAGATAATGCAAGAACCATAATTCAGTACCAATTCAGAGCATATTGTGAAGTGTTGTGTTCACAGTAGGAATATTTGTACCTTGGTCAAGGAATATTCCCCTTGTTTTAAGGGTTGGCCATCTGTTAGGAGAGCTTTTTCCACTGCGGAGTTCTGTAATATTGTAGGAGTGCAACTCTCATCATCACTAGCCATCTTGGTCAATGGTCGAGGAGAAAGGGAATTGGAGCCAATAACATCTGGGCCCTTAAGACCATGAAACATTGTATTAGGGTTACCAAACTAACCCGTGTCCCATAAGTAGTCCCAAAGCAAGTCTCAAAACAGCAAAGAAGAATGTTTGAGCCATAAAAACCATGAAAAGACATATCTCCTCAACTCCAGAATTTTCATCAAAAAGTGAAATTATATCATTTCATTTCATATTTAAATTTGTATGCCGCCCAATCACCATGCGACTTAGGGTGGCTCACAACAATAAATTACCACATCAAAGTTACAATCATTATAAAACATCAAAAACATAGCAAAAAAATTATTCAATAAAAAGTCCATACCAGCATACATAATAATCATAACATAGCTTGCATCATGGCCCGCACCAAAACCGTTGGTAACGTCAGCGGCTCCTCATCTCCCCAGCCGGTGATGGGGGCTGGGTCAACAGTGGCGTGTCCTGCTTCCAGCTGGGGCATGGAGGCTCTTTTCTTCTTGTTGGTATCACTCCATCTAAGATAAGGCAAGAAGTAGCAGCAGACACAGAGAGAACTAAGCAAGAGAATGACCCTCGACATCCTCTGAATAGATATGTGCCTCAATTCCACCAACACAGAGAGAGGAAAAGCTTTATGGCAAGAACAAACATTCTTGAGCATACGCAAAATCAAATTAGAAGGTGGAGAAAGGAACTTACTGAACATGGAATAATATTAAATGAGGACATGGCTGAGAAACTCAACCTCCCCTACATCACTTGGAGGACCCTGGAACCATTCCCAACCTCCTTTTGCAATCTTTTATGTATGAGTATTATAAAGAAATTTGGTATTACAATGTTAATCAAGGAAGTGAAAAATAAAAAGATAGAAACATGTTGATTTCTCTGGAGGTGTATGAATAATTGGGCAGAAGTTCCTACTGTATATGTATGCTACTAAATGACCTCAGCAGCATCTACACAAAAGTTCCTCAGAAGTACTATCAGTTGAAGAATTTTATTTTTGAGAAGCTCTCGGTGTTTGACATAGTTACAAGTGAGAGAGAGCCCCTTGTTAATGTTATCATAGGAAAGGCAACTGTCTCTTTTTTGGACAGGGTTCCTGTGCATCTCATGCGATGAACCTTTACAGTTTAGTGAGTAATCCAGCAGAGCTAAATGGTGTGTTTAAGTATTATGAATGTGTCAGGATGATAAATTCACTGTAACAGTATCACAGAAGTGGCAGGATGTTCAACTGTCTGTACCTTCATTTATCACTGCCAAGGCAATCTTAAAAGCCCCAGATGGACAGCTTCAGGGGATTGTGACTGGAGGAGAGGGTGAAGAAAAGAGGAAGTAGATAATTGCTGTTAATACTTGCTTGATATGGTTGTGAAGAGCCCAAGGGCAAACAACCAATGGTTCAAGAAGCAAAGCTCCTAGTAATAGATTTAACCTATAGGTTAAGAATTGGCAGTAAGAGTCTTGAAAGAAGCTAGGGAAGTTGCATGAAGAAGAACACACAAAAATCTTATTTAGAAAGCATTAGGTAAAATCTCCCTTGCTTGAAAGCCTATCATGTCCAACTCTTAGGGGCAGAGCTCATCTCCATTTACAGCCAAAGAGTTAGCACTCTCTGTGTTTGTAGACTTCCAGAGTGCACAGAACGCTCTTACCTTTCCTGCCAAAGCAGTACCTATTTACTGACTTGACATTTCTTGCTTTCAAATTGCTAGGTTGGCAGGAGCTTGAGCAGATGACAGGAACTCACTCCATTACACAGCACTCAGGGTTTGAACTGCTGACCTGCCAACTTTCTGATCATCAAGCTCAGTGTCTTAACCACTAAGCCACAATGGCCCTGTGGAAATATTTTTAGGTAATCTGAAAAACAAATCTAAAAAGCTGTTTCTCTGTTGTATGGAAATTCAAGTGTTGTAGGGGGAACATTCAGCAGGGCCGGCTGAGGTTCTTAAAAGCATGTGGTATCTTTTTTTATGCTAACATCCATCCATCTTTTTGTAAAATATCTCTATCTATCTATCTATCTATCTATCTATCTATCTATCTATCTATCTATCTATCTATCTATCTATCTATCTATCCATCCATCCATTCATCCATCTCTCTCTCTCTCTCTCTCTTATGACAGATTTTAAAAGCTCACAATTTTTTAAAAGGTTTTAATCTCTCCTGACTCTTGGATTAAAATAGCAACAAAATTTATTTTTCCACATTCCTGGAACCACAGCAATACTAAAAGAAGTTTTTTCCTGCTTTAAACTCTAGGCTTCCTTTCCTCTATATGTTTGTATGCATCCATCTACGCAAGCATGTGGCAGATCTCTGATGGGTAATTTAAATCTTGGAGATGTGGAACAGCTCTGTTTACAACAGCTATCAGCAGCAGCAAATTGGGTTAGCCTGTCGGAGCTGATTCTTTCTGACAGCTTCATATTTATCTCATAGCATAGTGACTTCTGTTTTTAAGTATCTTAGTCTAAAGGAAAGATAGTCACCCAACTGCATGAATAATCAACACTGCCATGAAAATGTATCTGGCAATTCAGTATGATGAGTGACAGTAATTATAGCTTACTAGGCAATTTGTTTCTCCTCTCTCCCTGCATTTTATTTTTACTTTTTTACTGAAGCCAAAGGTAGAAAGAAAAGAAAGAGAATTAGCATCTAATGACTTTGGTGAAATTTGGGTGCTTGTGTTGGGTGGAGAGGCCCCATTGGAGGTGGGGACCACTTGCATGGGGATAGGAGAGCCCCACGGGGTGGGTGGGTGGGGAAGCTCCATGAGGGGAGCACTTGTTTGGTGTGGGAAACATCCATGGGGGGGGCAGGTGCACATGTGGTGTCACCAGTGCGCCTCAAGCAGCACACATGTGCATGCACTCACTTGACTTTGCTGGAGGCACACCAGCGACATCACATGGGTGTGTGGGCACTCATGGTGCCTTACTGCGTGCTGCCTCCTCCTCCTTGGGCATTCGGTTTCTAAAAGGTTCACCATCACTGGTATAGCTCATTGATCCAGGCTCTGTCAGCCTAGAGCCACCCTTCCCTTGCCTTAGGCCTTTCCCTAGTCAGTCCCTTTCCAGGAGACCCTCTTAGTGCTCCCCTGGGCACTTAACCAGACTGCGGAGAATAGGAGCTATATCCACGATCCAGCCAAAAACCCTTGACTGCAGTATACCTCTGGGGCTTATTTGCTTGCAGTGCCCAGAAAACCTTATTAAGGGAGAGTAGATAGTGGTAGTGTTGGGTGGCATCTGGCTTGCTTATATCTTACCCAATTATCCCAAGAAAGAGACGGTTTGAAGGTTATTGTTGTTTATTGAATAATAAAGCATTTTTCATTAAAAGCAAAAGTTCTTCTTTAAACAGTTGCAAAAATCAGCATTCAAAAATACTAATCAAAATAGCATACAGAGAAATAATTCATTCAGGCCTCTTTCCCTAAAATAAAAAGAAACCTAAATCCCTACTCTGCTAAGTAATCATTGTAAACCTAAGAGAATGGGCCTAGTAGGCTAGCCCATCTCACACTCTTAGTCCATGACCCACTACTGATCCCACCTGCCAAGTGGTGGGATGTCAAAAGTTTTACTATCCCACCGTGATGTCATCACAGTATGGGCGGAGCTAGCATCATGACATAATGATGTCATGGGTGGGGCCAAAGAAATAAAATAAAATAATAAAATAAAAATAAGCACACACACACACACACCCCCCTCAACCCACCCACCCACAACACAAACCTGTAAATAAATAAAATAAATAAAATAAAAATTACATTAAAATACACCCACCCCCACAAACACCCCCCCCAAACATAAATCCACCCACCCACCCCAAACACAAACCCGTCACTTACCTGTTAGTATAAGTGCCTGGGCAGCACCATGTTGCAAGATGGATATGGTCATCGTACCGGTTCTCTAGGATAATATGTCTTAATGTAAATGTAAAACAGCTGTACCTCCATAAGAGTTCTCCAATTGGAACAGCAATGGGAACAGCACAGGTGTAGCTTATTGATGAGGTAACTCCAAGACTTTGCTTAAAAACTCCAAGCCAGGTCGCCAGGCCTTTTTAGGAACTGTGGTAGTACGTCAATATAGGTAAAGGTATTAAATACACATTAAAATACACACAGACACACCATATCCAAAGGTGAGTCACTTACTCTGGGGAGCTTCAGGCTATAGGGAGCTTCAGGCTAGCAGCTTCTCTTCCTCCTCCCTGCTTGGGAGGACAGCAAGGAGGCCGTGCATACACGCCAAGCATTGTGGGCATACATACACACCAAGTGCTTGGCGTGTATGCGCAGTGGGGAAACCAGTGAAAAGGTAAGCCCTGAAGGTGGTTCCCCCCAAAAACTGCTACCGGTTCTCCTGGACACTGGGAAAAGATACTACTGGTTCTGGCGAACTGGTGAGAACCTGTTACATCCCATCTCTGCATCTGCCTAATTTGATAGACAGAAGTGGCCTGGCTTATTTGCATATGGCCAAACAGAGCATTGCAAAACTATAAGCAAAGCATGGGTTCTCATAACAATCCTGGGACTCTATCCTTGGAGACATGTTGAGATTCTATCTCTGTGAGAAGTACCATAACATAGACCTGGATTTTGCAGCTGTCTGATAAGACATGAAAAGTTTTTAGTTTGCACTTTGCAAACTGCTTGGCTCTTTCTAGGCCTTAGAAAATAACCAGTTTAACTCCATCTTGGAAATGTTAAAAACTCAAGGCATCAACTCCATTAATCAAATTGAGATTTACTACCAGGAAGAGTGCTTAGGATTTCAGCCTCATCCTATGAGTATTTCAGCTCATTATATAATTTGAATTTATATTCGGGACCACTTATAGTCAAGTATATACAGTAATTATGGACCATAATACTGTACTGTTGAGTAAGGAAGAATAACTCATGCATTCTATGAATAAACATTGTGTATAGAGCTACAACCTTACCTAAACCATTGGCTAATATAAATTGCAAATCTATAACTATTTCCCTGAGATTGGAGGCAGCTCAATTGAACCCAGGGGAAACATATGTCTGCATTGATACATATTGACTTGCAGTGCAAAGCTTGCAGCTCTAAATTTGAGTGATTCTGTATAACTCAAGTCAGCGTCAAGAATAGGAGAAAGGAAACTTCACATGAAGGGCCATTAGATTTAAGGAATAAAGCAAATTAGGGTTGCAGAGGATAGTGTGTAGAGCCAGGCTTGAGGGAAGACAGGGCTGAATTAAAAGTGGACAAGGAAATCTTCCCCAATTTCTAATCCCCACTTCTCTTTTCATGTCCTTCCCCCTTATATAATCTGTGCTGTCTAATTTCTGCAGACAGTACAACAAAAGGAAATCACATAAAATTAAACCAAAGTCCGCATGAAATTAAGCTGAGTGCCGCATGTGGCCTGCAGGCCTCAAATTGGCCACATGACACACATCCTTTTGAGGAAAGACAATGAAATATCGTTGACCACACAGCTACAAAGACAGCCTCAGGCTCTAAACTCTGCCAGAAAAAAAACACACACACTCTTTTGCAAAAGCTGCTGTCAACATATTGTTGCTTAGAAAACAAAGCTTATTGTTTGTGAGAGACTTATGTGAGTGCTTTTGACAAGTGATATATTGCAATGAGGCAGGTGCAGCATCTTTGGGATCCATTCAGGGTGAGGAGGGGGGGAAGTGCATTTAAATTGAAACATTTTGCTATTGCGTGGATGGACAAAATGCCACCAGGGATGCATGCAACCAAGGCCTTTCACGTGGCCCTCAGAGGACCTGTTGAAAAAGATCTGCAAAAACTCCCCAAAGCCCTGGGGTTTTTGCAATCAAATAGAGTGCTACTCTCTCTCTGAAAACAGCCAGAGAAATGAAACTGGAAATTAACTTTCAGCCATTTTTTTTAAAAAAATGCTCCAATGGGGCCCTCAATTAGTTGTGAAGGCTGAAAACTGGTCTTCATAATCCATCGACACCCGGAGGGGAGAGACTATCAGGAGCTGCAGCGGTGAGAAGGATCTCCCACCCACCCTAGTCCAGGCTCCACCATAGACACCTGGAGGGGAGAGACTAGAAGCAGCTGTGGCGGTGAGAAGGATCTCCGACCCACCCTCCAGGCCCCGTCACTGATGTCTGGTGGAGGAGAATTGCCAGCAGCTGTGGGTGGGGGAGGGACATTGTCTTGATTAAGTGTATTGCTACATGGTATTATTTGATTTTTTTGCTACATTTTATTGCCAATTGTATTATTGATTGTATTGTTCCTTTTGTTATATTTTGCTGCATTTTATCATATCATATTTTTGATTGTTTTGTTGTTGTGAGCCACTCTGAGTCAGTTTTAAATAGAATGAATGAATGAATGAATGAATGAATAAATAAATAAATAAATATGAAATTGCAACAACAACCCTCATGCCTGAGGTCTTAGTAGAGCAACTATACACAGGAAACTCAACCATCCACACTGTGTACATCAGCTTTAGTTCTAAGCATCTCGGCAGCAATGCTCATCCAGTATTGTGCGCATCCACACATGTGAAACAGGTTGACGTTACTGTTACTGAAACAATGTGTATTGTGACATGATGCCCAAACCTACATCAGTTGAGGAAATGTATCCTCTTGTTGGTATTGCTCCACCTAAGATAAGGAGAGACATAGTAGTGGACAGAGAGAGAACTAAGCAAAGGAATGACCCTCGACATCATCCGAACAGACAGGAGCCTCAAGTCTGCCATCTCAGATCCAGGAAGAGCTTTATGGCAAGAATAAACACTCTTGGAGGAGCTCACTGGACAAAGAATAACATTAAAGGAGGATGAGGCTGAGAAACTCGACCTCCCCTATGTCATGTTGGTCTTACATGCTCGTGGACAACAACATGTTGTGTGAATGTGTAGAGTCTCAGAGCTCGGCTCATTTGTTGGTCTGCCAATTACTAACAGAAACATGTACTGATGGAGATTTAATTTTGGCCAACAACAAAGCCAAGAAAGTAGCTTCATTTTGGAAGTACAGTACAAAGTTTGATTTGGACATGAAAGAAGAAAAAGAAGAAGAAATAGAATAGTAAAAAGGAGAGTTTCTAGGTTTGATAATGTCACCTTTCTATTAGTATTGTCAGCTTTCTATTAGTATGAGGCTGCCTATTAGTCTGTCTATTAGTAAGACCATCCCTGGAGTTCATTCAGGCTGCTGGATACATAGAAGGGCCAAGAACAGCATCTCTTACATGAAGGCAGACCATCAGTCCACTTAGTCCTGTATTGGCCAAACCAACTTAGCAGGAATCATTAGAAACCCATGACTCCTAAGCTCCTTTTAACTTGATATTTTTAATTACATAAATGACAACTTATATCCTGCCTGCTAGCCTCAATTTAAGCTCTAAAGGTTGTTTGCAGTGCAAACATAATAATAATAATAATATATAACAGCAACAACAACAACAACAACAACAACAACAACGCCAACGCCAACGCCAACGCCAACGCCAACGCCGCTGACGACGACGACGACGATATCATCACCCAAATAATGTGACAAGGTTGGCCATCACAGTTCTGCGGCAACTAGCCTCAACCTTTGTTTATTTGGGCCATGGGAGATGGCTGGTGGCTCACACAGATGTATCATAAAGTGATATAACAGTGCATATTTTGGACATATTCAAGATTCAATGAATCCTCTCTCTCCAAGCAACCTGGTCAGTGTTAATAACATTAATTCTGGGTTGTGCTAAGTACCTTCCAATAATCAGAGATAGAGGTTGTCCAATGATATGATAGAAGCTTACCTGGCCACACCTTAATGGTGCCCCTGGTTTATGCGAGGGACAGGTTTTGTAGTCTGTGGATAAATCAAGACTGTCAGATTCCTCCTTTGAAAGTGGACCTTTTATAAGCAGCACATCCTCTTAAGTAAGATGTATCAGGGATGCAACATTAAAGGCATTTTGTGCTTCTCCTGCTCTTTGTTTATCATTAGCACCTCCTTCCTCAACCCCACAAGAGCTATGTGGTTTGCCTCTGACTGAAATATAACATCTTGCAGCTTACTTACACATTCCCAGTGCATTTCAGATGTAATACTTGTTATTGAATCTAGTTACAGAGAATTTGTCTACAAGCTTTGGAATCTATTAATGGTATTTCTATATTCCCTTCAGAGCAGACAATAAATCAGCCCGCATTCTTTTTTTCAAATGAATTATCCTAGCAGGCTAAAAGGTTAGCCTTTCATCCTGCTGAATGTGTGCAGTCCTTTTTCTCCTTTCTCTATTCCCATTCTGTTCTTAGGACAATGTCAAGGCCATTATGGACATGACAGAAAAACATAGCTCTCAGATATAGCATCTGCTCTACACTCTAAACAAAGAGAAAGTTTTTGCCTGAAAAAAAGGTATGTGAATAGGAATGTTGAGTTGCTATCAGTAGATTCCTTCCTAGAATTCAGTGGTCTCTAAATTTGGTACCCTAATGCAAAGCCCCTGTTGCTTCACTCTAGTTATGGTGCTGGTACATCTACCTTTGGACCAAAATGTATTGATTAAAGAGCCCTGGCGGCGCAGTGGTTAAACTGTTGTACTGCGGCCAGAACGTTGCGCATTTGATTCTGATGGGAAACAAGGTTGACTCAGTCTTCCATCCTTCCAAGGTTGGTAAAATGAGTACTCAGCATGTTGGTGACAAAATGCTAATTACTCTGTGAACCGTTTAGAGAGTGCACTAAGTGCTATGGTGCAATATATAAGTTTAATTGCTATTGATATTTGAGGTGGAATGTCCCTGCACATGCCTTTACCATGACTATGTGCATAGCTCTGCATTGCAATAGAATGGACAAACTCTGCATTTCAAAAGCCTTCTGGAGCTCCTAGTTGGGAAGAGAAGAAATCTTGCCTGAGTGGAGGCAGGTTAGCATTAACAATTATGGATGAAATGGATGGATAACCTGACTTCAGCATAAGGATGTATCTCATGCCTGCTCCCAATGAATGCTTTAATGAAAGGTCAGACAACACCCATCACTTCTCACCATTCCACGTGGTGGCTAAGGCTGATGGAATTTGGTGGACAAAAACACTTAGAAGGCTACTCTTGCCCACAACACTGGGCATTGTCAATGGGATTGTGGCACATATCAAAAATAGGAACATAAGATGCTGTCTGGTCTATCTAGCTTAGTATTTCATGTTTAATGATGAATAATTGAACAGTAGATTCAGAAAAAGAAAAAGGTATAATTTCCCATTTACTGTTATTTTCTCTGCAGAAAGTCATAATTAGAAATCAAATTCCCACTTCATAACCTTTTGAAAAGCTTTCCATAAACCACTCAATCCCACAAGGTATTTTATAATGGATACTCAATGTGCAAGTGTATTTAAAGTGCAGTATTTTGACTAAGAGCACTGCAAACACAATCAGTGATCATTTTGTTTTGGTATATTTTAAGATTCTGGCTGCATGCTAAAATTGCTGAGGACCAGAAGATGAATGGTTCATTGTTAATGCCTACAATTTGCTCACACAACACAACAAATTGTCATAGTTACATACACAGAGCATCTCTATTTATTCCTCTCACATTCAGGTACTCATAGGTACCTTTAAAAGAGGACTAGGGACTGTGGTGGCTTAGTGGTTAAGATGCTGAACTTGATGACTGGAAGGTCAATAGATCAGCAGTTCAAGGACCAAGTGCTGCACAACGGAATGTGTGCACATTGTCTGTCCCAGCTCCTGCCAACATAGCAGTTCAAAAGCAAGAAATTGCAAGTAAATAAATAGGTACCACCCCGGTGTGAAAGTAAATAGCATTCCATGCACTCTGGTGTCTAGTCATGCCTGCTACATCTCCATCGAAACATCTGCAGATGCAGATAGCACTGGCTCCTTGACCATAAACAGAGATGAACACTGCACCCTAGAGTAAGGACAGTGGCTACCTTTACCTTTACTTAGGGAATGTGTGGTTGGCCAGATCTCAATGGATTCCAACTCCAATTAGCTCTAGCCGGCATGATTGGGGATAATGGGAACTGGGGTCTAACAACAGCTGGAAGGCAAAGGGTTCCCTACTTCCGTTTAAAAAAACCATGATCCATTAGGAAGAACACATGAGATATACAGTACAGTGCTATTATAATTATCCATTTGAAAACTCTAAGTTTGGTCTAAGTTCCCCCTCTGCCTTCTGGTCCTTCGGGACACCACCAACCCACCTGGATTGCTTTCACGGCCAGGACAACCCCGGACTTAGCCAGTCACAGCAGCTTCTCAGCAGCAGAAATAAATGGACACAAGGCAATCCTTTGTAGTTTCAATAGTGTATTGTATCGTAAGCATAGCAATCAGACCAAGCAGTTAAATCTTGTAGCAAAGAGGAGCTCATCCAAAACAAAGCATATCAAAACAAGAAACCTGCCTAACTCAAGGCCTGGGGGCCTCATCTCCTAAAAGCACAATTGCTTCACATGTCCAGCTTCTCAGTGTGGGCAGTGGCGCAGAGGAAAACCAATTTTGCGAAAGGCAAGCACACACCTCTTTTAGAGCAGAGTTTATACAATGTATTCTCCACTCCAGAACCCATCCTCCTGACATGGGTTGGGAGTCACAGCTATCACCCAATCAGTAACAGCATCTGGGGAAATAAGGGGTGGTTTTAGCTGACTAACGGCCCCTGCCAGGATTCTCACTCCTAGCCTTCTTCTCCACTCCCTATGGAATTGCAGGGGAGGCCAGAGACGGGACCATTTCTTTACTCCCAATTCCAATAACCTTCACCTATCTTTTCAAAACACCACCGGGGCCTTCTCCCTGTGAGAGATCTTCCTCCCCTCTGTTCCCAGAACATTTCACCCCATGAGGCCGCATCCATATTGGTGGGTCACTCTCAACCTTACAAAAACAAATTACAGTACAGACTGAGCATCCATGAGGGGGACCCAGAAACAGGGATGGAAGGACAGAGTCCCCAATGAAACAGCAAAAGCCACACACCTCTTCAACATCCAAACATTTGTACTGCTCCCTCTCTCCACATTGTGGGCTGAACAATACTGTAACAAAGAGTTTTGATGTAAGTTATTATCATCCTAATCAGGGCACATCCAGACATGCACATGCTTTTTAAATTTGGTTTGCTTTTTGTACAGATTACTGTGATGGCTTAGTGGTTAAGATGCTGAACTTGATGACTGGAAGGTTGGCAGGTCAGCAGTTTGAGACCTGAGTGCTGTCTGAGTGCCTGCCAACTAGCAGGTTAACAAGCTCTTTAGCTATAAACAGAGATGAGCACTGAACCCTAGAGTTGGATACAACTAGCTTTCGAGCAAGAGCAACCTTTACCTTTACCTAAGGGCTGGATCTGGGAGACTTGAAACTATTCTCATCTTTGCGTCTCTGGACTTCTGTTTTGCAAGCTAAAGGGAAATTTTACCAGAAATTCAAAAGTCTGCAACATAAATATTATCCTCAAATACTTTGATTACAACAGAGATCCCCAGCAAAATCCATTTCTTTCTATTATGAGAACCACAGCTAAGCTCAGAGGGAACGGACTCATAGTCCCTGCTTCTCAAAAAGTCCCAGACTACTACACCATGAAATCTGGTTTTACTCCACCACTGTTTAGAAGCCATACATTTGACTTCAATATGTAACAGTTTCTGCTACACATGACAAATGTTGGTCTGGCAGCCCACGTATCCTCCTGTTGAGGTGTACCTGTGCCAGTACTGTATAACTGCAAAAAAATAAATTAATTAAGAATATTAAGTATATGTATTTGTCGCTCTGCCTCCCACTAACTCTACTAATTTGTGTTTGAGTCACTACCATCAATGGAACTGCATTTCCCTGGCTGTGCCAAAAGATAGTGACCAGTGGACAAACACTCATACATCAGCCATGACAACTTCAGCTGAGACTTAACCTTGCCAATTTTCTCTGGCAGACTGGATGTGGCTTTCTGGCTAGTCAACTTGTGGCTAATTATTCCTAAATCAGGGAACCCCCTAAATCTATTATTTTCCCTTGGCTTGGGGGGAGTATATACATTGATCCTCTCTGCAGGTTGTCTGGCTGGCTTGCCATCTCGCCTTCTGTGTCATCCTCAAAGGTCAATGACTCAGCAAGCAGTAAATGCCAAATCATCTCATCTCACTTGCAGTGAAGACACCACTCTCTCTACAGCCAGTCTTTTGATGCAAGTGGAATTCAAGGACAGACTGCAGCATGACTAGACTCAGACGGTGGATGTGGGCGGTTGTGGATTTCTCAGTTTGAGACTAAGGATGCCTCTGCCATTGAAATCTCATTTTACAAAGCCCAAGGAATTAGCTGTGGAATATGCACAAGCACTAACCAAGATAAGCAATGTCTATAAGCATGCACAGAGCCACAGTGGCTTAGTGGTAAAGATGTTGGGCTTGATGACAGGTAGGTCGACAAGTCAGCACTTTGAGACCCAAGTGGTACATGACAGAGTGAGCTCCTATCATCTGTCCCAGCTCCTGCCAACCTAGCAGTTCAAAAGCAAGAATTTGCAAGTAGATAAATATGTACCACTTTGACAGGAAAGGTAACAGTTTTCCATGTACTCCCACATCTAGTCATACCTGCCACATGACCACAGAAACATCTTCAAACAGAGACAGCATTGGCTCTTTGGCTGTAAATGGAGATGAGCACCACCCCTCTCAAGTCAGACATGATTGGTTTTCAAGCAAAGGAGGCCTTTACCTTTACTATAAGCATGCACAGGTAGATGCTGCTTCTTGTATTTCCTTTCCTATCAAAGGTTGAACATCATTACAGCCATATTAACCTGGGATGCAGCAGCAAGCATTGCAGATAAATAAACATTCAGGTTCCTCACCTAATATGTTCTTCACCTTCCTGAACGTCTTTTTCTGCTTATTTTTCCTCAGATTATGAGCTGTAACAATCTCAGATTTTAAAACTTCCTTGCCACTCAACAGTTATTAAAACAAAATTGACAATAATCCTAAAATATGACAGCCTGACATTGCCCGTTTCATTTTAGGAAAGGGAAAGCGTTTCAGCCAGAGGACATGGTTTCCAAACATAGTTTAAAACTCGACAAATCTCAGTTTGTCAGGCAGAACCAGGTCATCAAAACCAAGTGGCAGAGCTCCTCCTGAGAAGACTGGAAGTCCCTCTGAGCTCACATCAGCTGGTTCTTGAAATAAGATTAACATGTTGTCTGGCGGCAGCATCAAACAAGACTCTGACAAAGTGTCATATTATATATTATGCAAAAGCATAACCATCATAATAAACTGCATGAATCCAGCTGTTGAAACTGAGCACTATGAAGCAAACAACAGAAGATGAGTTCCTGAGGGCCATTTATCATAAGTACCTCATGAAAGTGTGTGTGTGTGTGTGTGTGTGTGTGTGTGTGTGTGTGTGTGTGTGTGTGTGTGTGTGTGTGTGTGTGTGTAGAGTATCCTAGTAGGTGAGTTCATTCTTCCTCGAAAGCCAGTCATATCTGACTCTAGGATTCAGTGCTCATCTCTGTTTATAATAATGTGCAAAATGTTTATTTCATGATTTGTTTAATTGTGATTGTTCAATTGATGTGAGCTGCTCTGAGTTGGGCTAAAAACCTGAGTGGGCGGCATATAAATGCAAAAATTAAATTAAATTAAATTAAATTAAATTAAATTAAATTAAATTAAATTAAATTAAATTAAATTAAATTATAGCATTTGCAGACATTTCCGTGGACATATGGCAGGCATGACTAATTACCAGAGTGCACAGAATGCTGTTAACCTTCCCATCGAAGTGGTACGTATTTATCTACTTGCAATTTCTTGCTTTCGAACTGCTAGGTTGGCAGGAGCTGGGAAAGAAATGGGAACTCATTCTGTCGTGCAGTTCTTGGAAATCCAACTCCAATGTTCCAGACGTTGAGTTCAGCATTTTAAACATTTGAGCCACCACTGTCCCCTTTTTCATTAATTGGCACTTTAAGTGTCAGTAACTCTCTTTGAGTCATTTGAAGGAGAAAGAATAAAAAAAAAATCAAATATTGGAAAGCAAGTGGTGTGCAACATTTAAGGCGTGAAGGTCAGTGATGAAACTACAGTACTCATCTAGAATCTCAGAGCCAATATGGCCATTGGCTGAGGAGTTCCAAAATTCTCCTTGCTCCCAATTAGGAATGGTCATACGTGAAGTTGCTTCTGTACACTCCTTCTCCCAACGAACTTTCTATTTCTGGTGAAGAGACAAGCAGAGCAGGCTAGCTGGAGATAGGTACAAGCTGAGGAAGAACAACAGCCTATTAGCCTAAACAGGCAGTCTTTTACTTATGAAAAAGACTAGGTCATCATGGGAAATTAACTAAGTACAGATTCTGAAGTTGATTCAAGTGTATAGTGATTGTTTTCAAGCTTTCCAAGGTATTACATCAGGGTTCCCGAACCCAGCCCGGAATGCCATTCCAACCGGCCTGGCGCTGTCTCCCCCACACCTGGAAGTAGAAGTGGGCGCATTTACATCAGTCGTAAAATGTGCCCACACATGTGCAAACATGACTGCAGCTGATGTAAATGTGGAAATAGGTGCATTTATGTTAGCCATAAATGCACCCGCTTCTGCTTCCAAAGTGTGTGTGTGGTCTGGTCCACTCAGCTGTTCTGGGGGCATGGTCAGGCCCATGGTTGGCTACCTCTATATTAAGCAATCAAAAGTGATTTACCATCCCTCCTTCTGAGGGCATTCTGGGGCCATGGAGGTTGCCCAAAATCACACTAGTTAGGTCTTCTCCTAAAGTGCACAGTCGGAAATTGAGCTCTCATCCTGGGTGCAACTTCTTATCATGTTTTCCAGCCAGCTAGATAATGGGCAATAATGTTCTCATTAAGACGGAGAAGATAAATTAATAATACAATACATGGCTTGGGCTTTGAAATCTAACAAATCAACCCTAGTCTTTTTTTTTAAAGAACGGTCTTTGTGCTCATCTTTTTTCCCATTAAGAAGCCAGATATCATGTAACTGTATCATTGCTTTGTGGCTAAGCATGCCCACAGTATGTCTATGAAATAGTGAGAATATCTCCCTGTGTGTGTGTGTGTGTGTGTGTGTGTGTGTGTGTGTGTGTGAGAGAGAGAGAGAGAGAGAGAGAGAGAGAGAGAGAGAGAGAGAGAGAGAGGAGGGAAGCTTGAATTCATGGCAACCTGCCAAAGAAGGGTTTCTGAAATTAGTGGAATGGGGAGTTAAGTCAGTCCCCCAAAGACAGATTTTAATAGTCTTTGACATTTATTATTGTAATTATTTTATGATTGTATGGTAATTCTTGTTTTTATGATTGTAACCTACCTATGGGATATAAAAGATGGGGTATAAATATTTTAAAATTAGTGTTAATAATGAGATACAAACTCCAAACATGAATAAAATTTAAAAGAGCCAACAAGAGAATCATAAGCATGTATACTGAAACCCAAACACCATGATAATGTTAAAATGTGTATTGCAGAAGTAATTTTGATAGAAGCATGTTGGGGAATAGGAGCCAATTCTTTTCCACAGGCCATGATTCTGACACACACACACACACACACACCCATTGTTGATATTTACCATGGGAAGGAAGTTGCCATTGAGGTTTAAAAATAAATCATACTCAGTTCAAAAGAACATATTTTACTCTCCATTAGAATGTATGCCTTTCGTCATAACTGTATTCTCCCCCAGAATCATGACATACCCAGTAGGACAACCTGGGGTGTCCATTCTTACATCCACATGTGCACTCTCCAGGTTTTAATTTCTAAGATCAGGTAGCAGAGCCAATTTCCAGCAGGCAGTCAATATTTGGGATGACAATTCCTTGGGGTTCTCTTATCTTCTCAAGAGATTTCCGCTCCAGCAAAAGCACAAGAAGCCACATGGTTTCATCATGATAGCAGGTTTTGCCATGTGCACAAAATACAATTAGATTGAAACTCATGGTTTCTAAGTAAAACCCCAAGTTTTACTCCTTTATAAAGCTAAGCAGTGGTGGGCATCAGCAGGTTTGCACCAGTTCGCTAGAACTGGTGGCAGAAATTCTGGCTGGCCCCGCCCATCCACATTTTGAAAAAAGGAGTCTTAGTTTGGGTGCAACACAGGGCTTTCCCCCTGGCCACGCCCACCATACCACGCCCACCATACCACGCCCACAGTGTGGTAGTAATTTTTTTTCAGCCCACCGCTGAAGCTAAGCATATGCATACACACAAGCATCAATAAACCAAGGACAGTCCTTCTAGCAGACAGACTCAAACAACCCATTCAGTGCAACTATTTTTTTTACTAAAACATGGGCCAAGGCAGCAATTATCACATTTTCCTAGACTATATATTTCACAGAAAAATGAGAAACTGTCATTTAAAATATATATGGTACTTTTTTCCTGTCAGGAAAAAATGTGTCATGTCTCATAGCAGCTCACATAAAGGAGAAGTTTGTTTCAAGGTTTCTCAGACAAACCAAGATAAGAAGATAAATCAAGTCAATATCCATACCCACAGAAGCAGAAACTGTTCCATTGATAACAGGAATGCAGAGAATCAGACTTTTCAATACTCTCCCTGACCAAGGCAGGGGTTCAAACTTGTGTTCAGATCACAAGAGTTGTGATTTCTTGTACAGTCCCTTCCCTTATCTGTTGGAACAAGATTGTTAGGCTTGATCTTATGTGAACTGATGGGCCAGGTAGCACGCTCAAAAGCCAGGATGCCTGGCCAGTTAGAAGGCCAAAAACCCAACCCAACATGAAGCCTACTAAAAAGACAGAGCTGAAACGTTCTGGATGCATGGATGCTATCTTATGGTTCTCAGAAGACTGACATCTCATTGGGAAGTGCATTGTAATTATGACTGGGAGCACCTCCTCTATATTCATCTCTGCTGGAGGTGATCATGTCCTATTTCATCACAGCTATTTCAGTAAACTCCCATTGCACAGCAGAGATGAGGTCAGCAGCGCCTCTTGAATGAGAATGTGGCAGTTTTCATTCTAGCCTTGACTCTAAATGTACATGAATTGTTGACTCTGAAATCTTAGGGTAGGGATTTATTGTTGTTCAGTCGCACAGTTGATTCTGACCCTTTGCCGACCCCATGGACTACTGCACACCAGGCACCTCTATCTTCCACCATCCTCCTCAGCCTGCCCAGCTTTGTGCCCATTGTGTCAACAATGCCATCTAGCCATCTCATCCTCTGCCGCCCCTTCTTCTTTTACTCTCCACTTTTCCCAGCATCAAGGCCTTTTCAAGTGAATCCTCTCTTCTCATTTGATGTCCAAAGTACTTTAGCTTCATCGTCACTATTTGACCTTCCAAGGAGCAGTCAGGGTTGATTTCTTTTAAGATCAACCTATTTGTTCTCTTTGCTGTCCAAGGTACTCTCAAAATTCTCCTCCAGCACCACATTTCAAAGGAGTCTATTCTTCTGCACTCAGCTTTCCTTATAGTCCAGCTCTCACAACCATACATCACTACCGGAAATTTTATTTATTTATTTATTTATTTATTTCTCATACTTGCTATCCCGCCCCAATCAGGCAAGCCCGACTCTGGGCGGCTAACAGCATAGATTTAAAACATATCTGTATTAAAATTTAAAATTTATAAACTAAAACAGTATCTGGGGTGTCGTCAGAAGGGTGGTTATCCATAGACTAACCACCCCACATGGGATCCCCCATCCCTAGAACCCCACACCTGTCCTGCCAGCCAGGTCTTTAAGCTCTTCCGGAAGGACAGGAGCTCTGTCTGCAGGCGCAGCTCAGTTGGGAGGAGGTTCCAGAGGGCCGGGGCGAACACGGAGAAGGCCCTCTTCCTGGTGCTAGCGAGGCGAGCCTCCCTAGCTGATGGAACAACAAGAGAGCCCCTCCGATCCGCCCTGGTGGGACGGACAGATGTTCTTAGGGTGACGCGGTCTCTTAGGTATCCTGGCCCACTACCATATAGGGCTTTAAAGGTAATGACCAGCACCTTGAATTGCACCCGGAGACATACTGGCAACCAGTGCAGCTCCCGAAGCAGTGGTGAGGCCCTAGCATAACGCCCACGTCCCATCACTACCCGGGCTGCCACATTTTGGACCAGCTGCAGTCTCCGAATGGTTACCAAGGGCAGCCCCATGTAGAGCGCATTACAGTAATCAAGTCTGGAGGTGACCAAAGTGTGCGTGACCATGAGCAAGGTGTCCCGGTCTAGGAGCGGGCGTAACTGGCGTATTACATGAAGTTGTGCAAAAGCCCTCCTGGCCACGGCTGCCACCTGCTCTTCGAACAGTAGTCGTTAAAGCAATGGAAATACCATTGCTTTAACTATGTGGACTTTTGTTTGCAAGGTGATGTCTCTACTTTTCACTATGTTCCCCAGGTTTCTCATAGCTTGTCTCCCAAGAATCAGACGCCTTTTTATTTCATGGCTGCAATCTCCATCTGCAGTGATCTTGGATCCTAAGAATGTAAAGTCTGTCACTGCTTCTACTTCTTCTCCATCTATTTTCCAGGGGGGTGATAGGACCTGTTGCCATTATCTTGGTTTTCTTGATGTTGAGTCTCAAGCCAGCTTTTACACTTTCTTTTTTCAACCTAAGCAAGAGCTTCTTTAGGTCTTCTTCACTCTCTGCCATTAGGGTAGTATCATCTGCACATCTCAAATTGTTGATGTTTCTCCCAGAAATTTTAATTCCAACTTTTGATTCATCCAGGGTAGGGATAAGATCAGACTGTATGATTGCAAGCTCTGTGCATTCAGTTCAATGTACATAGACAAAACCAGACAGAGACCCTTCAGTTGTAATTTTGGGCAAAGGTGTTGAAGGATATGGGTGTGTATTTCCTCTTTCCAGTGCAAATGGGCCAGAGTAGGAGAGATATGTCATAAGCACATTTGGGAAATCATAGGATGGCCACTTACAAATTGCCCCAAAGGCTGAAGTCCATTCCAGAAAAAATGACATAAGAAACAGATTTATTTAAAATCTGCGTATGTTAATGTAGATGTATTGCCTCTGGTGAAGACAATAATGCTGGCAAAGACTGAAGGCAGTGGGAAAAGAGGAAGACCAAATATGAGATTGATTGACTGCTTAAAGGAACTGCACCTTTGAATTTAAAATAGCTAACAAGGCTGTTGAGAAGTAAACATTTTGGACATCACTCATTTGTAGGATCACCATAAATTAGGAAGTTGTGAGTTCATTCCTGATGGGGATCAAAGTTGACTTAGCTTTCCATCCTTCTGAGGTTGGTGAAATGTTGGGGGCAGAATGCTAATTGCCTTGTGAACCACCCAGAGAGTGCAGTAAGCACTTTGGGGCAGTACTTAAGTGCAATTGCTATTGCTATATGTATAGATAAAAACTTAGAAATAAATGAGTGGGTCTCTTTAGTCTGCTTCCCAGGAGCTATATCCTAACTGGTTTAGAGAAGAAGACCTGGATATAGCTTCTCAGATTGAGGGTACCATCAAGTGGAGGTCTGGTCCTTGACTTCAGATGGAAGGCTGTGCTCTGTAGATTAAGCCATCCTGGGGGTGGGGGGCAGATGTCACTTTACTTCTGTAAATACAGTGGTACCTCATACAATGATTTTAATCCGTTCCACGGGCTCATCGTTGTACATTGCACCCAAAATGGGACTGCTTTATTTCAAAACTTGGATGGGCAGAAGAGCCAGCCAGAATTTCTGCTACTGGTTCTGGCGAAGTGGTGTGAACCTGCTGATGCCCACCACTGACAGCCTCCCACCCTTCCGAGGTTGGTAAAATGAGAACCCAGTATGTTGGGGGCAAAATGGTAATTACCTTGTGAATCACCCAGAGTGCACTAAGTTCTTCTTCTTCTTCTTCTTCTTCTTCTTCTTCTTCTTCTTCTTCTTCTTCTTCTTCTTCTTCTTCTTCTTCTTCTTCTTCTTCTTCTTCTTCTTCTTCTTCTTCTTCTTCTTCTTCTTCTTCTTCTTCTTCTTCTTCTTCTTCTTCTTCTTCATACAAATCCAAATATAGGCGATCATCATGGCGATCAGCCATGAAGACTGTCCTGAGAATATAATAGTATTCACTGCCTCCTTCCCCCAATTTATTGAAATTCACCAGGAAGGACATTAGCCAAATACCTTTAAATTTTATAATAGGATTGGATTCCCTGTTTATCCTCATTCAAAGGGGAGGAAAAAGTTAAGCAAACAGAAGATGACCTCTCTCGCCCCCATCTCTGCTCCCCGCAGCTTGTCCAGCCATTTCTCTTGTGATTTCTCCATCAGGTTGCTGATGAATGGTCATTACAGTCTGTGTGATGCCATGTACAGATTGATGGGATGATTGTAGAGAGCCTCTTGGGGAAGGATTGTTTGAGGGGTGGCAGTGAGGGGGGAAGAAGGAGCACAGCTTGGCATACAATGGTCTCATTATCTCTCTTTCTCCTTGTGGGATGAGAGGAGATGACAAAGAGGCCTTTCCATGTAAACAAAAGAGCCAACAACAACATAAATGCTGAGACCACAAAGTGTGGAAGAAGAGCAAATGTTCAAGATAATACAGGATAGACTGCAGCAGCACGTGGAGAAAGAATTACCAGAACTGCAGGCTGGGTTCCAAAGAGGCAGGGGAACTAGAGACCATATTGCCAACATACGTTGGATCATGGAGAAAACAAAGGAATATCAGAAACAAGTCTACTTCTGTTTCATTGATTACACTAAGGCCTTTGACTGTGTGGACCACAACAAAATGTGGCAAGTAATTAAAGAGATGGGAATACCAGAACACCTTATATGCTTCATGAGAAATCTGTGCAAGAGTCAAGAAGCAACAGTTAGGACAGAAAATGGAATGACAGAGTGGTTTGGAATAGGAAAAGGAATAAGACAAGGCTGCATTTTATCACCCTGCTTATTCAACTTATACACAGAGTACATAATGTGCAATGCAGGGTCGGACGAATCACAAGTTGGGATCAAAACTGCTGGGAGAAACATCAACAATTTGATATACGCAGATGATACTATCCTAATGGCAGAAAGTGAGGAAGACCTAAAGAAGCTTCTGCTTAGGTTGAAAGAAGAGACTTCAAAAGCTGGCTTGAGACTCAATATAAAGAAAACAAAGATCATGGCAACAGGCCATATCAGTCCCTGGAAAATAGATGGGGAAGAAGTGGAAGCAGTGACAGATTTTACTTTCTTAGGATCCAAGATCACTGCAGATGGTGATTGCAGCCATGAAACAAAAAGGCGACTGATGCTTGGGAGACAAGCTATGAGAAACCTGGGGAACATAGTGAAAAGTAGAGACATTACCTTGCAAACAAAAATTCACAAAGTCAAAGCAATGGTATTCCCTGTGGTAATGTATGGTTGTGAGAGTTGGACCATAACAAAAGCTGAACGCAGAAGAATAGATGTCTTTGAAATGTGGTGTTGGAGGAGAGTTTTGAGAGTCCCCTGGACAGCGAAGAGAACAAATAGGTCAATTCTAGAAGAAATCAACCCTGACTGCTCCTTAGAAGGTCAAATAGTAAAGATGAAGCTAAAGTATTTTGGAGATCAAATGACAAGAGAAGATTCACTTGAGAAATCCTTGATACTGGGAAAGGTGGAGGGCAAAAGAAAAAGGGGGCGGCCAAAAATGAGATGGCTAGATGGTATTGTAGATGCAATGGTCACAAAGCTGGGAAGGCTGAGGAGGATGGTGGAAGACAGAGGTGCCTGGTGGGCAATGGTCCATAGGGTCGCAAAGGGTCAGAATCGACTGTGCAACTGAACAACAACAATTGATCATACAGCATGTTTCCAGATGGTAGATGCCTTAAATTAAGAAATTAGAAGTGACTAGAATGTCTGTCAGCAATGTCTATACAGCAATGTCTATACAGTCATCAAAAATGAGACCTGGAGCAGACTGTGGATCAGATCATGAGCTACTGATTGCCAAATTCAGGTTTAAATTGAAGAAAGTATGGGAAACAGTTAGGCTACACAGGTATGATCTAGATAACAATCCTCAAAAATATACGGTGGAGGCAAAGAATAGATTTAAGGGATTACACTTGACAGACAGAGTGCCTGAACAATTATGGACTGAGGTTCATAACATCATACAAGAGGCAGCAAATAGAACCATACCAAAGAAAAAGAAATGCAAGAAAGCAAAGTGGTTGTCTGATGAGGCTCTTCAAATAGCTGAAGAAGGAAAGCATAAAGCAAAGGCGAAAGATTCAGTCAACTCAATGCAGAATTCCAAAGAAAAGCAAGGAGAGCTAAGGAGGCTTTCTTAAATGAACAGTACAAAGTAATAGAGGAAAATAACAGAAGGAGAAGGACTAGAGATCTCTTCAAGAAAATTGGGAAAATTAAGGGAATGTATCAAGCAAAAATGGCCATGATAAAGGACAAAATGGTAGTGACCTAACAGATGCAGAAGAGATAAGGAAAAGATGGCAAGAATTCACAGAGGAACTCTACAAAAAGGACCTTATTGTCCCTGACAACCACAATGGTGTGATCATTGACCTCGAACCAGACATCCTGGAGAGTGAAGTCAAGTGGCCCCTAGAAAGTACTACTAACAACAAAGTCACTGCTCCTGATTGGTTCCTGTCTTCAAGCTGAGCATGCCCATTAGTGACAAGCAAACAAGTGAACTCTGCTATTGGTTGCTGCATTATCTTCGCCTTTACCTAATCCTCAAGCTCCACTCTCTATTTTCCTGGAAATTGTAATCTTTTACCACTACCATTTATTTGCATAAATATTTACTTTTGTAACCCAAAAATTGATTTACTTATCTGTGAAAAGACCACCTGCTGCAAGTTTATTGTTTCATTGTAAAAACTTTACTGTTACAGTAGATAGGTGATAGGACTAGCCTGTATCTGTAGAATTGTATACGAAGACTGCGCTGTCAGGACTTGAGCTCTCTAGCTGTCTCTCAAAATGTAGTTAGGGAAGCTCATGTGTAGATGTTTAGAGCAGGCAGGTTTGAGAATTGTCTTTGACCATCAGGTGGCTGCTGTTGATTAAATGCATTTCAATAAAACTTAATTTCTTTGCCTGAAATTCAAGTCTCTGTGGTTCCTGGGGGAATAACTTTTTGATTTTAGTGAAGCATCTCTGGTGATTTGCAGGTCTCCTCTGTGCTCTGTTTGTACAGCTTTTTCTACCTGTGACAGAAAAAGGGGATAGCAGTTTTTCAGGTAACATACTGAAGTTGAAGCTCAAGTACTTTGGCCACCAAATGAGAAGAGAGGACTCACTTGAGAAGGCCTTGATGCTAGGAAAGATCACAGGCAAAAGGAGAAGGGGGAGGAAGAGAATGAGGTGGCTGGATGGCAAATGTAACATAGGCAAAGACACTGAAACCTGGCTTCCAATAAGGTGGGGAAGGGTGGAAATGAACTCCATCTCTATCCCAGTCCCTGCCAACCTAGCAGTTCAAAAGTAAGAAATTGCAAGAAGATAAATAGTAACACTGTTCTGTATTTGGTTATGTTTGCCACATGACCACACAGATGCAGACAGTGCTGCCTCTTTGACTGTAAACAAAGATGAGCACCACCCCCAAGAGTCAGACGTGACTGGCTTTCAAGCAAGGGAGACCTTTACATTTACCCTACTCACACTTGTGGAATCTGCAGAGTACAGAAAGTTAGTTCAAAAGGCCTAATTAATTAAGATTTTAGTTGGAAGACACAAATGCTAATTTAATTTAGGTTAATATTAGTAGGCATTTTTTTCATTAAGCAAAATATCTGATTAAAACTTCTCTTACTACTTGTTTGTTGTCTTGATAGTCTACTAGAAAGAAAACTAAACTACATGAACTGAGATGATTAATCTGATCTCTCTTTCTCATTCTTACATGCATATACACAAAGATGCTGTAACTGTTCAATCCTCCTCTTTTGTTGCCAGGATCAGGCCTGTCTCTTCTCCTTCTCATGGCTGCTCAGGCTGTTTCTGTGTCTAATTAATTTAAATCCCTTAAATTTTTAACTTTTAATTTTAAATTTAATTGGGACTTAATTAAATTAAGTCACCATTTTAATTGCATGTGGCCAACATTGGCGGTGGTGAGGAATTAAAAGATGACCCTAATTAATTAAAACTAATTCATTTATTCCAACCTCTGGGGATTTGATATTTGGGCATTCTGATGTGAACTGACCTAACCTGCTTTTCCCACACTAATATTCAACTTGGAATAAAATATGCCCTAAATTTCATACTTTGCTGCATTTTGCAAAATAGCCAAAAATAAGTGCAAAAAGTGGCGGTGGGGGGAGAAGCTACATGTCTTTTAAATAAAACTTTAAAAGACATGCAGCTCAATGTATTTCATTCTGCAAGACAAATATGTGCATTTTTGAATAAAATATATCTGACAATGTTTAATTTGAAATACAGTACAATATGTTTGTTCAGAAGAGGTTTTTTTTAATGTGAACATTTGAATGGATTTTGTTTTGCTACTCACCTTACAGATCCGTGGAGAAAATGTTTGGAAGAGCCTTATATATGAGCAAAGGTGAAACTGATGTGGAACAGAAATAGACTCATCCATCGAACCCAACCTGTGAGGAAAAGTTCTACTGCCTGTTGTGGTTGTGAGAGGCAAGGCTCACAGAGGTTGTTCTTTCAAGAGAAGAAGGGCAGAAGGAAGGATTGTGGTGAGACTCTCATTGTGATACCAGCAGAGCAGGAATTGGGACCGAAATTCAGGCTTGTACTCAGCCCAATAAATAGTCCCATCTCCAGTGTGGCAGAGGCTGTCTTACCCCAGAATATTGGACTGTGCAGAATTTACAGGCACTGGACTATAACTGTAGAACCATAGACACAATCTGATCTGTGTCTTCTTGCATTTGCCCAGCAGCTTGTCAGAGAGCTATAGCACCTTTCACAATTGAAGTTTAACAAAATACTGACTGTGGAGGTGGGGGCATATGTTTTTTATATCCACAATCTAAAGCAGGATATAGGGACTGTGGCAGCTTAGTAGGTAAGACACTAAACTTCCATACCTCCATTGTTGTCTTCATCATTTTATTCTTAACACTAATCCTTGCCATATTTTTGTCTAGAAAAATTGCTTTACTTACCATGTAGGGTTTTAAAGGTAATAACCAGCACCTTGAATTGCACCCGGAGGCAAACTGGTAACCGGTACAGCTCCCAAAGCAGTGGGGATGCATGAGAATAACACCCACAGCCCAACACCACCTGTGTTGTCGCATTCTGGACCAGCTGCAGCCTCCGGATGGTCATCAAGGGAAGCCCCATGTAGAGTGCATTGCAATAGTCTAATCTGGAGGTGACCAGGGTGTGGGTGATAATGAGCAAGGAGTCCCCATCAAGGAGTGGGCGCAACTGGCGAATTACATACAATTGTGCAAAAGCCCTCCTGGCCACGGCTGCATGCCAAAAGGGCTCAGGACCAGAAAGTGACTTGTGGAACTGGATCAGTGGTATGGGTGTCATGGTGCAATGCAAAAGGTAACTGAAAGGCCCCTGCATAATATTCTCAGGACAGTCTTCATGGCTTATCACCATGATGATCGCCAATATTCGGATTTGGATATGGAAGCAGCAGCAGCAACAGCAGCAGCATATGATAGTGACCTCCCAACTGCAGACAACTTCTCCCAGCAGTTGGGACTAATTGGGACTACTCTAATTGGGGCTTGCAATCTGATTTAGCCCAGGAATGGTGAAGCTCCCTCTTGAGACTTTAGATGAAACAAGAACTGAATAGTCATCATAAGAAAGAACAAGAAAGAAACTTGAAGCAAAGAAATTAAAAAAACATAGCTTTAAAAACAAATCAAGAATGGTGTGAATGTTTCAAATTATAGTGTTGTGTTTTACTGCCATGCTTTAATTATCCAAAGGGTTTTGTAGGCAACAGTGGGGAGGAATTTATGACACTTGCTTGCTCATGATAATGATTTTCTTTCCTCTGATCAGCATTGCCTAATGAGATTTTATTGGCCCTTGAAGGTCAGCCAGTAAAACCGTGCTATCTTCTAAGATTTAAAGGCAAGCACAGTGTCCTATTATGGTTTTTGCAGTGCTAACTTCTCCCCCAAAGCCTGACAAGGCAAGGCTACACTCTTCTTCTCTTGGTAAAAACTTTATTTGTTGTTCCAAAGGCTTGGGGGGGGGGGAGCAGGGAGGGAGGAGAGAGAGATGTTGTCTCTGATGGTTTGTCACATGGTGAAATCAGAAAGGTTACCAACCACTGAGCAGTAATTCAATGCAGGCTTTGCATCCCACTAAAAGACTTGGCGTACTTCAAGTTGCTGATGACAGATCCCCCCAGCTAATGAAGAAGTGTTGTCAACTTTAATGTCATTAGGATGGGTGAATGGTTGTACACTTTGTTGCTGTCTAGCTTATTGGAACACAATGGTGCTGACTTCCAGGCTAATCTGGGATTTTCATCCATCTTGATCTGGTGCTCTGATGTCATGGGAAGAATCTTCAAACTCTCCCTCCTCCAGTGGAAAGATGCCTAGCAATGCTTGTCTTGCACTCATCTATTAACCATTTGCAATTCAAAAGGGCAAAGCTTCACAACTAATCTGAAGAACAAATATTACCAGTTGCAAACAACAACACCCCTACATTGATTTGTATACTTATCTGTTATGCTAACCATTCTGTTCCTCTGTACCTGATGTATATAAATTGATGCCATGAAGTCTCACTCTTACGTCTGACAAAGTGGATTTGATCCACAAAAGCTAACATTAAGATGCAACAATTAGTCTTTAAAGTGCCACAATTTTTTTTGTCTTTTTGTTTTGTTTTCTCTCTGATAGCGTAAATCAGTGTACGAGCTCGATCAGCTTGGTCAAAAATGAATAAACGGATGGGAATGTTTACGTCTTGCTACCTGTTCCATCAACTTTCAGTTCCAGCTATTCTATTCCACTACCACTCTGTTCTATTTCCTAGAAATAGTGGAACTATAGAGTAAAATCTCGTGGGAGATGATGCTTTGATCCACCATGTCAAACTAGACATGTGAAGTATGGACCAACCAAGTAACCAAGTAAATGGAACTAGAAAAATATTTTTGATATTGAGATAGTTCAGGTGAACATCCTAATGTGTTGTTTTTATATGCTGTCAAGTTGCACCTCACTTGGGGTGATACTGACAGGGTTTTCAAGATACATGAGATATTGATTTTTTTGCCACCCACCAGAAGATTCCATGGCTAAGCAGTGATTTTAATCCAGGTCTCCTGAGTCCTTGGATGTTACCCTATCTATTACACCACACCATCTCTCTTTAAATGTATACCATTGTTGATTTATTACATTTATCTCTTGCATTTCTTCCAAAGAGCTCAATGTAAAATAAATGGCTTCCCCCCTTTTAAGGTACTTTTACAATATTCCTGTGAAATTTTTCACAATATTCCTGTTTAGACTGAGAGGCACTAACTGACCCAAGGCACAGCAGGAAAAATAATAATTTATTTTCTGGATTATATATAGTCATGCTGGCTGGAGGATACTGGAATTTGTAGTCTCAAAAGTAATTTGTCCTACCATTCTGCCAGAACATCTGAAATATGTGGGGCAGCTAACAGAGATTTTTCTTTTAAAATCTGGATTTAAAATGTTGCATAAAAATTAAAAATACAACTAAAAAAAGGAAAGGTTTTGTCATTACCCTATTGGATTTTGTCTCAAGCAGATAAATTACTCAGATAGGACAACCTGTCCTTTTTAAATGATTGCATGCTCCCTTTAATGTGTGTGGGATCCACATGATGAGGTGATGACTGATCAGTGTTAATTCAACCAGTTGGAACCAACCAAACCTTCCCTCCCTTTCCAGGATGCTTGGAGCTCACCTGAATAGGAATATCTTGTTTTGCTGGTGGAAGGACACTGGAGAGAAAAATAACTTAACTTGTCTTGATATGGCGTTCCAAAATCTGGGAGTAACCACCAAGAAGTTGCACTAGAGTAGCCTGATTGAATAAGTAGGGATTTGGTGAATCAACTTCTCCATACATTCCATTGATTCCAATGGACATACTCTCATTGTGACTTACTTTAGTATGGCAAGTTGCCATTAGAGCAAGCTCATTTGGATAAACATAATTCATGGAGGAGTTGACATATCAACTCCCCACTGATTCGATGGGCCTATTCTAGTGTGGGTTACTATGCTAAGCAACAGGATATTAGACAATGAATCCACAATTCCAACAGATGGAGGCTTGCAATGTGCAGTTGTTAATGCAACAAATCTCATAAATAATTGTAAGGCTTGTTCTTGCATTGTAATAAAAGATATGTGGAGAATAGACTCCTATCAGAGATTAAATATCTGTTTTCTTATTTTGCCCTCTGCTTCCTCTTGTCCTTCATGTTTTCATATAAACTTCATAGGTTAAAATGGACCTTCCTCTTGGAGGGCTTGTTGCAAAGGTTTTACTCTTCTTCAAGCAGTCCTCCATTCAGAAAGTAGAGCAATACTTTTGAAAAATCCCATCCATGTATGTTTTCCGGGGACTTCTCGTTATTATGTTTGTTCAACCTGATAAATAGAGTATAGGAGGAAAGAGTGGCCTGGTACCTTTTAAAATTAGCTCCTTCTGGCAATTATTTTTCTCCCAAGGACTGTGTCCACAGATGAGAAGAAAGGATGTGGGATGTAATTTTATTTTTTTTAAAAATGGAAGGAGAACTTCAAAAGAGGAAAGTTTTAACACTGCCAACATTATCAGCAGGTGGCTGGAGAGAGAACAGAAGATGAAGTGCATCTGTTGAGAAGGACCATCCTTGAATTATTTACTGTTGCTGAATTATTCATCTGAAAATGCTGTGAAAAATCAAAGCTGCCTTGTTAATACTTTGGTTACCGAACCATAGCCAACCCTGAGAATAAATCCAGAGTGAAGAGGAGTTTGCCAGTTTGCTTTGTTTAATTAGGGGCATGACATCTGGAGGTTCTGGAAACAGTCAATGATTTGCTGCTCATCAGATTGTCTTCAAAACTCTGACCTCACTTTCAAGACTCAAGGTCCAGATCTTGGGTATTCTTTAGAATGAGTTGAGACAGAGGCTATTAATCTCAATGTTTTCCTACTCAGTGTTTCATTCCAGATCACAAGCTCTCACTTCTAGATTGTGTGCTGTCTTACTCATGTTATGATTTTATAATCCTAAAACTAGTAGTTTGAAATGCAGTCATGGCTTATTTTTAATCACACACCACATTGATGGGGGGGGGGATGTCATATATAACATCCAAAACTAGTACAGAACTGCACCATGGTAGCAGCATGGTTAGTGTAGTATCAGATATGACACATATACCCTGCTGAGCTGAGTTGACTGTGAACTTAACCAGTTTGACCTTCCATATCTTCACATGCAAATATTTTTTTTAAAAAAATAAACTAAGTGATTCATCACACTAGCAGTGCTCTGCAACAAAAATTAGTTCACATCCCCTGACTGTTCTCAAGCCATCAGTGGAAGTGTTCAATCAGACTCAAAGGGCTGGTTCCCATTTGGACAGGAGAAGCACACTGAGAGGCACATTGTCTTTCTTCCAGTTCTCACTATGATATGTTAGCTCAGTATCCTGCTCCTCTTTAACCATCAGATCTTACTTTCTCCTGTAATAATGGGGGGCAACGGGCAAGACTGAGTGGCTGTGGGTCGGGGGTCCTGTTTTATCTCAGGATCCACCATCTTTGGTTCTGGATGAGGTGGTTTTGCCCCAAACAGACCTGGTGCGTAACTTGGGGGTCCTCCTGGACTCGCGACTACTGCTCAAAGAGCAGGTGGCAGTCGTGGCTAGGAGGGCTTTTGCACAACTTCGTGTGATTCACCAGTTATGCCCACTCTTAGATCGGGACTCCTTGCTCATGATCACACACGCTCTGGTCACCTCCACACTTGATTACTGTAATTTACTCTACATGGGGCTGCCCTTGACGACCATTTGGAGGGTTCAACTGGTCCAGAATGCGGCTGCCCAGATAGTGATGGGGTGTGGGCAGTATGCACATGCCTCACCGCTGCTTCAGGAGTTGCACTGGTTGCCAGTATGTCTCCGGGTGCCATTCAAGGTGCTGGTTATTACCTTTAAAGCCCTACATGGTAGTGGGCCACAATACTTAAGAGACCGCCTCACCCCAAGAACATCTGCCCGTCCCACCAGAAGGGACCGGAGAGGCTCTCTAGTTGTTCCATTGGCCAGAGAGGCACATATCTCAGGCACTAGAAGGAGGGCCTTCTCTGTGTCCACTCCTGCCCTGTGGAACCTCCTGCCAATGGAGCTACGTCTCCAGACGGAGCTGCTGCCCTTTAGGAAGAATCTAAAAACATGGCTGGTGGGGCAGATATGGGGTGCAGGAAGTATAATGACCCCAGCACGCTGGATGATCTGAGCCCCCCTCTCTCTAAGTTGTAGCATTTGGTGTGTTTTTAATCTTTTTTAGATTTTAATTTTACATTTTAACAGTTTTAAGGTTTTTAGGTGGAAGCTTCCACTTCCTAACTCTGGGCTCTACCTGCCCAGAGAAGGATAAGACTAATGTCCTCTGGCCGGGAGGAGGAATGGACTTCAGCTGTAGGAGACAGCAGGCTGATAAATCCATGCTGTCACCTTTACCAGACCTTCGTCCAATGTCCCCCAGATATTTATGTTGTGTATTGATAGTCATGAGCCACTTTTAGTCATTGTGTATTGATTTATTGTGTATGAACATGTAATTTTACATGTGTTGGGAACTGCCCTGAGTCGGTCCTACCGAGTAGGACGGTACAGAAATCAAGTCAAATCAAATCAAATCCAATCCAATCAAATCCAATCAAATCCAATCAATCAATCAATCAATCAATCAATCAATCAATCAAACAATCTAACTTAGTAAACCATACATTGCTGACTTATTTAAAAATTATTTACTTTTGTCATTTAGCAACTGGAGAAAAACCTGCCTGCATTTCCTAATATCATCTCAAACAAAAGGGCCACAGTGTTGCTTTTTAACAGCAATCTGAAAAACAGACATGGTTGTGAAATACATCTCTTTAAGGCACGTATGGCCAACCTTGGTGCTCCGGGTGTTCTTGAACTTCAATTCCCAGAAGCCCTGATCAGCAGGTGTGCTGACTTAGGCTTCTGGTAATTGAAGTTCAAGAAGTTCTGGAGCACCATGATTGGCCACTGCTGGTCTAAGGACATGGTCTCATAGGTTTTTTACCATGTTTACTTTATTTTTGAAATTATTTTGATGCAGGGACATGGAGAAAAATATTAAAGCCACTCTTTCATTTTAATAATGAGTGGTAGCTTTTGCTTTTTAAGTTGAAAGTTGTCATGTTTCCTTCAGGACTTACCAAGGAATCTATTTTGAAATCTGACCAATGTGCAAATTTATTCTGGTTAATCTACTACAGGCCATGTGATTAATTAAGTCACTTTTAGAAATCCATTGACCGCATCTGCTTGTAAATGATAGCAATTAGTCGAGTGGCGATTTTTCTTGCTTTAGAGAATGAATGTTCATCTTGCAGAATATCAGCGGTCCTTGATATATCTATCATTAATTTTATGTTTCTCTAGCAAGTCATAATATCTTCAGTGTTCTAATCTTTCTCTTTTTAAAAGCTCCTTCTACAGAAATTATTCAGAAACTCTTATCCTTTTAAGGCAGCCTCCTTTTTGTCTTGTTCTAGGGTTTTGGATGTGTATCTGGGTAGAATTTCATACTGTTTTCCAGGAAAGGTTTTAGCAAAGTCTTAAAATATATATTAAATATCCCCCCCACCCTGGATTATATGCTGTAATTTCTGGCACCCACCCACCCATCATAGGATGTCTGTAGCAACACCTACAGCCCCTCATTGAGTGGTTAATTTATAAGCTATCAATGTGTCAGAATAGTTCAAATTATTCCTTTCAGTACATATTACCTACCTCAGAAGGGTGGTGAGAGGTTTAATTAGTTAATACCCATAAAGTGCTTTGAAGCTGTAAAGTACTATCCAAATCAGTGCTACAATATTCAAGGAAATTATAGAATGGATGTTATTTCTCAGTCAGGGTGGTTTATTAATGTCAGGGGCATTTGCATGCTATTGCTTGTTAACTCATATTATATAAGAGGAATCATGGATGTCTTAGCAACAAGTGAGAGTACTTTGGACAGTGAGGAGAACAAATAGGTTGATCTTAGAAGAAATCAACCCTGACTGCTCCTTAGAAGGTCAAATAGTAAAGATGAAGCTAAAGTACTTTGGACACCAAATGAGAAGAGACGATTCACTTGAGAAAGCCTTGATTCTGGGAAATATAGAGGGCAAAAGAAGAAGGGGATGGACAAAAATGAGGTGGCTAGATGGTATTGTGGACACAATGGGCACAGAGCTGGGTGGGTTGAGGAAGACGGTAGAAGACAGGGGTGACTGGCGGGCAATGGTCCATAGGGTCACAAAGGGTCGGAATCGGCTGTGCGACTGAACAACAACAAAACAAGTGCTAGTAGGGTTTCTGGTCACATACACAATTGAATGTGTGCCAAGGAACACATCCCGCAACTTGTCAATGAGTGGTAATTTGTCACCAAGATTTACGCCATTTCCTTTCCGCCACCATACTTTGCCAAAAGGAATCTGTCATGGCAAAGTATGTCAGCCCTAGAAAAATTGCCCAGCATTATTAATTCCATTCTGAGGCAATCCTACAATGGATTTAGGCTGGTAATGGCATTCACTTTTCTGTGGCGACAACCAAGGAAAGTAGTAACTGTGTCCTCTGAAGGTGGAAAGACACATCCCAGGCATCAGGTCTATGTATGTAATGAGAAACTCAGTGAAGGTTTCCTACTGCCTGGTTCTCAGGCTACTTCATTTCCAAACGTTCAAAATTCAAGTAACACAAAAGTTATTCTTTGTTAGCTGATCCAGCATGACTGATAATTATGTATGAAGTAAAATGAACAGAATGGGTTTACTGCACATTTTCCTGTGTGGATTCACAGAGACTTGGGCTTCTGTGAATTGAAGTCCAAGAACACCTGGAGTGCCAAGGTTTGCTATCACTGCACTAGGCTGTTTGACCTACTCTCCCCACACCCACCCACAAACTCCTGGAGGCACTCTTTATCTGGCAGCCTGGAAAATAAAAAATAGGAATCGTGTACTGGATTGAAGAGAACTTCAGTTCCCTTTCAGCTTCATGATGGACAGAATGGTGGCATCATTTTCTAGCCCAGACCCTCAAGTGGACTAAAAATGACTGGGTGATGCAGATGACAATTTCTGCTACACTTCTTCTCTCTCCATCGGCTGGCCTTCTTGTGCTGCTGCAAAGGTTGTCCCTCTGGTCTCCCCCTTGCAGAGCCCTTTCCCTTTTACAGTGGTGATAGTGACATTCTGTGGGAAAGGCTGGAAGCAAGCACCAGATTAGCCCAAGCCTGCAATTGCTGTGGATTTATCCTAGTCTTTTATTACCTTTATTATTATTTCACTTAACCTGGCCCATTGGGAGAGGATCCTTTCCAGCACTGTGTAAGGGCCTTGGCACAATGCTAGGACACAAAGAGCTTGGATAAATCAGGCACTCCTCCTGGAAGGAATGGCCAGGGCTTGGCTACAAAGAAGCATCTCTCTCTTCCCCCTCTGTGCCTTGTTCTTCTGCGCTTCAGAGAAGAGCCTACCTGGCACGCTGACAACCTGATCTCTAGGGGGGAAACCACTTCTTCCTTGCTCGTATATGGCAAAGTTTCTTGCAGAGATTTTGGGCTGTCGGTTAGCAGGCAAGGGCCACTCCCCCATGTTTGAGGTAAGTGCCGGTGGCTTGTAAAGGTAGGTAGGCAAGGCGGGGTGGGGTGGAGAAGAGATTTAAAGCTCTTGGCATTGAGTATTGACGTTGCAGTCCTCTTAGAACAATGTCTCAGGAGGGGGCTGAGTAAGGTTCTTGTGTGGCTACTAAGCCTGTTTGTAGATTTAAGACCCATCCACTGGGTGGGGCAAAGGCTGGGGAAAAATTCCGATGAGGAAAACCTTAATCTCTCTCCCCTCCACATGTAGTTCTCTGAAAATAAAAGGAGAGCTCCCTTCTTCTACATAGATTAGCATGTTAGCTGTCAGTTAACTGGAGTTTAATTACTAGATCTTGACCCTGGCAATTCTTGCTGATGAATCTGTTGATTTCTTTCATTTCTTTCCACAAACATGAACATTAGAGAGCTGGATTTATTCTGCTGCACCTGGAGCTAGATAGGATGGAAAGAAAACTGAGCAAGATCACCAGGGAGTCTGCAAAAAGAGGTTCCCTGTTGAAAATGTGCATTTTTAGGTGGTTCCCCCCAGTTCCACTGGGTCTGGGAAGTGCCTCTTATGTAAAAACCCTCAGATGCAAGGGAGGGAAAGCAAAATAAAATCCAGAGCATGAATGACAAAGGTTTAGTTTTGGAACATTAAAGGGCTGCGAAGAATATGATGCTTAAATGTATATTCTCAGTGTTAATGATGGAGGATGCTTTGCATTAAAGGGAAGATGACTTTGGTCAACTTTTGGCTTCACTCCCACGTGTTGTGTTTAAAAGTAAGGAAAAAGTTACCAGATGGATTTTGGTAAGGCTTCTTCCATTAAGTGATAGAAATGAAAAAAAAATGTACATGTGTTTTCTCATAAAAGGAGCTACTCTGTTTTTCTAGAGTTTGCATAGGGTTTTTGTTGTTGGTGTTCAATCACATAGGGTAGCAGGAAACAATTTGATCATCTCCAAATGTTTTTATTTTAACTCCCTTAAGAACCAGCCAGGATATTAAATGGCAAAGGATTATGGGAGCTCCAAGCGTGTGGTAGGCACCAAGTTTGCTATGTCTGACATAAGGTGTTGCACCTGGAGGGGAAGAACCCCATCTTGAAAATTATCTGATTTGGTTTGATTACCCTTGAGATTGCTGTGATGCTGTAGTGCTAACCTGAAAGCACAGAGCAAGATACCGACTCTTTCTCTGGCAGATATATTCCATGTGGTTTGATGAATGCCAGGGAAGGTAGCTGTGTTACTTTCTTGCAGCAAAAGCAACAGAGAGCCTTGTAGTATTTTACAGATTATCCAGAATAAGCCTTCATGGACTGCAGCCTATGGCACCAAGTTTATCTGAGGAAGTGGTCCAGAGTCCACAAAAGCTTGTGCCAAAAAACCTTTCCTTTTCCAAGTGCAACAAGGCTCTTTGTTGGAATGGACAGAGTTCTAGATAGAGAAGGAATGCTTGGGTTCCATGCCTGCAAGACCTCCTTTGATCTGGAATACTCCAAGCCATACATCTGCTTCCTGTCTAACCCTATGTTTCAGAATGTTGTGAGAATCATAAGAGATAGCTATTATACATGTTTCCTAATGTGAAGGAGAGGCACAAATATACAATAAATTGTAACCAACATGATTAACAAGATGGGATTTGCAATATTTGCTGAACTCATCTGTCCTTTCACCTCAGCAATACAGCTTGCAGTCTTCAGTGTTGTTCAGTTGCACACCAGTTAAAAGAAGCAGAGGCTGATTTATCACAAAAGTTAAGGCTTAGCCTGGCAAATCACACTGTACTCAACTCTTCATTGGAGAAATTTGAATCTGCAGGGAAAGAATCTTATAATAGCCCAACTTTACTCAAGTTTTCTATACAGTGTGATGTAGTGGGTAGAATGATTGACTAGAACTCAGGAAACCTTGCTGTGAATCCTTGCTCAGCCAAGAAAATTCACTAGTGTATGTGTGGGGTTAATTGGTAAAACCATTCCTTAAACATCTTGCTTATCTTGAAAGCCCTATAAGTCAGTTCCCACCTGACTGCACACACCACCACCACCACCACCACCACCACCACCACCATTTATTTAGAAGTTAGCCTTTTGGCACTAACTGGGGCTGAAACCTTAGGGCTGAATATTCAAGAGGTTTTCAGACTTTCTGCTTCAAAGAACTTAGAAGTCCACTGTGGATAGCTTATAGAATATGAGGCAAAAGTGTACGTGCATAGTGGGGGGTGTTCTTTGTTTCTTGCTTCAACAAGATGAGAGCTTGAGCTACTTCTGAATTGCATGCATTGGCCTTGTTTTAGTATGAATGGCATGCAAGAAAGAGCACCTGCCTGGAAGTAGCCAGCCTGCTCTCAATCACTGTCAATCATTTCTGGCAAAGGTATCCCAACAGTCATCCCCAAACTCCTGGCCATTTCTTTCGTGGACGTAACAGAATCTTCACATAAGCAGAAAATGAGAGTGAGGTTGAACATACAGTTGTTGTCTTGAATATCTGTCTCCAAAAAAGGACAGCCTGCCTTGTGTGGAGATTCCCAAATAACTCGCCCTCCCTCTGCTGACAGGTTACTTTTGATGATTCTCATGGGGTTATCAAATTATTGGAGATGTTCAAGTGGTTGTTTATCATTGCCACACCCATTCTGCAGTGATTTTCTATCATAATTTGTACCTAGATATCCTGAGATCTAGTCTGACACTCTACCCACTGCACTACACTGGGTCTCATCTATCTATTTGTGGTGTATCTAATTTTGTATCTCCTCTGTAATCCTTACCACAGCTCTTTGAGGCAGGTCTGGCTATCAAAGGGTGACTGGCCCAATGTCCACCAGCAATTTTCATTATAAATTGGGAAGTAGAATTGAACTTGCAGCCTCCAGTTCTTATTCCTCCTCTTTCATTATTACATGCTACTAGATCTCTCTTTTTTAGTCTAGTGTTTTAAATATCTTGTTTTAAAGTTGTTTTATATAGCTTTTAAACCCATACTGAGATCCTGTTATTTAGGAGGGGATGTACATTTTTAGACAGACAGAGACAGTCCAACATGGCCTGCTCTGACTGGCAGCAATTCATTAGCACTCTAGGGAGAGGTTCCTTACATGGTTTACCTTTTGAACCCTTTAAGTGAATTGAGGCTGAGATATTAGCATGCAAGACACACACTCTGCAACTGAAGATTTGAGATTTGTGAATGTTATATCCACAGTAAGCTATTTATGTCAAATGAAACAAATATGTTACTGTTTAGTTTATATTATAAAGGGTGGTGGCAAAATGAAATTCGATTCCTTGAATGATGCTTGCCTTGTAGTTCATACATGAATGTTGCCTTGATGATGATAATAAACCATTTCAAGGCAATGCTCCACTCCTAACTGTAGTAAAGTGGCACACACACATATATGCTCCTTTTGATAAATGTTGTATTTATGCATATTAGAAGACTGAAAGTCCTGGGTTCTTGGGGTCTAATGCAAATAACTATAATCTGATGCATCCAGAGGGTACCAGTTTGGAAGAGACTGGATTATATATGATGTTTCAGCAAGTATGAAGTGGGCCAGGATGCTTAAGAGACCGCGTCACCCCAAGAACATCTGTCCGTCACACCAGAGCAGACCAGAGAGGCTCTCTGGTCTTACCATCAGCTAGAGAGGCTCATCTCTCTAGCACTAGAAGGAGAGCCTTTTCTGTGTCTGCTCCTGCCCTTTGGAACCTCCTGCCAAGTGAATTGCATCTCCAGACAGAGCTGCTGCCCTTCAGAAAGGGGGTGAAGACCTGGCTGGCGAGGCATGTGTGGGCCAGGCAGTGAAGTTCGGTTGGCTGGCTCCTGTGAATAACCCCACCCCTCTCTCTCCCCGTTGTGGTTTTTAACTTAATTTTTAACTTTTAATCCTTGATTTTAAATCTTGTATGTGATGTGTTTTAACTCTTTTAGATTGTAAACCACCCTGAGTCCTTGGAAAAGGGTGGGGTATAAATATCACAAATAAATAAATAAATAAATAATACTCAATGAATTCATTGTTCTCACTGCTTTAGGCTGTCTTGAAACAATGAGACATGTTTGATTCCCATCCAGACATAGCATACTTTTCCCCTCCATCAAGGTGTCTGCAATTTGCACAGAATCTTTCTGTGCAATTTATTGTACTTTCCCTTTGGGAAGCAAAGTGCACACTTAACCCCAAGCACAGAAGGACTGCGTGATTGGGGTTTTTTTTTATAAAAAGAGGCAAGCAACCCATCTGATGCTTCTCACCATTAGAAGTTCATGCAAACAAGCAGCAGCCATGTGCAAATTTTGTTTTGTTTTCAGGAATGAATGGCTGCAAGAGCTTGAAAGCCAAGGAGCTGCGGGAAAGGTGAGATGGGAAAATGTTTTGCCACAGCCTGGATAGAAATTCATGAGAGAGGAGCAGAGAATATTTTCCTCCCCCTCTCTCTTGCAAGATAAGGAGAAATATTGTTTTTGGAGTGTCTCCTTCTTGCACACAAGGATTAACTGCCCCATAAGGCAAACAGGCAGAAAGAGGAGAAATCCATGCCCTGATGGAGGTTGTAGTGTGAAATAGACAAGTCTATATGTCCCACAATTCGGTGCACCTGGAATGAGTTTTCCCTCTACTTTGTGAGTGGAGAATCAGGAAGGCAGCTGGACAACAAGGATACAAGTTTGAAAATATAACAACAGTCTTCAGAGCCAAGTTCAAAAGGCATTTCTCTAATCTCTTCTAGAATACAGAGAGAGGGGTGACCAGTCAAAACCTACTGAAGGTGTGTATTTCAGAATGTGGGAGCAATTCAGGAGGGAGTCTAATAGAGTCAAATGTAAGCTGTGGAACTCTACATTTCCACAGTTGCAATGCACAGTGCTAATTTTAAAAAATGTGTTTGACAGGCTGTACCTAAGTGACAAAAGTGTACAATTCTGAAAAACACATCATCAGTAGGTTGATGTTTTAGTGTGATGATCTACTGATGAGGGAACAGAATTTAAAGCATGGTGAGCATTTGTTTTTGAGGATTGTGGTATTTTTGAACCACAATTTGGCATACCCTGGGCAATGGAAACCTTGTTGTGCCAGCTAATTTTTCTCACACTAGGTCAGTAAAAGGAACAATGGAATGAATTTGCCAAAAGGTGGCTCCATTTTGGCAGTTTAAAGTCTGACCTAGACACGAAAGAATAATAACAATTTGTTTTTTCATCCAACACATGTGATAGAGAGCACTGGATTTAAAGGGGAAAATTACTCTTCGGACTCAACACCAAAAAACCCAAGATCATGGCAACCGGCCCTATCACTCCCTGGAAAACAGAAGGGAGAAATAGAAGCAGTGACAGACTTTACTTTCTTAGGGTCCATGATCACTGCAGATGGTGACTGCAGCCATGAAATAAAAAGACGATTAATTCTTAATAGGCAAACTATGAGAAACCTAGGGAACATAATAAAAAGTAGAGCCATCACCCTGCCAACAAAAGTCTGTATTGTCAAAGCAATGGTATTCCCAGAAGTAATGTATGTTTGTGAGAGCTTGAGCATAAGGAAGGCTGAGGGCAGAAGGGCCTTTGAAATGTGGTGTTGGAGGAGAATCTTGAGAGTCCCCTGGACAGCGAGGAGATCAAATAAGTCCATCTGGAGGAAATCAACCCCAACTGCTCCTTGGAAGGACAAAAACTGAAGATGACGCTAAAGTACTTTGATCATCAAATGAGAAGAGAGGGCTCACTCGAGAAGGCCTTGATGCTGGGAATGATCGGAGACAAAAGGAGAAGTGGGTGGCAGAAATGAGATGGCTAGATGGCATTCTTGAGGCAATGGGTGTATTGCTGAGCAGGCTGCGGAGGATGGTGGAAGATAGGGTTGCCTGGCGTGCAGTGGTCCATGGAGTTGCAAACTACGTGACTGAACAGCAGCAGCAGCAACAACCGCAAAATTAACCAGGACTATTAATCATCTCTAAATGAAGCATCTCCAACACTGTGTTTTGCGCCCCATCCCAAGCACTTTTTGAATCCCCAACAGAAAGCATGTCCCATCAAAAACAAAGCCACTGCCAATTGGCTCCTGTCTCTGGTGAAAACTAGCTACCTTCTCCTACAGCCTTTGCATCTGGAGAGCCCAGAAGCCGTCAGCTTCCTCCTGCAAGTGTCAGGAATCATTTGGTGTGTGGTTGAAAGTGGAGAACAAATTAGCAAGGGTTTCTAATTCCACCTGGTGCTTCCTTTATCTGTGGCAGCTTTTGTGTGTGAGATGAAAGAAGCCTTTAGTCTCTCTGTGAGCATGTTTGATGTTTTCAAATATGCCTTTGGATTTATGAGCACTGTGTGGCTTCCAGTGTGGCAGAATGTGAGAGGTATCCAGACCTGCAATTTGGAAAGCAGTAAAACAAAAGAGAGGTTTTGTTTATTCCTGAGCAGAAGTCAAAGTGCTGGTTTAAGTGGCTTAGCAGCAGATCATCAGAAAGACCAACTCCTCCTGCATTATCTTTAAGATCAACCCCAGAAGTACTGTGCTTTTTCTGACCACTGTCTTAATGACAGTGACCAGAGAATGGATAGTTTCAGTGGATGCACACTGTTTGTGGATATCCTGTCCCAAATAGTTCTGTCTGGTTCTTCTAAGAGAAAAAGGATGTACTGTATCTTTATTTTCATTTCCCTAGGAAGTTTAGGAACAAAGGAATATTGGAAGCTTCCTTATACGGAATCAGATTACTGGTCAATATAGCCTAGTATTGCTGACTCTGACTGGCAGCAGCTCTCTAGAGTTTCATGTGGGAATTTTCCCAGCATCACTTGTAGAAGTCAGGGATTTATATTTTGTAGGGGGGAAAAAGCTGTGCCAGTTTCCAGCCAACCCAAAACTTGGCTTGAGTGGTAAATCAAACATTACCTAAATAAGCTTAGATTATTAAGCAGCTACACAGTGTGAAATGCCAGGCAGAGTAAAAAGAATGAAATGGACATCTGAAGCAATAACTAAGCTGAGTTGGCCAACCAAACATTTTCTTAAAGCTATAATCCCTAGAATCCCCAATCCAACACTGCTAGTACTTCTGAAAGTTTTTCTATGCTCTGATGAACCCCAATGAAAATATTCCACTTGTTGATTCTATGCCTTTAATTTAATTAATCTAATTTATAAATAATGTAAATCATCATCATCGTTCGTTGCTACTCGTGTCTGAGCATATATTTTTCCAGGAAGTCATTTTCTCAGTTGATGGATGTGTCTCAGGTGACTCCATAAACTGATCCTGGCATGAAACATGCAACCACACACATTGCACTGAATAGATGGTGGAGGGCGCAGTTGAGTTTTATGAAGCTTTTGTGTTTGTTGCTTAGTCTCTTCTCATCTGCGCCATTCTTCTTTGAAGTGATCGGTAGCAACAGCAATGGTTTGGTGCCAAAGTATTTGTATTTGTATGCTGTTCTATTCGCCGAAGCGACTCAGAACAGCTAACAACATAAGTAACATACAATACAATCTCAAATATAAGTGCAACAACATAACATAAATATGGCATTTAATGCAACACAATACAGTCAATAAATCTAACCTTACAATTAATAAATCCAAAATAAATAAATAAAAATGAAAATACATTATAGCATATCCTCAAAGTGGACGATCTAAGGCCGCTGCTTCCCAAGTTTGTGGGTTTATACCTGACGCCTTCATGGTTTGTTTCAGCTCCGTGAGGTCTTGTACTAAGTTCCCCATAAAGGATTTGATGAGGAAGCCTGGAACCATCCATACGGTGGACATGCCCTATCCATCTAAGATGATGGCCTATGATGGAAGCTTTGATGCTATTTACATTTGCCTTCTTGAGGACTGTGATGTTGGTGACATAGTCATCACGCTTGGTGGTCAAGATGGACCTTTAGTCACACTGTAAATGCACACATAAATGTAATGAAGTTTTCATCTTCCATCTCTAGGCCAGATATAAAACTGTCAAAATGAAGGCACCTTTTGGTGATCTCATTCTGCAGTTCCTTTCAGCTGACCTAGTGTGAGAAAGATTAACTGGCAACACAAGGTTACCATTACCAGGGCACACCCAAATGTGGTTCAAAAACACCACAATCGTCAAGGAGGCTCTTTCTATGTACCCCAAATTAATGAAGTTGTAAAAGATATAAAAGCTGCATTAAGTAAAAAAGATTGTCTGAGCTCATCCAAGATAATAGACTCTTTGATGAATAGGTTTGGGATTGTGGGTGTCCTAAAAGCAGAGCTTTCAGCAGTGAATAAAGAAAAGTGGCTGTGCAGAATTCATGTAGCAATTTTATTTTATTGGCAGATACTGTACTTTCCTCTCTTCACCTAAGTCTGAAGCCCTCTGAGGAATATAGAACTAATTAAAACTTCACGTAACATCACACATAGCCCTTTTTGCTGTGAATAAAGTTCAGCCACAGTCACACGGGAATTAATGGAGGATTTAATAATTCTCTGGTAACTAAATAACAGACAGTCATTTTAAAGAGCCAAACACAAAGAACAGAGGTGATCCCATTTCTTGGGAAATCCATTGCAAAACTGTCAAGGATTTCAACGGAAGCAGGAAGATACGTTTGGGGATGTTTCATGAAATACAAAAGTTCAACTGATTGGGAACAGATAAAATCAAACCTGAAGTCTCTTGGACATTTTCTAGCCTTCCTGCATTTTGGCTCTGTAAGGATCCATATTCAAATACAGTAATACCCCAGATAACGATAGCATCGGATAACGCTAGAATCGGATAACGTTGCAAGTTTTTTGGAAAAACTTGCATCAGATAACAATTCTGGATAATGATTCTTAGCAGTATCCGAGGCAATGGTCTGCGAGTGTAGGGTGGTTTGGGTAGAACTACCCAATCCACCCCCCACCCGCAGTGGTCTCTGCGACTGCAGTAGGGTCAGGGAAAAGCATGCACCTTCCCCTCGACCCTACTGCAGTCGCAGAGACTGCTTGTGTCTCTTTCCCTCCCTGTATTTAAACATGTGTAAATACAGGGAGGGAAAGAGACAAGCAGTCTCTGCGACTGCAGTAGGGTCGGGGAAAAGGCACGCCTTTCCCTGACCCTACTGCAGTCGCAGAGACCGCTGCAGGTGGGGGTGGCTTTAAAGGCAGGGAGGAAAAGGTCTCTTTCTTTCCCTGCCTGCCTTTAAAGTGGTTTGTCCCTGAAGTCAGGGCTTTTTTTTTAAGCGTTGTTCGATGCATGCATCGGACAACGCTAAAAATCGGATAACGTCATGACTTGTGGAACCAAGTCATAACGTTATTCAGGGTATTACTGTAATAGGATAACTATTATGATAGATTTATTTAAGATGCATATTGTAAATATAACTATGAAGAAAAATATTATAAAAATATTTTGACTATCACTGTACATCTTTTATAGTACTTGCATTTTTAAAGACCCGAAGAAATGTCTGTTTTTGGTTTAAAATGATCCCCGTAGCAAGGTTTTGAAGCTACTCAAAGGATTTCTTGGTCCTGGAAAGAAAATAACCTAAAGGTAAAGGTTACCCTTGCTTGAAATCCAGTCATATCCAACTCTAGGGTATGGTACTAATCTCAATTTATAGCCAAAGAGCCAGTGCTGTCTGCATTTGCAGACATTTCTGTGGATATGTGGCAAGCATAACAACACACCAGAGTGCATGGAACATTGTTATCTTCCCACCAAAGTGGTACCTGTTTATCTACATGCAAAAGCTAGCTTGAGACTCAACATTGAGAAAACCAAGATAATGGCAACAGGCCCTATCAGCCCCAGGAAAATAGATGGGGAAGAAGTAGAAGCAGTGACAGATTTTAATTTCTTAGGATCCAAGATCACTACAGATGGTGATTGCAGCCATGAAATAAAAAGGCGACTGATTCTTGGGAGGCAAGCGATGAGAAACCTGGGGAACATAGTGAAAAGTAGAGACATCACATTGCAAACAAAAATTCGTATAGTCAAAGCAATGGTATTCCCAGTTGTGAGAGCTGGACCATAAGAAAAGCTGAGTGGAGAAGAATAGATGTCTTTGAGATGTGGTGTTGGAGGAGAGTTTTGAGAGTCCCCTGGACAGCAAGGAGAACAAATAGGTCAATCTTAGAAGAAATTAACCCCGACTGCTCCTTAGAAGGTCAAATATTAAGATGAAGCTAAAGTACTTTGGACATCAAATGAGAAGAGAGGATTCACTTGAGAAAGCCTTGATGTTGGGAAAGGTGGAGGGCAAAAGAAGAAGGAGGCGGCCAAAAATGAGATGGCTGGATGGTATTGTAGACACAGTGGGGACAGAGCTGGGCGGGCTGAGGAGGAGGGTGGAGGACAGAAGTGCCTGGCGGGCAAAGGTCCATGGGGTCACAAAGGGTCGGAATCGACTGTGCGACTGAACAACAAATTTCTTGCTTTCAAACTGTTAGGTTGGCAGGAGCTGGGACAGAGATGGCAACTCACTCCATTGTACAGTACTTGGATCTTGAACTGCAGATCTGCTAACCTTCCAGGCATCAAGTTCAGTGTCTTAACCGCTAAGCCACCACAGTCCCTGCCCGTTAAATGCTATTTCAAAGATATCCTGATCTTTACTATCCAGCAGTGGCAACCCTTCTCCAAGGAGCTGCACTTTGTTTTAGAAAGAAACAATCCTTTTGGAAATTTCTAGAAATGGAATCCTACCCCTTTCTCTCTCCTTTTAAAGGGATAGGAGAGCTGCAAATAAAAAAACAAAAACAAAAACCTGCTTTGGACTGAGACTGTAGAGTTTAATATAAGAGAAGTCCCATCCAGCTTCTTAGCTATTCATTTGTGAGTACAGTACTAAGCTCGTGTGCCTGTCGCTCTCCATGGTACTGAACTTGTTTGCTTGGGAGTGAACTTGGCTCAGAGCACATCATAACATCAAGGGAAACGGTAAAGGTAAAGGTCACCCTTGCTTGAAAGCCAGTCATATCTGACTCTAGGGTTCAGAGCTCATCTCTGTTTATAGCCAAAGAGCCAGCACTGTCTGCATCTGCAGACATTTCCATGGACATGTGGCAGGCATGACTAGTCACCGGAGTGGACAGAACACTGTTTACTTTCCCACCGAAGTGGTCCCTATTTATCTACTTGCAATTTCTTGCTTTCTAACTGCTAGGTTGTCAGGAGCTGGGACAGAGATGGGAACTCACTCCATTGTGCAATTCCCGGGTCTTGAACTGCTGACCTGCTGACCTTCCAGTTGTCAAGTTCAGTGTCTTAACCACTAAGCTACTCCAATCCCTTGCAGAACATACCATAGGTTTATAAAATTATGAACAGCATAATTATGGTGGAGCAGACAGAAAGAAAAATAAATTCAGTTAATGTTGTGGATTGGTTGCAGGTTTTGGAAAAGGAAGTGCTTCATGTTCTACTACAAAAGCATAATTATGGACCAAATCCTTTGCTTAGTATGGTAATTCACTCTACAATAGACCCACTTAATGAATATGGAAGTGATAAGTCAACTCTTTTTTTATTCAATTGATTCAAATGGGCCTACTTAATTGCAACTTACTTTAGTACAATAAGTCACAATTAGAGTAGACCCTTTCGAAATGGTAGAATTTACAGAGGAGGTGAATCATGAATCCTGACTGATTTAATACGTTTATTCTCATGCAATTTACTACACAGTGCCATAGGATTTAGGCCAAGGAGTTCGCTGGCAGAAAATGTGATAATGGCCAGGCTATTCAACTGTTAGCTTCAATATGAAGTGGTAACATAGCTCTGACTACCAATGCAGAGAAAGCAAATAACAGGCAATTTACATTAAGATCTCTCTTAGTTTTTTCCACTAAGATCTTTCTTAGTTTTTTCCAGCTTTTCCTTTTGGGGAATAATAATAATTATTAACTGTATGTTGGCAAGTCAATTCTGACTTATGGGATCCCTTTCCAGGATTTTCCAGGTAGAGAATACACAGAAGTGGTTTACTATTCCCTTCTTATGGGAGTGTCCTGAGATTGAAGCACAGCTTATACCAGATGGCTCTTCTTCCAGGAGGCACAGTGGGGAATAGAGAAAGATGTCTGGATTAGGATCACCTGATAAAGTAATTCTTGCATCCTTAAATGATGACGTGGGCATTGGTCTTTTGTGTACCAAGATGTCACTAAATAACTGCTGCCCCTCCCCTGCCCGCCCACCCCCAATTGCTATGAAATGTACACACTAGCTTTGAGTGTGACATAACTCAACAGAATCAGGGCCTTGTTGCAATTATGTTCATTTCCTCGCCTCCAGACTTACACTCTTGGAGTTTGTTAGAGGGTGGAGTTCCTGTAGGGGATGGCGCTATTAATGAGTTTCCCTAATTAAGCTTTTGATGGAAACCCCTTAATTGATGTTTGCTCAGTTTGTGAGCTCTTTGGCGATTTAATTAATGTCTGTTTATTCCAGAGACTGCACTAAGCAATGTTTGATAAGTGCATGCTTACAAATGTTATAAATAATACATGGAGCCCCATGAACCTCAGCCTGGCTAATCTTTCCCAAGAATAGCTAAGAGGTTGATCAGCAGGCTGGGAAGCGGTATCAGTTCCAATGAACTTGGTAAATGGCTTTAGCAAGCTGCTATCTTTTACCTATCAACACTGAGAATGATACTGGCATCTCTTAAATCATTATGTGAGGATACTTGGGAAATGCTCAAAATGCTTACCTGTCGTTTGGAGGGAGACTCAGAATTATATACCAAACAGTGGCAGTCAATGCTGCTGAACCTGCTGTAGATATTTTTATGTGCTTTACTGAACTCTGAATCATAGGATTCTGTAGAATGGAGCAATGGCAATTTGTCATCATCGTTGGATGCAACTCGTATCCAAGAATGCATACCCCCCCCCCAAAGCAGGAAAAATGCCATTGACATGAATTTAAGGTGGATCCCAGCTTGCCACGAAGTGACCCACACACTATGATCATGGAGCCATCTCCTGTGGCACATATGAAATGAGACATCCTGGATTTAACATCAGGACTGCAATGGACTGCTGCAGCCTTGAGGATATTAACAAGGTGCGCCTTCACAGCCAGTCCATCTGGCATGGCCTCTTCCACCTTCATGATTGTTGGGAATCAGAGTTCCTCCTCCACTCATTTTGCTGTTGGGCCCAATATGATGGTTTCCAGTGGCATTTTCTCCACTGAAGGGACCATCACCTCACCTAAAGGGGGTCATCCACCTGTAGTCATTGGCCCCTTTAGGGAGTAAGGTTGTTTACTACTGCCCAACACTCAGCATTGAGTCACTGGCTGTATGGTCTACTCTATTACCATAGCAGGTTGTTTGGCCAGACATAACTCAGGGCTCACAATTAGGACAAAACTGCTATAAGAGTATAGTGCAGATAGATTTTGAGAGCTCCAGTCCAGAAACATAGTGTTTCAAATACAAGGCTCAGTCTTTCCCTATAGTATCAACATTAGAGTCTAAAGCACAGCAAGACCTTGTATGTGAATCATATGATATTCCTTCTGCACCATTTAGTAAGGCCTCATCTGGTAATTATAACAGCAAATTGTAAATGTTACAGTTACCACACAAATAGAGAGATTTTCTCTCTTCTCAAAATTTTCTTCTTGACTTAATGCAGTTGTAACTTTGTTATTGGGAAAAAGGTTCAGTTACAAGTACTGTACCTAATATGTGTTATGTGTTTGTAATAGTTCTTTGGAAGTTCAGAGGAGCTGATGAAGCATTAAAAACAATATTCTGTTGCCAGAGAGACAAGGATTTGCTTGCCACAAAACGTGCTATGTTATATTATGTGGAACTTTTGAGCTCAACATTGCAGTGGCTGCATTTTTGTACTAACAAAAACCACAGGACAGCAACAAGGCTGGGTGTCAAGTTGATTTAGTGACAACAAGAAAAAGAAATGTCTCCAATAAATTTACTCTTGATCAATTTTGATAACATAACCTGGAGGTTCTTAGAAATGATAGAGGTAGAACATTAGCCCAAAGAGGCTTGCTTTTCACCCCTGGTTAGAAGTGAAATATTGTCACAATCTTGGCTAAATGAGATGGGAGGGAAGCATACTGTGGGTCAAGGAAAAAGGACAGGAGAAATCAGTCACAACATCCAGGCAGGAACTAGATTGCATCCAAGCTTTGAAATACTGCTTGTTATTGAACCTGAATTGTTCTTTCTTCCATCTTTCTCATCTGTCTGGCTAGACAAGTAGCTAGCCTGTTATATTAAGGGATGAGCCCTGAAAAGAGATTCAACAATGAATGGTGGAAAACAATACTGATGAGGCTCTAGGTCCCCCTTGCGCGAAGCCAGTTGTATCTGACTATAGGGTTTGGTGCTCATCTCTCTTTATAGCCATGGAATGTGGTTACCTTTCCACCAAAGTGGTACCTATTTATCTACTTTCAATTTCTTGCTTTTGAACTGCTAGGCTGGCAGGAGCTGGGACAGAGATGGGAACTTGCTCCTCCATGCAGCACTCGGGTCTTGAACTGACCTTCCAGTCTTCAAGCTCAGCACCTCAATCACTAAGCCAATGAGACTCTACATTGGCAGTATTTTGATAGTTTGATGCAACACACAGTGTACTTGGTTGTTTTCTGGAGAAAGAGAAATGGCATAACTAATCTATGCTCATTCTATGCCCTTTTGGTGAATTCATTCTGCAGTTACTTTCGCTTGACCTAGTGTGAGAAAGATTAGCCAGCAACACAAGGTTGTCATTACCAGAATATGCCTGATTATGGTTCAGAATTACCACCATCTCTGAGGAGGCTTTTTCTGTGTACCCTGGAGGTGGATTTATGAAGCAGAAAGAAATGCTAGAACAGAGAAGTATCCTAAACTGGAAGGTCTAGCCAATCAGGAATAAGTCCTGGCTATTCCCTGCTCTGGCAGTGAATCTTGCAATTGTATTTCAGATGTTGACTGATACCCTGGATGTCATAATGGGAATGCCCATGTAATTTGCAGAATGTGTTCAATTTTTAAGGTATATATATATATAATTGAGAAAAAGAGGACACCCCCCAATGGAGGCTGCCTTGAGACATCCCAACACTTGCATTCATCTTCCATGAGCTCAAATAGGGACTCCTGGCACCCCACACCCTACATCCCCCCCCCAATTTTTGGAAGAAATATTGGCTCAGAACAATTAAAGGAGTTAAATGGGTAGCTTCCTGATGAAAACAGAACTTTCCCAAGACAGACAGATACAAAAAGAAAGGGTATTGAACAATAGGCTACAATTTGTAAGAAAATTCTCTAGGAAATGGATAATCTTCCCTTGCGTCTAATTTAGATACTTTTTGAAGAGAATCTAGGAAGCACAGGAACAATGTTTCTGCTCTGGGAAGGCAAAGTAAGTCTGGATCTCTAACAAGGTGGACAAAGTACTTTTAGAAAGATGGGCTAATTAGGTCCTCTGGCAAAGACTCCAAGTTTCACATCTCAAAAGTATTGTATGACACCTTTAAGACTAATAGGTTTGTGATGGCACAAACTCCAGGTGGACACAGGGCACACTTCCTGAGTGTGCCTCTAAAAACTCAAGCTGTACTAAATCTGTTAGGCTTAAATTGCCCAACAGCTCTCACTTATTTTGCCACAATGGAATTACATGGCTTTATCTATGGAAACTAGCTCAAAAGGTGATACAGTATTTTTAAAAGCTCAAGACTGGTTATAGGAAAGTCTCGGGCTTAACAAATATTTTCTGAATTCTTATTGGCTGCAGAAACAGGGAAGGAACTGCCAAAGTGCTGGTATCTCAGAAGAGCATAAAGATCAAGAACATGAAGAACTTTTAAGAACCTGAGCAATGGTGATTAAAATCCCAAGCTTTCTGTAGCAGTTACAAAAATAGAGACCTGTGCTAACATTAGAAATATAAATGTGGGCAGAGCAAACAAAAGGGGCAACAGATGATAGCTGAAGGTGGCTGGTAATTTTTTTGTAATATATACCATGTAATATATAATAATATCACAGGGTCGCAAAGGGTTGGAATCGACTGTACGACTGAACAACAAAAATTCTTTATTAAATGAAAAAGACAAATTAAACAATTAAACAATAAACATACAAAAACCAAAACAAAACAATATGCTTCATCAGCCTTGAATTTCATGTAAATATTGTATTGACTTTATAACATATTTAATATTCATTTACATCTAGATATTCTTTATTTTACTAATCTTTAATAATTTATCAGTGCATTTTTCTACTTAGTATTCCAATCTGGTAATTTTGCTCTGCAAGTTACTTTCCTTAGCCAAAACTGTAATCAGGATAGGGCTATCCCATCTGTATAAGGATATGTCATTGCTAATTTCAGGATACCTAGTGTATGTGTGTGATGATTGTTTCCAAAAGAAACACCTTGTCCAATGCAGCAAAACATTTAAAAAAATCATGTGCAGAGATCACCCCTGCTAGGTGAGAGCCCGGTTGGGGCATGGGGGTTTGAATGGTCTAACTAGGCAGTGTTGCCCATCTCTTATCAATGATGTTAGGTCAGGACTAAAACTCACTAAAGTGTTCTCCATCAGATCCCTTGGGCAAGGTGAAAATGGAGGGTACATGTCACATATTTGTCAGTTGTTTGTTTGATCTGCTCTGTGTTTTGTTGTTATTTGTTATCTGTTTGTTCACCACCCAGAGTGGGATACCACTGAAATGGGTGGTTCAGAATTTAAATAAATAAATAAATAAATGGTCCACCTAGCCAGTGGATGAAGCAATATCCAAATGGCTTAAAAAACCAACAACACACAAATGGAATTGATTTCTTAAGTCCATTTGCATGTGTGGAATATCATTGCGGAGAAGTCTACCAATGCACTGACTCCTCGCTGAATAACGACTCCAAGGTATCCAAGGTACAGAGATGGAGAATGTTTGTAGTCCAGGACCTCCACTGTCAGTATGACCAGTGGTCCTATTGGCTACAGAATTCTAGGAATTTTTAACCCCCAAAAGTCAAAGCTTTCCCGTTGCTACTCTGTGGTAAATTTGAAGGGAATAGCTTGAATATAGCATGAGCTTTCATGGATTACAGCCTGTTTCCTCAGACATATCCTTGGAGGAAGTATGAATATATTTACACCTATTGGCCTGATTTATGGTCCCTTGGAATAATTAATAGTCATCCTGATTAGACCTGTGGGAGGGAACATATGTACAGTAATGGCTAGCTGGAGTTACATTTACAGGTCTAAATTCTGCATGAATTCTGTATGTGGCCTGGCGCTGTATTTTCACGGCTACCATGGATCTCTTTGATCCATACATACCGTAATATTGTTATTGATTCTTACTGTACATGAGAAATTCCAAGCTGATCACCTTTTACACACATCTACAGCACCTCCTGTACAGGATTGCGGTGGCTTAGTCGTTAAGATGCTGAGCTTGATGACCGGAAGGTTGGTATGTCAGCAGTTTGAGACATGAGTGTTACATGATGGGGTCTCTGTCCCAGCTCTTGCCAACCTAGCAGTTTGAAAGCAAGAAATTGAATAGTTACTGCTTTGGTGGGAAAGGTAGCAGCATTCTGTGTGCTCCAGTGTCTAGGCCTTTCTGCCACATGGCCGCAGAAACATCTGAAGACTCAGACACCACTGGTTTGTTGGCAGTAAATGGAGATGAGCACTGTCCCCTAGAATTGGGTATGACTGGCTTTCAAGCAAGAGAGACCATTACTTTTACAGCACCTTAATCTCATCCCAACCACTTACACCTAGATTATTAATACAAGATGTAGCAAGGCCTGTTGTAGCTGCTGTCATTTTCTAGATTATTACTTGGATTTCATTCCATCCAGCTATGCCTGGGATTGCTAATGAAATTTGCATTCAGGTGTGGGCTCCAGCAACACTTCAGTTCTTTAGATAAAGATAATAAGATTCCTTCTCTTAAAATGCTCAGATTCAGCAATGCACTCTCATTTTTGCTATCCATCAAGCCCTTTTATCCTCTCCTTTTGAAAACCATTTTTCCACAGTCGCTTTGCAAACACACAGCCCTGGGCATGAGGCATCAACAAGGGAAGCTTTACCTTTGTAGAAGGGAATATATCACATCTTCCTCTTTTGCCCACCAGCTGCACAGCTTCTACTGTAATATAGTATGAAGCTGAAAAACCTCATGGGCTTTTTGAGAATCTGGCAGGAGGGAAATCCACGCCAAAGACTATCTGCATACATTAGTGGTTGAATATTGTTTTTGCTATTCCTTCTTGACAGCTTCTGTCTCCTGGCCTTAGAGTGAACTTTCCAATAGCTCTCCCTCATCCTCCCTTCTTGGATTCTGAATCTTTAATGTGCAGATAGATAAATAAATACTCAGGCCGCATTATTCAGAAGGCAAGTGGAAGGCTTAGGTTTTTGATATGTAATGCATACTGAAGTGTCAGACAGAGCAGTTTTGTTTTCTGCGGTTGGAACAGCAACCCAGATATGACTCTTCACAATTCTTGTCTTCGCAAGATGGATAGAATGGGAAGGAAGCCATTCAATATCATGTTCAGCTCTGTAGCAGCAGCATTTTCACACAGCCCTATATCCATAGCTTTGAAAAAGTTGGGGTGAAACTCCCAGAAACCCTATTCAGTATTCCTAAGAATGAGTTGGAGCCTATTGACAACAGATCCCTCCTTAACGTGAGAGCCTGTACCATTTATCTACATTTCTAATCCCTTTTTATATATTTAGAGAAATTAAGGATGTGGTGTGTGTGTTGTTTTGGAATGACTGTCTTAAACCTCGATTTGGAAAAAGGAATGCTAACTTTTCTGCCTGCTGCAACAGATTGTAGAATGGATGCTGGTGCACAAGTGACATTTTTCAAGTGTGTTAAGTGTAATTCCCCATCCTTTGGGCAGAAAATTAGCAACATCTGAGCTTAACCTGTTCAAAGAAGCTCTAATCTTGTCCTGTAAGTCAATTACTGTAAATAAATTATACATCTTGAAGGAAATAGACAGTGAAGCTGTTTCTCCTGATTCTTTTCTATCTGGCTTCAAAGTGTCTCAGACTAGACAGGGAAATATGAGCTGCATATTAAACAGAACCTTTGGACTGGTATTATGCAGACAAAAACTTTCTTAGCCATTGTGTTGTGTTCTTTTGTGTGATGGGTTTCTACAAATGAGTCTGGGGACTCCCCCACCGCCCCACAAAATGAGAAGTTTATAATAATTAATAACAATTTGTTTGATAGCTCAGTTACAGGACTTTGGACATCGATCTGTCTGTCTGTCTGTCTATCTAGTGTGATTATTTTAATAAATGAAAATAACCTTCTAGAGATTGAAAGAACATCATTTTTGGATGAAAAAAAAATCTAGAATCTACCCTCCAAGAATTTGTAGTTCAAAAAGGCAACTAAGCAGAGCTTAGAAAAGGCAACTAAGCAGAGCTTAGAAAAACACATAGCACCCTCATGCATATCCGCATATGCAGGGAAAAGCAAGGTGTTATGGAAAAACTGTCTTTCAGGGAAACCACTCTTCTGTTGCTGATCATTGAAGAAAGGCCAAAAGCATCCCAAGAATCTCAGGATTCCCTGAAGAACAGTCAGAAAGCTACTGCCCTAAAAAGCCAAACTTTGCCAGCAAATGGTAGTGCCAATGAGAGGTTACTGCCCTCCATCTCCACCAGCATTAGGCCTGGACAATGGAGGGAAAAAATGCTGCTATCCTGGAAGGATGTCTGAGCAGGTGGGTTTTTTTGTTTTTGTTTTGCAGAGCATTTGATAGTCCCACATCAATATATCTGTTGCAACCTAACAGCTAGGTCCCCTGACCCAGAAGGACTTTGTCAATCAGACACTTCTACTGTCATTGGCTTTATGTGTCCACTACAACATGCAGAAGTGTCCAGGTCGTGCAGCTTGCAATTCAGCTTAATTCAAAGCACTAAAAACCTTCCCGCTAAATTAATACAACTATCAGAGCTAGACATGTTATAGCCATCCTATCCAAGGTAAAGCTTGCACTTTCTCGAAAGCCAGTCGTATCCGACTCTAGAGTTCAGTGCTCATCTCTTCTTATAGCCAAACAGCCAGCTCTGTCTCTGTCTGCAGAAATTTCTGTGGACATGCACAGAATGCTGTTACCTTTCCACCAAAATAGTTCCAATTTATCTACATGCAATTTCTTGCTTTTGAACTGCTAGGGTGGCAGGAGCTGGTGTCAGGAAATGACATATTTCCTCATGTTTCCCAAGACTTGAGGCAGTTTTTTTTAGCTAGGCCTCATAGAAAGCCTCAAAGAAATCCTTTTTCATCTGTGTCTTACAACCTACATGTCACGAGATGGCTTGTTGACACTAGTGTTCCTGTGTTCCTACCTCTCTAGCGTGTTTTGTCTTCACTGACTGTACATGTGTGAAAACAATTATTTGTTTTGAGAATGTTTTTCTCTGTTACCTGATTGGCCAAAGCTAACCCACCTGACTGCAGATTCTCCATTCTGCAGAGAAGTTAGTTAGTTCGTTTCTGGATCTCAATGGCATAAGACCCTGGCTATTGTGTGGGATTATTCTTTTCTTTCAAAATGGTTACCTAATGAACCTGTGGACTGTAACTCTGTTTGCTGGACTGTCTTATGCTACTGACCTATGCTTTATGATCCTGATCAATATACCTGATCAATAAACCTTTGTTTGCTTCCACAACATCTCTTCATTGGACTAAGGGGTAAGAGAAGCAATGCATTCACACACAAGCCTCTGAATACGCTATCTGTTTAAACCTCCTTGTGGAAGAGAAGCAGCTAAGGGCTGTAAAGCTGCATTGCTGGCCAGCTCGCCCTCTGGGGGCTTTGGTACAGGAGGGCCAAGGGCAGGCAGAGGGGGCCGGCTAGTCTCGTGACAGCTGGGACAGAGACGGGAGCTCATTCTGTTGTGCAGTACTCAGATCTTGACCTGCTGACCTTCCAGTCATCAAGTTCAGAGTCTTAATCACTAAGCCACAACAGCCCCATCTCCCCATTTAGCACGATTCAAACTCTCCCCTCCTCTCCACTTTGCTCCCCCTTGATCTTTCAGCACCGACCTAGAGGTGACAGGAGTGAATAGACTTTATTGGGAAACTAATTAATGTGCCATCAATATCAGTTAGGCTCTTGCACTCTGGGATGTAAATTCAGAAGGAGCTGCTGGATTTCATAATGTGATGAATGTTCTGAGAACTACAGGATGACCAAGAATCATTATTTTCCATTGATAAACCATATGGTATTGCCAGTTGAAACCTTAGGACCTTTCTGTGAAAATGTTGCCTCCAGGGAATGCTTCATCATTAAGCAAGTTCACTCTGGTCAAGGAATTCATTTAGCACATGGAGCTGTCATTGCATAATGGCTAAGAAAACACACTATGGAGAAGGAAAACCACAATCAAACTTGGCTTCTGTCATGCACTTCCTACTAGAGATGAGTGAATCTGTCCCTATTGATTCTTACAGATTTCTCATTTTTCCCAACTGAATTGCAGTTTGTTCAAAATTTTGAGAATGTTTTCCAGGCCCAAGTTTGGTTCCTCTGGAACGTTCACAGTTTTAAAAAAGAGTTTGTGAAAAATCATATGCATTTTTGTACACCTTTCTCTGAATACAAGTATTTTTCCTGAGATGTTGCCAATGTAACACTTTTTTTTTGCAAGCAAGTTTTCTATCAATGTACTTTGAATGTTATTTTGGCTTATATGGACGTTTTTGCATGCATTTTTGGAAATTGGAGAAATCCTCTGCAAAATTCAGAGAGATGCATTTCTTGAAGAGCAATTGAATTTTGGGCCATGCATTTGGTTGAAAGTGCAGAATTTCTCCCCCTTTCTGCTTGGTTCTGTATCAGGATAGTCCCTTTGGTTTGTTGCTCAAGAAATGATCCAGTACAAGCTTCAGCCTTGCATGCTCTCCTTCCCATTTCCTCTTTATGCAGTTGAAAGGAGAAGATTGGAAGTCACTGATTGGAAGCCATTGATTCTACCTTTAGACAAACCTCAATCTTCCATGAAATGTGAACTTTGGAAATGGTGTTTTGTTTCCACTACGGCTAATGAATAAGCTAGGATCAAATTATGATTCTAGACCAGTGTTTCCCAATCTTTGGATTTTGGACTTCAATTCCCAGAAGCCTAAGTCAATTCCCCAAAGCACTGATCAGCCAATGTACTGACTTAGGCTTCTGGGAATTGAAGCCTCCCTATGGTGCGAGGGCCTCGTCATGGGAACCACTGGTCTATATCCTGGCTTGTTCTTAAGCCACTGTTTAATCAGTGTTCCCTAAGTGCATTTGAGGAAAAGCTGTGGTTTGTTTAAAATTGGAAACAAAATCTCAGGATTTATTTCAGGATGAAGAGGAAAGGAGGCGATTCACATTGCCAGCACTGATTTCATTAGTAGAATGGAAGGCCAGAAATGTATCAAATAACTAAAAACGGTGAGGCAATACAACATAGCAAAATGTCTGCCTCAGCTATTGGTATGCCATCACGGACAGCAGCAACAGCAACCCACACTTTTGAGCTTCTGCAGCTTCAGGTCTCAGAATGTAATGTCTTTGGCATGGTGTCAGAGACATGCAGCTAATGAGCCATGGGCTACAAGAGGAAGTGAGAAGGACTTTTCTGTATGAAAGTCATTGCATGCACAAGTTTTTGATGTTTACTGGAAACCAAATACCCTGTTTCCCTGAAAATAAGACATACAGTACCCATAAAATAAGCCATAGCAGGATTTCTCAGCAGTTGCGCAATATAAGCCATACCCCAAAAATAAGACATAGTGAAAGGCATGGCTATGCAGCATCCTGGCGTGGAGCCGTAAAGAAGATGGGCAGCCAGTGGCATAATAAAAATAAGACATCCCCTGAAAATAAGCTATAGTGTGTCTTCTTGAGGAAAAATAAATACAAGTCAATGTCTTATTTTCGGGGAAACACGGTAGCATAAGGGTTTAAAAAAGCAATCCCAGTTATATACTGCCCCATAGCTCTGGGAAGTTTTTGAGTTAATTAGCATTTTGCCCTCAACATACTGAGTACTCATTTTACTGACCTTGGAAGGATGGAAGGCTGAGTCAACCTTCAGCCCTGGTCAGGATAGAACTCACAAACATTTGGTTGTAGTACTGCAGATTAACCACTGTGCCACAACACATCCTATATACTGGCCAAGAAGTAAAAGGTTCATAGTGTTTCCCATCTCATCAGGCAATAAAGACAGTGCCTTGGAAAATTCCTTTCTTCCTTTCTTTTTTGGATGGCAGCTACCAGAAGTCCATCCTTCTGCTGCCACCGGGGGTTCCACATTACAGTCAAACCTCGCTTAAAGAGCGCCTCGCTTAAAGAGCAGAATTTTCTCTGAACGTTCGCTTCGCTTAACAAATAAAACCAACCAAAAACTCGCTTAACAAATATATTGGGGTGCGCAATCCCCCCCCCCCCATTGGTCATTTCCAATGGTGTTTCACTTAAAGAGCAAACTCGCTTAAAGAGCAATCCTGTGGAACGCATTATGCTGTTTAAGCGAGGTACAACTGTATTTGCTAATGCTAATTAACTTGTGAACCATCCAGAGAATGCACTTAGTACTATGGGGCGGTATATAAGTGTGATTGCTTTGCTTTTTTTTTTTTTTTTTTTGTATCCTGCCCAATCGGTGCAAGCACCACTCAGGGCAGCTCATAACAATAAACAACAAACAAAAATAAGTACAGTAAACATATAACAATAATAAATCAAAATACAAATTAACACATATAATACCAACAATAAAATGCCTACCTCTTTTATTGTAACCACTGATGATGCCATCTAGCAGTGGCATCTCTTCATAGGCAATCCTTTTGAACCACAGATGATCAACCTTTCATTTTACACCTCACAATATTCTTTGTGTTAGCTCATTCCCCACAACTTCCAGCACATTCTCGGTAAGACACACATCTCAGCCCATCCCTGACCTTGTGGGAGATTTTGCACTCCTGTCTTTCCTTGTCTGTACTAACTGAAGTTTTAATGTGTTTTAAATAATTAAAATGACAACTCATTAGTTCAGCCCCAGCCTTTCACTAAGACGTGCCAAAGAAATTCATTAGAGTTAGCTGATGCTCATCTTGTTAACATTGCTAGACGTTTTCCAGTTCATGAAATAGGGCTGGGAGGAGACCACAGGGAGAACACAAGTAGAGAAAGATGGTATTCATAGATATATTCTTCCCAGAAGCGTAGCGTGCCTTGGCGGGGCCCCGTATAAAAATTTGTTTGGGGGCCCTTAGGAAAGGTAAAGATTTCTCACAAAAGAAAAAAAATGCATAAAATTAAAATAAATATTTATTCATCATAATTAAAATTTGGGACGTTTTTATTAATTTTTGCTTACTCACGTTGGGGGCCCCCATGGCCCGGCCCCCCCGTATAATTGATACGGCAGATACGGCGGTAGCTACGCCCCTGATTCTTCCTAATGGTATCTTGTGCTTATAGGTTTCCCACCCAGTTAGGTTTTCTACTTGATTGTGATATACTAGCAATGAAATAGTCAGAAACAACTACAGCCTTCTCTCTCTCTCTCTGTATCCAACTGGACTGAGATTTAAAAGTGGGCTGCGTCCTTACTGAAGCTTGAAATGTGAGGTTTGAAATAAGGACTATGGTCATCTAGTCTAATCCTCACCAATGCAGCAAATTCTAATTTAAACCATCCCTGACAAATGACTGTCCAGTTTCTGTTTAAAAACCACCAATGGAAGAGAGTCCTCCACTTTCTGAGATGATACATCCCACTGTCAATCAGCTCTGCCAGGAATACCTTCATGGTGTTTAGTCAAACTTTAAAATTGCTTTCTCTGTAATCTTGAAGTCACTGGTTTGGTTTCCTAAGCTTTGAGATAGCTAAAAACAAACAAACAAACAAACTTGCTTTATTTTCAACATAACAGTCTTTTAAACATTTGAAAATCAGTATTATATTAAAGGTAAGGTCTCCCTTGCTCAAAAGCCAGTCATATCTAATTCTAGGGGACGGTGCTTATCTCTGTTCACAGCCAAAGAGCTAGCATTGCCTGCATCTGCAGATGTTTGCGTGGACATGTGGCAGGCATGACTAGACACCCAAGTGCATGGAACATTGTTACCATTCCTGCCAAAGTAGTACCTATTTATCTACCTATAATTTCTTGGAAATTCACACAATCTGCTGGTCCTTTTGAATGAATGGATATTACAGAGGAGTTGAAAGAGGCCAAGGTGGCTTAGTGGTTAAGACGCTGAGCTTGATGATCGGAAGGTCAGCAGTTTGAGACCCAAGTCCTGTGTGACAGAGTGAGTGCTCATTGTCTGTCTCAGCCCCTGCCAACCTAGCAGTTTGAAAGCAAGAATTTGCAAGTATATAAATAAGCATCACTCCAGCAAGAAAAGTAAAAGCATTCTGTGTGCATCGGTTTCTAGTAATGCCTGCCACACAAACATGGAAACATCTGCAGATGCAGACAGCTCTGGCTCTTTGGCTATAAATGGAGATGAGCACTGAACCTTAGAGTTGAATACGGATGGCCTTCGAGCAAGGGAGACCTTTATCTTTACCTTTTATGGTTGGGTTTACTCACTAAATCCCCGATGATTCAATGAGCCTACTTAATGGTGATTTACTATCCAAAAACAGGATTTTGGCCAATGACACTGCAAAGGGGTTCCTAATTTTGAACTTGTGATTTTGTTTTTTTAAAAAGCACACTTTCTATACTTAACAAAACCATAGATGATGTTTGTCTTCTTATTTATCCCACAGTCCAGGACTCAGTCCCGTACTGGCCTGAAACAGAGCACCAAGCAGAAGGTATGACTGTTGTTTGTTCCATAAATCATTGTGCCTTGATTGTAAACCTACATTTAGGGCTATACAAAAATGGCAAAGATAATAATAATAATAATAATAATAATAATAATAATAATAATAATAATAATAATAATAATAATAATAATAATAATAATAATAATAATAATAATAATAATAATAATAATAATAATAATAATAATAATACCAGGAGCCGGTCTTAAAACAACTCTTATGTGTTTGGATTTTTAGTTCTTTGGTAGAGAGACAATTCCAGGCCCACATAACTTTTATCATGGGAATGGCTGCGTAGAAATCCCTTTGAAGACAATATATATACAATATCTAGTTCTGGCATCACAACCAGGGCTTTTTAAATGTTCTGATTTTGGTGGTTCTTGCCTGTCCTGACATCAAGACCTAGTAGGTTGGGTCAGTGGTGGGCATCAGCCGGTTCGCACCAGTTCGCCAGAACTGGTAGCAGAAATTCTGTCTGCCCCCCCATCCAAGTTTTGAACTAAAGCAGTTCTAATTTGAGCGCAATGTAGGGCTTTCCCCCTGGCCATGCCCACCATACCATGCCCACAGTATGGTAGTAAAAATTTTTGGAGCCGACCATGGGGTTGAGTGGAGTGGCCTTCTGTCTCACTTTCCAGAGAATGGCCCAAACCTAAGTATGGCTTAAAGGTTATGAATCTAAGAAGGCTATGGCCTAAGGAAAAGAGGAACAGCATAGTAGATTTCCCCACAATTATATTGTATAATATTAAAAATTCTTAAAGTATCAAATGATGTTGAAAGACAAGCAAAACAAATCAAAACAAAAACCTGACAAGATGCCAGGGACTCAAAAAGGAAGGGCTGCTTCCCTTGCCAATGAAGAGGCTGACATCCCTACCTGGAGATGCCAATGAAGCGGCATTGCAACCCCCCCCCCACACACACACATGGAGTAGCACATGCATGCTGTCTCCTAGGAGGGGGATGTCTGGCTGCACCTCCTGGGTGGGATTTCAATCTCCCCTATTGCCTTCCCATTGGCAGAGGGAGCCGGGTAACTGGAGAAGCAGTGCAGCCATTGGCAACCCAGGGTGGGGTGGCATGACTTACATGTGCCTGCTGAAAGGGCTCTGTGTGTCACCTTGGGCATTTTTATTTATTTATTTATTTATTCATTCAATTTATATGCTGCCCTCTCGGTGCAACCGACTCAGGGCGGCTCACAAAAATTCACAACAATCAACAATATATTACATAATCATAACATATCACAATAAATTTGAAATTCAATCTAATAGAAAATACAGTATAATACAACAAAACAAGGAAATAACAGCAAATACATCAATGTTATCTGTATATCATAAAACAGTTACAAACAATCACTTCCCTCTGGGCAATAATTACAATTACAAAGCAGCAGAATGGCAACAAATGCATTAATATCATCTATACATCACATGGAACAAATTGCAATGGTGTTACAGCTGCCTTAGGGGGCCTCACAGTTTTTGTCCATTTCTCCCTTCACTGAGCAGGTGTGTCCGGATGAGGCCTCCTCCGGCCAAGATGTCGGGGCTTGGAGAGAGGGCGGGAGAGTCCTCTCACCGCCCGTGGCTGACGGAGATCTTCTTCTCCTCCGGCCAAGATGTCGGAGCTCAGAGGGAGGGAGGGAGAGTCCTTTCACCACCCGCAGCTGGTGATCTTCTTCTCCTCTGGCTGAGATGTCGGGGCTCGGAGGGAGGGCGGGAGAGTCCTTTCACTGCCCGCGGCTGACGGAGATCTTCTTCTCCTCCGGCCAAGATGTCGGAGCTCAGAGGGAGGGAGGGAGAGTCCTTTCACCACCCGCAGCTGGTGATCTTCTTCTCCTCTGGCTGAGATGTCGGGGCTAGGAGGGAGGGCGGGAGAGTCCTTTCACTGCCCGCGGCTGACGGAGATCTTCTCCTCCGGCCAAGATGTCGGAGCTCAGAGGGAGGGAGGGAGAGTCCTTTCACCACCCGCAGCTGGTGATCTTCTTCTCCTCTGGCTGAGATGTCGGGGCTCGGAGGGAGGGCGGGAGAGTCCTTTCACTGCCCGCGGCTGACGGAGATCTTCTTCTCCTCCGGCCAAGATGTCGGAGCTCAGAGGGAGGGAGGGAGAGTCCTTTCACCACCCGCAGCTGGTGATCTTCTTCTCCTCTGGCTGAGATGTCGGGGCTCGGAGGGAGGGCGGGAGAGTCCTTTCACTGCCCGCGGCTGACGGAGATCTTCTCCTCCGGCCAAGATGTCGGAGCTCAGAGGGAGGGAGGGAGAGTCCTTTCACCACCCGCAGCTGGTGATCTTCTTCTCCTCTGGCTGAGATGTCGGGGCTCGGAGGGAGGGCGGGAGAGTCCTTTCACTGCCCGCAGCTGACGGAGATCTTCTTCTCCTCCGGCCAAGATGTCGGAGCTCAGAGGGAGGGAGGGAGAGTCCTTTCACCACCCGCAGCTGGTGATCTTCTTCTCCTCTGGCTGAGATGTCGGGGCTCGGAGGGAGGGCGGGAGAGTCCTTTCACTGCCCGCGGCTGACGGAGATCTTCTTCTCCTCCGGCCAAGATGTCGGAGCTCAGAGGGAGGGAGGGAGAGTCCTTTCACCACCCGCAGCTGGTGATCTTCTTCTCCTCTGGCTGAGATGTCGGGGCTAGGAGGGAGGGCGGGAGAGTCCTTTCACTGCCCGCGGCTGACGGAGATCTTCTCCTCCGGCCAAGATGTCGGAGCTCAGAGGGAGGGAGGGAGAGTCCTTTCACCACCCGCAGCTGGTGATCTTCTTCTCCTCTGGCTGAGATGTCGGGGCTCGGAGGGAGGGCGGGAGAGTCCTTTCACTGCCCGCAGCTGACGGAGATCTTCTTCTCCTCCGGCCAAGATGTCGGAGCTCAGAGGGAGGGAGGGAGAGTCCTTTCACCACCCGCAGCTGGTGATCTTCTTCTCCTCTGGCTGAGATGTCGGGGCTAGGAGGGAGGGCGGGAGAGTCCTTTCACTGCCCGCGGCTGACGGAGATCTTCTCCTCCGGCCAAGATGTCGGAGCTCAGAGGGAGGGAGGGAGAGTCCTTTCACCACCCGCAGCTGGTGATCTTCTTCTCCTCTGGCTGAGATGTCGGGGCTCGGAGGGAGGGCGGGAGAGTCCTTTCACTGCCCGTGGCTGACGGAGATCTTCTTCTCCTCCGGCCAAGATGTCGGAGCTCAGAGGGAGGGAGGGAGAGTCCTTTCACCACCCGCAGCTGGTGATCTTCTTCTCCTCTGGCTGAGATGTCGGGGCTAGGAGGGAGGGCGGGAGAGTCCTTTCACTGCCCGCGGCTGACGGAGATCTTCTCCTCCGGCCAAGATGTCGGAGCTCAGAGGGAGGGAGGGAGAGTCCTTTCACCACCCGCAGCTGGTGATCTTCTTCTCCTCTGGCTGAGATGTCGGGGCTCGGAGGGAGGGCAGGAGAGTCCTTTCACTGCCCGCAGCTGACGGAGATCTTCTTCTCCTCCGGCCAAGATGTCGGAGCTCAGAGGGAGGGAGGGAGAGTCCTTTCACCACCCGCAACTGGTGATCTTCTTCTCCTCTGGCTGAGATGTCGGGGCTCGGAGGGAGGGCGGGAGAGTCCTTTCACTGCCCGCGGCTGACGGAGATCTTCTCCTCCGGCCAAGATGTCGGAGCTCAGAGGGAGGGAGGGAGAGTCCTTTCACCACCCGCAGCTGGTGATCTTCTTCTCCTCTGGCTGAGATGTCGGGGCTAGGAGGGAGGGCGGGAGAGTCCTTTCACTGCCCGCGGCTGACGGAGATCTTCTCCTCCGGCCAAGATGTCGGAGCTCAGAGGGAGGGAGGGAGAGTCCTTTCACCACCCGCAGCTGGTGATCTTCTTCTCCTCTGGCTGAGATGTCGGGGCTCGGAGGGAGGGCGGGAGAGTCCTTTCACTGCCCGCAGCTGACGGAGATCTTCTTCTCCTCCGGCCAAGATGTCGGAGCTCAGAGGGAGGGAGGGAGAGTCCTTTCACCACCCGCAGCTGGTGATCTTCTTCTCCTCTGGCTGAGATGTCGGGGCTAGGAGGGAGGGCGGGAGAGTCCTTTCACTGCCCGCGGCTGACGGAGATCTTCTCCTCCGGCCAAGATGTCGGAGCTCAGAGGGAGGGAGGGAGAGTCCTTTCACCACCCGCAGCTGGTGATCTTCTTCTCCTCTGGCTGAGATGTCGGGGCTCGGAGGGAGGGCGGGAGAGTCCTTTCACTGCCCGCAGCTGACGGAGATCTTCTTCTCCTCCGGCCAAGATGTCGGAGCTCAGAGGGAGGGAGGGAGAGTCCTTTCACCACCCGCAGCTGGTGATCTTCTTCTCCTCTGGCTGAGATGTCGGGGCTAGGAGGGAGGGCGGGAGAGTCCTTTCACTGCCCGCGGCTGACGGAGATCTTCTCCTCCGGCCAAGATGTCGGAGCTCAGAGGGAGGGAGGGAGAGTCCTTTCACCACCCGCAGCTGGTGATCTTCTTCTCCTCTGGCTGAGATGTCGGGGCTCGGAGGGAGGGCGGGAGAGTCCTTTCACTGCCCGTGGCTGACGGAGATCTTCTTCTCCTCCGGCCAAGATGTCGGAGCTCAGAGGGAGGGAGGGAGAGTCCTTTCACCACCCGCAGCTGGTGATCTTCTTCTCCTCTGGCTGAGATGTCGGGGCTAGGAGGGAGGGCGGGAGAGTCCTTTCACTGCCCGCGGCTGACGGAGATCTTCTCCTCCGGCCAAGATGTCGGAGCTCAGAGGGAGGGAGGGAGAGTCCTTTCACCACCCGCAGCTGGTGATCTTCTTCTCCTCTGGCTGAGATGTCGGGGCTCGGAGGGAGGGCGGGAGAGTCCTTTCACTGCCCGCGGCTGACGGAGATCTTCTTCTCCTCCGGCCAAGATGTCGGAGCTCAGAGGGAGGGAGGGAGAGTCCTTTCACCACCCGCAGCTGGTGATCTTCTTCTCCTCTGGCTGAGATGTCGGGGCTCGGAGGGAGGGCGGGAGAGTCCTTTCACTGCCCGCGGCTGACGGAGATCTTCTCCTCCGGCCAAGATGTCGGAGCTCAGAGGGAGGGAGGGAGAGTCCTTTCACCACCCGCAGCTGGTGATCTTCTTCTCCTCTGGCTGAGATGTCGGGGCTCGGAGGGAGGGCGGGAGAGTCCTTTCACTGCCCGCGGCTGACGGAGATCTTCTCCTCCGGCCAAGATGTCGGAGCTCAGAGGGAGGGAGGGAGAGTCCTTTCACCACCCGCAGCTGGTGATCTTCTTCTCCTCTGGCTGAGATGTCGGGGCTCGGAGGGAGGGCGGGAGAGTCCTTTCACTGCCCGTGGCTGACGGAGATCTTCTTCTCCTCCGGCCAAGATGTCGGAGCTCAGAGGGAGGGAGGGCGAGTCCTTTCACCACCCGCAGCTGGTGATCTTCTTCTCCTCTGGCTGAGATGTCGGGGCTAGGAGGGAGGGCGGGAGAGTCCTTTCACTGCCCGCGGCTGACGGAGATCTTCTCCTCCGGCCAAGATGTCGGAGCTCAGAGGGAGGGAGGGAGAGTCCTTTCACCACCCGCAGCTGGTGATCTTCTTCTCCTCTGGCTGAGATGTCGGGGCTCGGAGGGAGGGCGGGAGAGTCCTTTCACTGCCCGCAGCTGACGGAGATCTTCTTCTCCTCCGGCCAAGATGTCGGAGCTCAGAGGGAGGGAGGGAGAGTCCTTTCACCACCCGCAGCTGGTGATCTTCTTCTCCTCTGGCTGAGATGTTGGGGCTCGGAGGGAGGGCGGGAGAGTCCTTTCACTGCCCGCGGCTGACGGAGATCTTCTCCTCTGGCCAAGATGTCGGAGCTCAGAGGGAGGGAGGGAGAGTCCTTTCACCACCCGCAGCTGGTGATCTTCTTCTCCTCTGGCTGAGATGTCGGGGCTAGGAGGGAGGGCGGGAGAGTCCTTTCACTGCCCGCGGCTGACGGAGATCTTCTCCTCCGGCCAAGATGTCGGAGCTCAGAGGGAGGGAGGGAGAGTCCTTTCACCACCCGCAGCTGGTGATCTTCTTCTCCTCTGGCTGAGATGTCGGGGCTCGGAGGGAGGGCGGGAGAGTCCTTTCACTGCCCGTGGCTGACGGAGATCTTCTTCTCCTCCGGCCAAGATGTCGGAGCTCAGAGGGAGGGAGGGAGAGTCCTTTCACCACCCGCAGCTGGTGATCTTCTTCTCCTCTGGCTGAGATGTCGGGGCTAGGAGGGAGGGCGGGAGAGTCCTTTCACTGCCCACGGCTGACGGAGATCTTCTTCTCCTCCGGCCAAGATGTCGGAGCTCAGAGGGAGGGAGGGAGAGTCCTTTCACCACCCGCAGCTGGTGATCTTCTTCTCCTCTGGCTGAGATGTCGGGGCTCGGAGGGAGGGCGGGAGAGTCCTTTCACTGCCCGCGGCTGACGGAGATCTTCTCCTCCGGCCAAGATGTCGGAGCTCAGAGGGAGGGAGGGAGAGTCCTTTCACCACCCGCAGCTGGTGATCTTCTTCTCCTCTGGCTGAGATGTCGGGGCTAGGAGGGAGGGCGGGAGAGTCCTTTCACTGCCCGCGGCTGACGGAGATCTTCTCCTCCGGCCAAGATGTCGGAGCTCAGAGGGAGGGAGGGAGAGTCCTTTCACCACCCGCAGCTGGTGATCTTCTTCTCCTCTGGCTGAGATGTCGGGGCTAGGAGGGAGGGCGGGAGAGTCCTTTCACTGCCCGCGGCTGACGGAGATCTTCTCCTCCGGCCAAGATGTCGGAGCTCAGAGGGAGGGAGGGAGAGTCCTTTCACCACCCGCAGCTGGTGATCTTCTTCTCCTCTGGCTGAGATGTCGGGGCTCGGAGGGAGGGCGGGAGAGTCCTTTCACTGCCCGCAGCTGACGGAGATCTTCTTCTCCTCCGGCCAAGATGTCGGAGCTCAGAGGGAGGGAGGGAGAGTCCTTTCACCACCCGCAGCTGGTGATCTTCTTCTCCTCTGGCTGAGATGTCGGGGCTCGGAGGGAGAGTCCTTTCACTGCCCGCGGCTGACGGAGATCTTCTTCTCCTCCGGCCGAGATGTTGGGGCTCGGAGGGAGGGCGGGAGAGTCCTTTCACCACCTGCAGCTGACGATCTTCTTCTCCTCCGGGCAAGATGGTGGGGCCCGGAGGGAGGGCAGGAGAGTCCTCTCACCGCCCGCAGCCAAAAATGTCCTTTTAACGGCTCTGGCCAGGATGTCAGGGCTCATAGGGAGGGTGGGAGAGTCCTGACAGAGATCTTCTCCTCCGGGCGAGATGTAGGTTTGCCATCATGGATCCAGGGATTTTGAAAGCTTGTTACATGTGTGACTTTTTGGAGATCTCAAGAAAGTATTATATAATCCTGAATTTTGTTTCTATTCATAGATCACATGGGTAGGCAATGCCAGGCACGTTAGCAATAGCATTGGTAACTGTAGTCACTCCTCAGCAGCAATTTCTTCTTTATCTATCTTCCAGGCCAGCTTCAACAAATCAATTTTACGCAAAGCAATCTTGTCATCTCTATTGCAGTTAATGCCAACATTCACATCAGTTATTTTGCGGAGCAAAATTTGAGCTTTCTAATTTCATGACTGCTTTTGGCACTGCATCCCTGTTGTGGGGATGTTTTATTCATAAGCATGGTGAAAATTGAGCTAGTGCCCCAGAAAAGAGCAGTACTGATGTTCTGAATTAATTTTAAATGGATAATCCTACGGCAGAGCTGTGCTCAAGCTTTAAGCAGAGGAAGACTCTCGTGACTTGAGGGAAGACTTGCGAATGAAACTTGTACAGGACTAAACTAGAGGGGGGAAAGACAGGAAGTAACATGAGTGGGATCATGATTACAGAATTTATTCTGCAATTGTCAAATTCTGCAAACAGAGAATTTGTTTTTTCATCATATCCAGAAGGGTTGTCCTGTTTCCAGTGTGTAAAGCAAAATCAAGAATAGCTTGCAGAGATGGTTTTAGAAGGACAGCTCGATCAAAAGTCTGGCTTTTGTGTTGCTTGTCATTACTCAGCAATTAATTGGCCTACAAAAATCCCTAGGGGATTGTATGCAGGCCACATGCTGTATGTTTGCTGCTTCTGATTAAATTACATTTACATGGATTTAAGCAGTTTATCTATTTCTAATTCGCATAAACCCATATCAATTCAAATATGCAAATCTTATACAAGCCTGTGCCATCTTTTTTGATGATGCATCTTCTCTTTTGGCAATGAAAATCTGGTTACACCAATAAGGAAGTTTAACCATTTTTTTACCACCAACCCATTCTCCATCAAGTCCCTCCCTCACCTTCCCTATTTCCAGGCTTATTTCTTAGAACTAAGTGGGGGAAAGAAAAGGATTCCAACTAGGAATAACCAGCTTCTGGCTAGGTTGTCCTGCTATGGTAATAGAGTAGTTCATACTGCCAGTGACTCAACGTCAATTGTCATGTGGCGGTTAACTAACCTGACAACCAGTAGGACTAACAGTCTTAGGTGCCGAAGTCCACATGTTAGGATGATGGTCCCCAAGTAGATTAAATCCCACTTGAATCCATTTTGGTGAAGGGCAGCAGCTTCATCAATACTGGCCTGGGGCTGATGAGGACTTTTGTGTGTCAAAAGGGCTCAGGACCAGAAAGTGACTTGCAGAACTGGATCAGTGGTATGAGTGTCACGATGCAATGAGGAAGGCAGATAAAAGGTCACTACATTTTATTCTCAGGACAATCAGTATGGCTGATTGCCATGATGACTGCCAATATTTGGATATGGCAGGAGGAGGAGAAGGAGAAGAAAGGTTGCAGAGTCGGATTTGTGTACGGATTAATGATTAAGCATGGCTGCCTGACTGCCTATTCAATTTCCACCCACCACTCCAGTTTTAGCCTTTTGAGGCAAAGAAGAAGCTTGAACAGGTCTGTCTGTCTTTGACTGAAACCTGCAGCCTTTCAGACAGTATGTGCTGATGTTTCTGGAAATGCCAAGTCTAATCGCAAAAGCAGCTATTTGTCTTCTATGTTTGACCAAATATTATGTCACATGTGGATGGTGTCCCTCAATTCCCAAATCTGTCAGAGCTGCAAACTGAGCAAATAGTGTAACATGAGGCTATCATTTCATTGTATGCATTTGCTTTCCAAGATGCTGCATGTATAATGTATTTGGAGAGAGGATGAGGACATGGCAGAGATACCATTGGGCTACTTAGGCTTGGCAATGTGCTTATATACATCTGTTTATGTTTTATCTTTGGCAAGATAAAAAATGCTAATTACCTTGTGATCTGCCCAGAGAGTACACTAAGCGCCATGGGGCAGGTATACAAGTGTAATTGCTGCTGCTATTGTTATAACAATTAGGGACAGTTTATTTTTGGATGAAAAGTCTGAGGATATTAAAATAGTATAGTTAAAAAAGTGGGTATTCCAAGCATTGACTATTAATTTTAAAATACTCAGTACAATGAGTATTATAGAGTCCATTGCTTACTATGCAGAACATAGTACATATGTTGACATACTGTGTACCCTTGTTACAAGACATCATTTGCATAGTAATAGGCGTTCCTTCATTAAGATGCATAAAACTGAAAACTGTATTACCAACATCTCTGATTCTGCTTAGTAGATCAACATAAAATCAACATATATTTATTTATTTATTTATTTATTTACTCATATTTACTATCCTGCCCCAATTGGGTAGACCCGACTCTGGGCAGCTTACATCATAGATTAAAATCACAGGTTAAAACCTTAAAAATTCATAAGAAAAATTACAACAACGCAACAGATAAAACAAGGGCAGAAAGGGGTGGCTGTCCCTTAAATCCCTTAAATCAGCCAACCTGCATGGGATCCCATGTTCCTAGGTCCCCACACTTGCTCCGCCAGCCAGGTCTTTAAGCCTCTTTGGAAAGACAGGAGCTCTGCCTGTAGGCGCAGCTCAGTTGGGAGAAGGTTCCAAAGGGCTGGGGCGAACACAGAGAAGGCCCTCCTCCTAGTGCTAGTGAGGAGAGCCTCCCTAGCTGATGGAATAACAAGAGAGCCCCTCCAGTCCGCCCTAGTGGGACAGACAGACGTTCTTAGGGTGATGCAGTCTCTTAGGTATCCTGGCCCACTACCATATAGGGCTTTAAAGGTAATGACCAGCACCTTTAATTGCACCCGGAGACATACTGGCACCCAGTGCAGCTCCCGGAGCAGTGGTGTGGCATGAGCATATCACCCGCACCCCATCACTACCCGGTCCGCCGCATTTTGGACCAGCTGTAGTCTCTGAATGGTCACCAAGGGCAGCCCCATGTAGAGCACATTACAGTAGTCAAGTCTGGAGGTGACCAAAGCATGTGTGACCATGAGCAAGGCATCCCGGTCCAGGAGTGGGCGTAACTGGCATATTACATGTAAATTGTTTCTTGCTTCTTGTATTTACTAACTGAAGAAATGTTCTTAGAATACTGTGATTATCATAATACACAAAAAGATGCTTGAGGTGGACTCACAATAGGGGTCACCAGTTCCATGTAAAGTCACAGGAGGAGTCACTTCTCGCATCACATAGACAGGGCAGGCAGAAGAAGGGAGGAAAATAAGCCCAAAGGTTACAGAGAGACTATCACCTGTGAACTCTGCTACTGGTTGCAAAGCCCTTCCAAATTAAAGCAGCTCTAGTCCTGCTCCTCCTCCTGTATCCAAATACTGTACTGTATAGGCAATCATCATGGTGATCAGCTGTGAAGACTGTCCTGAGAATATAATACAGTGGTCTTTCATCTGTCTTCCACATCACAGCATGAACCCCATACCACTTTCTGATCTTGAGACCTTTTGGCATGAAGCTGCTGCCCTTCATCAAAATGGATTAAAGTGGGAATTAATCCACTTGGAGACCATCCCCTTTCCCTGTGGACTTTGGCACCCAAGGCCATTAGTTCTCAGGGTTGTCAGGTTAGTTAACTGCCGCCTGACACTCAGTGTTGAGTCGCTGGCAGTAGGGTCTACTCTATTACCATAGCAGGATAACCTGGCCAGAACAGTCCATCTGGAAATGGTCTTTAAAAAACCTCTAGGATTTTCAAGCTATACAAGAAGTTCCAAGAGTGTTTACCATTGCCACCCCTGGTGAATTTCTATGGCCATGAAAGGATTTGAATCAAGGTCTCCTGAGTCTGCTGCTTTATCTATTACCCAACACTGGCTTTCTGAAAAAGATACACATATAAGGGTACTACACCACCTTTAATGATAGATTATATCACTTTCTCTTTCTCTGGTACTGCTTGCCTGAGGTTTATCTCCATACCTGTAGACCCAGAGGCTTCAGCTGGCATGATGAGACCCCACAACCCTACTCATAGCAGAACCAAACTGGGAAAGATATTGGCTAAGATTCTAAAGGGGGAAAATTACATACATAATGGTGCCATGTTCCCATTTTGTCAGCCACCAGTCATATACCCGCTTTTGTGACTTATTGAATGCTCCTCTGCTAATTCTGTCTTTACCTCTCTAATCACCACCACCACCACCACCCCATCAAGTTTATTCCAGCTTATTGCAGTTCCTTCCAGAGTTTTTTAGGTAGAGAATACACAGAAGTGGGTGATCATTCCCTTATTCTACAGTGCAGCTTGCCCAAGGTAACACAGGATGATGCTTCTCCTGAGAGGCAATAGTGGGGAATTGAACTTCCAACTTCTGGCTCTACAGCCAGATACCTAAACCACTGAGCTAGGACTGCTTCTGGCATCAAATGAGGAGAGAAGAATCATGGAAAGTAGCTATATATGTTGCTGGTGCACATAAATGAAAAAGGAATGACATGTTCCCCTCTATATGGGTTTCTAGCTATATTGGGGGGAAATCAGTGCTGGGCATGGGCCAGTTCGAACCGGTTCTCCAGACCCAGTAGCAACAATTCTGGGTGGTCTCCCAGGGGGGTAGTAACTTTCCCGGGAGAATACCCGGGACTGCTACTTATTTTTTGAGGCGACCGGTTCAGTCACCTCTCCATCCAGACGCTTGCTTTGTGGAGATGTGGAGAGAAGCCCTCCTCCACTCTGGAAAGCAGGCGCCTGGATCCCAGCATTCCAGGCATTTGCCTTGTGGGGGAGGAGAGGGAAGCCCTCCCCCCTCCTCAAGGCAAGTGCCTGAAGCGCAGGCATCAAGGGGCTTGTTTTGCAGATGGGGGGGAAAGAGAAGCCCTCCTCCCCTCCACAAAGCAAGTGCCTGGAGCACTGGGATCCAGGGGCTTGACTTGCGGAAGGGGGGAGGGCTTCTCTCCCACCCTCCGCAAGGCAACCGCTTGGAGCGCTGGGCTGCCTCCTTTAAGATGGGGCTGGCTGGGAGTGTCAGGCACCTCCAGCCAGCCTGTACTGTATTTTTTTAACTTTGGCTCCGCCCATGTAATTGGCTCCACCCATGACATCATGACGTTGGCTCCACCCATGATGTCAGCTCCCCCCACAGTGTGGTAGTAAAATTTTTGGCTGCCCATCACTGGGGAAAATCCATATAAAGAGAATCACAGGAGTTTCTCATAATTGATTTGGGAAATCGTGTTGCTTAGTTTAGTAAGTCACAACTGGATTAGACCCGTTGAAACAATGGAACATACTTGAATATGACAATGTGATAAGGCCTGCATGTCCTTTTTTTGATGGAATAAAATTATTCTATAAATCAATGGTGCTGATTCAATGGGGCAAGAGATTCAGTGGTCCTCAAGCCAATACAGCTATTCTTTAGGACAGTGTTCCTCAACCTTCAGGTTTGGGACTTCAATTCCCAGAAGCCTAAGTCAATCCCCCAAAGCACTGATCAGCCAATGTACTGACTTAGGCTTCTGGGAATTGAAGAACCTTGCTTTAGGATAATCATGGGGAAGAACAAACATTAAACTATACATAAGTGAACGGTTCATATTTTGCAGTTCTCTTGTATGCAATCAATAAGAAGGCCTTAATGTTCTCCTGGGCACTGTATGGTTTATATAATCCTTTTATTCCAACTCATCAGTCCCTGAAGGTGTCTAGTTTAATCTGTGATAGTAATAGGATTTGCCATTTGGATTTGTCATTCAAATGGGATGCTTTGTATATGGGAAGAATAATGCAAAAGTGATTTTGCTTTGTTTGTTGTCATTGTTGTTTTGTTCTTGAGCAGGCAAACAGCCAGTTATCCATTAAGAGCAATTTGGAGGATGTTTAAGCATGTCCTATTAAAATGACATGCAGCTTTCTCTTTGTGAGGGAAATCAGTCATGTCCCTAGTGCTATTGATTGAAGGACAGGCGGGGGTGGGGGTGGGGAATTCCATTTGCTGTTAGCTTAGCCACTGCTGCCTTGGCCTTTGAAATAACCATTAACACTCTGGGCATAAATCTATACAGGAAAAACATTTTTGACTAAATCAATGGCAGAACCAGCACATGTTCTTTTTTTCCTTATCCTGCAATGCTACTTTACATGGCCTGTGGGAAATTATGCAAAGCTGAGAAATGATGCAATAGATGGATCTTCTTTTTTATAGGATTAGCACAGGGATTTCCAACCTGCAGCCTGTGGGTTGGATGTGGCCTGTGGCACCATTTCATGTGGCCTCCCACCACCTCCACCACACCGGGAAGCGCCATGTGGTGGAGGAAGGGCAAAATGGCCATCCGGTCCTTGAGGCTGTCTTAGGGAGCATGACCCAGCCTGGCTTAAAAAGGTTGAGAACTCCTGGATTAGCATATGGTTTAAGTTTTTGGACAATACCGTCCAGATTTCCCAATAATTCTGTAGTCTAAATGCACACACATATTCACACTTCGAATCTATCCTGACCTACTGATCTCACAGGCCAACATCCTACTGATATTTTCTGAGAGTGTAAGAAGTGTGTGTGTGTAACAGCAGTGGCTTAGTTGTTAAGACACTGAACTTGAAGAGTGGAAGGTTGGTAGGTCAGCAGTTCAAGACCCAAATGCTCTATGACAGAGTGAGCTCCCATCTCTCTCCCAGCTCCTGCCAACCTAGCAGTTCAAAAGCAAGAAATTGCAAGTAGATAAATAGGGACCACTTCGGTGGGAAGGTAATCAGTGTTCTGTGCTCTATGGTGACTAGGCATGCCTGCCACATGTCCACGGAAACGTCTGCAAGTGCCAACGGTGCTGATTCTTTGCCTATAAAAGAGATGAGCACTGAAACCTAGAGTTGGATATACAGTCAAACCTCTCATAAAGAGCATTTTGCTTAAAGAGTAACTCGCTTAAAGAGCAGCATTTTCTCTGAATGTTTGCTTCGCTTAACAAATAAAACCAATCAAAAACTCGCTTAACAAATAAATCTTGGTTCGCAATCCCCCCCCCCCCCGAATTGGTCACGTTCAATGGTGTTTCGCTTAAAGAGCAAACTCGCTTAAAGAGCAGTCCTGTGGAACGCATTATGCTCTTTTAGTGAGGTAAAACTGTAATTGGCTTTTGAGCAAGGGCGACCTTTACCTTACCAAAGGAAAATTGGCCCATATACTCTGTCAATCAGAGGATTGCCCTCTATAAATTAGGGCACATGACCACCCTGCAAAATATACGCCACAAATGTGTAAAAATTTGTGTAAGAGTACACAGGGAAGTACTCAGTGGCGTAGTGTAGGGAGGGCCAGGGGGGCAGCCTGCCCTGAGCAGCACTTTTTGGGCTGTGGGTGTTCTTGGACTACAATTCCCAGAAGCCCGAGTGGAAGCGGGCACCAGCATCCACCAGGAGGCGGCAAATTTGGCTTAAGTCCCAGGCGGCTGAAATCCATGCGGCTCTACTGGAAGTATGGGGTTTTAATCCTTCAATTCTTAGGTATGGGTACAAGACTAGGTGGACCAAGATTAGGGGAATCAGTCCAAAATTCCTGGGGAGGAGGGAGAATCTGTTCTATCTCACTTATAAACTAGCTATGTGTGGATACAACCTTTTTGAATCTGTATACAAAAATGACCCTCAGACTATGAGAAAGGTCTATCATTCATGAGGCAAAATGAGAACAGATTTTAATGACTTTAACAGTAACAAAAAATAGGAGACAGATGAATTTGATAAACTGGCATAAATCTGATTATTGGACATAACAATCCACTGAGATGTTCTTCTGTAAATTGCTGAAATGAATGAAAAATATGCATAAAAGAGCAACAGGGATTAGGGTCAATCTTTCTCTCTCTGTATGTTCAAAATGTCTTAGTTTGGTTCTGAATATTATGAGGCTGATTTTCAGTTAAAATTGAGATTTTAGCATTTGGATTCTCATTCAGAAAGCCAGATTGCCTTTTGAACTCACAAGTTCCTCTCAGCTGAATAAATATTTCTGTGCAATTAAGTGGAGCTATTAGATATGTTTAGCATTAAATGAAGTAGTAAGTGGATGCAGTCTTTTTGATGGTTTGCATTTTCACCCGTCTGCTTTTGCTATAATTATCTGAGAGATCCCTGAATGTTCATTAATTAAATGGAAGACAAATGATGGTCATTATTCAGCAGTGTAAGTCTCAGTGGCACATTCTGTTAGCTCCCTGGATGATTAATAATTCTAGTATTCTCAAGTCTTAAGAAAACAGGGAAGGTCCCTAGTTCATTGGAAGAGGACATTACCTGCAAAGGATGCAAGATTAATTGATTGGCATTTCTTCTTAAAAACTTGTCTGGTGGAAGAGATCTTCTTTCTCCCTCCTTTTCTCCCACACCCTTTAATCTCTGCATAGACATATGTGGGAAGAAGGACAAATTACCCTGCAAAACACCTCCAACTCCTAGGTTGCGAGTATGGGTCATACACTGCACTTCTTTCATCCTACCAGCATGCAATGCTGCCACTGTGTTTGCCCCATTGTCTGTGATAAACAAGATTTGCCTTTCTGTAACTAGACTCCACTGCTGTAGCAGCTTCCTCCAAGTGTCTTGAATGTTCTGAGCTATGTGGCTGCACTGCAGCACAACCACATTCAAAAGGGCCCAGCTATATCCTGCCCTTGTGTGTTGCCCAGTGCCTGATGCCTCTACCTCCTACACTGTCCTTTCCAGGAACAGTCAAGTCAAATGTGTGGCCAACCTTGGTGCTCCTGCTGTTCATGGACTTCAGTTCCCAGAAGCCCTGATCAGCAGGAGTCCTGACTTGGGGTTCTGGGAACTGAAGTCCAAGAACAGCAGGTGCACTAAGGTTGGCCACCCCTACATTTTCTGTGGATGTGGAAAAATTCAATCAATGCAGCATTTATATCAGTGGTTCCCAATTAGTGGTACACGTACCCCCAGGGGTACGTGAGATTGCATCAAGGGATACGCACAGCAATCTCTTATCTAAAATATTAAATCCTTAAAAAACAATAATGCAATAACAATTGCCAAAAAATTATTCAATTTAATTATACGATCAGTAGGTAAGTCAATCGTATTCATCAAGCGCTTTCTCCCGTGGTGGCGGTTTTTCCCATGCCTCCCGTGTCTCGCGTCACCTGATCGCGGCCGCCCCCGTTCCCGCCTATTTGCTCGTCATTGTCAACATGCACATTTGTCACATTAATGAAACATGTGTTCTCTGTCATTAGAATGTCTTTTGATGATAATAAATATAAAATACACCTGATTTCATTTTTTATTTAACATTCCTGCAATAAGGGGTACGCAAGTTTGAGGTCTTTCTTGAAGTGGTACGTAGAAAAAACTAATTGGGAACCACTGATTTATATGCACGTAAATTATGCCTGTAGGACTGTGGTGGCTTAGTGGTTAAGACACTGAACTGGAAGGTCAGCAGGTCAACAGTTCGAGACTCGAGTGCTGCTCAATGGAGTGAGCTCCTGTCTCTGACCTAGCTCCTGCCAACCTAGCAGTTCAAAAGAAATCGCAAGTATATAAATAAGTAAGGTAACAGCATTCCATGCACTCTGGAGTATAATCATGCCTGCCCTGTGACCACAGAAATGTCTTCAGATGCAGACAGCCCTGACTATTTGGCTGTAAACAGAGATGAGCACCACACCTTAGAGTTGGATATGACCAGTTTTCAAGCAAAGGAAACCTTTACCTTTACTAATTTATGCCCCACCATGTATACAAAAGAAGATTTTTGTTGTCCTAGAGCATTGATGGCTAGCCTTGGCACTCCAGGTGTTCTTGAACTTCAATTCCCAGAAGCCCTGATCAACAGGAGTCCTGACTTGCGCTTCTGGGAATTGAAGTCCAAGAACACCTGGAGTGCCAAAGTTCGCCATCACTCTCCTACAGGCTAATCTTGAGCCAAATGAGACTGGCACAAGGGGGGAGAGGGTGGGAGAATGGGGAGGAACATCTGGTCTGAGTATACAATAGCTATATTCTGTGTTTCCTGGGGAGGGAGGGAGGGACGAGTGGTTGAAGGCAAGGATGCCTGCCTGCTGGTGACAGGCATATTTTCATCCTTCATGTAACAAATACCAATGGGTGGATTCACATTTTTGTAGCAACAAACTTTTGCACCCTCTAAATTACAGGATGCTGGAGCAGAGCTTTGGAGCAACGATAGCAGCAACATGGCTGCTGCAAGTAATGAGTGACACAAGTGAGTTCCTTTAAATAAATAATATTCTGTACTTCGGGTTCTTTGCACCAATAACACTCATGTTTTAAAAGGGTCCAATCATATGACAATGGATGGATACCTCAGTGAGTTATGTATCTGGCTGCAGCACCAAAGGCTGAGAGTTCAATTCCCTACTATGCACCAGAGAGATGATCCAGTATGTGTGGCATTGGTAAAACTGCACAGTTCCAGGGTGGCACCAGAAGAAAGTAATGATAAACTGCTTCTAATAATCTATACCTAAAAAATCCAGAACAAAGGGTTGTTACCTTAAATTTAAATGCATGTTCCCCTGTCAAAGACCAGCGAGATGCAAAACGCTATTTTAGATTCGGTTCGGATTCCTGGTGGAGAATTTGTAAAAACCTAGAAACTATTAATGAGGCACGATTTCAATCAAAACAACAGTGGTTTATTGGCATACGAAAAGAGTTCAGTAATATAGTGGCCGGCTATACTACGAAGGCTAATACCTCACCGTTCTGAAGAAAACGCCCTCGTGAACCCACCCCTGCTATTCTAGGAGTGAGCTACCTTTCCCTATTCCCAAACATTTTTTATACACATCTACTGGTCGACAATTAATCCTAGGCTAGTATTGGCTACAACTACAAACATTTACTTAGATGGGGCAATTAAATGGGGTTTTACAATTCTCAAACAATCAATACACAGAAAACTTTGGAAGTTTACACATTGGCATTTTTACAAATACAATTGGGCAGTGGCATTGGTTTCCGAAAGTCATTGTCTTTGGATAAAGCAATTTCCTCGAGGCGATCGCAGTTCTGTTTCAGAGATACAAAATAACCCCTTGAGTCAATATTGCAGTGAGGAAATATTTGCAGGGTGTTACTTTGTATCATTTCTGGCTGGATTTGTGAATGAATGAAGGGATTGGCAAGGCAGGCGTGCTTTAGCCAATGAGGGCTGAGTTCTGAGATCTCCTCCAATGGCAGGGCTCGCTCGTAGGAGGTGGGAGATTCGGGTGTCAATCAGAGTTGAATCTTTCACGTGGGGTCTGTTGAGCTGCTTTAGATGTTATCAGATAACAACATCCAGGAGCGCTTTTGTTCTGCAGGCTGGAAAACTGGTTTTACTGGGATTTTACAACATCTCTGAGGCTCGGGAGAGTGGAGACAAAAGAAGAGTGATTAACTTTAGTTTATTTGCCTGTTGGATGTCTTGGGGTAAAAACCAGCCCTTAATCAACATTTCTTTTCTGCTTTAGTTATTTGCATTCTATGTCACTGCCTGCGTACGTGACCTGTGTGCTGTTTCCTTAATCAGGATTCTTTTACAATTTACTTGTATCAAGGGCCTTTAGGCATGCTTGATATCAAACCTTATATATTTTATTTGTTATTAAGCGCTAGTTTTTCCCTTATATTTATCTTGTATTTTACATGGCCCGTGTGTAAACTGTGGTTCCAGTTGTAAACTTTATTTGATTAAAGGAAATAAAATTCAAAATTTCAGGTAACAGGGTCATCAGAAATCAGAATAGAATAGACTTGGTAGCACATAATTATTTATTCTCATATGACAATTATTTATTCTCATATGACAAAATCTTTTCTATTCTTTCTTTCAGAGCTCTGCTTTCAGTTCTTTGGCCAATGAGATATCTCTGTTTGACTGCAAACGGGTATGTGAAATCTCTTCTTTGCTTCAGAACTACATTTTCAAATGATAAGAAGATATTGCTGGGCCTTTGGGAGTGGAGGCTGAACTAAGGGATTTGCCGCTTTTGTAAATAAATAAAAGACTAAGAAATGTAATAGATAATGGTGCAAACAAAAATAACTCTTTTTTCAATTTGCTACATCAGTGGTTCCAAATCTAGGAATTGAAGTTAAAAAAACCCAAAAGTTGGGAAACACTGTTCTACATGCTTCCTTATTGAACTACAGTTTCCAGAATCCCCTATTTTTGTTAGGTAGTCCAGACTCATTTCCTGTACTGAACAGGAATCATACTGATGAGAAAGAAACTTTTGGCATAATTTGAAGGTCATGGATATATTAGGGTGGAAAGGAACTGGCAATGAGAGGTTTCGAACCTTGTGATCAGTAGACCTCTGCAGTTCTGAGAAAGCAAAGTCTTTCCTTCATCCCAAGATTTTATGTGTCATTTTGATCAGACAGGTTTTGAAACACTAGATGAGAACAGGAAATGAAGATGATTAACTCTCCTTCCTCATCTCAGTGGCTCAGGACCACTTTCACAGGCTAGAATCCAAAGATGTTGTATGTATGGGAAGGAAAAAGCACAAGTTGGCTAAAGAGACAAGACTTTGCTCAGTATAGAAATCAGTTTGCTTCTTTGGCAGTTGAAGGCACCATAAAGAAAAGGAGCAGGTGATAAACTACTAAAAATAATAATCAAGCAAGCTGTGGACACTCTATCCAATACCTGAAAGTTGCAATTCTGGAACAGAGAAATTACAAAACTAGGATTGAAAGGGAGACAGCAGAAATCAAATACATCCATCTGTTAGATACCCATCACAGGGGGCTAAATATTAGTGAAGGGTTTCTGGGACATTATCAAATTTGATACACAGATTGCTATATGATTTTATATTACAACTTTCCTGCCAATTCTCTTTAGTAAAACAGAAAGAAACCAGGTACAGATGTTTGTTTCCCCCCCCCCCCCAACATGCAGGTCACAAGTTGATCAGAGACCATAATGGGCTTCCTTGAGACTGTAAGGGAGTGATTTAGAGTTTATCTGAATACAGTAATCTATTGTTGCTAATGGCTGTGTGAAGCTGCAGTCTTGTGCTTGCTTGTGTGTTGTCTTGCCCACACCCCTTCTGTCATCTTGCCCACACCCCTTCTCCCATTGAGCCCCTGAATTTGGTATATAAAGAACATGCCTGTAAGTTTCACTCTTTGTATGATGAAGTGGACTTGATCCACGAAAGCTAACAATAAAAATATAGCAGTTAGTCTTTAAAGTGCTACAGTGTTTTTTATTTTATTTTATTTATTTTGTTTTGTTTTGTTTTCTGATATCCTTGGGAATGGTCCACTTCTTTAGGCCATGTACCTATTTCTTGTGGATAGTATGGAAATTTATGAATGAGAGTCCCAAAAGTTCATGGCAGGCAGATGGGTGTGTCTGGCTTCTTTCTTAGGGGTGAGTGAGAAAAAACACAGGTTGCATTGGAGGTATAGTTTGTTTATTAGTTGTATGTACTGGCTAGTGCAAGGGCCAGGATTCCATCTAGTCCATTGATGGTGAACCTTGGCACTCCAGGTGTTCTTGAACTTCAATTCCCAGAAGCCCTGATCAGCAAGAGTGTTGACCAGTGGTGGGTTGTTAAATTTTCCACTACCCCACCATGACGTCATTACGTCATGGGCGTAGCTGACGGCATGACATCATGATGTTATGACGTCGTGGGTAAAGCAAAATAAATAAATAAATAAAATTAAAAATATCTGTGCATGTGTCAAACCTCCATTTGACGCATGCACAGTTCTTTTTTTAGTGCGCATGCACAAAACCTATTTGACACATGTGCACTAAAAATAGAACTGTGCATGTGTCAAACGGAGGTTTGACGCATGTGCAGTTCTGGGCAGCCATTTTGGCTGCCTGGAAATACATTTCTGGAGGGGGGTGGAGAGGTGACTGAACCGGTCACCCGGGGGTTTACCACCCTCCAGCGACCCCTCCTGATGGGGTGTTACCGGTTCGGGCAAACTGGTCCGAACCAGTAACATTCCATCACTGGTGTTGACTTAGGCTTCTGGTAATTGAAGTCCAAGAACATCTGGTGTGCCAAGGTTTATCTTTGCTGATCTAGTCACACTATTCATGCCACCGACCTCAGCATCAGCCGTATTTACATTGCTCATACAGGGAGGTGCCAGTACCTCTTTGCATAAGTACAAATGGGACTTTCTTGATAGGAATTTCTGCTTGTTCAATGTTGCAACACCCTGTAACTCAGCTGGCAGGAGCTTCTGCTTAGTTGTATTTCAGTACAATCCTAGCCATTGTTTTCTGGCTCTTCATTATTTGTAAATATGTCTGATAAACACAGTACTAGAGCAGTGGATGGACCCCCTGAAAATAAGCTACTCCCTCATTCTTTCATTTTGCCCCTCATGATGGGTTTGCTCTGTACCTGTCATACTTCATTGGGCAGACAGGTGTTAAGGGTATCACAGGTCTGTAGGATAGTGCAAGAAAAATTACATATTTCAGTTTGGCATATGCAGTGATTCTGCACAGCAGTTCCTGCAAAATATTTCCCTAGAATCTCCATAAAATATTCATGACTCTTTTATGTATTTGAAGACAACCTTGGGCTGTGTCTCTGTCTGTCTGCTCTGCTCATCCCCCCTGTCTAGCAGGATATCACGGGCACAGGTGTTTACACAAGAGCACTCCGTATGAGCCGGCTACCCTGCAGAGTTGAAGGTTTGTTTTTAATTTCTGAAGATGATATTGCGCTAGCCCAGACAGGGTGATCTTCATGCAGGGAAAGAGAATATTAGAATTGTACCATGTGTAATAGAACAATGGTTCCATCTATTCCTTGCAAGTTTATTCTAGCAAGTTTATTCCTCCAACAGTAATGATCATGGTTGGCTGCCTATTTAATATTCTACCATTGTTCTTGATTGTTGACTGGAAGAAGTAGACGAGTTTTAATTTTGCATTTTGGGAATGTACTGCTTAGGAGCATCCTTTAGAAAGATGAATCTGGTGGTGAGCTGTGTTGCTGTTGTTATGTGCCATCAAGTCGCGTCTGACTTATGGCGACCCTATGAATGAGAGATTTTCAGATTATATTTTCCTCAATAGCCCTGTTCAGCTCTTGTAAACTCAAGCTGTTTGCTTCCTTTAGAGACGTGGGGGCCCATGCCCCACAGGGGGACCTCAATTCCCAGAAGTCTAAGTCAGTACATTGGCTGATCAGTGATTTGGGGAATTGACTTACGCTTCTGGGAATTGAAGACCGAAAACCAAAGGTTGGAAAACACTGCTTTAGAGAGTCAATCCAACTTGTATTTGGTGTTTTCCTGCTGATCTTTTCTTACTGTAATCAACCTTTCCCAACATTATTGTCCTTTACAAAGGATCCCATCTTTTCAGGCTATGCGCAAACGTCAGGCAGCCACAGCTTCCTCATTTTTGCTTACTTGACTTGGTCTAGTCTAACACTGGTTCATCTTTCTAGCAGTCCAAGGTATCCTCCAGCACCATATTTCAAACAAATAATATTTTCCCTGGCAGTGTTCATTATTGTCCAGCTTTCACACCCATACATAATGATCAAAAATACAAGAGTGTGGATAGTCTCATCATAGGATTTTCATGGTAAGAAAACTTCAGCAGAATTGCCACCTACAATGCAACACAAGCTGGGTGGCAATGTGCTTATTTAACTATAGAATGAACTGTGTATGGCGATTTTCCTAATAACAGGAAAGAGTTTTAGAGGTTTGCCAGATACTCAAATTCCTTCCATACCTATTTTTGTTATATGTGGGGTGATACTTATATAGCTAATGAAGGCCCACAGATTGCGCTCACGCCACTAGTTCTCTATTACAAATTATTCCTATTTCATCTGGCATCAAAATATAATAGAATGAACAAAAGCAACCATTGTAGAGGGAAAGCTTAATAAGTAGAGATTACACATTGTGACATGTTTTAGATGAGTACAGGCAGAGTATAAAGAGGTTTTTTTTGTTCTTAATTGATTCCTTTATTACCGGTAAGTTGCTTCCTCAAAAGCTCTTCATCTCCAACTTCTTTCAGTTATTAGATTTGGGTGATCATTGGATGCAAGGTGAAGTAACAAATCTGATACAGGTACCTTGCACCAATTGCACCAATCAGTGGTTAGCTGGTAGAGACCCAATACTGATACAGTATTTTATATAGGATCATTTCCTATTTGTTTTGGAAAGACAGTACAGTATTCAACAAATCCTGTACTGATATAGAATCCCCACTTGAATACATGGAGAGACCAGCAGCCAGAAAGAACAGCCCTGGCTTTTTGTATGTTAGTAGTTTAATGGAACTACAGTAATACCCCATATAACGTGAGTATCATATAGCGCTAAAACCGTATAACGTGACAAAATTTTCGGAAAAATCTTGTTTCAAATAACACGATTTTAACGTTATACGATACAGTCGTTCTTAGCAGCAGGGTGGCTGGAAAGCTGACAGGGGGTTCTCCATTCAGCTTCCCAGCTACCCTGCAGCTACGGAGGCAGGGGTGGGGAGGCTGAAAAGCTGACGGGGGGCCTCCCCTTCGGCTTCCCCAGCCACCCCACAGCTGCGGAGGCAAGGGCGGGTGGCTAGGGAAGCCGACAGGGAGTCCCCGTCAGCTTCCCCAGCCACCCTGCAGCTGTAGATCGGGTCCTCTGATCTCTCTGGAGCAGGCAGGGGACACGATCCAAGCTGTTTCTGGGCTTCCCCGACGTCCTGAGCCAGTGCAGCAAGCCAGAATGTCAGGGTTCGAATCCCGACATTCTGGCTTGCTGCACTGGCTGAGGATGTCGGGGAAGCCCAGAAACAGCTTGGATTGGGTCTCCACACCTCCCTGGACCTGGCGGAGGGTGGATCAGAGCCCCCAAAATTGGTAAAAAAAAAAAAAGTCCGTTTTTTAAAACCAATTTTGGGGTCTCTGAACCCCCCCCCCCGCCAGGTCCAGGGAGGTGTGGAGACCCGATCCAAGCTGTTTCTGGGCTTCCCCGATGTCCTCAGCCAGTGCAGCAAACCAGAATGTCAGGGTTCGAATCCCGACATTCTGGCTTGCTGCAGCCTCAAAGAACTTCTGGATTTTCTTCCTTTTAATGCTAGCGTGGGGGTGAGGGGTGGTGGTGGTGGTGGGAAATACCTACCCACCCCCACGCTAGCTTTAAAAGACTTATCTCTCTGGAGCAGGCAGGGGAGTTAGAGATCCGGAAATGGGTAAAAAACCGAACTTTTTTTTTTACCCATTTCGGGATCTCTGATTTCCCCCTGCCTACTCCAGCGAGATCAGAGGAGCTGATCTAAGCTGTTTCCAAAGGTTTCCTGTTTCCACTTCAAAAATAAACTGTTTCCACTTCAAAAATAGTGCACATCGGCTCTAGGGAGGTCGGGAGACCCAATGCGCGCTATTTTTGAAGTTCCCACACACTGCTGCAAGCTACAATGAGTCAAACGTCAGGATTCAAATCCTGACGTTTTTGGCTTGTTACAGTTTCTAGCAGGGTGTGGTTTTGTAGCAGAAGGGTGGCTTATCTTATCTGCACCTTATCTCCCTGGAGCAGGCAGGGAGGTTAGAGATCCCGAAATGGGTAAAAAAAACAGACTTTTTTTTTTACTCATTTCGGGCTCCCCTGCCTGCTCTAGGGAGATAAGATAAGCTGCAGATAAGATAAGCCTGATGTTTAACTCATTGTAGCTTGCATTGACTCATTGTAGCTTGCATTGACTCATTGTAGCTTGCATTGTAGTTGACGTTTGACTCATTGTAGCTTGCAGCAGTGTGTGGGAACTTCAAAAATAGCGCGCATCGGGTCTCCCGACCTCCCTAGAGCTGATGTGCGCTATTTTTGAAGTTGAAACAGCTTATTTTTGAAGTGGAAACAGGAAACCTTTGGAAACAGCTTAGATCAGCTCCTCTGATCTCGCTGGAGTCGGCAGGGGGAATCAGAGATCCCGAAATGGGTAAAAAAAAAAGTCCGTTTTTTTACCCATTTCGGGATCTCTAACTCTACTGCCTGCTCCAGGGAGATAAGTCTTTTAATACTAGCGTGGGGGTGGGTGGGTATTTCCCCCCCCCCAACCACCTCTCACCCCCACGCTAGCATTAAAAGGAAGAAAATCCAGAAGTTCTTTGAGGCTGCAGCAAGCCAGAATGTCGGGATTCGAACCCTGACATTCTGGCTTGGTGCACTGGCTGAGGACGTCGGGGAAGCCCAGAAACAGCTTGGATCCGGTCTCCACACCTCCCTGGATCCAGGGGGGGGGCAGAGACCCCAAAATTGGTAAAAAAACCACAGAAACAGGGAGGTGGGGAGACCCGATCCAAGCTGTTTCCAAAGTTCCCCCACCTCCCTGGAGGCTTCAAATCCCGACGTTCTGGCTTGCTGCAGCCTCCAGGGAAACAGGGCTTTTTTTAACATTGTGTGATCAATGTATTGCACAACGTTAAAAACCGGATAACGACGGGACTTGTGGAACCAAATCATAACGTTATTCGGGGTACTATTGTACTTGCTTTCAAAATCAGATTCCAGAATTGATGTCACTGCCATGTGCTTTTGTTTACTCACGTGACCGGAAGTGATGTCATCACCATGTGCTTTTGTTTACCCACATTACCAGAAGTGACATCATCACCATGTGCTTTTGTTTACCCACGTGACCAGAAGTGATGTTATCCGTTGCCACCATGTTTGTTTACCCACGTGGTCAGAACTGACGTCACAGCCATGTGCACCGGAAATGACATAGTAGCAATGTGCCCTGTTTACCCATGTAACCAGAAATGACGTTGGTCCTGAGCCCTTTTGGGCTGGTCAATGAAGCGTGTAAGCATCTTGGTCCGAAAGCCATTTGATGACCTCTCCTCTCTTCAGGCCTTTGCTCTGTTTTATGGCGTTTTGAAAAAGAGGGTTTACACCCCCAAAGCTCCCAGCCTCCCCAGGATCAATAACATTCACTGCTGTCTATCCCCAGTGAAAATTTGCATTTTCTGTTCTGCCATTGAGATAGGCTCTGGCTTTTTCCATTTGTTGCCCCTCACTATTAGTTTAAATACATCTCCCTACACCCTGTTTGAAATTCCAGTCTGAATTCTGTCTCCATGTTGTCAACTTGGTGCTTGGTGAACTCCATCATTGTTATGACAGACTTGTAAAGAATTTGAATTTGAAGCTTCATTAGGCTGTACTGTACAAGCGTATGCAAAGATGGTGCTGAATAGTGCTGTTAGATTAGAAGGCTTAGAAAAGACATTCTCAGCAAAATTGTCCCTGAGTGTTTGAAAATGCCAGCTTTGAAGCAAGACTTTGCATTTCAACTTGAGATAATCATAGAATTGATACAATAATATCCTTGAACTCGAGATAAAACCATGCTCCCAAGGTTTGGTTGCTCCCATCAAGTGAAGCGAGGCAACTGGCTAAAATAGGGGTTCCCAACCTAAGCCCCTTGGCTTGGATCTGCCCCGTGACAACATTTCATGTGCCCCCTCCAAAAGCACTCAAGAAACAAAATGGCCACCCCTTTGAAGCTGTTAAGACAAAATGGCCACCCCAGCATGCAGGTAGGGCAAAATAGCCTTCTGGCCCTTGAAGCTGATTAAGAGAGCATGACCCGGCCCCCAGCTTGAAAAGATTGGGAACCCCTTGGCTAAAAGTATGGTTGCTAGGTCTCACATCTGCAACAACTACTACATTTCTTCAATTCACCAAGCTTGGAGAAAAACCTCAGGGCAAAATATTAATTTTTGTTTGTGAGGTGACTGGAGATCCTGAGCATCCATCTTTACCCATTTCTAGCTAGCACCAGGGATGAGTGTAAAGATGACAAGCTGATATATAGTTCCTTAAAAACTCACCAGGACATTGAAAAGAGAACTCATGGATTTAGCCACCATAAGATACTGCACTTGGTCCTGTGAATAAGTGAAGCAGAGCAGTATTTCCTCAGTTGCTGCATTACAGCTACAGGACTCTGTCTTTTAACTGTCAATTCCTGGCTCCATGTTTTGGTGTTCAGCTGACTTTCTTCTCTGTCCTCCGTCCTGCTCCTTTGGCAGCTAAGCTAACAGAACAAAGCCAAAGCTTAGCACCAGGATTTTTTAATTGGACTTGGTCTTTGTCTGTTCAACAGATAACAAGTTGGACCTGCTTAATGATATGTGTCTGGATATTTAAATGCTCCAAAACATCTCATGATGACAAATCACCCCTTAGCTGCTGAGGATACCTGTGGATAGATCTTATTTATAGAACACTGGCTGATGAAAGCAACTAGCTGTTTCTGTTTAGTATCTCATGCATTTTATAACATGGTCCTTGAATAAGGGCAGGTTTTTTTTTTGTTTTACCTTGATGATAATCACCTTGCAGTGTGCCCTAAGAAATGCACATAGCAAATTTGGAGAGCATCATGCTAAAGGCTGTTTGCATGTTTGTTTGTTTTTAGCATACTGGCTTTTCCTTTCTGCTGGTCCTGGTGAGGAATTGGCAGGTCCTTTATCAAACAGAAGGAACTCTATACAGCTCATAAAAAGCAAAGATATATCCTTTGGGCTTACAATCTAATGGTGAATGTGACTCTTAAAAGCAAAATGCTGTAGAAGGGGACACTCAAGGCCAGTCAGACATGAACTTTCTTAATGCATTATTCAAATAGATAAATAAATAAATAAATAAATAAATAAATAAATAAATAAATAAATAGAATTGAGTGACTGTCTGTGAGACACCATTCCACAGAGAAGGATCAAGAACAAATGGAGAGGTAGAGAGAATTTGTTGGCTTGTTTCATGTCATACATTTATAGACCACATTTTATCCAAAGAGTTCAAGGTGGCAGACATTGTTCTCTTATTATTATTATCCTCTTAATTAGGGATTTCCAACCTAAGGCTCATGGAACAGATCTGGCCTGTGACACCATTTCATGTGCCCCCATCCCTCCAAGGGTATTTGAAAAACAAAATGACCACCCCCTTTGAAGCTGTTGTAACAAAATGACTACTCCCATCATGTTTACTTGGCTCACCTTACCTGAATCTACACTAGTTTCACGTGCACCCTTTGTCACCACCTGGATTTTGGAGTGACTGCACACACTGATAGGAGAAGCCTGAACTGCTGGGTCTGATCTGGAGTAGGAAAGCAGGATCAGGTGCAATCCCATCATCAGGAGGCCAGAGGACTCCCGAGTCCTAACTGGGAGTAAGTGGATTGTCACATGGTACAAAAAACAGGAGAGGCAGCTGAATGCAGAACAGAAATAAGGAGGTTAGATCACAATAAATTGAGTGAAAGAATACTGTGGAAAGATATGTGAAAAGTTAACCTTCTTCTTCTTTCGTATTCTGATCAAACCCTGGACTGCCAAAATGAAGCCACTTTCTTCGCTATCTCATTGCCCAAACCCAAGTCCTCATCGGTGCATGTGTCTTGCAGGTAAAGAAATACAGGTGTAGAATAAAAAGCAAAGGAAACAAAATGGAACCATGATGAGTGCTGACAGATGGAGGGAAAAATGTCTAAAAGAAGAAACCATTAATGGATATGAAATTGATACAATTAGGAAGATTAGGAAGATACAAATTGGGAAAGAACCATAAAAGAGAATAAAGAAGAATCAAAACCTGAGGGTACACTAATAAAAAGAATGGTTTCTCATTTTGCAACATGATAGACAGCTTTAATAACCTCCATTAAAAGTCTTTTCTGAAGAAGTACAGTAGTTGTGTTACTATATTCCAGCATGTATAGCAAAATGAAAAAAAAAAGTTATGGCTCCTTAAAGAGTAATGGATTTTTTTTTAATAGTGAGCTTTTGTAGATTGAAATCTACATCCTCAAATTTGATTGTTATAGACATCCAGCTGGCTCTCCCTCTTCTTCTTCTTATGTCATATCCGATTCTGAATACTGGTGATCATCATGGCAATCAGCTCTGAAGACTGTCCTGTGAATATAATGCCATGGCCTTTCATCTGCCTTCCACATCACAGCATGACAACTGTACCACTGATCTAGCACTGCGAGTCACTTTCTGGTCCTGAGCTTTTTTGGCATGCAAAGTCCTCCTCAGCCCCAGGTCAATATTGATGAAACTGCTGCCCTCCATCAAGATGGATTCAAGTGGGATTTAATCCAATTGGGGACCATCACCCTTTCCTGTGGACTTCGCCAAGGCTGCTAATCCTCAGGGTTGTCAAGTTATTTAACTGTCGACTGACACTCGGTGATGAGTTGCTGGCAGTCTGGTCTACTCTATCACCACAGCAGGATAACCTGGCCAGAGTATAGCTCTCCCTCTGTCAGAGGAAAACCTTGTATTTTAAGGGGGGGAGGGGAGGTTTTCTGTATAAAACAATGTTTATCCATAATTTTTCACAAAAAGTGCCAAAATACAAATAGAACAGAATAGAAATGCACGTACTATAGTTATACTCTCAACTTCTGAAATGTTTTTGTTCTAATTTGTGAGAATGGTAGGAATATATTTGAAAATTTCTATCCCTAAATGCTCCATCAATAAGCCGAACACCAACTCAGGGCAAGCTAATGACAGCAATACAAAAAAAAAATGAAAAGAGTGGATAAAATTGTCTATTTGGGGAGTATGTTAAATGCAAATTGGGATCCTGAGGTAGAGATTAAAATACAAACAGAAAAAACAAGAACACCATAAAAATAGGAGATTTGTTATGCAGTAGAGATCTAACTCTCAGCAGAAAGATCTGAATAGTGAGATGTTATGTATTAGTGTTGCTATACGGAGTTAAAGCTTGGACATTGACTAAAGCATCTGAAAAGAGAATCAAAGCTTTTGAAATGTGGATCTACAGATGACTGCAAAGGATCTCATGGGTTGACCATGTGACTAATGTAGAAGTGTTGCACCGGATGGATAAAGAACAAGAACTCTTTAAGTCAATTAAGCAAAGAAAGCTCCAATACCTTGGCCATATCATGAGGAACAACATAAACTATAAAATACTCTAACTTGCTCTGCAAGGAAAGATCCCTGGGAAGAGAGGCCCTGGATGAAGATGGCCTTCATAGTTGTAGAATCTGAGAGACTAGTGTGGCATGTCCTCAGAAGAACTGTTCTAAGGAGTTAAGAACAGGAAGACTATCGCCATGATGATAGCTAATATCCGGAATGGATATGGCAGCTGCTGAAGAAGCAGCAGCAGCAGCAGCTCCATCACTCTGTTTGTTTACTTTCCCCAATGGAAATTGTTTCAAAAAAAAAAAAAATCTTTTAAGCTATTGTTCCATACTTCTGCCTGTTTTGGGATTCAAAAAACGATTGCAACAGTGTTCTTGATCATGACTCGAACTGGTGTTCCAACGGCTGGCGTGGTTCCACATACAGTAATGCCTTTCAAAGCATTAAATGAGAGCCGTGAGGGCACACTGCCTTTTAATGAATGGGCATAGGAGCTTTTCCACTTGTCTCTTTCCTGTCCTAAAGCTGCTTATTCCTTCGCTTAGCTAATTAGAAAAATGAAAGATGGGGCATGTATTGGCAAAGTGTTGCCAGTCTGATGGCCAACAAGCAAATGATTTAATTACCAGACTTAAATATGTAATGAGGGATGAAACATTGAGACTTAACAGACAATGTGTTTCTCATTAATTAGGCAGCGAGGAAAGTTTCAGCCATTGGGAGGGAGAAGACAGAAAGAATTTAAATGCTCATAATTGCTTGATCTTCTGTCTGGCTGGAAGCAAAGCAAAACTCAAGTGGATCTTTCTTTTGCAACACGGAGCCGAAGGAGACAGGAATAGCAATAAAAGCCAATAACTTCTCTAGCCAGAAAGTGAAATTAAACTCAGACGTACTAGGTTGAGATGGATTTGTTTCCCATACCGTTTAATTGAGGTTGCTGGCAGTGCCTGGTAAGGATTTTGGTAACAAAGAATTTAAGGATAAACCAGGCTTGCAATTTGTACCATTACTGAAATTTTAAAAGTATTACTGAAGGTAAATGTGAAGGCGGAAGATCTTCTAACACAGACAGTCATCACTGGAGTAAGTCACAGTTACATGGCAGAATTTAGCACCAGTTGGTAACCAGCTCTTTTGAATGGGGATCAAATGTTCTGGCTTTAGCAGTGGACAGTAGGATAAGGAAAGTTTGCCTCTGATACATTTTGTAAGTGATTCAGAATAACCACATTAATTCAGCACATATTGACAGTGGACTCAAAACCAGACCTGAACTAGGCCCTAGTAGTGTTATTATTATGCACTATCCAGTCAATTTTGACTTAACCATGATCCTTTCTGGAGTTTTCTAGACATATGGTACCACCATTCTTTCTTTTGGGGAGCTTTGGGATTTTGCAGCTTGCTCAAGTCTACACAGGATGGGTCTTCACCTAGTAGGCTTAATGACTTTCCAGTTTCAGTGCATTTGTGCTGTTGTGGATAAGAGTGTCATAGCATTAGCAACAACATTAATATACCGCCCGATAGCGCTTAGTGCACTCTCTGAGCGGTTCAATAGGCAATTAGCATCCCCCCCCCCCACATGGATACTCATTTTAGAAACCTCGGAAGGATAGAAGGCTGAGTCAACCTTGAGTCCTCTCAGGATTGGACTCACAACCTCAGCAGTTTTGGCCACAGTACAACATTTTAACCACTGTGCCACCAGTGCATTAACTTGAGTCTCTGCATTAAGACAGCACAAACCTTCTGAAACAGATAGAACTGTTAAATTTGTTGAACTGGGCTAGAGGTTACAGGAAACTCTTTTTCACTTTGCTTTAGGTGCAATTATTCCCTGGTTAAGGCTGTTTCAAGCAATCGCTACCATTTCTTGATAGATTCCATAATCTCCTTTTCACAATTCTGACAAATGTGAAATAGAGCATTTCCATGGCAAGAGATAATAGAATTTTGACTGCTGGCTTCATGGGCAGTGGAGAATTTAAACAGCAACACTGATGTATCTAATTATTGCTGCAGTTTTGCATATTACACATTTGACAAGTCAGTTCTCTCTGTTCTCACTTTCCAGATCTCTTGGTGTGCTCTGTCAAATTAATGCTCACAAATGGCACCACTCAAGCTCCTGAGAATGCAGACATCTGCAATAGTATTCACTGTCTGGAGCAAGCAATTTAACATCATGCGTTATTAGACTTTGCACCATTTAAACAATAAACCATGGAGGAACTTACAGTTACAAAATTAGTAAAAAAAAAATTCATGTCAGAAATTACTCTGGGTTGAAAAGATTTTTGCTGAAGATACTCTGCTCAGGGGACACCTGAATGAGGCTCCTTTCATGTCCTCAAATCTGTTGTGTAGCCCTTGAGTACTGAACCCCAACCTTCCAGTCTTCAAGCTCAGCGTCTTAACCACAGCACAACCAACCTTGTTCAATCTGATAGAAATGACTTCTCAAAAGAATTTCAAAACCTGTCATATCTACAATCATAGAGATGGGTAAAGTTACAATGGCCGTGACTCAAAGTGGTTAAAGATGCTGAAATTGAAGACTGGAAGGTCAGAGTTCAATTCCTGGGTACTGTATGGAGTGAGTTCCCGTCTCTGTCCCAGCTCCTGCCAACCTAGCAGTTTGAAAGCAAGAAATTGCAAGTAGATAAATAGGGACCACTTCGGTGGGAAGGTAAACAGTGTTCTGTGCACTCTGGTGTCTATACATGTCTGCCACATGTCCATGGAAATGTCTGCAGACACAGACAGTGCTGGCTCTTTGGCTATAAAGAAAGAAGAGCACTGAACCCTAGAGTTGGATATGACTGGGTTTCAAGCAAGGGGGGCCTTTACCTTTACCTAACTCTCATCAAGACTGGATTGAAATGCTCCCAATGTGTCAGTGGGTCTGCCCAACAATAGAATCTCTGTCTTGTTCGGATTCAGCTTCAGCCTTTTAGCCCTTGTCTGGTCCATTATTGCAGCCAGGTAGTGGTCTAAAGCCCGGACAGTCTCCTCTGCTGAAGATGTAAAGGAGAAACAGAGTTGTGTGTCATCTGCACATTGATGAAAACACAACTCGGATCTCTCTGGATGACCTCCTTCAGTGGCTTCTTGCAGATGGTAGACCTTCCTCTTCTTTGGTTTTCATCAAAATATTATGGACTATGCATATTTATGAGTCTCAATCATCCCAGGCTGTTGTCTGTACTTGTCTCATTCTCAAAGTCAAATTGACTTTGATTTGGCTTCAACTGGCTTTACCCACTAAGCACACCAAATTTTTACTCCCACTTCTCTGACCGGGAGGGAGGGGGTTTGTTAAATAATATGTATTGCCTTTCCCCCCAGCCAAATAGGAAACTTGAGTTTCAATAGAAGGCAATATGTTTGCAAATTATTATTTTGGGACTCTCATACATGTGACCTGTTCATAATATTTTGGTGTGCAGTCTGAGAAAAATGGATTTACATCAAAAGTTAGTTATTTGCTTAGTTTTTAGTGGTCCAGTAAAGGTATCACCTGCCCTTGCCTTTGAATCACATTAAAGTGAAGGTCAAAAGCCAGTTATATCCAACTCTATGGTGCGGTGCTCATCTCTATTTACAGCCATAAAGCCAGTGCTGTCTGCATCTGCAAATGTTTCTGTGGTTATGTGGCAGGCATGACTAGATGCTGGAGTGCACAGAATGCTGTTATCTTTCCTGCCAAAGAGCTACCTATTTATCTACTTGCAATTTCTTGCTTTCAAACTGCTAGGTTGGGAGGAACTGGGACAGACGATGGGAGCTCACTCCATCATGCAACACTCAGGTCTCGAACTACTCACCTGCCAACCTTCCAGTTGTCAAGTTCAGCATCTTAACAACTAAGCTATTATGCCCACCTGAATTTAGTTTTTTCTGAACAATCCAATGGAAAATTCATCTTGTGTAAACAGCAGAAGGAAATGAAGCAATAAAAATAGCTGTGCCCTCTGGATGAAAAAGAAAAAAAACTTTGAAACTACCTTATGTGTTGCTGTTATTTTTAAACACAATTTTATGCGAAACATTTATGCTTCTTTGTCTTGTGTCTTCAATGGTAATATTCTTTACACCTTAAACAGGCCCCCCAGATATAAGCATTAGAGGAGGTGGTAACCTATGGCAACAAGCCATAGAAAGGAAGAAGCCAGCAAACTTGAGATGAGATTCTTAATTAAATGTTTGCACAATTGTAAAAACATTTAAAAGCTATTTATTTCACCCCTGCATCATTGTCCAATATGTAAGGCAGTGGAAAACAGGAATGGGTTTTAAACTGTCTTTCCACAGGTGCTGGAAACTACTTCTTGTCTCCAAACGTGTTATTGATTGCCTTTGGACAGTCACATCTCAATTTAATAAACTGAGATTGGATATCTTTTTTTCCCCTTGAGCATGTAGCCTCTTTGCTCGTTATGACACATCTGAATGAAATGTCAGTGCCTGGAAATTAACCATAATGTCCTGTTTTGTCTAATGTGGAGGACTGTGGCTGGTTATCATCCATGAAAGATACTCAGTGTGGTGTAGTGGACAGAGTATTGGATGAACATTCAGGATCCCTTGCTCAAGTCCCCACTCAGTCACAGAAATTCACAGGATGTGTGTAACAGGTAAAAACGCTCCTTCAACAGCTCAGATATCTTGAAAGCCCTATTACAGTTCTTATGAATCAAATTCCAACTTGACAACACATGCCAACAACCAGCTATGAAACAACCTGGCATCGTAAACCCCAGTTGGAAGATGTTTTGGGGGCAACTTTCACATTGCATTCCATCATGCCACAAAAAGATGATTGTGTGAGGGTAGGCAAAAGAATATTTTAAAAAAATAAGAACGTAACGTATTCTGAGTAGCAGCATTGGACCACCTAACCTAGTATTGTCAACTCTGACTAGCAACAGCTCTCTTGGGTTTCAGGATGCCACAATGCTTGTTCTGTATAGCAATGGTTCTCTATACCAATGGGGGGAGTAATGGTGAACACAACGTACCATGGTTGAAACCCCATAGCTTAGCACAGTAGCTTAAACCTAAAGTAGGCCTGTTGAACAATGGGTATTTTCTGAGTCTTTGATAAGTTCCATTTATTCAATGGGCCCACTCCTGTGTTGATTTAGCTCTCTAAACAACAGGATTGCGGCCATTACCTGCTATCTCCCTGTTCTGCCTCATGCAAATAAATATCAGAACAATCAAATTGCTACCAAAAACTCACCACATAATTTAACAACCTACAAGCACTTTAGAGAAAAAGGGTGACCTCTCTACATCCCCTTGAAAAATGCAAAATGTTTATTTCAGAATAATGCTAGGCTCCTGGTATCAACTATTCAAGAACGAGTAAATCTTATAAGCTAGCAATAAGTAGATTCTTTAGGATAAAGTGAACCCTTGGGTGCTTGTTTTGTTGTTTTTACTGCCTTCTGTGAAATGCTAAGTTGTGTCACTAAATGGAACTGTCTCTCATTGTTATGGCTCATTACATCTGCAATGTGTTTTCCCAGTGCTGCAGGCTTTTGCGTGTAATGTGTTCGTGAAGGTAGCCCCCCCCCCCCCGAAAGGTTGTACCCATTTGAGGTCATGTTATGCCCAGCTAGATTCTTATTTATTATCACTGAATTATCTCTTGCCACACTTGTAAGGCTTGGATCAAAAGCTAGTCTGTAAAACTGATGTCATGGGTCACAAACTGGAGTAGAGGTTGCATCCCATCATGACATTTGGAGAAGAGATTCCTGCCAGTCCTGTTCCATAATTTGCCCAAAGGTGGGATTGCATCAAGCATGTTCTTACTTCCTCATTAACTTCTTCCCTCTTGAGAAGCCTATACCGATGTTAACATTAGACTATCAAGAGAAAGTTGGACAGCCCCCCAGATCTGCTTTGATTTGGATTTCTGCCTTGAGCAGTAGGTTGGACTTAATGGCCTCAGAGGCCCCTTCCAACTCTGTGATTCTATGATTATCCAAATGAACCTTTAAAGGAGCATGCTGGGAATAGATTTAAGAAGTGAAGCTTTGCTTACCTTTCTAATGCAAGACCAAACAATACTTCACAGTTAAGTAGTGAGAAAATGTTACTACTCTAGAACTACAGAGGCCACTGGTTACCACTCATTAAGAAAAAGTGAAGTAATGCTAGCGTACTTTATCTCAAGAAGAAGAAAGTAGATGGTCACTTATAAGATGTACCTTTAGTAATACCTCAGGAAGCAGAAATGTTAAAGAGCTATGTTATGGAACTCATCACCTAGAGCAGTGATGGTGAACCTTGGCACTCCAGCTGTTCTTAAACTTCAATTCCCATACATCCTGATCAGCAGGAGTGCTGACTTGGGCTTCTGGTAATTGAAGTCCAAGAACAGCTGGAGTGTCAAGGTTCCTCATCACTGACCTAGAAGCTGGTTTCTCATTATTTTAAAATTGCAACTGGAATTACAGTATGCAACTTTCAAAACGATGTTTATAAATATAGGATGTATATGCTTTTTAGCATCAGGAATGACCACTGGCTGGCCCTTAAGGCACACCAACAGAAATCCGTTCATTTGGATAACTGTTACTGTCTGAGCAGAAAAAATGTATGACAAATTGCTCACTGAGCTGCATATATTGCTGATTATGAAAGCGACGCAATAAGTTTGCTTTGAATTCATTTGCATAATTTGCTGATGAAGCTATCTATTAAAGTTCTGACCTTTGCACTTTTTTTACAGTCTTGCATACTGATGAGGTCCCAAATGTTAGAAAGAGTATACATCTTAGCCTTTATACATTTATAGCCCATGCATTTCAGGGATGTGAACTGCAATGCCATCCTCCTGACAGCCCATTTTTTCTTTAAAATAGATAATTTCTAAATGAAATCTGGCTGATCTGATTGACCCTTTGTCATGAATATTCATTTGAAGCAATAATTTACTTGCACCAGTCATCTGGCAGTTGCAGCAGGTCTTTGAGCTATTGTCTGAATAATTCCCATATTTAGTGACGATGAACAGGGAAATTTCCATTTAGCCTATTTTCAAGACTTGGGGCTTGAATATAGGAAAAGGCATTAATCGTCAGCAGCATGTGTATTTAATTTTAGCCTTTTGAGGCATGGAGAGATGTTGCTAGTTAGTGTTGCAAGTCTCATCGCCACTGAGTATAAGGTACCCCAAGGAGCTGCCTGTTCATGATGACCACCTTTCTGTTTTCCTGGCTATAGTGAGGGCCAAGAGATTCAGGCCAATCATCTTGTCCAGCATCAGGAAAATAAAACCAGGGATGGAAAGACTAGGGGTCATAGTGGCTTAGTGGTTAAGATGCTGAACTTGACAACTGGAAGGTCAGAAGGTCAGCAATTCAAGACCCGAGTGCTGCATGATGGAATGATCTGGCCCACAGCACCAAATAATCCAGCCCCCACCCTCCCTCCAGCCATAAATGGTGTGGGGTCAATCAGTCTGCCCACTCAACTGTCTGAGGAAGCACGACCCAGCCCCTGACTTAAAAAGGTTGGCGACTCCTGCACTAGAGGAACCCACAGGCTTGAGTTCGAAAGAGGTGAGGAGAGGACAGGACATTTTGGAGACTTCTAATTCATAAGGTTGCTAGAGGTGACAGATGACTAGGCAGCTCATAAGGCAGCGTGGTGGATGAGACCAAATCAACTAAGGCACTCCAGCATTTGAGATGTGGTGATTGGGAAGAAGATTGATTTTAAAGAGTGCCATCAGAAAGTGAGAGACAGGTGGAAGATGGGTCATCATGGGTTAGCTTTGTAAGTCTTGGGAAAAATTGCATGCTGAGTAAATTCTATAGCTTCCTAATTGCTGCCATCAGACAAGTGAGAATAATGTATGCATTAAGCCAGGAGTTCTCAACCTTTTTAAGCTGGGGGCTGGGTCACACTCCCTCAGAAAGCTTCAGGGGCCAGATGGCCATTTTGTCTTTCCTCCACCACATGGCACTTCCTGATGTACTGGAGGTGGTGGTGGGCCACATGAAATGGTGCCATGGGTCATAGGTTACGAATACTGTACCTGCATTAAGCACTTCACAGATTTCACAGCCATAAAAATGTCCTTTGTATGCCAATCATAGTAAACCTCAAGGAAAGGCCAGACGTTTATAGCCAAAGAGCCAGCATTGTCTGCTTCTGGGTGAGACCAAATCTTCCCCTTTTTTGGAATAGTAGCCGTGTTAGTCTGTGGTTCAGGCTTATCAGAAAACAAAACAAAATAAAATAAACAAAACAAAAAACACTGTAGCACTTTAAAGACTAACAGTTAGTCTTTAAAGTGCTACAGTGTTTTTATTGTCTTTATTTTATTTTATTTTATTTTCTGACAAATCTTCTCCAGTGTTCTGTTTCCACAATAGTCAACCTGCAGCTTGCAGCAGAACCTGATTAGATTATTGTCTAGTTTCAGTGTCCTCTGTCACCCCATTTGCCTCTGTTCGTTTACAATGCCTGCTGTGTGGTCATTTAACCGGAAATGCTAACAAAACTGATTTATATTTCTCCTCTCAGATTTCGCTAAATGAAACTATTGCCTGTGGAGCCTTCTTTAAATTCAATTAATTCACTAATTGGTTTTGAGAGCAATTTAACAATCAGTTGGTGGAGCTGGGGAAAAAGAACATTGAAACATTTTCTCCCCCAAGTCAGCGGAAGCACCCTTAAGAGTTAAATTTAAAGCACTAGGCTAACTCCTATGTCTGGGTTTTCTCCCTCCGTGTCTTGTAAGCCATCAAATTATTTTTCTGACCAGTTTTTCCATTTGTACTGGCAAGAAGGCTGTTGCCTTTACACCTTTTTGCAAGGTGGGGGGTTCAAATTGGCCTCAAGAAACATGTTAATAGTAGAGGGGGATAATTCACAGCACAGGAAAGGAAAAGCTTTTATAGATTGCTTCAAGCGTTCAGGTCTTCATATCATCCCATCTGTATCTTCCCGGCTCTGCTGCGTCTGAATCTGATTACAGTCAGAGAAGAAGGGCTTAGGTTTTAATGCCGATAAAGGTTTGCAACAGGAATGAAATAGTGGATAAACGGATTGAACTTGGGTGGATGGTAACCCAGCCTTCTCCACTCTGCTGCAGTGAAGAATTTTTGTTCTTGTTTTCATATATAGTTGGACTCAAAATGTGCAATGGGGAAGAATGCACAGTTTGAAAAATGTATGTCGGGGGGGGGGGATTTGCATTTGGGGCAAATGTGTAGTATTTGGAAAATTCATAATTATGCAGTTGGGGAAAATGGTGAGGAGGTGTAATGAGCTCCCATCACTGTCCTAGCTCCTGCCAACCTAGCAGTTGGAAAGCAAGAAATTGCAAGTAGATAAATAGGTACCAATTTGGTGGGGAAAGTAACAGTGTTCCATGCACTCTGGTATCTAGTCATGCCTCCTAGATGATCACACAAATGTCTGTAGATGCAAACAGTGTTGGCTCTTTGGCTGTAAATGAATGTGAGCACCCATCCTAGTGTTGGATACAAGTGGCAAGGGACCTTTACCTTCACCTTTACCTTATAGTTTAGAAATAGGAGTGGCAATTTATAATGCCTTGAGCCTTAAAAACATTCAATGATTTCTGTATTAGTTGGTTGGAGCACTAGGGTTCAAATCCCTACTGTGCCTTCCAGAGACAAAGCTGAAAGAGATCACCAGAGACTGTATGGCTCATGGGTTTACATGCCCTGCCACCTGCACAGGCTTGGATAAACAGTACATTTCCAGACGGCCACCAGAAGCACAAACTGATAAACCACTTCTGAGTACTTTATATTGCCCTGGCGGTTAACCTTGGCACTCTAGCTATTCTTGGACTTCAATTACCAGAAGCCTAAGTCAGCCTTCCTGCTGATCAGGGCTTCTGGGAATTGAAGTTACAGAACAGCTGGAGTGCCAAGGTTAGGCATCACTGTATATTGTACAGTGGTACCTCGCTTAAAGAACATAATGTGTTCCACAGGATTGCTCTTTAAGCGAGTTTGCTCTTTAAGCGAAACACCATTGTAAGTGACCAATTGTGACTTCTGGGGGGGGGGGATTGCGAACCCCGATTTATTTGTTAAGCGAGTTTTTGGTTGGTTTTATTTGTTAAGCGAAGAGAACATTCAGAGAAAATTCTGCTCATTAAGCGAGTTACTCTTTATGCGAGGCACTCTTTATGTGAGGTTTGACGGTACAGGTACTTCTAAAGAAATTGCAACTTGATTTACTGAATAAATTGCCAGCAGTACCAACAGTCAGACTGCATTAATAATATTTATGTGCTGTCAGGTCAGCTCTAACTTATAACAACCTTTTCCCTGGTTTTCTAAATACAGTACAGTCAAACCTCGCATAAAGAGTGCCTCGCTTAAAGAGTAACCCGCTTAAAGAGCACGATTTTCTCTGAATGTTTGCTTCGCTTAACAAATAAAACCAACCAAAAACTCGCTTAACAAATAAATCGGGGTTTGCAATCCCCCCCCCATCAGAAGTCACAATTGGTCATTTACAATGGTGTTTCACTTTAAGAGCAAATTCGCTTAAAGAGCAATCCTGTGGAACACATTATGCTCTTTAAGCGAGGTACAACTTGTAATTGTTATGGAGAATATACTATTGGGTTCAGAGTGTGAACAATCAACATAGCCTGGTTTGAGGTCAACATTTCATTTTCAGTGGGTCTAAAGGAACGATTCTTCAAATGGGAAATCTACTGCATTGTGCTAAACTGCAGCTTCTGTCACAACTGCAGCCTCTGTCACATTGGAGGATAACCCAGGAATGGTGGTTTGCAGCAAAGTGCTATAAACTATGAGAAAGTGACTAGCACTGGGAGCTGATCTTCAGCACACAAACTCCATCTCTTCCATCTGCCCCCCTACACTAAAAAGCCAGCACCATCTTTCTTCCTTTGTTTCCTTAGGATTTTACAGCATTAGTAAATGCTGATTTTGTAGCACTGCTGCCTTGCTCTTAAGCTGACAGTTATTATTAACAGTGATACTCTGGAAAGTCATATTGGCTTGTTGATCTCCATGCATTGAGCCAACCTCTGTTAGCAAATTAGGTTGGCAGCCTCAGACATGACCAAGGGGTATTAGCTGCTGTTTGCAAAAGATAAATAATCCCTGTCGTATGAACAAATTTGAGATACCCTGATCCATGTTCCCTCCTGTTCTCCCCACATCCTCCTCCTCCTCCTCCTCCTCCTCCTCCTCCTCATCATCATCATCATCATCATCATCATCATCATCATCATCAATCATTTAGTGTCAGAAATTATTCTGGGTTGAAAGGACTTTTGCTGGAGAAACTCCACTCGAGGGACGCCCATATGAGGCTCCTTTCATGTCCCCAAGATCATTTCCCAATGAAGTGGTCCCTATTTATCTACTTGCAATTCCTTGCTTTCAAACTGCTAGTTTGGTAGGAGCTGGGACAGAGACGGTAGCTCATTCTGTCATGCAGCACTCAGGTCTCGAACCACCGAACTTCTGATGAGCTTAAAGTCACTTACCTTCTAGAGAACCTTGCTCATGGAGTTAGGAGAGTGGGCTCTCTGAAATTCTGTACATTTAGTTTCATGCCACCACTTGATGCAAGATACCAGAGCAACTAACCACTGCCAACACTCTCCAGTTGCCTTTGCTGACCACCAAATACAGCTGTTTTGTCTGTTCTTCTTAGCATCAAAGGTGAGGCCAAGACAGATCTTTCATGACTGAAGGAAAGACAGAGAAGTCACTCTTCTACTGTTCCAAGTATACCAGCCAGTAGGAGTGGCAGCTAAACCTTAATTCAACTCTGGCTTCTTCCACCACAGTTTAAGACAGTTGAAGTTGCAAGTTGTGTCACACTCAAACTAGTCTTCTCCAGTGCTTTCCCTTTATGTCCCGTTATCTCCCAGCATCTGCTAGCTTCTTCTGGAAATCACCAGAGTTTTGGGACCTTGGAGGTCTAAACTTCTACCTGTTTCCGTGGCTCCCCTCCCACTTCACAATTTTGTTTTCTTTACAAATGTGGTATTTTCTTTGTTATTAGCTGAATCACCCTCCTTTTTAGTAGCAACCAAAAATATTATTTTAAACAAATTGGTAGAGGAGATGTAGCCCCCCCCCTCCCCCAAGAGCAGAGAGCCACCTCCACCACCACCACCATAAAAATGTAGTGGTACATTTTGAATTGAAGGTAATTGTTATGTGAAAGTCTACATAGTCCACCCACACCTCAGAAAAGAGTCCAGAGTTCATGCTCTGGTGTTGATCTATATCAGGGGTTCCCAACCTAAGACTTGCAGGCCAGATCTGGCCAACAGTGCCATTTCATGTGGCCCCCACCCCTCCAAGGGCATTCAAGAAACAAAATGGCCAACTCTTTGAAGGTGTTGGGACAAAATGGCCAACCCCCACCATGTAGGCAGGGCAAAATGGTCATCTGGCCCTTGAAGATGACTGAGACAGTGTGACCTGGCCCTCTGTTTGAAAAGGTCGGGAACCCCTGATCTATATCAATCTCTACTAAGTACTTTTGTCTCCCTCAGGAGCAAGTATGTTGTAAAGCAAATGAATTTTAATTGCTTGTTCAGGACCTGGAGTATCAGAACACTCTATATATAGTTTGAGGGGTAGGGATATTTCACTTATGCACTTTGATGACTGCAGGTAAGCTCAGGAGGAATAGTGAGATCTGGGTGGGGGTGGGGGTGGGAACACATAATATCCTCCCTGTTAAGGTTCTGGCATTTTGGCCCTCTGAGCAGTGATGGGATGACAAAAATTACACACACACCCCTCCCTCTCAGCCCACCCAACCAGACAGAAATAAATAAATAAATAAAATAAAAACAACCACCCACCCAAAACACAAATAAATTATCCCTCGCTTACCTTTCTTGGGACCCCCCCAGCTCGCCGCTGCCGCCACCCCCTCCCCCCGACCCAGGCAGAAGACGGCCCCCTGCTGACTAGCGGCGCGCGCGCAATCTCGCACGCACCACACACCTCCGTCCGCTCGCCCACCAGGGGCCGTCCGCCACCCACCCCTGACGAGCGCACCTCTGGCAGATCGCCCGCCCGGCTGGCCGTCGGGGGCTCTCCTGGTGGGCAGCCCGTGTGCGCGCGCACGCTACCCACCTCCTCCTGCCCAGCCAGCCGCCAGGGGCTCCCTGCCATGGCACCACCCACCCACCCCCGACGAGCGCCCCGTCTCACAGCAAGTTGGGTGGGTGGCTGGGCGGGTGGAGGCGAGCAGCGTGCACGCGCACGTGGGCCGCCCGCCGGGAGAGCCCCCGACGGCCAGCCGGGCGGGCGGGCCCCTCCTTGAATTGTCCGTCTTAAAAAAACCCCCTTTTTCTCCTCCTCGCCTGCAAGCGGCGAAGCGCACGCGGGGCGCTCGCCAGCAAAAGGGTGGGGAGGGGACATTTTGCCGCCCCCTGAAAGCTGCTGCCCGAGGCATCCGCCCCCCCATGCTACGCCACTGAGCCAACGGCAGCTCCGGCGGCGGCAGGCGGCGGTTGCAGGCACCCAGCCCACAGGCCGGCGCCTGGCGGCGGAGGAGGCGTCAGCGGTGCGTCACGCCGGGCGTCCCCAGGGCATGGGGCTTGTCGGCAGCGGACGGCCCAGGCAGCCCTCAACGTGCCGCGGGGGAGGTGCCCTTCTCAGAGGGCTGGTGCCGCCTCCGCCGCCGCCGTCCTGAAAGCTCTAAACAATTTTTTTTTAATTGGAGCTAAAATGGCTCCAATTGACTGCGCATGTGCAGAAACTCAATCTGACGCATGCGCAATGTGTCAGATTGAGTTTCTGCACATGCGCAGTCAATTGGAGCCATTTTAGCTCCGATTTTTTTTTTAAAAAAATTCTTTCGGTGAGGCGTCCGGAACCGGACGCCCCAAAAGTGGACTCCCCTCACGGAGAACCCTCCGGAATTGGTCCTACCGGTTCCAGGGAACCGTCTGGAACCGGGGACATCCCATCACTGCCTCTGAGCCTTGGTTCTGTTATGCTACTGTCACTACAAACTCTTAATAATGACAAGCCTTTAGAAATAGTTAATTCAGGAATAAGAAATCAGTCAGAGTGTTGCTTGGAGAAGAAAATAGAAACCAATTTACTGGTACAGGTATCTTGCATGCAAAATGGTGCCTTCTATATGAGGAGGGACCCTTACTGTATGCCATCGTACATCTTATATACTGATGAACAAACAACCTACGCTGTTACAAACAATATACGCAATGGCTCCTCCCATTATTATATTCCCCAAAATATGATAAATGTTGCACACACCAAACATATAAACTTCTTAAGAAATACTAGGATATTAAACTTATTAACTAAAAGTGCATGTCCAACTCTCAAACAGATAAATACATGGACCAATCATATGAAGCAATGTGTTTCAGCAGGTGTAGTTTCATCTTATCTATGTCATGTCAGGCTTGCTCTTAGCTCTTCTGAAGGAGTTAACTTGTGAACAAGTGGTCAAGCCTTTGTTTCCTTCTGCTGTTAGAACATCTGTTAGAATCTAGATAAGAAAAGGTGTGAATCTTCAGCTAGTTTACTCTGAAAAACAACTTTTGCACTTTAGAAATGAATTTCTTTATTTCAAAATGGTTCTGGTTCTGCTAGAAGTCACACTACTGCCCTTATGTTCTTAAGATGCCTCTTTCCTCAATTTTGCTGAGGTGGTTATTATCAGCCTTCTTGATGAGATTGTCTGTATTTACACTGCAGGAAGAAAGAGGCCAAAGAACCATCATTAAAAAGAAAGCAAAAGCCCAGGCGATCATTAGTCTTCCTCTCTCTGGCGATCCTCCCACCTTTTCTTGTCAGGTTTTTTATTATTGCTCTGTAACTGCAAGTAAATTGTTCCTCAGTGGCAGCTTCATCGTTTTGATAGGAAGCTATTTCTCTAGAAATACAGCATTTGGTGCCACTCATAAAAGAGCTGAAACACATTGTCACTTCATTTGGTTTAGAGCTGGCTGTATAGTTTGGAAACGCCAGGCAGTCTCTGGTGAAAATTCTCAGTTTAGATAAAAGTATCTTGATAAATTCATCCTCATATTATTGTCACGCTCCAAGGTATTGCTAACAAAGAAGCGGAGGATTTGCTGGCCTCAGTTACATGAAAAAGAGGCTTTGCAGAAAAAAAAATTCTGGCCTAGTTGGAGTTGGCAAATGAGAAGGGCAGAGAAGTAAGTAAGCTTTTATACATGATTTTCAAATAACAATAGCAACTACACTTATTATATGCCACCCCATAGCGCTTTGTGCACTTTAGGCAGTTTATGGGTAATTAAGGCGCTGCAATGGTTCAGTGGTTAAGAAGCTCACCTTGTTAGCTGGAAGGCTGGCAAGTTGGCAGTTTGAGACCCCAGGCACTGCATGATGGATTGAGTGCCCATCTCTGCCCCAGCTCTTGGGGACATGAAAGGAGCCTCGTAGTACCAGAGCCCCACCAGGAGGGGAAATGAGTGAAGTATATAGACCTCTTAAAGTAGACATCAAACCAGTTTCAACCTTTTAAAGGTATATTTGATCAAATAGCGGATTCCTAGTCTGCTATAGTAAAGCTAAAGTTCTCCCTTGCTTTAAAGTCAGTCATGTCTGACTCTAGGGGGTGGTGCTCATCTCTGTTTACAGCCAAAGAGCCAGTGCTGTCTGTCTGCAGACATTTCTGTGGTCATGTGGCAGGCATGATTAGATGACAAAGTGCACAGAACACTGTTACCTTTCCCACTGAAGCGGTACCTACTTGCAATTTCTTGCTTTTGAACTGCTACGTTAGCAGGAGCTGGGACAGACAACAGGTGCCCATTTTGTCATGCAGCATTCGGGTCTCGAACTGTTGACCTGCTGATTTACAAACATAGCATCTTAACCACTAAGCCACCATGGCCATGTTGTCTGCTGTACTGTATATAATCTGTACATAGTGTAGTCTCTTGTACTAAATTGCAAATGGCCCCTGAGAGGTATATAATTATTCCTTTGACTGGGATGCAGTATTGAAATTTTCCCTTGCACTCTGTTAAGCTCCTGTTTTCATGCACACAGAGCCATTCATTAACCTTTCCATAAGGTGGTTGGATTTATCTTAATTATCAGAATGACTTTCTTTCTCCACTCTGTCTGCGGGAAAGAGATATGGGCTTTCCTGCAAATTCTCACAGATGTGTTTTGTTCAGGCAACATACCACAGGGCAAGCTGCTTAGCTTGGGACCTGCCATAGAGAACTGCATCGTTGTTTGACTTATTCTAATTGAGCAAATTTGAGTTCCTTTTCAAAGATGTAAAAGTTATAGTGGCCAGTTTCCAAGGACATGGATAGAAGCTGCACTATGGGTACAAGATTTAACTGGCCCTAAATCATTCATAGTTCCATGGCTGGTAATGATCTTTCTTCTTCCTTTTTAGCAAAGAATTGGACAATTTAAAATATGGACATATATGAACTATAGATACAATTTAAAAAATTAAAATGTTAAAATAATTAGACTTTTTAAAATTCAGAAGCAGGCTATTTTAATAGCCTTACCTTGGACATCTACATCTTCATTTGTACACATAGTAGGGCATAAATTGCTTGCACATAAATGCTGCATGTTCCTAGACAAAGAATAGCTTTCTTTGGAAATACAGTTGTACCTTGCTTAAAGAGCATAATGTGTTCCACCGGATTGCTCTTTAAGTGAGTTTGCTCTTTAAGCGAAACACAATTGTAAGTGTCCAATTGTGACTTATGGTCTGGGAGGGTTGCAAACCCCGATTTATTTGTTATGTGAGTTTTTTGTTGTTTTTATTTGTTAAGTGAAGCAAACATTCAGAGAAAATTCTGCTCTTTAAGTGAGTTACTCTTTAAGCGAGGTGCTCTTTATGTGAGGTTTGACTGTACATGCTTATGCCAAGGTTATGAAGTGCTGCAGAGAAAAGGAAGGCAAAAAAAAATGTATACAGTTTTAAAGTGTCAAATTATTTAAAATGTTTAAAAGTGGAAAATGTGCACAAACATCCTGTGGTCTATAGGGGGAAAGTGCAAAGGAATCTGGACTTCACTGAAATAAGAGTTGCTGCTTGTTCTGTTGATAAGAATAGGCAACCAGCTTCTGGTCAGGTTATCCTGCTATGATAATAGAGTAGACCAGGGGTTCCCAAACTATGGCTTGTGGGCTGGATCTGGCCCCTGACACCAATTCATCTGGCCCATGCCACCCTTGCTGCTCCTGGAAGTGGAAGTTTGGGCACCCCTGGTTTAAACACAGAAAATGGCAGCCTAAAAGTCTATCTCATCCTGTTGTAAAACAGATTGCAAGGCATGTTTTACTTCTTCCTGTGGTAGGAACCACGTGACTAGCCTGCTGAACCACGTGACCGGCCCACAGTCCAAAAGGTTTGGGCACCCCTGGAGTAGACAATACTGCCAACGACCTGACACTGACAACCCTGAGGACTAATTGTCTTGGCTTGCAAAGTTCACAAAGAAGGGTGATGATCCTTAAGTGGATTGAATACCACTTGAATCCATCTTGACGGAGGGCAGCAGCTTAATCAATACTGGTCTGGGGCTGATGAAGACATTGTGTGTCAAATGGGCTCAGGACAAGAAAGTGACTTGTAGAACTGGATTGGTGGTGTGGGGGTGACTCTGCAATTTTGAAGGCAAATGGAAGACCACTGCGTTAGCGTTATATTGCTGCCAGGACAACCTTGATGGCTGATTGCCATGATAGTGAATATTTGGAATGGAATACAGCACTTCAAGAAGAACCAACTTCTTGACAGTGATCTGTCCATGGTGCTGACTGCTGCTGGCTTACTCTAAGCCAGTGGTACCCAAGCAACCATCAACACCTGCTATTTGAACACCAAAACAGAGACTGAAATTGAGGCATACCGTAGCTTCCTCACAACTTCTGCTCCTCTGAACAACCAGTCCCCACAGACCTCCTGAGAACTATGGAAGATGAGCAAGGAACTACCAGATAACTGGGCAGAAGCACATGACTCTCTACCACCTGGCCAAGCACAACCATGGGCTGTGTGGAAAGCTTTAAATACTGTGTGCAGGGGAAGGAAGATCAAGGGCTAATCTGAGAAAGTGGGATTTCCCTGTAGATGACAGCATGTGTGAATGCGGAGAAGTACAAACTATCTCCCATATGATGCAATGCACACAATGCCCTTCAACATGCACTGAGGAGGCCCTTATGGTGGTAAGAGGAAATGCTGTTGATATGGATCGATATTGGGCAGATGTCACCTAGCCCTTCTTAATTTTATTTTTATATGTGCTAATTTTAGCCTTGTATGTTATTATATGATGGTGGTGTATCTGACACAAATAAAGAAAATGGCTCCCAATGTAGGGCACACATCCCACAGGGACACTTCAATTCTCAGAAGCCTAAGTCAGTACATTGACTGATCAGTGCTTTGAGGAATTTACTTAGGCTTTGGGGAATTGAAGTCCAAAAACCAAAGGTTGGGAAACACCACTCTAAGCCATGCTCTACCTTCCGTGCCTTGATCTGCTTTTCTGAATGTGAATGCAATTATGTGATTTGCCAATGAATGCCATGGTTGCATCCTGTCCTCCCTGTCACCATGTCCTTGAGCTTAGCCAAACCAAGAAACTGCACTGTCAACAGTCCCTGTTCTTAAAGCAAAACTTTGTGGCTGGAATGGAAATAAACCTAACAGGAGGAAATGCAATCTGTGAAAAAGGTTATGAGAGAAAGTACCCCCAACACTGAACTGCCCCTCTGCTGCTGTTACATATATTTTAGTCCTAAGAAGCTGCTTGAGCCTCTTTCTTGGAATGGGTCATTGCAACTTAATTAGTAATCAGTATGGCTTCTCTGTGGAATTATCAAATAAAGCAGTATGTCCTTTTGTCAGTCACTTCTGGCTAAGAGGGTTTTATCAGCGGAGTAGGTAATTAATACAAAAGAGGAACCACACAGAATACTGTATCACAAAGCAGCCAGGTCTGCTAGAACTCCTTTTGATGGTCAGAATATCAACTATGTCTTAATGAATGAATATTAGGAGCAGGCAGTTTTTTCCTAAGGATATCTAATTTTTTTCATTTCTAATTTTCCCCAAAACAGACACTTGGCTCTATTCTGCTCTGCTTTAAATTGTATACTTTTCATGTACAATAGTCAGAATAAATGAATATTTTGCATATTCTTGTATACCATTCAATTTTATAATACCATTCAATGAGGTGTTTGTGTATCAACTTTGGAAACAAGTGTTCAAATATGGCAAAGAAGGTCTATTTGTACATTGTCAGAACAGATAAAGAGTGGCTTAATAAACCACTAGTCCTGCTCACATTGATTAGTGGATTTCAGACATCACATTGCAAACAAAAATTCGTATAGTCAAAGCAATGGTATTTCCAGTGGCAATGTATGGTTGTGAGAGCTGGACCATAAGGAAAGCTGAGTGCAGAAGAATAGATGCCTTTGAGATATGGTGTTGGAGGAAGGTTTTGAGAGTCCCCTGGACAGCGAGGAGAACAAATAGGTCAATCTTAGAAGAAATTAACCCTGACTGCTCCTTAGAAGGTCAAATAGTGAAGATGAAGCTAAAGTACGTTGGACATCAAATGAGAAAAGAGGATTTGCTTGAGAAAACCTTGATGCTGGGAAGGGTGGAGGGCAAAAGAAGAAGGGGGGCCCAAAAATGAGGTGGCTAGATGGTATTGTAGACACAATGGGCACAGAGCTGAGCGAGTTGATGAGGATGGTGGAGGACAGAAGTGCCTGGCGGACAGTGGTCCATGGGGTCGCAAAGTGTCGGAATCGACTGTGTGACTGAACAACAACAACAAAGATGCTGACCCTTCAACAAAAATATTTGGTGCCAGTTGTTGTAGGAAAAGAAGGAGGTGCTAGAACAGAAGGACATTGAAAATAAATCAAGTAAACAGCTTAAAGTTCTCCTTGAAACCCAAGCTTGATTAACTTTACTAAACTCTGTTTATTTCTCCTTTAGCTGACCAAACAGCTGCTTTGCATTCAGATGCCACAAGGGGAGGCTGTATTCCAAAATTGTCTTGCATGTTCTTTTATGTAACTAATCTATGTCTTCATTACACTCAAGATTCAGTTTGTACCGGTATGTGGATCTGGGGTGGATGATTGACTCTTCTGTCATCCACCCAATACTTACCAAAGAAGGTGCTCCAGCTTATGACAGGTACCTTATTACAGGGGGAAACTGTGTGCAGGATCTGAATGGTTCATAGCAGGCATTCACAACTTAATCTGGCTCATGGAGCTCATTAATATGGCCCACGGTGATCACCACAGCACCTCCTGAAGCTCCCACCACCACTGGAAGTTGAAAAACGTCACTTACCATGGCAGCAGCAGCAATCGCGCTGTTTTTGTGGCTGCTTGCACAGCCTCCACCACTTTCCATAGCAGCAGGAGGGGCTCAGAGTATTTCCACTCCATTTTTGGATTTTTTTTGCCATATTTCTGCTGTGTTTTGGCAGCTAGAACGTGGCAGTTTTGTACATCCAGTGACAGGGGAAGCTCCTGGTATTGGCCAGGTTATCACTGCAATGTAAAAGTGTCATGTTCTAGCTGCCAAAACACAGCAGAACTGTGGAAAAAAATTCCAAAAACAGAGCAAAAATGCTCTGAACACCCTCCTGCTGTTATGGAAAGTGGTGGAGACTGTGTAAGCAGCCAGGGGAAAAAACCCAGCATGATTATGCATACTACCACCACTGCCACCATCATGGGAAAGGGAAGCACTGGGCAAAAACATGCCCAGTGTTATTATTACTTTCTCATTGTTCTATAGGAAGGCCCTACATTAGCCAATGATGGCTCAAAGCTTTTGTCTAGTTAATAAGGAGTTAAAGGCAATCTACTTTCTCACATCACAGAAAACATTATCTGTGACTAATGCCCTCCTTGTTTTCTGCAAAGCACTTTTTCTTTGCAGCAATATATGTAAATTGGGGAAATAATTTGATTGTTGTCCTTGTTTAAGTATGTTATTTTTGCCATTTTTTGGAAGCAACCTTGTATAATCACTTAATAGAAAAAAGCAGATCAAATCATTACAAGCTACAGAAAGTACTACTTGGATGTTTTGTAAACTGTAACAATAGATATAATATGAAAGCAAATGTTTCATCTTTTTTAAAAAAAAATCTGTACTTCCAGGGGGGCTTAGTTTTCCTAGTGAAATGCATTAAAATAATGCTGTTGTATTGTTGATTATAGTAACAAAGCAAATAAACAGGCTCATGTTTTGTTCTAAGATTTTGTTCTAAATTTAAATGATGCACTTTTGATTCCTCTTCAATTTCATACTTAACCCTTCCATCTTTCACTAACCATGAAAGACCTACTTCAAACATAAAGAAGCACAGGACAGATCTCACGTGATGTCCCTTGAGACAAATTGAATGTTCTGATGTGACTTGTTCCTTTATGTTCTTGTAAAACTAGCACTAAGGGGAAAAGCATGGACGTTTTTGCCTTGTAGGGAAGGACCAGCTTTTAGTTTGCAAGGAGTCTTTTTTCACTTCAGCCTAAGGAGGTGAGCATACAGTATTAACATGCAGTCTTCTATCTGTATGTTTCAATGTTTCTATCCAGGATTTTAATGGAGACTAATCTGGTCTCATGGTGACTTAGTGTTTAAAATGCTGAGATTGACAACCGTTCAAGACCCAAGTGCTGTGAAATGGAATGAGCGTTGCTGACAACCTAGTGGTTTGCAAGCAAGAAATTGCAAAAAGATAAATAGGTACCACTTTGGAGGGAAAGCTAACAGCATTCCGTGCACTCCGGCAATTAGTTCTACCTGCCACAGGAACACAGAAACATCTGCAAACACAGACAGCACTGGCTCTTTGGCTGTAAATGGAAATGAGCACCCCCCACACACACACAGTTGGACACAACTGGCTTTCAATCAAGGGAGACCTTTACCTTTAACCTGGTCTAGGATCACCACACATCTCATCCTTAGCACATAATCCCAATGAGTGGGAAGAGACCATGGCCACAACATTTGTCTTGTCCTGCCTTTTATTAGACTTTCCAGAAGGTAGCACTGACGACTTCAGAAATTATGCCAGTGTTCCATAACTTTCCAGAGAATGACACGCAATCGAGGTGTCCCTGTAGAATATTGTTCATCATAGATCTTTTCACAGGTCATTAATTCACAGGCTAGCTATTAGTCTGGAAAATCCTACCAACAAATGGCAACCTCAGCAACATTGTGTTTATGTTCTTAATGTTGTACGAGAAGTCCCAGTGGCATAGGAAGGAGCAAAGGTAAGAAAAGATATTTGTTTGGGAGTTTAATTCCCAGAATTATTCCCAGTGGCCAGACCTTCTGTGTGATTATAGTAAAGTAACCTTTGAAATGTTGAATTAGTTGGGAATTTACCTACAGTATTTCCTCTTCAGTGTGCGATGGAAGGATAGCAACTATGAGTTAAAATTAGCTGCAACAAATCTCCCTCTTTAACCCACCCTTGTGCTGATATCTAGCACTTTGTAAAGAAAACACTCTTGGACTTCAGGTAAAAGAAAAAAATGTTTTAGACACTCTTCAGTAGTAAACATAAATTCAAACATTAGACATTAAAACATGAAAAAGATAAGAACAAAAGTTATAGGTGGATTTCTCAGCTTTATGATTTGAGAGGAATCCATGATGAAAGGAGATGGATCATCAGGTGGGTACTGCATTATCTTGGGAGCTACCATCTTTGGTTTTGGATGGGGCTGTTTTGCTCTAAACAGACCTCGTGTGTAATCTGTGGGTCCTCCTGGACTCACGATTCCTGCTCAAAGAGCAGGTGGCAGTCGTGGCCAGGAGGGCTTTTGCATAGCTTCGAGTGATACGCCCGTTATGCACACTCCTAGATTGGGACTCCTTGCTCATGGTCTTGCATGCTCTGTTCACCTCCAGACTTGACTATTGTAATGCGCTCTACATGGGGCTGCCCTTGATGACCATTCAGAAGCTGCATCTGGTCCAGAATGTGGCTGGTTGGATGGTCTTGGGATGTGGGCGGGAGCTGCACTGGTTGTCAGTGTGCCTCTGGGTGCAAGTCAAATACTCTCTCTCTCTCTCTTAATCTCTTAACCTTTTAAATCTTTTAATTTTTGTTAGTGCTTTTAATGGGTTTCATCACTTTTAATTGTGACTAGTCTTTGTGTTTTGTGAGCCGTCCAGAGTCTTTGGAGTTGGGTGGCAATACAAATTGGAAAAAATAAAATAAATAAAATAATAAATAAATTTAGACATATGCAATCCACTCTCCCCAACAGTGTGGGTGTGTTGACATACAAATTCTATCAGTTCCAAGCAGCTTAGCTGTTGCTTATGTTGGTAAAAGCTTGCACAGCCCATTTTAATTATAGGCATGGTTTCCTCCTGGTGATGATTTCTTCTTTTTGCTCAAATTACTCAGAGCCATCATTTAAGAAACAGCATATGGCATCATAGTGCTGTGTAAGATGTGAAGACATTGCTGGACTTCCCTGGGGTGTGGTGGTTACACATTGCCAGCTTACATGGGTCTGTAAGATCCACAAACTCTGCTTCACCCATCCCTAATTCAAACCAGTGAACACTTGCATGAAAGTCCACATTTAAAAGCAAACATTGCTCTTTTCTGTTCTTCTTTTTAATAAAAAATGCACATATTTTTACATGATCATTTCCCAAAATAAACATTTTTCTGCATTTGGGTGGATTGCTTGAGCTGAGAATTGTCAATGCAAAATTCAAGGAAGAGGGAAAACCAAAGAACAATTTGATCTCCTCTCAATTGGCATAAACATGCAAGCCAAATACAATCCCTCACCATCCCCTTTCAGGAATTTGGATTTTGTCTCCATCAGAAGGAAGTTGTTGCACTGTTGTAATGAGGTGAGAAGCCACAGTGAACAAAAGATCTAAACAAAACTACACCTGGAAAAATGTGTACACACATTATACCCATTCGTGTGGGTTCACATGGGTTTCTGGGAATTGAAGTTCCAGAACAGCTGGAGTGCCAAGATTCATCATCATGGTTCTATAAGGTCCCTGCTGTGGTAATGGATCTTGACAGCTGCCATCTAGGAATAAAGATTTCCTATGGTTTTGTTACCTGACATTTTTCTTTGTTGATTTAAAGAAGGAAATAAACACCAAGTGATGGAAGAAACCGCCTGACTGACAGCCAGGAGAGTTCTGCCCAGAAGTTCAAAAGTAAGAAATTGTAAGTAGATAACTAGATACTACTTCGGCAGGAAAGGTAACAGAGTTCCGTGCACTCTGGTGTCTAGTCATGACTGCCCCATGACCAGGGAAATGTCTGCAGACAAAGCTCTCTGGCTGTAAACGGAGATGAGCATCACCCCCTAGAGTTAGACACGACTGGCTTTTGAGCAAGAGAGACCTAAAACACCTCCAGAAAAGGGAAATAGTTAATCACTTCTGGCGACTGTATAGCTAGAATGCCTTGGCAAGGGTTTCTGTATGTTGGAATTGACTTTATGGCATGTAGTTATTTCTCTTATTAGCTAGACCAGATGCATGTTTCAATACAAGGCAAGTTCCTATTCTTTTGACCACTGATGAACTATCAAAAATCAAATTAAATTAGCTTAAGCTGCCCTCACATGAAACATAGGGTTTGCTTCTTTTCTGCCTGACTCCCCATCCTGTCTTTGTCTGATTGTGGGGGTGAAAGGGACAATAACTCCTCCTCACCACATAAATGCAATTAGAATGGCAGCTGGATATTGCCCTGGGGCCACAGATCATTCACAGTGTTACACAATCCCTTTTTAAAATAGTTTAAAATAGTGGTGGCCATCCATGCGATTACATTAGAAATCTTAAGTCAATTTCCTTCTGTGTTCATTGGCAATTGTAATTTCTGATTACAGGACCCAAAGGTTACAGGACGATTGAGGCAACAGGGAGTCACAGAGCTGTGATTCTCTGATGCCTAGACAGTCCCTAACCATTGAGTCATACAATAGGGAGTAACCAACAGTTCCCAATTAGCACAAATTGGAGACTTCCTTCCTCAATTAAGGCAATTAAAGTGCAAAACAGTAGTTTTAGACAAAAACAAAAGTAGTAAATGATGATTCATCACTAAAGTTTAGATAAAGGTAAAGGTCACCTTTATTCGAAAACCAGTTGTGTTGGACGGGTGGTGCTAATCTCTGTTTACAGCCAAAGAGCCAGTGCTGTCTGCATCTGTGTTTCCACTGTCATGTAGCAGGCAAGACTATAAGCCAAGGTGCATGGAATGCTGTTACCTTTCTTGCTGAAGCGGTACCTATTTATCTACTTGCAATTTCATGATTTCGAACTGCTAGGTTGGCAGGAGCTGGGACAGAGACAGGAGCTCACTCCGTCATACAGCACTCGGGGCTTGAACACCCAACCTGCTGACCTTCTGGTCATCAAGTTAAGCATCTTAACCACTAAGTCTCTGCAGTCCTTCCACTAAAGTTTATTTAAGCATAAATCTAAAAGAGCCAGTGCAAAGCTCAAGCCCACCATTGATTTTTGTCAGCTTTTGACGGGGTGGCCCCCTGAGATGCAGTTTGTAGAATTGGTGAAAATAGACCCTCAGCTTCTCGGAGATCACCCGCCTCTTTCCTAGAACAATAAGCACTCAGAATCTAGAAAGGCTCCAGAGGAATAATGACATGTACTTATAAACATGCTTATCTAAAGAATAAGCTTCACTGTAATTGCCAGGAAATACTTCTGAGTAAAATTCTACTGTGGATTGCTCTGTGAATGTTTGACCCTGGGTTTGGATGTTATCGTGGTCCCCTGCCTCATCTTCTTTCAAATATCCGCACAGTAATGCAACAAATCCCTTCTTACTTGGCGCTCCTCATTTTTAGCACCTACATTTCCCACTGCATTAAATCCTCTGCTTATTATAACATTGGCTGTTCTGAAACGATTTATGCTGAGCCTGTGGAAGCTGGCGGGGATCTTGCTGGATGTCTTGTTAGCTCAAAATAAAAACAAAACCATTGCCCTGCTATATGTCTTATAGCCTGGGCTGGAAGAGAAGGAGAATAAATAAAGCAATTCCTTTGTTATAATTGTTACCAGAGGACAAACCCACCAGCTGTTTGTCTGATTTCTGCAAATCCTCTCCACCTATTAGCCATTCACTTCTGGTCCACAGACCTTTCCCCCTATAATTTCTTTGCATTTTCCTTTCTCTAGTGTTTTTATACGTTTTTACCCTGAAGTATTTTGATGGTGTTTTAACTTGTTGTAATGGTCACTTTAAAAAAAGTGAATTTGCAGAATGACACATTAGCCAAGCAACCATATTTTATGTTTTTTGGAACACATCAGTACTCGCTGGTAAAGCACATGGTTTTCATATAGAAAGATGTAGAGTCAATCACCAGACAGAGTGAGAAAGAAGTTCATCTTAAAGCCTCTGACAACTTCTGCTGGACAAAGAGGTTGCACTGGATTGTGCCACAAGTAGTCCAAAATGCAAGTTATTTCTTCACCTGGGCATACACTTAGACTCCCAAAGTGTAACAAGTTCATGTGAAGGCATAAAGTATATATAGATGACATAGTAATTATTGTCTTCTTCTTTATTCCTCTGGCACTTCTAGCAACCTCCACATTATTTGGTATTTTTGTAGTATTTCTTTGATGTTATCTTTCTACTTTCCTCTGGGTTTGCCTTGTGGTCTTTGTTCTTCTCCTCTTTCCACATATATCTTATATAGTATGGAATTCCAAGACATTCTCTCCAAATGGGCAAACCACTTCATCTGTTGTTCCTGTATATAGGTTAAGATTGGTTCTATTCCAATTCTTTCCCTTATACTGTACAGTATTCTCATTCCTGATTACTGTCATTATAACGTTTTGTTTATCTTATCTACCTTCTCTAACATACAGATCCAGAATGGTTTATGCCTGTGTCAATATATGTTTATCTAATACTTAACTCTCCCCCATTATATTGGCCCAAGCAATGTGGCAGAACATGGCATAAGATTTCAATCCAGTTCAGGATCATTCTGTATTCTTCCCTTTTCTAAGCAGGGAAGATATCTGCCTAGGTTTACCTGCCTGGTCCAAGATATTCTTTAAAGGAGTAAGCTGTGAATTCCATCTGTGGAAATGATGGCAATCTTTCACTCAAGATGGACGCTTAACTGAGTGGTTCTTAAAAGCCCATTATCCTTAATTATACCTCTTTTCAGGCACTGAAAGAGATAAGTTGGCCTGCTCAAGTGTGAAACATAGTGTGAATGGAAGAGCAGCCATTTAGGATTAACACACCCTGTCAGAAAGAATCACCATGAAAAATACCAGTGGAGAACATCAGCCAGTGAAAAGTCTGCCCTTTAAAGCAGGAAAAAGACAGAGGAGTGTGGGTGTGGTGAATATCTTAGGAGCCATCAACTTTTTTGGATTATAGCACCCAGAAACCTCCCATGAGGCTGAAGTCCAAAAACCAAATATTTCCAAGCTCTGAGATACACAAGCTATATTCAATGGCCACATAGTCCTTGATCATCCCAAAGTGCAGGACACATAATAATGAGCTGAAACTACAGGAAGCCACATATAGGCTGAAGATTTTGTAACCATTCTTAACTCTTTTAGCAGTAGGACAATGGAACCAATGACGTTCCTTTAGTCAATTTTTATCTTGACTATCTTGTAGACCAGAAGAAAAGATGTGCAAATTCTCTGAATCTCTCCTTTTGGGTGAAGCAAAGCAATCCTGCATTTTGTCCCTGTCCCTATTCCACAGTGTATTGCAAGACTTCATTTTCTTCCCTTCCTGGATGGAAAGTCCAGACTTTTTAATGCATTTAATCTAATGTGTGCATTTATCCATGAATTGTACATAATTTATGCATTTATTCATGCATTTTACTTAAAGTGCACAGCCTATTTATGGTTTTAATGAAGGCAGGCATTTATCTATGCATTTTACCTAAGGCTCAAATTTATTTCTGCATTTTATCTGATTTATTCCTTTATTCGTGCAGTTTGCTAATGTACATATTTCTTTTTTCATTTTACATTATTTAGACTGCTCTCCAATTGAATAAACTATGTTTGTGTGTGCTCTTTTTAGGCATCCACGTTTCTTAGAAGTGTACATCATTTACATAAGTATATAATGTGTTTTATTTTTCCAAAATACCCCATCAGCTGTGCAAATATTCAAGATGAAGTAAAGTCTGTTTCTTCTTGCTTCTGGAGGCACAGAAATACTATTTTCCTTAAACACTTTCAGATCCAACAAAAGGATGCATTTTTTTCTTGTGGTTTCTCAGTTGCACAGTCAAGTCCAATCCTTTGTGACTCCATGGACCACTGCACGCCAGGCTCCTCTGTCATCTGCCATCATCCATAGTCCACCAAGATCTAAGCCTACTGCATCAATAATGCCATCTAGCCATCTCATCCTCTTCCACCCCCTTCTCCTTTTCCCTTCAATCTTTTCCAGCATCAGGGCTTTCTCCAGTGAGCCCTCTCTTCTCATTGCGTGGCCACAGTACTTGAGTTTCAGCTTCAGTATTTGTCCTTCCAGGGAACACTTAGGGTTAATTTCCTTTAGGTATGACTGATTTGATCTTCTTGCAGTCCAGATGACTCTCAAGAGTCTTCTCCAACACCACAGTTCAAAGGTGTCCTTCTGCACTCAGCTTTCCTTGTGGTCCAGCTCTCACAGCCATGCTTTACTACTGGGAAGACCATTGCTTTGACTATGCAGCCTTTTGTTGGCAAGGTGATGTCTCTACGTTTTATTATGCTGCCTTATGTTTGTCCTAGCTTGCCTCCCAAGAAGTAAGCATCTTTTTATTTCATGGTTGCAGTCACCATCTGCAGTGATCTTAGTTCCCAAGAAAGTGAAGTCTGTAATTGCTTCAATTTCCTCCCTTCCTATTTTCCAAGGAGTGATGGGGCCAGATGCCATGATCTTGGGATTTTTTGACGTTGAGTTTCAGGCCAGCGTTTGCACTCTCCTCTTTCACCCTCTTCAAAAGGCTCTTTAAGTCATCTTCACTTTCTGCCATTAAGGTAATATCATCTGCTTATCTCTGGTTGTTGATGTTTCTCCCAGCAATCTTAACCCCAGCCTATGCTTCTTCCAGCCCTGCATGATGTACTCTGCATATAAGTTAAATGAGCAGAGTGACAATATATGGCATTGTCATACTCTTTTTCCTATTCTAAACCAATCAGTTATTACATATTCTGTCCTAACTAATGCTTCTTGATGTTTTTTTCATCCTCATAGTGGAAGAATTTCAATATTGTCCTTATCTGCAAGGAGCATGCACAATTTTCTGCTACTCTTTTCTGACCCCAGGCTTTCAAGAACAGGCTTTTTTGGCATGAAATATGGGCAAAATTTGCACAAAATTGGGATGATTCCTCCTTATGGTCTTTTTTTTAAAAATGGATGGATTGTTTCCTTCTTTCTTAACTATCATGTTGGACTTCAGATATATATAGTGCAAATTATGGAGAACTGAAAAATCTTTCTCTTGGCTAGAAACATGGAATCTCATAGGGCTTTTAATCAATCAATCAATCAATCAATCAATCAATCAATCAATCAATCAATCAATCAATCAATCAATCAATTGAATTTCTATACTGCCAATCTGGGTGTTATTCCACTTTGGGCGGTGAACAAACAGAATACAAACAACAACAACACCCACAACAACTCAAACCCACCACCGACAAATATATCACATACTAAACTAAACTGAACTAAAATAATTTGCATCTGAGGACATTGGGACTGAACTGAAATGGCTAATTTGTCAATAAATTGAGAACTGCCTACAAGCTTAGTACTGTATTCTTGAATATTTATCAAGGTGATTGATTGGGATTTCTCAGCAAAAGTTCTGTTGTAGACAGATTTTGTTCTCCATATTGAAGAGTGCCAGATTTGCTTCAAGATATGTGTGGAGTCCAGTTACAATTTGTACAAAAGTTTTGTTTCCACATAATACTGCTTCCCAGTTTTGCTCCAGGCTGAAACAAGGTATGTATTCCTCAGGAGATCCTTGCTTAGAAATGGAAACCTTTGTTGGAAAGATTATAGGAGAACAAAACTCTTGTATAATTCAATCCTGGGGAGCCAGGGGCACTGATGTTTTAAAGTCATCCCAACAGTTTGGTGGTAGCCCCAGGGCTTCTCTTAATTGCCAAATCTTGCTATTGTTGAAGTAAATTTTAAGAGCAGTCATTTCTTGAGTGGTGCAGTTGTGCCATTCTATCAAAGCTGATGAGTGATCCACCCCCAGTGTATTTTACTTGGTGTAGTGTAGTAGATTTCACATTACAATTTTTTTAAAAAGTTGACAGCCACTAGGCTGAAGATTAAAGCATGGCAAAGAGGAAAAAAGTATTTTTTCAAATCCTGGTGTTCAAATCATTTCCCCATTTGCCCCTATGCTCAATTAGGACAGCTTAATTAGAATCCATTCATGAATACTGTGCGGGGGGGGGGGAGGACAATGAAAAAAGCTGACAGGAAAAAACTTGAATATCCTCTGGAAGCAAAAATGACAAATCTGATGCTGTCATATTTTGGCCATAACATGAGAAAACAAGACCCTCTAGAAAAGATAATAATGTTAGGAAAAGTGGAAGGCAGCAGGAGAGGTGCAAATCCAAACAACTGACTCTCTAATATGGAGCCCATGCATGCCCCACAGGGGAACTTCAATTCCCAGAAGCCTAAGTCAGTACATTGGCCGATCAGTGCTTTGGGGAATTGATTTAGGCTTCTGGGAACTGAAGCCCAAAAACCAAAGGTTGGAAAACACTGCTCTAAAGGAAGCCACAGCCTTGAGTTTGCAAACTGCTGAGCATGGCTGTTAAGGATAGAACATTTGGAAGGTCTCACATTCATAGGGTTGCCATAAGTCAGACTCAGAGGTGACTTGTTAGCATGTAACAACAACAGTAAGAATCATACACAAGAGTAGGAAGAGACAAGGTATCATGCGAAAATAGGTAGCAGATTTATAATTTGATCCTTCTAGCTAGCACAGTATTGTTGACACAGAGCAGCAGGAGCTCTCTGGGCTTTGGAGACAGGACTCTCCCTGCCTATTGGTTGAGGGCAAGAATTAAACTTGCTAACAACTGAGCCAAGCAGCTCTGTTGATGTCAGTACTGTATAAAGTTATTAATTAATTGTTCCACTGTTGTTGAGATATACACTTAGGTCTTGCTTCTTTAGAGTACCTGGGCTTGTGCATTTCATGGGCCTGAAACATCCCAGATCACCTTTCCCACATAGTGGTGAATCTTGGCACTCCAGGTGTTCTTCGATAACCAGAAGCCCAACTCAGCACTCCTGCTGATCAGGGCTTCTGGAAATTGAAGTTCCAGAACACCTGGAGTGCCAAAGTTCACCATCACTTAAATTTTGGAATTGCTGTCTTCCTTTTTGGCAGCTGATTGAAAAGGATGACTGTGCATAATTGAATGAGACTAACGAACTGGTTCCAAGAAGACTAGGAACATATCTTATGAATGAAATACTTTTTTCTTGCCGCACATTTCTGTTCCATATAGTAACAGCTTTGGTGGAGGATGCATGCATACTGAATATGCAGATGATATAGGAAAGATGATCATAATATAGTAGAAGTCTTAAGTCTGCCCTCCCCAACCACACCCAAGCAAGAAATAGGAAATAGTTCTGAAAATTGGGAGGGGGGAAAAACAGGATGAACCATTTGTCAATCTGTTAGACAATTACACAGTTCTTTCTTCTCTTCAGCGTAGTACAAGAACAATACATTTTTAGAGAGTCAGTCATGCTTAAGAAGAATTAGTCATTTATTAAAAGCTTTAATTATATTTCAAATGTTTCCGTTCATGCCACCCAAGGAATAGCATCAATTCTGTTCAAAGTATTATCAGTCATGATGGGAGGTATTTAGCAGCTAAATAACAAGAGGTGCAGGATGTCATATTTGCTCAGACAAGTTCAAAATATGATGAGCTTTCAGTGAAATGAGAAATGAAGTCTACACAGCTTAATAGAATTGTGTAATCATAGATCTGGAAGCCTCATTAAATCTATCATATGATAAGTCTGTCATATCACCTCTCAACTTTATGGTCTCAAGGGTAAATATACCCAACTCCCTCAGTTCCTCATAAGTCTTCGTTTATAGAACTTCCACCTTCTTCTCACCATGACATATTTTTAGCTTGTTGATATTCTTCTCAAATTGTGGTGCCCAGAACTGGAGGCAAGATTCCAGGTGAGGTTTGACCAAAGCAGAATAGAGTTATTACTTCCATTGAGCGGGGTATTCTTCTTCTACTGATCCAGCTTAATATTGCATTCACTATTTTTGTGGGCTCAATAAATGCAGGCACGTTTTACTTCCACTTCCGGGAGTGACAAGGGCTTTGTGGACCAGATGAATTGGTGTCAGGGGCTGGATCTGGCCCATGAGCCAAAGTGACTGGCTGCCTGAACCATGTGGCCAGCCTGTGGCCCAAAAAGTTTGGGCACTCCTACACTGAAGCAGGAAAAAGCAGGTATGGGTACATTTGACTTCCACTTCTGGGAATGATGAGGGCTTTGCGGGCTGAATGAATTGGTGTTGGGGGCTGGACCCAGCCCTTGGGCTGTAGTTTGGGCACCCCTGGTGTAGAACTTTATACTTTTCCTTCTTGAAGATCTTTTCTTTTTTTATTTGTTAAATTTTCCATTTATTAATGTTATCTTGAATACCTGTACTAATATAAACACCAGTATGTTTGTTTTCTGCCAGTTTGATTGGCATGTCCTGTACTTTTCTATCCAGTCATTTATGTATAAAGATATTGACTTACATTGAGCATAGGTCGTGACCTTATGAGAGTCCTCTTGTCATTTATCTCCAGGATGACAAGGAGGTATTGATGAATGTAGGCTGTAAAGGGGTTTCTGTTGACCTGCTCTTTGCTAATAAACAAGTGTTCCCACTTACACTTTTACTCAGTAGTAATTAATTTAATTTAACAGATTTATATACCGCCCCATCCAATGGCCTCTGGCCAGTGTACACAAGTTAAAACCAATATAAAACAATTCAAAAACCCTTAAAAACAAAAGCAATATTACCCCCCATGGTGCCATTTACTATCTAAAAACAAATATAAAATCTAAAAGACCTTAACATTAAAAAGTTACCACCAGTCTCACTGTCCTCTGTATACAGCCATGCTTAATATAGTAAGTTGCACTAGAGTAGACACATTGAATCAGAGGCAATTTGGTGAATCAACTTCTCCATAACTTCTATTGAGAAAAATGGATCTACCATACTTGTGACTTACCATGCTAAAGTAAAGTACTATGCTGTTAGTTAGCATGTTTGTAACATGTTGTTGTTCAGTTGCACAGTCGATTCCGACCCTTTGCAACCCCATGGACCACTGTCCGCCAGGCACTCCTGTCCTCCACCATTCTCCTCAACTCGCTCAGCTCTGTGCCCATTGTGTCTACAATACTACCTAGCCACCTCATTTTTAGCCGCCCCCTTCTTTTTTTGCCCTAGACCTTTTGAAGCATCAAGGCTTTCTCAAGTGAATCTTCTCTTCTCATTTGATGTCCAAAGTACTTTAGCTTCATCTTTACAATTTGACCTTCTAAGGAGCAGTCAGGGTTAATTTGTAACATGATGCCCAGGTATTTTGTTTGTTTGAATAGCAATCCCCTTCTCCTTTATTCCTATGCCGAGCACTGTTTTCTTTTTGGAAGAAGATGGGAGTTAAAATAGGTGTTGATAGTTCTGCCTTCTCTCTGTCACCTACTAGCAGCCTGAAGCTACTTTTCCTCTTGCTCCAGGAACGATCATTATGTCACATGCCCTAGAGGAGTTAAGAAGAAGGGTAAATGCTTCACATGCCAAATATCTAAAATTCAATCTATGGCAACCTCTGGTAGCAGGGGCTGGAGCAGAGGCGTAGCTACCGCCGTATCTGCCGTATCAATTATACGGGGGCCCCGGGCCACGGGGGCCCCCAACGTGCGTAAGCAAAACAAATCTTTACCCTTCCTAGGGCCCCCCAAACAAATTTTTATACGGGGCCCTGCCAAGGCACGCTACTCTTCTGGGCTGGAGAAACCTTTGCAATGAACTTCAGAGAGACGCTGATGGCCATAGCAAACAGCAATGGGCTGTAATATGAACCAGTGGTTTTATTTAGCATGTGGCTGCTTTATGCACTTGAAACTAAGCCCAGGCTTTGCATATAGATCCTGTCTAGCTAAGCCCAAAAATCAGAATCACGGCAGGATGGAAAATTTATTTGTGGACTGCGGTTCCCAGAAAGGATCATACTGGCTAGTGCATTCTGAGAGCTGTAGTTTGAAAAAGTTATGGCCTAAATTCAATTACCTGTCCCAATCAGAGTAGACCTGTTGAATGAATTGTTGGATGGTGAGCTGACACTGACATAAATCCCAATGATTCAAAGCAGTGTTTCCCAAATGCTGGTGTTTGGACTTCAGTTCCCAGAAGCCTAAGCCAGTATATTGACTGATCAGTGCTTTGGGGAATTGACTTAAGCTTCTGGGAATTGAAGTCCAAACACCAGCATTTGGGAAACACTGATTCAAAGGAACTACTGCCTGGATTTAGGCCAGCATTTATAAACTTTGAAAAATCCCAATGGAAGCAGCAGGTAAGAAAGAATGCAGAGCATAAGAAGGAATGATTTATCATGCAAAACACAGTTTTCTTTCTGGAGTGAAAAAACAACATTTTAGAAATACTTCCATTTACAAAAACTGTGCAGGAGAGAAATCTCCAGCAGCTTTGCAAACTGGCGCATGTAAATTCTTAGAGACGTGCATTAAATATATTAATGATGCTTGGACTGATCTTGGTTGAATCCCAGGAAGGGAAAATGCTGCTTAATTTCCTGCTATGGGTAACCTCTAGCTACAGCTAATTTCAGCTGTAATTTCATATTGCAAATCCTATTAGGATTTTTGAGCTGATTAATTATCCCTGCTCCGACTGCAGACCAGCAGGGAAAGTCTACAGAGCCAGAGAATGAAACAGAGAAAATGGGGAAAGAAATAGATATTGGTTTCTTTCCTATTCTTTTTTCTTTTGCCAAGAAACAGAAAGAGAGAACACAAGACAGAAAAGCCTGTATCCATCCTTGGTGTAACTCTTGAGAGAGAGGATCCAATATTTCTCTCCCCAGTGCATTAAAGGTCAGTTGTCTAAAAACATCACATCTCTCATCAATTCAAATGAGAGAGGGGGAAATGTTCAGAGGAGTTTTGAACTATCAGAATATCAGAGCTAGGATGCATCACTGGGAAATCTGGGAACTGTAACCCACCCTCCAAACCCAAGGTTGCTCTATTTCTAGTTCACCCATTTGCCAAGAAAATAAGAGTGTTTTGTGTAATATAGTGTTTTGTGTTTTGGTAAGATAATGGGGAATTTGTGATATTGGCAAGGACCACAGCCTTTGATTACTTGGGCAAAGGAACAAATAGCAGTGTTTTCATGTATTGTACTGACATGAAATGGACTAGTAGTTGAACCTCAATCTAGTACCATGTTCTCCTCAGTATTTGGGGGACAGCAGATTGTCCTGGCAGACGCTGAACCAGCTAAGAGAGTGCAATATTGAGTCAAGGCTTGAGATCTTCCATTGCTGCTCTTCCAGTGTCTACTACCTAAGAAGATTGCCTTATTTTGCCTATGAGTACAGGAGAAATGCTCCACCCTATCTAATGACAGAGATGGACAACTCAGGCAGTCTGTATACTCTGCATTCCATCTAGCCCACTGTTGTGTGTTCTGGCTAGTAGCAGCTCCATCATCCGCAGGCTCTGCTATATGACTCTTCCCTAGCTTGTCTCTCTAAGACAGAGTTGGCTACTTGAGGTTCTTCAGATGTTGTTGGACTGTAATCTTCTCCATCCCTCATGATTGGTTATTTTGGCTAGGGCTGATGGGAATCACAGTGCAGCCATATATGGAAACCCCCCAAAAGCCTACCTTTGCTTTTAGTTGAGATGTCAGGACTGAACTTGGCACCTTCTTCCTACAAATCACAGATGGTTATTCTGGGGCTTTGAATGGTTTGTTGTTGGAAACAAGTTTCACGGGGGCCCATTTCCTTACAGCAGGGGGAGTTGGTTGCTTGAAAATTGCCTTTATTTCTGCTGCCTTGTGATTTCATGTTCTTCTGTAAAGAATAGTCATGCCTTCCTTTATGTACCGATGGAGATGTGTTGTGATGGGTAGCTATTTAAGGTTCAAGGAAAGCACCAAAAATACAAACAGTGAAGGAAGGTATTTTTAAGAGTGTCAGCTGTAGGGGAAATGGGTCAATAGCTGGCACATCATTCACTTCTGAAGGATCAAATGATATCTTGAATGATCAAATTTGTTTTTTCTATGAAATCTAGAAAAGATGCAGAAGATCTATAAAACTTCTCATTGACTCACAGGTCAGCAAAAGTTACTTTTTTGCACTCTTCTTCCTCTCCTGGAATCGAGGAAAAGTGAGACATTTAAGGAGTATTTTTCCCAGTTCCATCCCCCCTCGCCAGGTGAGTTTCTATGGCAGAACCAGAGAATTGAACCCAGGTCTCCTGGGTCCTAGACCATTTTTGTATCTGCTTCATTACACTGGGTACCCATTAACATATTACTTCACATCAAACCATGAGATGCTGGATTCTGTAAGATGGAGTCATAGCAGTTACGGTATGTATATGGTGGGCTGCATCCAGTGGTGAGCATCAGCAGGTTTTCACCAGTTCGCCAGAACCAGTAGCAGAAATTCTGGCTGGCCCCACCCATCCAAGTTTTGAAATAAAGTAGTCCTAATTCAGGTGCAATGCAGGGCTTTCCCCTTGGCCACACCCACCATACCATGTCCACAGTGTGGTAGTAAATTTTTTTGGAGCCTACCACTGGCTGCATCTATATGGTTAGGCTATCCACTTACACATCAACAAAAAACAAAAACAAAAGAAGATATTGATTTGCATGAAATGACACATGATAATTTGTCCCTATAGGAAGACATTGATCATGTGAATTCTGGGCTTACCAAACCTCTCCAGATGCTGTGGACAGTCAAGTTCAAAGGTCTCCATCCTTAAGAGTCTTTTAGCCAGTGTCTTGCTGTTTCTGATCAGAGCACAGAATGATGCCCAGTTCCTTTGTTTCTTCTCTTGAACAGTCGGGAGATTATGAACATCTAGAGCAAGCAGAAATGCTCCTTGTTTTCACCTGGGCTTTTCCAAGGTAATAATAATAATTTTGTGTCAGAAATTATTCTGGGTTGAAAGGATTTTTGCAGAAGAAACTCTGCTCAGGGGAAACCTGAATGCAGCTCCTTTCAGGACCCAAAGAGCTGGGACACAGATGGGCGCTCAATCTGTCATGCAGTACCCAGGTCTCGAACTGCCAAATTGCCAGCCTTCCAGGTAACAAGGCGAGCTTCTTAACCACTGAGCCACAGCAGTGGCTGTTCTAAGAATCAGAGATTTTTAGAATAACCATTCAGCTTCTTTTTCTTCTGTGTCTAGGCAGATGTGAAACTGCCAAAATTGAAGGCACCTTTTGGTGAGTTCATTCTGCATTTCCTTTCAGCTCCACAGGCATGAAACTGTTATGCTCTGTTTTGGGGAAGAGAATTGTGCCCTCTTTTTTAAAACCAGAGTTGCCCTAGGCTGGATGGAAAAAACCTTCAAAAGAATGGAGGACTGCCCTTCCTACAAGAGACATGTGATCACTCTTTACTTGCTTAGATCACAAGCTGTACAGGCCTGTTTTAGGATTAAATGTAAAAACTCAGCAGCGAGGCTCAGTGACATCTGTTTTGCAAGTGAACACTTACAAATTGCTTAATGGGCTCTGCTGATTTCACTGTTTTCCAGAGAAGACAGATTAGTTCCTTCATTAAGAGGAAGCCATCCTTCAAGATTGCCTTCATCCTTTCTCTGGGGTGACGGACTTAACAGCTGTGTGGTTTTTGGGCAGGCAGACTGTGAGTTTCTCATGGTGGCAGAAATGAGTTGTTAGACTCGGGACCGAGCCTTTAGAGAACCATTTCACATGGCATCTGTTTGGCTTCAGCAGGGAGCCATATGGACATAACAGAGCTCTCTATGCAAATGATGTGGATTCTAAGGAAGGAAATAATAACAGAAGGGAGAGCGTGCGAGAGAGAACAGGATGAAATATAAAGAAAGTGGAAACAGAGAGATATAATTATTTGGTATTTAGAAATAAAAGGCCACCCCATCCACCACTTTGAATTTTCTTCTTATTGGTTTTGTCAGTGTTCTCATCTCCAACACTGGAAGCACAAGGCATAGGAAAAGGCTAATAGGAAAAGGCTAAAATCTATGTTTTTTTCAGTTTGGCAGCCAGTTTACCATAAAGATCAATACTGTGGGATGTGACTAGGCAGGAAAATGAAGTGGAGAAGGAAGGTGAGGAGGAAGGTTGAAGAGCTGTATGGAAGCACAGGTCACCCTTCCCCAAAAGCCAGTCATATCTGACTCTAGGGTTCAGTGCTCATCTCTGTTTATAGCCAAAGAGCCAGCGCTGTCTGCATCTGCAGATGTTTCTGTGGACATGTGGCAGGCATGACTAGACATGAATGGAACACTGTTTACATTCCCACCAAAGTGGTCCCTATTTATCTACTTGCAATTTCTTGCTTTTGAACTGTTAGGTTGGCAGGAGCTGGGGCAGAGATGGGAACTTACTCCATCATGCACTCTGAAGCACTTGGGTCTTGAACTGCTGGCCAGCCTACCTTCCATTCATCAAGCTCAGTGTCTTAACCACCAAGCCACCAGGGCCCACCTTCCTGATATCCAGGCACAAAACAAAAGGAGGGCAACTTTAACATCCAAATTCAAACAACCTCATTCTAGGATAAACAGTTTCCTCTTTAAGAGAACTTTATTGGATCACTGAAAATTAAAATACTGCAAGCTTTTGAGATCCAAAATCTCTTCTTCAGGCATAGCATGATGTCTTCTTGGCAGGTACAAGTACCAATAAAGGTACAGTATGTCCATCCTCCCGCATTTTTTAAAACTTTGAATATGGATCACACGGCTAATGTGCTTTGTTTGCCTCTTTAAGAGAGTTCAGCTTCATTTCTGATGACATGGTAACTGGATCACCTACCTCCACCCCTACAGGAGTTAGGGCAACACTGACACATATTGAATCTGATGTGTACACATGACCTTTCTGGAAGTGACATCATATACAGATATCGGATGGTACTGAATCAAGATAGGTATCTACCCCAATAGGTGGGGAGCAATAGAGTACTCCCAAGTCTTCCCACATATAAGGGAGTGATTGGAATAGCTATAATCTCATCTACCCTGGAATGGAAAGAATTAACAGGACTGGGAACTTGTTTATGTGTTTTAAGTTAATTATAGGAAAGTAATAATGGAAGAAGCAAGTATGACAAACTGGATGATGCTGAAGTCACTCATTGCTCTAATCTAGGGGTGCCCAAACTACGGTCCATGCCACCCTTATCGCTCCCAGAAGTGGAAGTGTGTTTTACTTCTGCTTCTGGGAGCGACGAGGGTGGCACAGGCTGGAGGAATTGGCATTGGGGGCAGGATCTGGTCCCCGGGCCGTAGTTTGGGCACCCCTGAACCACGTGACTGAACTGCGGCCCAAAAAATTTGGACATCCCTGCTCTAATACTTTGAATTTGGAATAGCAAACCTGCTCAGGCAAACAGATGGGATGGCTCATTCTATATCCCATTGCTGCAGTTTCCTGGCAGGCCATTGTAGTCTCTGGATTTATCAGAACAGAAAGCATAAGGCTGCCAGGACTCAATAATCTTCATTCTCTTCAAGGATGAAACTGGTGGCACCAGCAATAACAAGATTAATGCTGAGAATATTCTGGAATGTGGAGAGATGTCACAATAATCAGTGACTCTAGGGAAAGCATGTATCCCCTGAAAATGCTGAGCCTGTTTAAGCTGGAAACCATTTGTTACCAAATACTGATTTAAATGCAGAGCTGCTGCTTCTGCCAGCCTCATAGGGGCAACAAATGCATAGCTGGTATCTGCTGTAAAATAGCAAAAAAATCTGTGTACTATGTTGAGGCAGCATGATTGTATTTATGAACACTACTAATGTATTGGCTGAAAACCTATTGGGGAGATCCTTCCTCTGTAAAAGGAACGATGTCATATACATCAACATATTTGCCACTGATTAAAGATTTCCTTTTTCATTTTGGGGGAGCATCCACCTTCATCTCATTGTAGGAAGGAAGGAAGGAATTTGAGCTGCAGAACAGAATTTTGGCCATTAAATAAAACAGGAAGTTAAAACATGAATAGGGTGTGACTACATTGCATTTTACCCCATTATTTGTGTTGGAGTTGGTATAGTTGAAATCAAAGTATTTACTGACAACTACACGACATAAAGCTAAGCACAGGAAAGCCTGGTCTTTTCCCAGAAGCCTTCATTTCTCTTTGTTAAGTCAACAGGGGTGGTTTCTTCTGTTGTACTGGTTTACTTGCCATAAGTTTTCTCTCCGTGATTGTGTATTGCAGTCCAAAGGGATCAATCCTACAGTGATGTTGACAGTGAAGTCTTCAGACAGACTATGGCATTTGGCTGCCCTTGCTCAAAAGCCAGTCATATCTGACTCTAGGATTCAGTGCTTATCTGTGTTTATAGCCAAAGAGCCAGTGCTGTCTGCGTCTGCAGACATTCCTGTGGACATGTGGTAGGCACGGAAATCTGTTTACCTTCCCACCAAAGTGGTACCTATTTATCTACTTGCAATGTCTTGCTTTTGAACTGCTAGGTTGGCAGGAACTGGGACAGACATGGGAGCTCATTCCATTCTGCAGTACTCAGATCTCGAACTGCTGACCTACCGACTTTCCAGTCGTCAAGTTCAGCATCTAAACCACTTGAGCCACCACATCACAGTGGGATAATTCCCCTCAACTGAACGCTGTCATTTCCCTAACTCCAAACAATTTTTCTGTTTTAAAAATTATACTTATCAAATGTAGTACTATACCAGATAAGTGCTATGTCACTTACAAAATAATAATATATATTTTTTAAAGATAAGGAGGGGAAGGAGTGCTGGTTAGTGACATTTTAATAGGGCGGGGCTATGTTCCTGGTGGAAACTGAAGTGCTTGAAGAGTGTGGTATGGACTCTTGCAATTAGGATGATTAATTGTATCTCTCCTTTGATGTCTGATTTTGACCCTGAAAGTTCAGGAGCAGGTAGTACTGCTGACCTAGTTTATTTATTTTATTTTAATAAATATTTTTTTATTAATTTTAACAAAAAAAAAAAACACAGACAAGAAAAGACAACATAAAAACAGTTAAACAATACAATATTAAGTACATTCACCCTCACCCAACCCTTCACCTCCCACAACCCACAATAACATATAAACAATAACATATAAAAATATTCACCAATCACCCTCACCCAACCCTTCATCTTCTTCTGTCTTCTTCACTCCCCTTATCCTTCCGTTGAAGGACTGCCTCTGAGTGCTGAAGAAGGGGAGGGAGACTGGAACTAGAATGGGTTCTTGCTGGTGTTTGAGGACACTGAGTAAATTTTATTGTTCATAGCAATGCAGCTGTTTCTCTTTTTCCTTTTTTCCTGCTGGTGGTTGTCTTACCATTGCTCATTTTATTACTTTTCCTTTAATTTTTTTCTATTCAAATTTTTAATCCTTACCTGGCTTTAACCTTCCTTAACAAGAGTTATTTACATTTTCGTAACATTTTTATAGATACCTGTACTGTATTCCCTTTTACCATTATCCTTCTCCCTGAATTTCCCCACTTCTTTCAGGTTCTGGACTATAAAAATGTATTTTTACTTCAGGTTTTAGATCAAAAAAAGAAATACAGATTGATCAGTGAGCACTTCATGGCAATTTGAACACTGAATCAACTTGATACAAGCTACAAAATAACTAGCTTATCAGAGTTGCCTATCAGCTGTTTTACCTCAAACTTCTTTTAGTACAAAAGACACAGTAGCAACTCTCTCTATGGAGAAGAACCTGGATTAGAACCAAGAGATGCTTCCCCCACCTGTGGGTATTTTGCACCATTTAGTTTGCCAGGAAGTTGATGTAAACTAGGTTGCATGATACCTGAAATTCAATTCTGCTTGCCAATAAGTCTTCACAGTACTGTATTTAAGAATTTACATTCTAGTTGAATCTTAAAACTTTTTCTAAACGGGCAGAGAAGTGATGTTGAGAGGTAAGGAAAGGTACTCCAGATAACAGAAGTATCATCACAAAATGGGAACTCCTTCCATTTCATTATAAATTGTGCTTAGAGAACCTTATGAACATCTAAATAATCAAACAGCACAGACTTTGCTAACCCTCAGTCAGACATCAGACAGAATAGCTGGGTTACAGATCAAAAGGATTATCGTGCTTATATTTTAATTTTTATGTCTAACTACACTTTCCTTAGAATATTTGTCCTGATGTCAGTATATAAGAAAATTAATAATTCTATTCACAAAGGCCATTTTTGGAGTTGAGAACTTTGGACAAGTTAATGCCTTTATATTCGTTGGCATTAGGAAATAGAGTGGATCAAAGTCTGGACAAACAGCTTGGTTAGAAAGATCACCGCCAATACCCTATTTCTTTATCACTTAAAAGTGTACGGATATGCCCTATCTCCCACCCACTCCAAAAGTAATGGCTCTCTAATAACATTATACGTTTGTAGAAAAACCAATATAATCGTTCTGATGACATAAGGCTAACCCACATAGCAAGTGGCCTGCCACTTGTCTGATAATCTGTCTCCTTTTGTATCTCAATATAAATTGCAGAATTCTGTGGAACCTCCCGTAATTAAAAGCTCTTCTTTAAATTTCCTCCATTCTTCTGATCCTTCTTTAATAATATTGCATGATTCTAGTATGTCCAAGTAATCAGTTTGTTTCCTAATCACAGCAACTTTCCTTGCCCAAAAAAATCTTAACTGTTGTAATTGTTGCCAATTATAACTCACTCCCTTATCCCTTAACAATTTAGTGATTGATTTAATTTTCTTCCTCCACAATCTTTCTTCTCTTGTTATATCCTGATAGATATCCAATTGTTCACAATCCAATTTTGGTACCCGTGTACCATTTCTTCTTAAACAGGCCATTACATTTAGTTCACTGTCCAAACTTACAAATTTTACCAAGGCATGCCTTTTAAATGTCCCATTTCTTCTCTTCCTCAATCTATAAACTGCTAAAATATCCTCCTGCTGACCTAGTTTAAAGGTCTGGAAATAACAGGGTTCTGGACCGGCTAATATTCCCAAAGACTTAGGCACAGTGATGGGATGTTACCTGTTCGGACCAGTTCACCTGAACCGGTAGCACCCCATCAGGAGGGTTTGCTGGAGGGTGGTGATAAAACCCCAGGCGACCGGTTTGGTCGCCTCTCCAGCACCCTCCAAAAATGTTTTTCTGGGCAGCCAAAATGGCTGCCCAGAACTGCGCATGCATCAAACCTCCGTTTGACGCATGCACAGTTCTTTTTTTAGTGCGCATGCATCAAACAGCGGTTTGATGCATGCACACACATAAAGAACTGTGCATGCATCAAACTGAGATTTGACGCATGCACAGAATTTTTTTAATTGTTTAAAAAAAATTGCTCCACCCATGACATCATGACATCAGCTATGTCCACGACGTCGATGACGTCACGGTGGGGTAGCGAAGATTTTAACAACCCACCACTGCTTAGGCAGCATAAAGCAGAGTCTTTTACAGTGATCCAGACACTAGATAAGAGAAGCATGTGTCAGTGTGGTGAGATCTAATAACCCTAAGAACAGGTGGTGCTGGATTTGGACAGATAAACTAAGTTAATTGACAGTTTATAGCCTCAAGTGATGAGGGACCTCCAAAACTCTGCTCATGCATATTTAAAGTGCGCATAATTGTTAGAATAATCTCTTCCCCCACCTTCTGATGAATGCTGTGGAGTGCTTTAAAGTTGGCATTGGCTAGGATCTGAAGCTGTTTTAATTCAGCCATAAGAAGAGGCATATTACTCCTGGCCCAAGTAGACACCTGGGCATCCATGTTCAGAGAAGAACCATGGAATAAATCAAAACTGCAAACTGGAGTTTTTACAGGAAATGTGGTGGCTTAGTGGTTAAGATGCTAAACTTGATGACTGGAAGATTGGCAGGTCAGCAATTTGAGACCCGAATACAGTCAAAACTCTACATACGAATTTAATTCATTCCTTGAGGTTGGTTGTATCTAAAAAAAGTCTTATCTTGAATTTCCCATAGGAATGCATTGAATGTGATTTCCCATAGGAATGCATTGAATTTCTTATCTCAAAAAATCCTATTAAAAATTCATCTCAAACCTGATTTCCCCCCCCCCCTGAGATTTCTAGATGTACCTTGAGTTTTTCTTAAGTTGAGCCATTCTTATCTTGAGGTTTGACTGTACTGTATGACGGAATGAGCTCTGGTCTCTGTCCCAGTTCCTGCCAACCTAGCAGTTCGAAAGCAAGACATTGCAAGTAGATAAATAGGTACCACTTCAGTGGGAAGGTAAACAGTATTCCGTACACTCTGGTGTCTAGTCATCCCTTCCACTTAGCCACAAAAACTACTGCAAATGTAGACAGTGTTGGCTCTTTGGCTGTAAACAAAAATCAGCACTGAACCTGAGAGTCGGATACAGCCGACTTTTGAGCAAGCGTGACCTTTAGCTTCACTAAATCGATTTGCCAAAGCCTGAATCCCTCTTCCTTCGTCAGCCTTTTGACTCATCTGGAGCATTTATATATTTTCTAGATTAAGTTTCAATTTACTAATTCTCAATCAGCCTGTTTAGCAGCATCAGCAAATCATATAAAACAATCACTCTTCAGTTTCCATCTGACAGAAGCTTTTTTGCAATACTTCTGTGCTTCTTTTACTCAACATAAAGGCATTGTCTAGCAAAGAAGAGAGTGATGGCAATTCCAAATGAGATGAGTTTGTTCTCTCCTACCCTTAAATTGGGCCAGCTGGTTGGATAGCTCAGTGTTTTTGGTATCTCCAGACGTTTGAACATGTTATGAATACAAATCATCCCATTGCCTGATGAGTTTCAGCTTTTAAGAGACAATTAAGAGTCAAATGGGAATTTTGAATAAAGCAATTTCTTTTTTATAGTTATTTCTTTTGATTTTATTTTGCACTCTATTTACTGCTTTTAAATTTGGCACCTTTTACTGTTTATTTGTTTATCATGTGGACAGTTGTAAAAACTTAATTGTCCTTTCCAAATATTCAGGTGAAAATAGCTGTATTAGTCTTTTGCAGCAAAACTGGGGAAGAGCCAGTGGTGGGCAGCAACAGGTTTGCACCCCTCCCCGGGAGGGGGGTAGCAAAATGGGGTGGCCTTCAGGTGGGGGGGGGGAGCAAAATTGGGTGGCCACACCGACCTCCCTGCCCTGCCCTGTCAGGTTTTGTTCCTGCAAGTGGTTCAAGGTCTCCCTTGCTCAAAAGTCAGTCATATCCAACTCTAGGATGCAGTGCTCATCTCCATTTATAGCCAAAGAGCCAGTGCTGCCTGTGTTTGCAGATGTATACATGGCCATATGGCAGGCATGACTAGATCGCCCATGATGTAGGCTCCGCCCACGATGTAGGCTCTGCCCACGATGTAGTGAATTTTTTTGTTGCCCACCACTGGGAAGAGCCCTCTGGGGACCTCCACATCTGAATGGGGTAGATGTTTATACATATTACACAGGGTGATGGGAGTTGTAGTTCCATGCCTCTGAAGGAAGTGGGCTTGAGGAAGACTGCATTAAAGTAACAGCTTTCAGCCTTTGGGAACTCAGAGCCCTAGTAGAGATTAAAAAAAAAGAGGATCTCCCCCCCCTTTTTCCCCCCCATAGAGCTCAGTATTACATAGCCAAGATGGGCACTGAGGTACTTTTTTTTTGGAGCTGCAACCCAAAAGCACAGTGTTCCCTATTTCTGGACTAATCATTGCAGAAACACATCAGGTTGGCAGCTTTTATCTTCGTCCATTCCAAACTGACCCCTCACCTTCTGGGTGAACATCACAAGTGAAGGGGAAAATATAGGTTCAGATAAGCACCCTTTCCCTTTGAGAAAGGACTTCATTCCATCCGGAAGCTCTGAATCCATTAGTTCCATTCCTTCCGACCAGATGCAAAATGAAGCAACAAAGTCTAAAAGTCATCTAGGGGCCACCGGTGTTGTTTGATTCCAGTCACAATACATAGGAAAAGAAATTGTGACTCAGTGCGGGAAGCTGATCTCTCAAGTGCTTGGAAGGGTCAGAGGGAAAAGACATCTGTTCTCCTGACTTGGTCTTTCCAATGGCATGATTTGCATTAAAAGAGCAACAGGACATTTTGCAAAGCCACTGTCGTTATATTTCTCCTTCTATGAGATAAAACTATTGACTCTTGCTTTAGCCCAGCCTTCCCTGCTTGGAGAGGGCCACAACCTCCTGGAAGGTCATGGGAAACAATTACATGTATTTGTTCTCCCTGGACCAGTATTTCTCAACCTTTGGTTTCTGGATTTCAATTCCCAGAAGCCTAAGTCAATTCCTCGAAGCACTGATTAGCCACTGCCCTAGATGTATCATCTCCATGGGGCTTCTGGGAAAGAGGAATAAACCTTAAAGTAATGTTTTAAAAATAATTAAAAATCAAGGATGGTTGTGGCAACCTTCCCCTTCTCTCATCTTTGGGTATGAATTGTGAAAAACATTTTGTGATGGATGGAAGGAAAACAATTTGGCATGGTCTGCCATGGAAAGAAGGGCACTGGGTGCTTTTCAGTTGTTTGTTTGTTTGTTTCTAGTAGTCCTAAAAATGCTGTTGGTGAATTGGTGGTCCCTGTGTTTTGTTTGGCTTTTTTGTTTTCCTTCCCTTAGAATATAAACAACATGCTGGGCAGGATGACTGTGGGCAGTGGAGGCAGGGCTACAGTGATGTATTTGAATCTTAAAGCCAATACAGTGGTGCCTCGCATAAAGCGCATAATGCATTCCATGGGATTGCTCTTTAAGCGAGTTTACTATTTAAGCAAAACACCATTGCAGGCGACCAATTGTGATTTCTGGCAGGGGGGATTGCGAACCCCGATTTAGTTGTTAAGTGAGTTTTTGGTTGGTTTTATCTGTTAAGTGAAGTGAACATTCAGAGAAAATTCTGCTCTTTAAGCGAGTTACTCTCTAAGCGAGGCATTTTTATGCGAGGTTTTACTGTATAATCATCATCTGATCTGACTCTGACATCTGATTCATAACAGCTGCCCCGGGTCGCTTTGGAGATTAGGTGGCCATACAAATCTAAATAATAAATAAATAAATAATAATGCTCCTGATATAACCGTGGTAGAAAAGAAGAAGACTTGGTTTATTGACAATGCTATAAGGAGATGCATGGATTGAGGACAAACAACTGGAGAAAATAACAAAATATTGTGACTTGCATATTGAAGTTAAGCATTTGTGGTGGAAGAAATCTGTTGTACCCATAGTGATCGGAGCTCTTGGAGCAATACCTAAAGTACTCCCTAGATATTTGGAAATGTTAGATTTATTAGACTTGAACATCCAAACTTTACAACAAAAACAATAGCATTACTAGTCCTTGACTGAACATTTAATGATAGAACAACAACAACCACGTTTTACTGTAAGAAGCAATATTTTTGAGGAGGACTGAACAATAAATAAGATACCCAGTGGGTTGCAGTGGATAGAGTGAGGTGCTAGGACTCAGGACTCACTGGGGAAATAGAATTGGTAAACCCACTCTTAACTCAGTTCTGACATGATAGTATATAACCAAAACAAAATGGGGAAGAAGCAGTCAGACTGGTCTCCATGGAGAAGGTTTCTTCCCTTTCAACAAAACAATTCCAAACTTTTTTATACCTCAGCCCTGGAGCATGGAGGGTGTGTGTGTGTAGGGGGGAGAGGGTCTGGAGCAGGCTAAGGGAGGGTCTTTTTGTTTTGGTTATGATATCCTTGAAACACAGACTAACACAGCTACCATTTTAAAAGTTTTATTCTGTGCAAGCATATCAGAGAGTAAACAAAACAAAAAGACAAAAATGCTGTGGCACCTTAAAGACTAAGTGCAGTATTTTAATGTGAGCTTTTGTGGATCAAGTCCACTGGCTCTTTGGTTATAAACAGAGATGAGCACTGAACCCTAGGGTTGGTAAAGACTGGCTTTCGAGCAAGGACAACCTTTACCTAATAACAGAAGATCCCTGATTGGGATTCACATTTGACATCAGGTTTTGTCCGTGCAAGTGGTTCAAGGTCTCCTTTGCTCAAAAGCCAGTCATATCTGACTCTAGGGTGCAGTGCTCACCTCCGTTTACAGCCAAAGAGCCATGTTTGCAGATGTAGACATAGCCATATGGCAGGCATGACTAGATCACCCATGACATAGGCTCCGCCCATGATGTAGGCTCTACACACAACGTAATCTCCACCCATGGTGTGGTAGCGAATTTTTTTGCTGCACATCACTGACTGCAGCCATTTCTTGAGATTTACATATCTTGTGATTTACGGAGTGTGGCCTCCATTGGCAGAGGTTTATATGAACACAGAGAAGGAAGGAGCATGTTTAGCTGCTTTCTTATTTCTACCTTTCCAGGGAGGATTGCCTTCCAGTCACCCATTTTCTTCTTCTTGTTCTTGTTCTTCTTGAAACTGCCAAAATGAAGCCACCTTTTGGTGAGTTTATTCTGCAGTTCCTTTTGCCTGATCTAGTGTGAGAAAGATTAGCTGGCAACACAAGGTTGCTGTTACCAGGGTACACCCGATTATGGTATACAATGTGCACTGTGTATGCAGTGTTCTTAGAACAATGATGGCAAATGTAGGCACTCCAGGTGTTCTTGGACTTCAATTCCCAGAAGCCCTGATCAGCAGGAGTACTGACTTGGGCTTCTGGTAATTGAAGTCCAAGAACACCTGGAGTGCCAAGGTTTGCCATCACTGTTTTAGGATCTGCCAGCCTTCCAAACAACCACTACTTATCCGAGTGCTTACTTATATAGAAACAATTTAATGCCTCTTTGGCCTGTACATTTACAAATAAAAATAAATAAATAAAGCCAATGCAGATTTTCTTCCTGCTCGGTGAAGGAGCAGGGGAGAGGAGAACATGGAACATAATGTTACAGATAAATATGGAAACAAAACAAACAGCGCTTCACTTCCAATTTTCCGAACAGGCACATTTTTAGAACCATGCAGATTCTGAGCATGCCTAACATAATTTAAACAGCACAGCTTGTTATCATTCCCTGGGGAGAAATATGCTTTTTTCAGATATTCCTGCCAGTAGTCTTGGGTTATATTTACAGGAAGAAGTATGTCCCTAGGTTTTTAAAATCTTTCAAAGAGCTACTTGCTACAAACATGGGAATTTTATGTCCAAACCCGCGTGTAAAGGGTTTTAATTAACAGCTTCCTCCCCTTGCCTTTGCCTCTTCCACATGCCACCTGCCAACTTAACTCAGGTATCCTCGGCACTTACAAAGACTCCAAGAGGTCCAAGCTGAATTAAGCCTAATCTAAACACTCCTGCCATTAGTTAGACAGAAACCCTTGCTATTTTAAAGCAAGTGACTTGTGAACGGCATCCCAGTGCTATTCACTTACTCAAGAAAGGGAGAGTAACAACTTAAGTAAGGGTAGCGTGTATGTGTCTAGAGTCTCTTCTTTGACCCAGTCTCCAAGAAACCCATAAAAACAGGTTCTAATGTTACAAAAATATAATCCCAAGGAGAGAAAAAGCAAATACCTCCCTTCTACTTGAAATAAAAATAAGCCTGTTTATTTAAAGATCTTCTTGCGTTTCATGTTGTATTCCTCATCATTGAGTCCCGATTGGACTCAGGATTTGAATCACTACATCTTTTCTCCTCTAGCTCCACACACACACACACACAAGCTAACTGCTAACTTCCAACTCCAACTCACAACTAATTCACTCCAAGTTCCATGTGTCTATAACATAAAACATGGTTCCGGGATCACCTAATCAGCATATAGCCAATAGAAATACAGTAAAAGAACAACAACCCATGTTTAGGTTCCCCGACCAGGCACTGTTTACCCATGTGGTCATTCTTGTGATACCACAAGGCCAGAAATTTTTCCAGCAACCATAACATCTGGCTGGCTGCCTGTAGACTGTGTGAGAAAGATTTACAGTAAGGAAAACACATCTGATTTCCTGTACAGCAGGGACTCCATCTTGAATCCACTACAAAGTCCAAGGCCACTTAATCCCTCTGACACCATGAACATAATAAACATATATTTTCTTCTCTTCCTTCTGCTCCTCCCTATAGCGATACTTTTCAATTAGTGGTATGTAACTATATTTCTAATTGAAAACTGTGGCTAAATAATCATATTTCAGGGTGCATGGCGGTTTAGTGATTAATACCGGAAGGACAGCGATTCGAGATCTGAGTGCTGCTCCTGTTGTTTGTTCCAGGTTCTGCTAACCTAGCAGTTTGAAAGCAAGAAATTCCAAGGTACTGCTTTAGTGGGAAGGTAAACAGCGTTCCATGTCTACTCATGCCTGCCACATGACCACAGAAACATCTGCAGACATAGACAATGCTGGCTCTTTGACTGTAAATGGAGATGAGCATCACCTTCTAGAGTCAGACCCAACTGGCTTTTGAGCAAGGGTGACCTTTACTTTTAGCTTTAACCATATTACAGACTGTGCAATTGCAGTTGCTTTTCAGTGTTGCAGTGGCATTTCATTTCTAACAGCTGAGCAGGGCTGTAAATCAGAGGAAGGGGGTGGGGAGCCTTTAAAAAATAAAATAAAATGGGCTATTCAAAACCCTTCTGCCCACAAGTTTCAAGTCTCCCAATGGCTTCCCCAAGCCAAAATTTGGAACCTGGGATCTTTGGAGCCTGAAACCTTCAAATAAATTAAATTTAATACTGCCGTTGCAGACTGATAATGACATCCTAGTTGTGCAGTGTAAAGGTACTCCAGAGTCTGGGTGACACAGTAGTTAAACTGCTGCATTACAGCCAAAACTGTTGGCATTGTAAGTTCGATCCTGACCAGGCTCAAGATTGACTCAGCCTTCTGTCCTTCCACGGCTGGTAAAATGAGTACCCAGCATGTTGGGGGCAAAATACGAATTAACTTGTGAACCACCCAGAGAGTCCAGTAAAGGTACTTAACATATATAAGTGTAATTTATATTGCTATCCTCTCTCTTTGAGAAGCAAACAATAATAACGAAGTGGATATTTTAAAAGGCCAAAATCCTGTTAATTATACCTGCCAGCATAACATCGATGGCATAAATCTCATTGGCAAATTTCTGCAAGGAGTTATTGTAGGCACCTGCTCTTTTGTGCTGGGCTGTGTGACTTAGCACATAACAGAAAATGCCTACGCTAACTCCTTAACTTGTGGCAATTCACCAGTGAGATTTATGACAACTGTGCTATGCTGATAAGAGTAACTAATAGGATTATGGTCACAGACTGTGCTTCTAATATGCTTCTAATATTTAAAAGTCAATGAAACAAAGCATCTATTGCCAATTTGCACAAGTTGCATTATTGGCTTTAAAGTGTTGTCTGTGTTCAGTGCTGTGCTGGGCACCATGGGAGGGCACTGGACAAGGGCGAGGGGTGGCAACCAACAGACTGCCCCCAGGAACCGCTTGGTTACTGCCCCTCACTTGCTCCGCCCGGCACGTGGCACTTTAGAATAAACTATTGCTCCAAGCTGAAGGAGGGAGCTTGGAGCAATGGCTTAATCTAAAGTGCAGCATGCAGGGCAGAACCATAAATAATAAAATTATTATTTGCACCCCAGGGCGCCAGAGGTGAGGACGCACCGGGATGAATACCCCTGTCTTGGTGGCCCAGCCCATGCCTGTCTGTGTTCACGAGTTGTTTGTCACAGGTTTTTCTAAATTCATGCAACAAAAGGGCAAAGTAAGGCAGTCACACTTCTACACCACCTCATAGCACTTTGTGTAGTCTCTGGATCGTTCACAAGGTAATTAGCATTTTGCTCTCAACAAAAGAGAATCTCCTAACTCTGTTCTCTCACAAAAGTTCAGAATACCTTGCTATTTTTCAAAATAAGGATGATATATTGGCAATTTCTTATCCTTTTATACAAGAGATATGCAAGTATTCGCCTCCTGCTCAGTTTTACTTCAACCCTGTATCTATTAAAGCAGTGGTTCCCAATTAGTGGTAAGCGTACCCCCAGGGGTACGCGAGATTGCATCAAGGGGAACGCGCAGCAATCTCTTAACTAAAATATTAAATCATTAAAAAACAATAATGCAATAACAATTGCCAAAAAATTATTCAATTTAATTAAACGATCAGTAGGTAAGTCAATCGTATGCATCAAGTGCTTTCTCCCGCAGCGGCGGTTTTTCCCGCGCCTCCCGCGTCTCGCGTCACCCAATCGCGGCCGCCCCCATTCCTGCCTATTTGCTTGTCATTGTCAACGTGCACATTTGTCACATTAATGAAACATGTGTTCTCTGTCATTAGAATATCTTTTGATGATAATAAATATAAAATACACCTGATTTCATTTTTTATTTAATGTTCCTGCATTAAGGGGTACGCGATACTTAATGTTCCTGCAATAAGGGGTACGCAAGTTTGAGGTCTTTCTTGAAGTGGTACGTAGAAAAAACTAATTGGGAGCCACTGTATTAAAGCAATCTAATCTTTTAAAAAAAAGCACATAATAACAATCCAACCACAGAAACTAGCACCATGCACCATGGCCTGGGTAGCAAAGGGTTAAGAATTGTGACCTCAAGCTCCAGATGGGCTTGCTTGAGTCTGTTTATTTTCCTTGTGAGGCACTACTGTTTTTCTAGACAGTTAAATTACTGGCTCACCATAAAGGATAAACAGCTTTTTTGCTCTTTATGTGTGGTTTGGCAACACATGTGATTTGCTTAGAGCCCAAGCACTTGTTCTCAGACCTGTGTTTTGGGTTGTTTTTCCATTTCTACTCTCCCTGTGACTCATACAGAATTTTTTTTAAAAAATGAGAGATAAAGGAGTCTACAATCTGATAAACAATCTGATAAACAGGACACTCTGGATTAAATCTGTTTGTCAATAGCTGATGACAGACTGTCTCTAAACTGTATTAGAGTCATGCAGGGCCTACCCTTCTATCTCACTAAAGAAGAATATACTGGCTGGTATTTCTGGCTGGACAAATCAAGTCTAGAAACCAGAGATGGAGTGTTGCCACCAGCCTTTTATTTTTTGTGGGGGCAGGACTGGCAGAGGATGTGAATCCTTGCTTGGAGCAAGAATGTGAAATGTCAAACTGTGTTTCCTCATCTGTGAGATGTAGAGGTTTTTCTCTTGTTAATTGTAACAAGTTGGTGAGGGTTTCTTATCAAAGCCAAACTGCTGCTTGTTTCCTAGGAGTTTTTTTTTAAAATTAAAAGCATTGAATGGGTTGTTTGTGGCTTTTTGATAAATCAGCCTGCTGTTCTTTGTGAATATGCTTTGTTTTACAAAGAGTTAGGATTTTTCATAGAAACATGAACAAGACATGTGCTCATCTTCTTGTCTGAAGGGAAGGAATCTTGTGGGAGTTAGTGATTCCACAACTGGGTGTCTTGAAGTGTTAAAACGGGTTTCTTCTTCAGGAGTAAGAAATTGAGTGAGAATTTTGTACACTCCTAAGACTTGCTACAATCCTTCAATTTTGGAGTCCAACCCTATAATGCACAGGCTCCTGGAAGTGGATCTTGTGTTTTATAAGCTTGGCCAGCTGAAGATCCCATAAGGCACATAGAGGTGTCTGCCTCACATGGGGGACACGTGGGTCCACATGGTAGGCAGCAACAACATCTAGCTGTTTTCCTCAGCCCTCTGACTATTCCCTTTCACTCAAAGATAGAGCTGAGTGTGAGACATGGACTAACCTGATTCTCCCCATCAAAAAGGCCAAAGGCCACATTCACTAGTAGATTCTGGGAGGTGTACTCCAAAAAGAACTTTGTGTTTCATACTCCCAGGGGAACTCTGTCCCATTACCAGGGCTGTAGCAATACTTGACTGTCAGTCCATTTGGCTTTTGGGTAGCATCTTGTCCTTTACTTCAGACAGCAAAATGTAATGGTCTACTAGACCCAGTCATAAACACATCCAGGGACCATTTCTACTAATGGAAGTATCCTAGATCAGTGATAGCCAACCTTGGCACTCCAGGTGTTCTTGGACTTCAATTCCCAGAAGCCCAAGTCAACACACTGCTGATCAGGGCTTCTGGGAATTGAAGTTCAAGAATACCTGGAGTGCCAAGGTTGGCCATCACTGGTCTAGCTGCTGCCCACACAGCAAGCAGCAGGAGAACCACCTGCCTGTATGAATACATGTGTATTTTCATACTTTTACATCTTTCTTCTTTGTTAAAATACTCAAGGCAATAAATTTCTGATTCAAACTAAACATTACTATAAACAGGTTCAATATTATTACTCAACTCAGCAATTTTTCTTACATTTTTAAGATAAAACTATCAGCAGTATTTACTTATTACATTTTTATACCACCCATCAGAGATATTTTCCACTCTGGGTGGTGTACAGACAAATAAACAACATCAACGCAATAAAACAAACAACAAAATAAAATATCATTTTAAAACAGAATCCTCAGAGCTGCTCGCAAGGAAAAATGCTCTTTTACCGACTAAGAAGAGGTATTTCTGATGGGATCAAAACTCTCAGGAAGGTTCTTGTTGATCTTCTAGGGGAAAATGTAAGTCAGGTTGAAAGAGAAATAAATATATAATTGAGACTTGGCTCATCTTAACCTGAAGAGGCTCACCAAATTACAAAGGCTTTTTCAAAAGATGTTTCAACTCAGTTTTCTCTCCTTTCCCCACTCTGGCAAAACCGGCTTGTCCTTGGTACACAACAGGCTGGTAAGAGTTGTGCCTGGCTCAGATCCGCTATGTGGCTATGCTGACCTTTCCACACAACCAAGCTGCTGTTTCAGTTTCCTGAGACCGACCTCTCCCCAGGTCACCCACTCCTCCCTCTGTTGTAATTTAGCCTCCACCATTATCTCTGACCTCAACATATGCGCCTCCATCCTGATCCTTTCTCTAGCAGCTTCCTCCTGTCACTCACAATTGATCCTGAACAAGTCCCACTCCCACTCCTCAGGCTAGAGATGCCAGTTTGCCAGCCCTAAGCTAAGTCTCTACCCTTTCCTTCCTCCCATAGCTTTCTACAGTCACCCTTCCTGAATTATGACACTGGTCTCTTTAGTTTCCTTTCAATTTTGCTCTCATCCTCTTTCTGGGTTGGGTTTATACCTTCAGGGATAAAGCTTGCCTTTGGGGGCTAAATGTTCTTCTCTAATTTAGCTTAGGCCACAAGGATTGCTTCTGAAGAGACCAGATACTCTTCGATACTTAATTTTATAACTTTCCCCTTTGCATTTCTTTTTAAAAAATAATATTTAATAGTAAATCATATTTTTCTTATAATTTTAAAACAATAAAATACAAATTCAAACAAACATATTAACCATAAAACTAACAATCATAACACTTATAATAAAGGCATCTTAAGAAAAAAACAAATAAAATAAACAATTAGTAAAAGTAAAGGTTTTCCTTGCTTGAAAGCCAGTCATATCCAACTCTAGGGTTCAGTGCTCATCTCTGTTTCAAAGCCAAAGAACCAGTGCTGTCTGCTTCTGCAGACGTTTCCGTGGTCATGTGGCAGGCATGACTAGACACTGGACATATTTGTGTCCTGCTCCTTCTCCTTTCAATTTGACGAAAACAAACTCAATAAACTCTCCCCAAATCCCACTTTGGTGGGAAGGTAACAGTGTTCCGTGTGCTCTGGTGTCTAGTCATGCCTGCCACATGACCATGGAAATGTCTGCAGAAGCAGACAGTGCTGGCTCTTCAGCTTTGAAACAGAGATGAGCACTGACCCCTAGAGTCAGATACGACTGGCTTTTGAGCAAGGGAAACCTTTACCTTTACTTTAAATCTCTTTTAAAATCATTTGGTTAATCCTTTCTTTAACTTTAATTCACACATCAATCTATCATGTATTGCTATATTCCATAATTCTTTAAATCAATCATCCAAATCAAATTCACAATATATTTTCCATTTTTAACAATAAGCAATCTCATAGCTGTTACCATTACAATAATCAACTCTTTCTAATTTTTTCTATTGTCATATTTCCAAAGTCCATTAATAATGCTATTCTAGGACACGTCTATAATTTTAAAGACAATATTCTATCAAACTCTTCAAAAACTGTCTTCCAAATTCTCTTTACAATCCCAACATAAGTAAAAATATGTCCCAATCTCTTTATTTTATCTTTATCGTGAATCCTTTACCCCAGGGGTGCCCAAACTTTTTGGGCCATGGGCCAATCACATGGTTCAGGGAGCCAGTCAGTAAGGCCCAGGGGCCAGATGCAGCCCCTGAGACAAATTCATCCGGCCTGTGAAGCTCTCATCACTCCTGGAAGCGGAAGTAAAACGCGCCAGTATGGGCGCGTTTTACTTCCGTTTCCAGGAACGATGAGGGCGTCGCGGGCCAGATGAATTGGCCTCAGGGGTTGCATCCGGCCTCCAGGCCGTAGTTTGAGCACCCCTGCTTTACCCCATTGACCAAGTGAAACTCAACGTGTGGGTAATTGCCGTACTTCTCAAGACCAAAACAGCCTGGATTGAAGTACCCTCCTTTCTCCCTTGTTAGTCAGTCTATGCCTAAATATCTGTCCAACAAGTTTTTTCCTACTTATTATATATTTTTATCTTTATTTTTAAATCAAAGATGTCCTTGCTGCAGAGGGCAAGGACTAGCTTCTTCCACTGGCAGAAACATCTTCCTAAGTTGCCAGCAACCAGTTCTGCTGGAAGGAGTTCCTTACAAGAGAAGGGAAAACCCTACTCTAGCCTTCTGAGAACTACCAACAAAGTAACTTCTTGGCAGCGCTGCTATATTAGCTAAGATCTGCTGGGATAGGAGCCAAGAGAGAGAGAGAGAGAGAGAAAGGATGAGGAGGATAAAGAAAAGCTGATTAATATTAAACTCAAGCCTCTTCGCACCCACAGTGGCTGCCAGAAATCTTTGTGTCTGCTTTTTAACTCAGATCAGGAATAACTATAAGCCATAATACTTGCCCAGACTTAGGCTAGTATGAAGGAAATCCTGAAGAGTCTCCTACTGAAAGTGAAATTTATCAAAACTTTCTATTGCTAGTTTTAATTATTTAAATGTTTTCATTTGAATGTTTTCCCATCAAGCACCAAGGTAGTTTTTTTTTTAAAAAAATAGGAAGCTAGGCCTTGAAGCCTTTGAGTTAGACCTTCCTTCAGGTGAACCACATTTAGGTGTCTATATAGATATGAATCTGGGACTGCAGTGGCTCAAGTGGTTAAGATGCTGAACTTGAAGTCTGGAAGATCAGAGTTCGATTCCTGAGTACTGCAGGACGGAATGAGCTCCCGTCTCTGTCCCATCTTCAGTCAATCTAGCAGTTGGAAAGGAAGAAGTTGCAAGTATATACATACATACATACATACATACGGTAGCCATGTTATTCTGTGTTTCAAGCATATCAGAGAGTAAACACAGCAAAACAAAAAGACAAAAAAATTGTGGCACTTTAAAGACTAACTGTGTATTTTAATGTGAGCTTTCATGGATCAAGTCCATTTTGCAAAGAAACCTAACATTAAAATACAGCAGTTAGTCTTTAAAGTGCCACAATATTTTTGTCCTTTTGTTTTGTTTACTCTCTGATATACACAAAATAAAATGTTTCTCCCCCCCCCCCCAGATGGTAATTATAAGGGTAACTAACAACAATTTGGCCCATAAATGTAACTGTAACACATTGAATTTAACTTTCTGAGCTGCCACTAAGTCCTGATTGTGAGCTTCCAATGGATCTTGCTAGAATCAAAAAGCCAAACTATAGGGAGATTAATCTGCTAAAACAATTCTTATTTCCTTAGTTCGACTCCTTGATGCCAGTTTCTTTAACTGATGAAGCCAAGGAAGAGGAAGGAAGCAGCTTTGATATGTCTTATGCAGGCCTGTGACAGTTGCCTAGACTGCAGCAGGTGCTTGTTGATTTATGTTCTCCCTCTGATATTTCTCTCTGTATCCTGAGGGCAAGCGGGTTTATAAGACCAATCCAAAAGTGTGCAGGAATCTGCTTTGTTCCTCAGTCATTCATCCTTCTTTTGGTTATTGACTATTTGCCTCTGATCTTCTTCCCCTCTGAAAGCTCCTCATGTCCTTCTGTCTGGCTCTGAATTTGAAGGCTTGGTGCTTCTGGCATTCCTGGAGAGCTGGAACAAAGATGGGTGACAAACAGGCTAAAGAGAGAAGAACATCAGACAGACATTTTCCTTTTGTGCAAAATATGAGCTGGGGAGTTGGCAGAATCTTGCATTTTCATCCTGTCCTCTCTGGAGCCACAAAGCCTTCTTTGCAGCTTTAGTGAGGAGAGGAGAGGAGGTGAGGTGGAGGAAGAGAGGAGAGGAGGTGGGAGAAATCCTAGCTCAAAGGAAATGCACACGGTTTTCCATGCTGAAGGCTGCAGCTCAAGTTCTGGTTTTGGCATCTCCTGTCAAAAGGAACATGACTGTGTAAAATTTTGTGTCTCAATACCCTGAAGATCTGTGGGTAGTTGAAGGCCCCCCCCCCTCCCCGGTTTGTGCAATTGCCTTTCTTCAACTTTCCTCAAGTGGATTCTGGTCAGGGTTTTAAATCTAGTCCTGTACGAAATAATCTCCATCTAAGTAAGAATTTAGCAAATCAAGAAGAATGCTTATTAGAGTGCAATTAGGTGGGGAAATAGTGCACATTTTGAACTGCTTGTGGTAAGTGTGGTACAAGCTATGTTCTAACAATCATACAACATATGAGCAATAACACTCCTGTCTAACCCTAATTCTTGATCATGTTAGGCCTTTTTGATCCAGGTTGGAAAGATTCCCAACCAGACTGATTCCCAGACAGACAGAAAGGCCATCAGACAAAAAGGTCACTTTAAGAAAGTGTTCCTGGCAAGGCAACCCTTTCTGGTGCTATCAGATTCAATCCTTTCTTGCTGTCTGATCACATCCTTAGTTTTTTCCTGCTATGCTTATTTTCTGCTTACAGGGAAATTTTTACTCTTACATAGAGGATGTTCAAATATATCACCCACACCAGTAGTCAGTGGACAAATAATCCATTCTGCCATATTACTCTGCTCTGTGCACATTTCTTCCAGTGTGGCCAGGTTATCCTGTTATGAATAGACCAGGAGTTCTCAACCTTTTAAAGCCAGGGAACAGGTCATGCTCCCTCAGACAACTTCAGGAGCCGGATGGCCACTTTGCACTTCTTCCACCACATGATACTTCCTGGTGTGGTGGAGGTGGTGGGGGCCCACAGGTTGAGAATCCTGGGAATAGACTATACTGCCATTGACTTAGGCAGTAGTCAGGTGGTGGTTAACTAACCTGACAACCTTGAGGACTAACGCCCTTGGCTGGCATGGAGCTGAGGAAGACTTTATGTGCCAAAAGGGCTCAGGACCAGAAAGTGACTCATGGAACTGGATCTGTAGCATAGGTGTCATGCTGTGATGCAGAAGGCAAATGGAAGGCCACTGCATTATATTCTCCTCAAAACAATCTTCATGGCTAATCACCATGATGATAGACAATATACAGAATCGAGTACGGCACTTGAAGAAGAAGTGCACAGTTCTGATTTTTTCTCATCAATTAAACCTGAGGTTTAACACAAATATAGACATTAACCAGTAATATTATTACAAAATACATTTGGTGCTTGAACAAGAGGTCTTCTTGAAATAATCTCTGGATTTTTTAATGGAATTATTCAAGCTTCATTACAGTTAATTGCGGTGTCAGCAGAATAATGAGGAATTATAATACACATTGCAGTTTTAGCATTTAATCTCATTATAATATTGTGAGTGAATTGGGAATGCCTGCCAAAGCAGTGTAGGGGTATGTGTGTGCGTGTGTGTGTATGTATGTATAAGCAATCTTGAGATTAAAAACATAGTCCATCACCTTTTACACAAAGAGCTGGCCTTCTATTTTATATTTTGAAATGCCCAATTAACTTCTTATGCACTTGTAAAAACAGATTTCTCCAGAGAGCTATTGGTGAAGAGATTGATTCCTTATGCATGGAATTTTGATTCATCAGTGACTTTGATGATTAATTTCTCTTTTTTCATTGTAGCCAGAGGCACATAGAGATTTGTGTGTATGTGTGTGCAGAACTTGATTTGCATTTTATTTGTGAATATATTTTCTTAGATACATGTTCTGTAGAAAGAATGTGGGCATTTTGGGCCAGAATATATTTTTGGAGAATGATATTTTGCAGGCTTCCCCAATCTGTTGGATAATTCAAATTCCTGACATGTTTGGTCACCCTGGATCAAGTCTGCATATATTGAAAATATTTAATGTTTTTTGTTACATGTCATCATGTAACCATTTTCTTTGACTGTCCTGCTTGTCACATGGTGATGCTAACTTTAATTATTTTGAGTGAACGTTATACAGTACTACAATTCAACTCTGAAATGTACTTTTTGGGGCACACTCTGTATAGTCTCTTGTCTGTAGTGGAGCCCGTGCATACCTACACATTTTTTCATCTGAACAAAACAGCCGCTGCTGTAATTTTTGGCTTGCTGAAGACCAGCCCCCCAGGAATTTTTTTTGAAGCATGAAAATTGTCAGTATCATTCTGTGTGGACAAAATACCCAAAACCCATAAGGAAAATATATCTGAGAAGTTCTGCTTTTTTTTTAGCTTGATTCGTCTTTCCGTCTGTAATAAGTAGATTCCGCTTTCTTTTAGTTGACTATCAGCAGTATGTCTCTGCAATGACATACAAGGAATTAGAGTCATGGTGGCCTTTGTGGCTAATTTCCTTTTGTACGTTTTATTTTATTTTATTGGGGGAGTTTTGACAGTGTATTAGTGTGGGAAGAGGAAAGGAACGTACATATGCAAAACATTAGCTGTGTAGGCAAATGGCTAAGCATTAACTACACTTGCTCGATTACCATGTTTAGTAACAGATTTCTTCATTGTCGTGGTATGGCTAAAACAAAGGTTTTGGGAGTATAATTTAGTCATTAGGTAGTAAACTAGGTTTGGAGTGATGAAGTTCTAGTCTCCACTCATAGACGAAAATCTTACTGAATGACTGAGCCAGAAAGATCTAAGTCTGACTTATCTCACAGGTTGTCATGAAAATAAAGTAATGTAGTAGCAAAACATTTATTGAAAAGCAGGATATAGACTTAATTCATCATCAGCATCATCATTGCATTGTACTTTGATAACCATAGATTTTGGAATCACTCTGTTGAAATTAGTATAGGGAGGAGTATGATCTGATCTTCTTTGCACATTCTTTTAATTTCCTGCCTCAATATTTATTACTTAGCAATTCTTGTACTTTCTGTACTACTAGTATTATACCATAGTTTGTTGCTGTTGTGTTTGGAGGGGGGGGACTTCACTATAAGAAAAAATGTTGGGCCATATATCTATTTGAATAAAGTCTTTATTAGTAGCCTATGATTAAAAAAGGAGCTTAGAGGTACAAGCTCTTATACTGATCTTCTGTAATTTAAAAAAAATAATATTTTCGAACTATAGTGTTATGAGAAATTTTGTTGCTGTTTTTAAAGATGGAATACAGGATAAGTCCAGTGTAGTGAGACAATTGGTATAAATGAATAACATCGGACAAGGATGGCCAAACTACAGTCTGCAGGCCGGATCCAGCCTGTGCCGCTCCCAGAAGCGGGAGTAAAATGCACCTGTGCATGTGTGTAATGCCTCCATCTATAACACTGCTGTAAATGCACCTATGGCTGGCATAAATGTGTTTACGACAGCCACAGATGCGTTTTACGGTAGGAGGAACCACGTGACTGGCCCGCTCAACCACATGACCAGCCTACACCGTGAAACATTTGCCCACCCCTGACATATGACTTTGTTTATCAATGCCATCAGATAAGGCACTCTCGTTTGACTGTTGTAGCATTACTGAAGTAAACAACTCCTGTTTGCTTCTGATAGTTATTGTGTTTATTCTTATTTATTCAGAGTCACACATCATAGTACTGTATTTCCCTCTTTCCCTCTTCTCTCCTACCTAAATCAAAATAAACTTTGGGAATAAACCTCCAATTTTTTTTAGCAGAATGTTTTGAAGCTGCCTAGCCAAGCTTCAAGGTCCCCCTGTGTGCTTTGACCTGATATTCCTGCCCTCCCCCCCATGTCTGTCTTGAAAGTTCAGTTTTAATGGTTCACTGAAATTGCCTCCTGCCTGCTCATCACCTGGCAGAGGGCATTGTGTTGACAGAAGAGAGAGAGAGTATTTCTTGCAAAAAGAAAAAAAGAAAAGAAATGAAAGCGTCTTCCAAACTATGTGGAAATGTTGTAGCTGAAGATAGAACTATCATTCTTTTTGTTCCAAAATTTCAGAAGTTTTTCTTTAAAGAGAGAGGTGTTACAGTGCTGTGTAATCAATTCCGATAACTCATCTTGAAGTTCTTCCTCCCCCTGTAGGCCATTTTGCAAATCTTTGGCAAAGAAAATTGAGACCTTTAATTTCATTCACTTGTTCAAGTTGCCACCACCGCCACCACTAGAAGTGGATGCAAATGCGTTTACAACAGCCGTAAATGTGCCCGAGGCTGTTGTAAACACATTAGGATAGCTGCAGACGTGTTCTACAGCAGCGCTTATGGCGTGTGTGTGTGTGTGTGTGTGTGTGTGTGTGTGTGTGTGTGTGTGTGTGTGTGTGTGTGTGTGTATGTGTGTGTGGTACCGCCACTCCAGCCTACTCAGCTGTCTGAGTGGGCATGATCTGGCCCATGGTTTAAAAAGGTTGAGAACCCCTGACCTAACAGGTATTGGTGTATATATACATTATGTGGCAGAACAATCTAATTTTCATTTATACTTCATTTCATTTATTTCATTTGTACCCCTCCCTCCTCCGAAGACTCAGGGCAGCTTTACAACTAAAAACAATTAAAACACATACATAAAAATTAAAATTCAAGTTAAAACACCAAGGAGAGAGGTGGGATATTTAAATGAGCTAGCCGACCGAGTTGGCCATCTGGCCCACTCCCCACACATGCCCCGCCAGCCAGGTCTTCACTCCTTTCCTAAAGGGCAGCATCTCCGTCTGGAGCTGCAACTCTGTTGGCAGGAGGTTCCATAGGGCCGGAGCGGACACAGAAAAGGCCCTCCTTCTCGGGCTAGAGAGATGAGCCTCTCTAGCTGAAGGTACGACCAGAGAGCCTCTCCGGTCCACTCTAGTGGGATGGACAGATGTTCTCAGGGTGATGCGGTCTCTTAAGTATCCTGGCCCACTACCATGTAGTGAATTGTAGCAATGTAGTAATTGAATTGGAGCATGTTAAACCCTGACAGGGGAAACATGTAGAAAGAAAAAATGGGCTATGTATGCATTTGAATAAAGTCTTTATTAACTGAGATTATGTAAAAAAAACTCAAGAAAGGAAGGAAGTAGCCCATAAATCTAGCGATAACCTCTCATCTATTATCCAGATCTGATGATAATAGATATCTGGGAACAGTTGGGTTATACATTTTGCTTTAAGCATGCCATCTTCAACTAAAAATATATACAATGGTGAGATGCGCTGTCCAAAAAGGGGAGAGAGCATTTTTTTAATGCTTACGGAACAATTAAACTCATAATACAGTAAAACCCCAACTTACATATACCTCATTTTACGTAAAATTTGACTTACATATTGAATTTTTTGTAGAAAATGTGTCCCAATTTACATTACTGTACACGATTTCCCCAGAGTTCCTATGGGTTTGCTTCGTTTAATGTAAAAATTCATTTTCCTATGGGTTTGCTTCAATTTACGTAAAAAATGTATTACATTTAAAAAACTACAGAACTGACTTTTATGTAAATTGGGGTTTTACTGTACTCCTTTATTTGCAATGTTTCAGCACTTTTTTTTGTGTCCCGATCAAACCCTGGACTGCCAAAATGAAGCCATTTTCTTTGTCATTGTCCAAGTCCTCATTGGTGCATGCCTCTGGCAGCAATCGGCAGATCAGTAAATAGGCCAGATTCTGTGTCTCTCCACATTCACACCATGTGTTGTTGTCCAAGAGCAGCCCCCACTTGAGCATGTTGGTCCTGTATTTACGCACTTTATCCCTCAGCCTATTCAGGGTCCCCCAAGTGACAAAGGGGAGACTGAAATACTATGTATTTTGGCACTTTGGAAAAATATAAACAGAATTAATATTAAAAACATCTTCCCCCAATCTTTGTGTTCCACATGAATAGAAAGACTGGTCTGGGTTGTGAACAGATTTTCAGGGCTGTGAACTTAGGAAAACAAAGCAACACCTTCCTTTGGGTCTTATTACAAGAAAGGTTCCAACTGAACTCACCAAATTTAGCACCCTTTGCCTACTCAGTATATGAGCTGTATATTATCATCTCCATAAATGTGGGAACTACATTTATTTCCCGTTATTTTTCCAAGCCTCTCCTACTCTCCCATCCATGGTGTGTAAAGAGAAAACATTCTTACTCCCCCTACTTTCCAGATGACCCATCCTTCCTACCTCCCACTCTGCTTCACATGAAGTAGTGTTGTGTCAATTACAGCATAAATTAGCCAACAGGGCAATTTAATAGATTAAGTACGGAGAACACAGCCTGCCTTAAAAACACTGGCATGAGAGAGATGGGAGCCAAGCCAAGCCCATTCTACAAGCAAGTGCTGCCAGCTCAGATGCTTTAAACGCCCCAAATAAGGGATTTGGCAGATGCGTGTGTTTATTATGGTGTGGTTTCGTAGGCGACAGCCTATTTCCCCAGATGCTACTGCCTATGGAAGCTGATGTCAGAAAAAAGCTAGCAAAGGCAAAGCTCCTTGGGGGGTCTCTCAAAGTTGTCAGTTTCAATGTAGGAAAAAAGAGGTGAGTTGTTGTATGAGAGCTAGAGTATTTTCTTTTTAGTAGCAGCCATCTCGCAGAGAGATAGTATAGATAAGACCGCAGTATTTAAATGATTAATGAATTAACAAGTACAGTAATACCTCATATAACATTAGTATCGAATAACACTAAAATCGCATAACATTAAGGAATCTGGGGGGAAGAATTGCATCAGATAACATTAAGATCCTATGGGATGCTTCAGATAACAACCGTGAAAGCCTGTGTGGTTACAATGTATCTCTATGGATCCCATAGAGGATCAGATAACACGAAAAATCATATAACACCAAGACTTGTGGAACCAGGTTTTAGTGTTATATGAGGTTTTACTGTAAAGGTAAAGGCCACCATTGCTAGAAAGCCAATCATGTCCGACTATAGGGTTCAGTGCTAGAGTTGCCATAATTATCTCCCACAAAACCGGGACAGACATACACTTTACAAAAATGGATGGGTTATCTACAAAATTGCCCTTTTTTAAACAAACATAATGACAGATATAAAACACTTTCACATTAAATATATCAATACAGTATATAAATGAATTTATTTACAACAGTTAATTCTTACTGTAAGATGATCTGTCACATTGCAGTCAACTCTTAATGTCCTCACTTCCAGGAAACACAGTGGTCACACTTATCAGGTGGTGGTGTGTGGCAAGGATGTTAATAGTTGTCTTCAGGTATATTCCAACTCCAATGTGGCAGGGAATCACTCGTTTGATGATGAGATTTCTAATTTATTTCAATGGTGTGTTATAATACACAAATAGTAAGTTTAACAAATCCAGGACTTTAACATGATTTTTCTGAACTGGCTGAGACAATTTTTCCAACCTTGAATCCAGAACAATCCCGGTTTTCCGGGACATATGGCAATCCTACTCAGTGCTCATCTCTGTTTATAGCCAAAGAGCCAGCGTTGCTTCTGCAAATGTTTCTGTGGACATGTGGCATGCATGACTAGACACAGAATGCTGTCTGCCTTCCCACCAAAGTGGTACCTATTTATCTAATTGCAATTTCTTGCTTTTGAACTGCTAGGTTGGCAGGAGCTGGGACAGAGACAGGAGCTCATTCCATCGTGCAGCACTTGAACCTTGAACCTGCCAACCTTCTAGTCATCAAATTCAGCGTCTTAACCCTGCGGATTAACAAATGCAGTCTTATTATATTGAGCAAGATATAAACCTCACTATTGTCAGTGGGACTTATTCTAGGTGTGATCAGATGAAGAAAGTTTGCTTTTTTGGACTGATGGTGGCACAGTCCCATATGAACTATTTTTTTAGTGATCATGCAACAAACAAGAGATCAAAAACCAACCTGATTCTTCTCTGAGTCCAGTATGGCTCTTTCTGGTCCATCACCAGTTAGATTTTTGTTTCATCCAGGCAGGAATGAGTCAAATGTACTCGGAAGGGCAATTTTAAACCCAATCAGATGAGGTCTTCTCTTGTTGTCTGACTGTAGATGATTGCTGCTTAATACCACAGTTATATGCATGTCTGTTCAGAAGTTCAGACAAATGTATGTTCACATAAGGTTGCAGTCTATTTCAGTTTATAGATTGCTCTGATTTAGCAAATAACACTTTAAAAAGAGAGAACTTATTCTTAATGCAAAGGCTTATAGTAAACTTGAAGGAAAGCAAAGCTGCTTCTTGATTATTTAATTAGGAACATGCATCTAAAATGATGGCTGTGACAGCTCCCCTGGTGGCTTAGTGGTTAAGATGCTGAGCTTGGAGACTGGAAAGTCGAGTTTCGATACCTGAGAGCTGCACTTGGGGACATGAAAGGAGCCTCATTCAGATGTTCCCTGAGCAGAGTTTCTCCAGCAAAAATCCTTTCAACCCAGAGTAATGTCTGACACATAATAATAATAATAATAATAATAATAATAATAATAATAATAATAATAATAATAATAATAATAATAATAATAATAATAATAATAATAATAATAATAAACAACCTGATCAAAATGTAAGGGAAACAAACGTGTGTCAGGAATCTTGTTTTACCTACATGTAAAATTGTGCACAGGTAAGTGATAGATTAATTGACTGAAACTCATGCAATTTGCAGTTGAACTGTGTTCAGTTAGATGGCTACTCTAATTACAAGATCATGAGAACTTCAATGCTAGCTTAAAACAGATCCTCTTCTTGAATTTCTTCCAGCTTTCCTCTCAGTATTAGCTGCTAGGGAACACAAGAAGGATAATGTTGGTGCCCTTACTCTAGGGTTGCCAGGTTTCCCAGTGCTGTCTGAATTGCTATGGCTTTTTCTAGACCGCTAAATAAAGAAACAGCAATAAAATATTGCTGAAGGATGACAACATTTGATGTTGCTTTCTGTGTTGACATTAATGCATGGAAGTCTATCTTCTTCCTATTCCACAACCTGCTCCTAAACTCCCTGGCTCAGCCAGAAGGTGTTTACATGTGTCAGAATCTGTCAGTGTGTGTCTGATGTGTCCCACTGTTTATGCCAGAATAATCAGACCTGCCTCCTATTCTTGCTGTTCCCCATGTATTCTGAAAATATATATTGAGGAAGGGTTGTGAAAGGAGGTTACCTACCTATGGAGTAGGGCTTTTTGGCACCAAAGCAGGCTGCAGTGGCGGGGGATGGTGGTGGTGTGTCCCCGATGTGGTGGTCTTAGTTACTCGAGTACACTATTGGGTCTTGGCCCTTCTATTTGTTAAGAGGTAGGGCAAGAAATCCCCTTTCGCTCCCTCCATCATATTGGGTGGGTGGGTGGGTGGTGGTGTGGGGGTGCTTATATCCATTTACAGCCAAAGAGCCAGTCCTGCCTGCATCTGCAGACATTTCCATGGTCATGTAGAAGGTGTGACTAGACAGCAGAGTGCGTGGAACATGGTTACCTTTCCTGCTAAAGCAGTACCTATCAACTTGCAGTTTCTTGCTTTTGAACTGCCAGGTTGGCAGGAGCTGGGACAGACAACAGGAGCTCACTCCATCATGCAGCACTCAGGTCTCAAACTGCTGACCTGCTGACCTTCTGACCTTCTGGTTGTCAACCTCAGCATCTTAACCACTAAGCCACTGTATCTGTTGCTCCTTATTTGTTCACTCGCATATATGGAACTGTTGCTTCTCCTGTGACATCACATAGTTATGCCGTGTGATGCCACAAGATCTGACACTCCCCAGTTCCAGGTTTTTGACCATGAAGTCTCAGGGAATGGGAAGCTGCTAACCTGACAACCCAATTCAGTTCTGCTTGTGCACTTCCAGGAACCATCTGGTTGGCTGTTGTTAGAAAAGGTCCCATTTGAACTAGTGGGGGTTCTTATGTTCAGCTCTACAGTCCATGGCTGAAATCCTATTGCTTTGCACAACAAACATTATAACACGGAGGCTTTTCGAAGTTGACAAATAGCGTCGTCCCTGAGATTCCTTGCAATGTTGATTTGATGTGCATGCTCTCCATTGCAGCAAGAGTCTGTCATTTAACAGCTAGGAATGTCCAGAATTTTACTAAGTTACAGGATTTCAGCCCATTTCTTACAATGGCAGGAGAAAGTTGTGTAAAGTGGCTATAGAAAAATTGGCTATTTTCCTCCATAAGTTAAAAATAAACCTCAGTCTCCCTGCATTTTCAATGAGATTTCTTTCTTGAAACTCTTCTCTAAGAATTTCCTTCTATTCCTTGTTCTCCATGAAAAGAGTTATTTGATTTTTAAGCTCTATGCTTGTATTGAGCTCCAGCCTCTCTTCAGACCTATGCCACACAATATTGAAATAGCTACTGTGACTGAAGCTGCCATTTAGAGGGGAGGCATATATCTGCATTGAATGTGCTGTTTTTTGTATTGCAAAGCCTAGTAATAAAATGGAGATTTCAGGGTGTGTGTTAAACTGAGAGTAGGCAATGCCCAATATAAACATTACTCATGAGAACTGAGCATATAAACAGAGGTCTTTAACTAAGACATTTGGCAAGTATTCAGAAAGAGTGATTTGAAAAAGAATGTTGTTGCAGTTTCTTATTCAGGGAGACAGCTAAGGGTGTTATGCTTAGTAACAAAGCACATAATGTTCTATGTCCTTCATATATAAAGAACCTCACATGTAAACAAAAGCAGCAATTTCACATCTGATGCCACTTTGGAGTTTATTGGTTATGCCATTCCTCTTGCCACCTCATAATGAATAATAAATTAGCAATAAAGTTTAGGCAGGTCATCGATGTGTTCAGGTCTGTATTTCTGCATATACCAAATGTGTTCTTTTAACAGGAATACAGTATAGGGTTTTGCCGAGGAAATGGGCACATGAAGACCTCCTTACCTTGGATACCTTGGAGTCGTTATTCAACGAGGAATCCTTGTATGAGCAGACATCTCTGCAATGACATTCCGCACAACTTCTGTCCATAAAGATCTCTCCCTAGCAGTTCTTCTCCATGTTGGTCCAACATTTTTCTTGAGAAAAGCTTCCCATCTATGAGGTGGTCTTCCCTGGGTCTTTTGGAATCTCTCAGATACCAATTCGTTATTTTGGCCCTGCATGTATTATCATGCGTGAGCAGCATGGCCAGCCCACCCTAATTTGTTTGTCAGGTATTCTGTTACTATGTCTTTTAGCAGTGATCTTCGCCTGATATCCTCATTTTTTACTTTATTGTGAAGTGAGATTCCGAGCATTTGTCTCTCCATTGCTTGTTGTGTTACTTGCATCCATTTTTCTTCCCAGGTGTCAAAGCCCACATTTTGCTGCCACTTGTCATTGCTTACCTTAATTTATACCCTCCCATGCTATGCAGCATATCGGGCTGCAAGGGATCTGCAATGGCTTCAGGTTTGGGCGAGTACTTCAGCATCCTCCCATTTCCGAGGGCATCCTGTTTCTCTCCATATGAACAATATGGCCTGCCATTTGGAGTCTTCTTCAATGTTGTTACATAATTTGAACAAACCACTCCTTTGAAGCACCTCCTCATTGGTAATATGCTCAAAATATCAAATATTTAAAATTTGGTGGAGGCACCTTTGGTGGAAGATGTTAAGTCTCTTGGTGATACTTGCTGATGCCTTCCACATCTCACAGGCATAGATGGCTATCGGGATCACTATGGAGGCAAACGAATGGAGTTTAAGTCCTCCAGATCTTGTTAGTAGAGTTTGCACCAGTCCCTTACCCCACCTTAATCTGTCAGCTCAACACTTAGACTCTTGTCACTGACTATCTGAATTCTCATCCCTGAATTTCAACCATTGATGGCAAACAGATCTTTCTGGGGTATCCTAACAAACAACGTTTAGTAGAAATCAAATGTTCTGACAAATCTATTGCATTTTGCTGTTGCCAAACTGTTCTTGTCTCCGCTGGCATGATGTGGTGGCACAAAATGTGAACCATGATGCTGAGATACAGAAGTGATAGATTCTGTTTGTTAACAGGTTGGCCCTTTTTTGAGGTTGCTATATAGCTCATTGAATTGGGTACCTGACTGCAGAACCAGAGGTTGACTGCTCATGATCCTATTGCACCTGACTGGGAGAAGAGCCAACTTGGGTAGACTTGGGTAAATTGCACTGTCCCGAGGCACTCCTGAAAAAGGGAATGGTAAGCCACTTTTAAGTACTCTATACCTGGAAAATCCTGGAAAGCAATACCATATGTCTGAATCAATGGCATATAATTAATTAGAATTCTCAGTGAGATAAGGAAATATGAGCTATTTACATGAAATCCAAACCCTAAATCTAATCACTGCCAACCCAGAGTAGATTGAAATTCTGGTGAGAGTAAAATAACATTTCACAAAAGTTCCTGATGTATGATGTTTTTAAACAGATGGATGAGGAGGACAACTCTGGATTTCTTAGAATTTAGTATTTCAAAACACTGGAAGAGTAGCAAATCCCTGATGAGTCTTTAGGAAAACAGAGTTACAAGGCAGCAAAAGTTTAAAAGGAAAGACATGCTTTTCCTCAGCTTCTCCCATGAATGATTCCCTGCAAAGCCAGCGGCTGTGAGCAACTGAGCTAGCCTGTGTGTGTAATTAGTATCTTGGGGAAAATACTAAGGTCTGGTGTGCAGGTGCAGAAGCTAGTGAGAGTGTGACTTGCCTAGTTAATTCCAGCCCTGGGAAGGAGAGAATTTCTATTCAGGATGAGTAGCTGTCCATTTTATTATTGTCTTCTTTGTTCTTCTTCCATTTTTGTAAATCTGTCTTTCCTCTCCTTTCTATGACATGGCTCTTTGGAGTAGCGAAGTGTACTTAGGAAGGAGAAAGTCAGGAATATTTATTTCTTCATATTATAATTTGGATGCCAAGCCATGCTTCAGTCTCTCTGAGCCCACAGAAAACCTTTGAGATGTGGTTGGTTAGACTTCTGGCCACCACTAAACCCTAGACTTACATATGGGGGCCATGGGGGCTTATTGGCTAAGATGCTAAACTTGACAACTGAAAGGTCGACAGGTCAGCAGTTTGAGACCTGAGTGCTGCATAACAGAGTGAGCTGCCATCTTTGTCTCAGCTCCTGCCAACCTAGCAATTTGAAAGCAAGAAATTGAAAGTGGATAAATAGGTATTGCTTCAGCGGGAAAGGTAACAGTGTTCTGTCTGCTCCATTGTCTAGTTATGTATGCCACTTGACTACAGAAACATTTGCAAGTGCAGATAGCACTCACTCATTGACTAAATAGAGATGAGCACTGCCCCCTACAGTCAGTGTTTACTCCTTTTTAAAATGTCTATTCTGGATCTCAACTATGCTTCCAATTCTCATGAAAACTAAAGCAATAAATCAGGCAAGGGTGTGTTTGAAATTCAACCCAAGTTTCTATAGTTGTTTATTTTTATTGGGTAGCATCGTTTCCACCCTAGAAAGGTTATGATCTAAATTTACAACCAAATACTTTACAGAGACACTTTGGGAATACTGAAGACTTTTGCCATGGTTGGTTTGAAATTGTTGTCCAACTGCAATTCCAGTTGGTATGTTTTGTTATTTAACATTTAAGACTTTGTTAAAAGTAAGAATTAGCAATCTGTCTTGTCTTTCATGAATTGCAGCCATAAACACTGTCTTCTGATGGCTTTAAAACACACAAAAATATCCTTACACATGCTCTGCATTTTGGAAGGAGGCGCGAATCCTGTTGCCTATGTGAGGTGAAACAGAAGAGCCAAAGCTGCATGTAACTTGGACATTTTGTAAAAACCTCAGTAGATGTTTGGTTTTTGTACTCTCCTTGATCTCTGTTTTGTTATCCTTGCTTGCAGCCTTGTACTTCTGAGTGTTTACCCAGAAAATGTTCTCAAAAGTATGTCATCTGGAGTTGATCTGGCTCATAAAACCTCAACTCACCAAGGCCACAAACTTTAAGGCCTAGCCATTTTCACATTCTATGTTTTCTTTACAAAAAGAGTCCAAGCGCTCAACAAGCTGTTACCAAACTGGCAAGATTTGCACAACACCCCTGCAAGGTATCATTCTTGGCAAGATATGTATGTGGACATCACAGATAGCTATATCTGGAAAACATGCTAGGCCAAAGACAAGTATATATTAACAACAGTGGATAACAGTGGGTTTGGCTTAAGGTGAAACAACTGCCCAGGCAGAAAAGACAGGCATATAGCTCTGAAGGACCATCAAAATTGCACAAGAGATATGAAGATCCCAGCCAAAGGTGGATATCAATATTAGAACTTCTTCATCTCCTCCATGTCTAGGCCAGACATGAAACTATCAAAAAGAAGCCACCTTTTTGGTGAGTCCAGAGTCCATTCTGCAGTTCCTTTGGCCTGACCTAGTGTGAGAAAGATTAGCCAGCAACACAAGGTTACAGATACTAGGATACACCCAACTGTGGTTAAAAAATAATACAATCTTCAAGGGTGTTCTTTCTATGTACCTGTACCTGTACCATGAAGACTGTCCTGAGAATATAATGCAGTTCCCCTTCATCTGCCTTCCACATCATAGCATGACCCCCATACCACTGATCCAGTTTCATGAGTCACTTTCTGGTCCTGAGCCCTTTTGGCACACAAAGTCCTCCTCAGACCCTGCCCAGTATTGAAGCTGCTACACTTCATCAAGGTGTATTCAAGTGGGATTTAATCCACTTGGGGACCGTCATCCTTCCCTGTGGACTTCGTCAGAAGAAGAAAACGATGAAGAAGACAAAGAAGAAGAGGAGAAAAGTTTGCAGAGTAGGATTTGTGTACGGATTTGTGTACGGATTAATGACTGAGCATGACTGCCTGCCAATTCAATCCCCACTCGCCACTCCAGTTTTAGCATTTTGAGGCAAAGGATTCTCTTGGTGGGAAAAAAATAGGCCAGGTTATCCTGTTATGGTAATAGAGTAGACAATACTGCCAGTGACTCAATGCTGAGTGTCAGGTGATGATTAACTAACCTGACCACCCTGAGGTCTAATGGCTTAGATGCCGAAGTCCACAGGGAAGTGTGATGGTCCCCAAGTGGATTAAATCCCACTTGAATCCATCTTGATGGAGGGAGGGCAGTAACTTCATCAATACTGGCCTGGGTCCAATAAGGGCTTTGTGTGCCAAAAGGACCAGAAAGTGACTCACAGAACCGGATCAGTGGTACGGGTGTCATGCTGCGATGCGAAAGACAGATGAAAGGCCACTGCATTATATTCTCAGGACAATCTTCAGGGCTGATCACCATGAGGATCACCAATAATCAGATACACATACAGCAGCAGAAAAAAATACTGTAATTCTTATTTTATGCTACCTTGAAATCTGTGAAAAGGCTATCCTTTGTCTCTGGCTTACATAACCCTCTTCTGTTTCTGAAGCATATCAGTGTCATTAGAAGCAGAAGTAAAGACAGTGGGTGGGGTGGGGAGTAAGCAGAGGGAAATATCTGGTGAAACAGAAGATATCATGAGAATCGCTAAGTGGGAAGAAGTGGAAGACAAGTTCTGAAGGGAAATGGGCAAATACTGATTAGAACTCAGGAGTGTTTCTCCCCCCACACACACACACACTTCCTTCCTTCCTTTCAAAGATATGAAGCATGAAATGAGCAGGATTGCTTCTTTATCCACCCATCCATCCCACTACAGGGTACATAGTTGTGGCTTATAATAATAGAGCACAAGCTTGTTTATATAAGATCCCGACATGTAGGGAGGAAAACTGGTTCTGGGAGAGGCAGAAGGCTGTCCAAAGAAGTAGAATGAGCACAGCTGGTAGTAAGACAGGGAAAGCAGTAGAACCAGACATTTTGCGTAGCACCATGACTTTGTGTTTCCTTTCCAAACCCAACAGGCAGGCCAGCCTTGTCATTAGGGCTCTGGGTCTGGGACCATCTGTCTCTGGCAGAAGATGCTGATGGACGTAGTTCCCTCGCCATCCCCCTCTGCAACTAAACTAGCTTCTCCCCTTGAGTCTCCTAAATAAGCCAGTTTGCTCTTGGATTTAGTGGCAGCCAGTTTAACCCACAGGAGTGCAATGTCTTATCTTGTGCCTTTGGCATTTGTAGAATGGGACAGCTGAAGCTATAGTGATAGAAAAGAATGTTTTATTTTATATTCTCTTCCCCTTATCATACTGAATAGCAAGAAAAAGGGGTATTCGATTGTGTTTTCTCTTTGACTTTGGCGGTTTTCCTGACTCCAACCTTGTTTCCTGTCTCCATGCATGCAGATGGTACAAGAGGAAGGCAATTTTGCCTGTTTTGGTTCTCTGGCATGTGGGGAAAGAGGCAGCACTTTGGAGAATGTTGGAGAGCAAACAGTGCTGGAGCAATGTGAACGTGTAGATGTCAGCTCTTTGAGATTCTGGAAGGATTACCCAAGCACACTTCCCTCTTTGTAAAGGAGTCATGTCCACTTCACTTTCTAAGGAAAAGAGAAAGCTTATGTTTATCAGAAAAGTCCATTTGGGATGAAAAATGTGGTAGAAGCCTTAGTTCTAGCCAATTCAGATGGAGCTATAAGGAGTTGTTGGGTGCTCCTCTCATCTCTAAAGAACAAAGAGAGAATGTCTTCTCCTTGGGTGGACAAAAGGAAGGTGTGAAAAGGAAGGAATTGACATCAGTAATATCATTCTAAGGTTGAAGGAAAGCCAACATAGCTCAGAGTAGATAAAAAACACTCAGGGAAACCTAAGGAGGTACTTCTCTCTACTCTTCTCCATATAAAACATGCATATTATTGGATGTAACCTGGGTAATCAAGTTTCTGGACTTATTTTTGAAGAAGGGTTCAGAACCAAGCATAGCTGCTACAGAGTTCAGATTAAAACTGGAAACTGATTCACCATTCCCATGAAACTCAAGTCACCTGCTTCAACCACACACAGAGACACGTTGTAGTACAACTGGTGCTGTGTCCGTAAACTAGTTTGTTTTCTTTCCCATCCTCAGTGTTGTCGTTAGATGCTTTTGACCTTCAAATGAAGGAATAATATTGGGATTAGGGTCCAGAGAGGAGAGAACATTTTGTCTTCCTCCCCAGCAGCAAAAAATGTCTCAACCTGTCCTTGAATCTGTGTGTGTTGAGAAGCAGTTTATTATAGTCTTACTTCAAATCTGCTTTCTTAAAGAAGTGACATGATCCAAGACTGGAAGAAGGACAGTGATTTTACATATATGACACCTTGGTTCCCTTGACACCCAAAGGGGTAAAATAGGAAGTAAAGAAGACACCTTGGTATTATCTTTTTTTACATTTTAAGTCTCTGAAGCCCCCAGCCAATATAACCATTGTGGCCCTGGTACCTGTGGGATTTTTGGAGTTATAGTCAGTGGTGGGCAGCAAAAATTTTCACTACCACAACATGGGTGGAGCCTATGTCATGGGCGGAGCCTATATCATAGGTGGAACCTATGGATGGTGTGGGTGGAGCCTACATTGTAGATGGAGCCTACATCATGGACAATCTAGTCATGCCTGCCACATGGCCATGTATACATCTGCAAACACAGATGGCACTGGCTCTTTGGCTGTAAATGGAGGTGAGCACTGCACCCTATAGTTGGATATGACTGGCTTTTGCGCAAGGGAGACCTTGAACCACTTGCAGGGGCAAAACCTGATATCAAATTTGAATACCAATCAGGATCTTCTGTTATTAGGTAAAGGTTGCCATTCCTCAAAAGCTAGTCTTTACCAACTCTAGGGTTCAGTGCTCATCTCTGTTTATAGCTAAAGAGCCAATAGACTTGATCCACAAAAGCTCACATTAAAATACAGCAGTTAGTCTTTAAGGTGCCACAACGTTTTTGTCTTTTTGCTTTGTTTACTCTCTGATATGCTTGCAGAGAATAAAACTTTTTAAATGGCAGCTGTGTTAGTCTGGGCAGGGCAAGGAGATGGGCATGGCCACCCAATTTCTCTCTCTCCCCCCCCCCCGCCCAATGGCCACCCAATTTGCCCACCCCCTGCCCGAAGACCACCCAATTTTGCTAACCCCCTGCCGGGTGTGTGTGCACGAACCTGTTGCTGCCCACCACTGGTTATAGTCCCCCTCAAAATAAAATGTTCTAAGCTTTTGAACTGGTACATGGTTAAGAACAACAATTTCAAGACACATACCTACAAGATACTCCTCCTGACTCTCCATGTAACTCCATTGGGCATTGTTGAAAGAAATGACTAACATAAAAGAAAAAGAAAACCAAAGAGAAAAAGCAATTCAACTCAAAAAAAATTACAATCTCACACAAAATGGATTTTCCATCCTTAATTGAAAAAAGAATGGCAGAGCAAATTCCATAGTATTTCATCATATAGTCACAGCTTCAGTGGTTCCCATTTGGAAAGGATGTGTCTAGTTATTCCAACATCACCTCTGTCACCTACCTTCAGCTTTAATCTTCATAGCAAGGCTTTTGAATACTCTAGCGCTAGCCCTACCATTAGGCAGAATAACACAATGAAAGAGCAACAAATTATTAAATAATCCATTTCTTATTTTGTTGAATTTACTACTAGAGATATGACCAGAGTTTCTTTGGCTCATGTAGCCAAAAACTGAACTTGAATATTTTTAGAGCTACATGTACGTCTTCTGATCTGATCTGGAGGGCTTGACTGCAGAATCTGCTTCAATCCAAAGGTATTTGTCCCCCATTTCATTTGAATTGTGCCCTGGGCATGAAACAATTTGTAAGCATGCCATTGAGCTGCATTGCAAAAATGAAATGGCTACATAGACCCTCTGCAGTTATTCTTTCCATGTTCCATTAGCGATTGGACATGGAACCATATCTCATTTGCCCTAAGAGCATGCGTGGGCTCTTTCTATTAATATTTGATATCAGTATTTTGATCTTTGCCTCTGTTTATATACAGTGTATGTAACCGAAAGCAAGGATTGTCTTGGCAACAGATAAAACCTCTGATTAACTACTTATTGTAATTTTATTTTGAAAGTACAGCAGGCTTAGCAGTCTTTCAAGTTTGTGTGTGTGTGTGTGTTTGTTTGTTTGTTTTTTGTTTTTAAACAAAGGAAGGCATTACCAGCAGGGAGAAAAACATGTTTCATAGGGAGATTAAGGAGAGATGCAACACCCAGTCACTTCTCTATTTCTTCCCACTGATGTAAACAGCTGTGGAGTGCTTCAAACAGTGTTCATGCCCTTGGCCCTATTCGGAATGCAACCTCTAGCACTGTGTTGGAGAAGAGCAGAAGCAGAAGAGTTTGGAGCCACCAGCTGAGCCCAGGCCACCATACTATTGCTGGCTCATTGCAACATTATGGATGAATTGGACAACTCTAACAGTGAATCAAATAAGGTGCAATTATCTTACCATAAGAACAAAAGAAAAACAATACAAGATTCAGATCACAGTCTTTTCTAGTCCAGCATTTTGCCTGTATAGTCACCAACCATTGGAAGCCTATAAACAGAGCAGGAATACAGTTGCATTCTCCAGTTCATTTCCTCCAACAACTGATAATGCAGAGCTGTCTCTAATGCAGTACAAGAAAATATATATCATCGCCTTGAATAGTAACTGTTGATAACTTTCCCTCTGTGAATTTATCAGAATTTTTTAAATAGCCACTCATGTTGGTGACTATCACTAGCTTTTGTGGTCCCTGAAGGCACAGTTCAACTGTATGCAGTGCTGTAGAGGTATTTATTTATTTATTTATTTATTCAGATTTATATTGCCGCCCACTTGCCATGGCAACTCAGGGCGGCTTACAGTTAAAACAGCAACAGTACAATAAAAATTATAAAAAAGTAATTTTAGGAAGAGCAGTTATTCATCAGGTTATCCTGCTATGGTAATAGAGTATACCATACTCCGTCACAACACTGAGTGTCAGGTGGCAATTGACTAACCTGACAGCCCTGAGGACTAACAGGCTTGGGTGCTGAAGTCCATAGGGAAGGGTAATGGTCCCCAAGTGGATTAAATCCCACTTGAATCCATCTTGATGGAGGACAACAACTTCATCAATACTGGCCTGGGGCTGAGGAGGACCTTGTGTGCCAAAAGGGCTCAGGGCCAGAAAGTGACTAACAGAACCAGATCAGTGGTACAGGTGTCATGCTGCAATGCCAGGGCCAGAAGGCAGATGAAGGGTCACTGCATTATATTCTCAGGACAGTCTTCATGGCTGATCGCCATGAGGATTGCCAATATACAGATTCAGATACGGCAGAAAAAGAAGTTATTCATCATGACAGTTCCTATAGCTGGCTATCATCCCAGAGAAGCCCTGAAAAATAAATATTTGGGTCAATCTACTGTATATCAATGAATGAATTCTAGCACTTGTTGCTTCCAACTGGGGCATGTCCATCATGAAGCTAACGTCCTAACTGCTTAGTAAGAACCAAATCACCCTGAGACACTTGACATTACAATTTGGAACGGTTGCAATATTGTTCCTGGTAAAATTTCCCCCAGCTTCTTTGTGGTCTTTAGCTTAGCTGTGAGGGAAGATTCATAGGCCCTACTGTAGGAGTTCTCAACCTTTTAAAGCCAGGGCCATGCTCCCTCAACAGCTTTGGGGGCCAGGTAGCCATTTGCCCTTCCTACACCACATGGCAATTCCTGGTTTGGTGGAGGAGTGCCCCCCATGAAATGGTGAAATGGGCCGCATCCGGCCCACAGGCTGCAGGTTGAGAATCCCTGCCCTACTGGGTGGTGCAGTGATTAAAGCCAAAACTCTGGTCATATTGTGAGTTCTGTCCTAAGAGGGTCAAGGTAGACTTACCCTTCCATGCTTCTGAGGTTGGTAAAATGAGTACCCAGTGTTTTGTGGGCAAAATGCTAACTGCCTTGTGAAATACCCAGAGAGAGAACTAAGCGCTATGGTACAGTATATAAGTGTAATTGCTATTCAAAATGTTGTGAGGCTTCAGCCCTGACACCCCTGGTTCCACTCCACTGCTGCATACAGTATATGAAATATTCCCTTGTATACCTCTTAAGTTAACCTCCCGAGCTTCTAACAACATATGAATCAGAAACAGAGAGAGCAAGCTTCCCTGTCTGCTTCTACAACTTCTTTCATAGGTTTATACGAGGAGTTCTCAACCTTTTTGGGCCGGGGTCACACTCCCTCAGACAGCTTCGGGGACTGGACAGACATTTTGCCTTTCCTCCACCACATGGCACTTCCTGGTGTGGTGGAGGCAGTGAGTGGACCAAATGAAATGGTGCTATGGGCTGGATCCAGGTTGAGAATCCCTGGTTTATACACTTCTATCATACCTGATACCTAGTGTGATGTAGTATATTAGAGTGATATACTCAGGAGACCTGGGTTCGAATTCTAACTCAGCCATGGAAACTCACAAGGGTGTTTGGTGGAACTGGTAAAAATCACACTTTAGTTTTCCCATTTACCCTGAAAACCCAGTAGGATTGCTATAAATTGGTTCTGACCTGACAGCACATAACATACTATATCCATCTTTTTATTATTATTATTATTATTATTATTATTATTATTATTATTATTATTATTATTATTATTATTATTATTATTATTATTATTATTATTATTATTATTATTATTATTATTATTATTATTATTATTAAAAACCTCAAATTTTGTTTTGGCTTGTTAATTTTGATCATGCTTATTATATAATATCTCACCAGTAGTAATGTATATAAACCCACCTGCTTTGATAAAAAAAAAATGCCAGTTATATTACCATTCTGAGAATAGAGGGCCATTTTTATAAAGGGTGGTGTGATCTTGAGAGACAACAAAGCTCTACCTGCTTCGTGAAATTTTGTTCAAATGTGATATCAATCTGAACATGCATTTAAGCATATAAAAAGTGTCCCCCCTTGTACTAACAAACAACCTCCAGACTCCATCATATTCAGTGGTGGGCATCAGTAGGTTCACCCCAGTTCACCAGAACTGGTAGCAAAAATTCCGGCTGGCCCCACCCATCCAAGTTTTGAAATAAACTACAGTGGTAACTTACTTAAAGAGCATAATACTGTATGTTCCATGGGATTGCTCTTTAAGCGAGTTTGTTCTTTAAGCGAAACACCATTGTAAGTGACCAGTTGTGACTTCTGGCGGGAGGGATTGCAAACCCCGATTTAGTTGTTAAGCAAGTTTTTGGTTGGTTTTAGTTGTTAAGTGAGGCGACCATTCAGAGAAAATTCTGCTCTTTAAGCGAGTTAGTCTCTAAGTGAGGCACTCTTTATGTGAGGTTTTACTGTAGTTAATAATTGATTACCATCTCTGCACCTGCTATATAGAAATGGGGTTTCTTTAAAAAAATGAATTTTTATTTGAACAGCCTATTTAAGTGTCTGCTTGGATGAATAACTGGGAGGAAAGTCAGTGGGTGGTATCCATTAATGAGGAAATTAAAACAGCCTCCTTTCATTTGATGAATAATGCCTGTGATTATATTTTGACAGATTTTTAGGCACACGGGTGATTTTTTATTATTCAAAAGAACATGGGGATAGGTCATCTAGCCTTTCTGTGTTCTTCCTATTAGCTGTTCGTGGGTGTGATCTTTTAGAGGGCAAAGTATATGATGAAGGTTTCATAATTGGTTCAAAACCCAGTCCTCTATAATTGAGGTGCTTTGCCATCTGAGCCTGATATAGTTCACCAGTCAAAAGACAGATCATCTAATATTCTAGACCTCTGAGATATATAACCACCATTCCCGGATTAAGGGTTTGAATAACCCATCAATAAGGTGCATATGTAGAGAGTTGGAATAGTGGCAAGGTTGCTGATAGCTGGTACAATACAATTACTAGAACCAGGGAATACCAGCCTTAATGCTATTACTCTTCAAATAAGATGCATTACATTGTAGCTGTAGCCACCATAATTTCCCTACTTACCTCAATGGGTAATGTGGCCATAAACCATGGTGGATATGGATGATTACAAACTACTAGAAGGCGCCTGCGTGAGATTCAGCAAATACTAATAGTTTGACCATATTACCATGGCAGCAGAGAGACTCAAATGTTGACTTCAAAGACACTTGATGTGGGCTTTGGCACGCAAGAAAGGTTGCACTGTCAGACCATGTGGTGGTGACCTATACACATATGTGTACACACACCACACATAAGGCTGCAAGCAGTAAAGGAAGCAGGAAGTAGCTGTTGCATGGGAGAAGGATTACAGATGAGAACAAAGCACCCAGTAATTAGAACAAGACAAGAGAGATGGTCCAATCCATTCAGATTGGTTTTGCTTTTCTGCTGCATGTTTCTGTGATTCATTGAGAAGCAGGTGTTGAGAAGGAGAAGTGGGCCTTACAGAAGAAATCATCAGTGGAGAAGGGGTAGGAGCCCAAAAATCTATGATTTCTCTGTGTTACTCATAATGAGAACTGAATCAAGCTGAGATGCCATGCAAGGTGACAGGTGAGAGAACACTGCATGCCCAAGACCTATACACTCAGTGTAGTACAGTATTATGTCCCTTACAGGGCTGGATTCATTATTATAGGTTATTGGAAAATCATTGTCTTTATAGCCAAACTAAATGTGATGCTACACGTTATTAGCAATTGTGTGAATGATAATGATAATTACAAGGTTTCTCAAATGTCCTACTCCCAGAGTTTTTTTTTAGAAAGTTGAAAATTATGGTGGTCCATAGCAACACAAAGCAGTAAATTATAAATTACTTATAATTCATTTCTTTTTTCCCCTCAAAAGCTGGGGCTTAACTAAGTTACATTACGATTGGAATTTGAAGAGGAATGACATCATTACTTTTACAGCTTAACTATAACCTTTTAGTCACTTCTGCTGTGCATCTGGGTGGCTTCATTGAAATGTGAATCCTGTGGTCCAAGGCCTGATTTATGCTGTGCCTTGTGATTTATTCTGGGTGTTAAGGCATTGCTGAGGCTGATGAAAGAAGTGTATTTTGGCACTGCAGGCACATAGCTTGCAGCATTCTGAAACACAACCTGGCATATATGAGTGAAATCTCAAATTGAAACAAAATTTTTAATTTGAAGCCCAGTATCCTGTTGTCCAGGATTGCTTGCACAACAGCAGTTATACTGTTGCCAAGGACAGATAGTCACTAATTAAAGACTTCCTTTTAAAATTTCGGTATGAGTATGACTTTATCCCATTGCATGTGAATCATGCACACCCTAAAAATTAGAAAGGAACTAATTGCTAGTGGTAATCTGCTACTGATTGTGCCATCATTCCCATTGTGTAGGTCAGGGGTGCCCAAACTACAGCCTGGGGGCCGGATCTGGGCCCCACCACCAATTCATCTGGCCTGTGAAGCCCTCATCGCTCCCGGAATTGGAAGTAAAACGTGCCCATATGGCACGAAGGCCCCCAGGCCATAGTGACCAGCCCCCTGAACCACATGACCAGCCCACCACCCAAAAAATTTGGGCACCCCTGGTGTAGGTGGACTGCAACAGGATATTAGCCATTAAATCTTAAACCTTTTTTGACTTCAGCCCTCAGAATTCATCAAGAGTTCCTCTAGCTCAAATTCTGTGGGCTTTAAGGCAAATAATAATAATATTTATTTATTTATTTATTTATTTATTTATTTTCTAATTTGTATTGCTGCCCAACTCCGGAGACTCTGGGCGGCTCACAGAAAATAAAACCAATCGTAGTTGTGACGGCTTCAGTTTCTTAGCTAATGCCCCCAGAATTCAGGCTGAAAAGAATTCCTGGTGAATTCTGGGGATTGAGCTCCAAAAAGTATGAAAATCCTATCCCTCCCTATCTCTGTTTATTTGTACAAACAACATGTGCCCAGATGTAGCAGTAGACTAATATTTTTAATGACAATATCCTGCCTTATGTTGAATAATCATTATTGTTCACGATGCTCAGTTGTTTCCATTTGGCTCTTTCTATCAAGAAGAGAATCCTGCTGCCCCTATGGCTTAGTGGTTAAGATACTGAGCTTGATGATGAGAAGGTAAACAGTTCAAGACCCGAATGTTGCTTGATGGAGTAAGCTCCCGTCGTCTGTCCCAGCTCCTGCCAACCTAGCAGTCTGAAGGCAAGAATTTGCAAGTAAATAAATAGGTACTGCTTCAGCAGGAAAGGTAACAATGTTCTCGAGTGTCTAGTCATGCCTGCCATATGACCATGGAAACATCTGCAGATGCAAACAGCACTGGCTCTTTGGCTGTAAGCAGAGATGAGTACCCCACCCTTGACTTGGGCATAAGTGGCTTCCAAGCAAGGGAGACCTTTACCTATCACAAAGAGACACTGTGCAAGCCAATAACTCTCCATCTGTGTATTGTTTAGTATGACTTCAGAAATGCGAATCCTGACTTGTCAGGAGAGGAAGATGCCATAGTTTGAACCTTACACTAAATAAACCATAGACAGAAATTCCAATGGCTTGCTTAGGCACTCTCACTCACAGAAGCAACCAGAGAGTGATCAAGGAGTATGTAACAGTATGCTTGTTTGAAGTAAGGCAGAATTTTTGAACCTTCTGGTTTCTTGAGATACATGAACTGCCCCCAACTTCCAGATCTTTCTCTTTGCAGAGCAGCCTTTGATCAACTGAGGCTGTTAAAGTAAGAAGGATAAGCCACTAGCTTAAAATTTCTTCTTTAGAATATATAAGGGAAGAAGCATCATAATAATTCCACTGACATTAACGTTAACTCAACGTTACACATTACCTAAGTGGGGCAGAACTGCATTAAGCATTGTCTTATCGCTCTAAAAGTTTTCAGCTTGGGCTTACTGGGGGCGGCCTTGCGTGCATGAGGAGTTTGAGTTCAGAAGAAATGCTAGATAATTGGGGGCCTTTGATCATAGCACCCTGTAGGTAAGTCTAAAAGTGGATGTAAATTTGTGTCAAAAAGAAGGCCCAAAACAAGTTAAATAAGAAGTGAGGAAAGCTATAAAGGGCCTGGAAAAGGTGTTCTGACACACACACACACACATACACCCAACATGCTGGTTCTTGTAAAAAGGCAAAACAAGCAACAAAGAAAACATCCGCCCTTAATTGTTCAACATACTGTTATACTTACAGTTTCTTTGATGGCATCAAAGGAGTAGAGACACTGATCATTATTAAGTCTGGAGTCATTCGTGCTGCCACTTTACAACATCAGCATAATTGTGGCAGCCACATGTGTAATATATCTCTCTGATGTTTCCTTTGATCCTGCTTGAAGATAGATGACCCACATCATTGATATTAACCTTTATAATGAAGGATAGATTGCTGGGAAGTATCACCTTTCCAAATTTTAAAGATTTTCTCCTCTTTTTCTTAAGGCTTCACAGTCAAATCCTGCCCATCTTGGATGGAAAGTTAAGTGCAGAGGAAGCATTTCTGGGTTTGACACAGTTATTATAATTACGTTAGTGATCATGTTTTGGTTATACAAGTCAGTAAGAAGAAACTATCAGTGTATGTCAGGAACATAGGAAGCTGACTTATGTGGAATTGGACCACTGAGCCCTCCAATGCGGGGTTTCTCAACCTTGCCCCCCCCATGTTCTCCCCCCCCCCCAACCCAAGCGGCAATCATCACACGGTTCAACCTCCAACCCAAAGGCAAAAGCAAACCAGTGCTGTTAGTAGAGAGATTCGGCCTCCTCCCCTGCTGAAACAACAGGGTGGGCAGGGCGAATCCCTGCAATCGCCGCTTGGGTTGGGGGGAAGAACGGGTGCATGCCCAACCCAAGCGGGGATTGCATGCTGTGGTCGCCACTTGGGTTGGGGGAAGAATGGGCATGCTTGGCGGTTCAACCCCCAACCCAACAGGTGATCACAGTGGAGATCTCTGCCCCAAAGCCCAGAGGTCTCCAGCCCTGCAGGCTTTGGGGCAGGGATCAATGTTGGGGGAATTTGAAGCAAACATTTGCATCGCACAACGTTGTGAGATGCAAATGTTTGCTTCAAATTCCCCAATGTTATCTGATTTTAGCATTATCTGAGGTAAATGTTATCCAAGATACTACTGTATAGTGTTACCAGGCAGAACTTCCAGGAGTGAAGAACTAATTTTGTATTTCCATTTTATTGAGAAAGTGTTTGCAAATTTTTCTTTTAAAAATGTAGCAAGCACAAAAACTCAACTTTGCAAAAGACATGATGACTCTGTATGTTTAATTTATCTCCCAAGATAAAGCCCTTCAAGACTTTGATCATATTTCAGTCAGATAAGAATGCACATTTTTAAAATATTGATTTGGCTACATAACCTACATGCTCAAACTCTATTAACAGTGCGCTTCTCCTTAAGGCGGTTTTATTCTAAATGCTATTCTAAGTTGGATGTTATGTGGCAAGGGAACCGATTATAGCATTGTTCAGCACCAAAATACCTCAGCGTGATGCTTGACAGGACATTTTCTTTTAAGCAGCACTGCCTGAATACCAAAGCCAAAGTTAGTACAAGGAACAATATCATCAGAAAACTGATAAACTATAAATGGGGAACTCAATGTGTACAAGTGTACAACCATCCACGCTGCATACATGAGCTTTGGCGCTAACGGTCGCCGCAGCAGAGTATACTGCTTTAGTATGGAGCGCATCTACACACAAAACTTGTTGACATTGCTGTTAATGAAGTAAAGCATATAGTGACAGGGTGCCTAAAACCTACACCAGTTAGGAAAATATACCCTCCTGTTAATATTGCTAATTGTTAATATTGCTTATTGTTAATAAGTAGTGAAGTAGCAGCAGACACCAAGAGAACTAAGCAAGAGAATGACTCTTGACATCCTCTGGATGGATATGAGGCAAAACCAAATTAGAAGATGGAGAAAGGAGCTCACTTGACAAGGAACAACATAAAGCAGGATATAGCTGAGGAGATCAACCTCCCATACCTCACTTGGAGTACCCTGAATAGGCTGAGAGATGGAGTCCCAAACTCAGTGGTGCTCAAACTTTTTTTTCGCGGGCAGGTCCCACCCTGTGGGGCTTGGAGACAGGCTGCTCTCGCTGCTGACAGTTTTGACATCAGCAGCAGTGGCAGCAGTGGCAGTGGCGGTGGCGATCATGCTTTGTCCCTGATGCTCTGAGCAGCCTCTGGCTTGGTCCCATCCCTTCTGCATCCTTTGCCAAAGCTGATCGTGTGTTGGGGACATTTTCAGAGCCTCTTCTGTTTCAAAATCTATAGTGTTGGAAAGGTAAATCTGGGGCACTGCGGTGACATCATCCTAGACACACCAGTGGGCTCTTCTAGTGCCACAGATTTTGAAATGGAGGAGGCTCTGAAAATTTCCCCAATGTGGCGATTGGCTTTGGCAAAGGCTGCAGAGGGGATGGGACCGAGCCCAGTGATGAGATGTCCCCGGTTCCATACGGTTCCCTGGAACCGGTAAGAACAATCCTGGAGGGTTCTCCGGGAGGGGAGTCCACTTTTGAGGCGTCCGGTTCCAGACGCCTCACCGAAAGAATTTTTTTTTTAATTCGGAGCTAAAATGGCTCCGATTTACTGCACATGCGCAGAAACTCAATCTGCCGCATTGCGCAATGCGGCAGATTGAGTTTCTACGCATGCGCAGTAAATCAGAGCCATTTTAGCTCCAAAAATCGGCAACACCGGCAGTCCTCAAGAACAAGATAGTGGCGGCGGCGGCGCTGATGGCGGCAGCAACACAGGCAGCGGCGGCGCTGACGGGAGCGGCACTGACGGCGCCAGCAGCGGCAGCAACGATAATGGCGGCGGCGGAGATTGCAGTGGCGATGACTTTGGCGGCGGCGCGGGCAGGCGGCACCAGCCCTCAGAGGAGGGCACCTCCCCCGGGGCCGCAAAGCCCCCACAGGCAAGTTGAGGCCTGCCCTGCCCTGGCCATCTGCCCCTGCCGAGCCCTCCCAGGGGTAAGTGAGGGGTTTGTGTTTGGGGTTGTATTTTTATTTAATTTTAATTTTATTTATTTATTTAATTTATTTACGGGTTTGTGTGGTGGGTGGGTGGGTTGGGTTGATGGTGTGTGTGTGTATTTATTTTATTTTATTTTTTATTTTAAGGCCCTGCCCACAACGTCATGACGTCATTACGTCAGCTCCGCCCATGATGTCATAACATTGGCCACGCCCGTGACGTCGTGACGTCATGGAATGGTGGTAACAAATTTGTCATCCCATCACTGGACCGAGCCAGAGGCTGCTCGGAACAGCTGGGACAAAGCACAGTTGCCCCTGCTGCCATCAGGCGGTGGGGGGCGGGTGGGGGCGGTCCATGGTAAGCTTGGGTACTCACTAATTATTAATTATATGCATGGGCCTAATTGGGCCTGCAGGCCATAGTTTGGGTGCCCCTGCCCTAAATGCAAGACCAACATGCCTAAGTGGGGGCAGCTGGTGGACAACAACATGCTCTGTGAATGTGAAGAGATATAGAATCCAGCTCAGTTACTGGTCTGCCGATTATTGCCAGAAACATGCACCAATGAGGACTTAAGTTTGGCCAATAAACAAGCCCAGAGTTTGATCGGGACATGAAAGATAAAGAAAATTCTAACTGCCCAACAAGCATAGCTGCAATGTGTCCTGTGAGTTTCATTTCCCCCTAAATCAGGGGTTCTTGACTTTTTTCAAGCCGAGGACCGGGTCATGCTCTTTCAGACAGCTTTTGGGGGCTGGTTGGCCATTTTGCCCTGCTTGCCACACATGGCACTTCCAGGTGTGGCGGAGGAAGGGGGGGGGCACATGAAATTGTGTCACAAGCTGCATCCAGCCCCTAGACCATAGGTTGATAACCCCTGCCCTAAATTATATTCCCCTTTTTGTGGGGAAAGTATAATTTTAATTTAATTTAATTTAATTTTCCCATTTGTATGCCACCCAATCAGGAATACACAATACAGTACTCAATCTAAACAATATACAGTATTCAATTCAAAAAATACCACATCACAGTACTGCAGTGGCCTCTCTGCCCCAGCTGGAAGTAAATCCGGGGGGAGGGGGCGGTGGCGGTCTTACTGCCCCCTGCTGCTGCAACCTTTTGAGCAGGGGCAGGGCCCAGGGCGCCAGTGGTGGGGTGGTCCTGGTCTGGTGCCCATTGCCACTGCAGCCTCTCCATCCTGGCGACAGGAGTCTGAGGGTGGCAACGAAGTCCTGCTGCCGTAGTGGCCTTTTCAGCTCTGAGCAGGGGCAGGGCTCAGTGCGCCAGTGGTGGGGTGGTCCTGGTGCCCATTGCCATTGCGGCCTCTCCATCCTGGCGGCAGGAGTCTGAGGGTGGCGGCGAAGTCCTGCTGTAGCAGTGGCCTTTTTGGACTTATAAAAAAGCTCTTAGAATTTCCCATCCAGCCTGGTGAGTGTCTGGGTTTTGTCTTGGTTTGAATTTTTTTGAACGGGTAGTCAAGAACTAGACACAATGTTCTAAACCTGTCTGCGCTTTACATTCTAATTATGATGTTATGATAACTTATTAGGATCCCTGGTGGCACAGTGGTTAAAAGCTGCTGTATTGCAACCAAAAGGTTGTGAGTTTGATCCTGACTAGAACACAAGGTTGACTCAGTCTTCCATCCTTCCAAGGTCAGGAAAATGAGTACCCAGCATTTGAGGGGCAAAATGCTAATTAACTTGTGAACCACCCAGAGAGTTCACTAATCGCTATGAGGCGGTATATAAGTGTGATGGCTTTGCTTTTTTGCTTTCTTTCACCAATTTATTTTCCAGCCTTTTCCTAAAATATGTTTTGAAAATCATTCTACACAGAGTTGATGCATCTATTGAAAAAGCCTTTTCAGCTTTGGCAGCAGAATAAAGTTTTCTAGCTGGGAGCCTGCACTGATTTCATGAAGCATTAAACTGCCATGACCTTTGTGACATCATATTCCAGACCACAGAGATAACTCCAAGGGCAATGGAAGCTGAAGTGATATTACAATTTCACAGCACTGTTGCGAATGAAACAGGAAATATAAATTCCCAGGAAGAGGATGTGCTGATTGGAGAAAGGGACTTCAGGTCTCATCCTTCTTGAAATTACTTGTTACTTTATCAATAGAAACAAAGTCATTATCTACTTGACTCATCGCTTATTCACAGTGGCTCACAACCTTTTCAAACATGCATTTTATGGTGATCTGTGCTAATTGCCCTGTGGTGGAGTTAGGTGATTGCTTGGCAATTGCTCAATTACCATTTCCTCAAGAATTGCTCAATTCTCCTCCTTCTCCTCCTCCCTCCATCCTCCTCCTCTTCTTCTTCTGAATCCAAATATTGGCGATCCTCATGGGAATCAGCCATGAAGACTGTTCTGTGAATATAATGGCATGGCCTTCCATTTGTCTTCCACATTGCAGCATGACACCCATACCACTGATCCAGTTCCATGAGTCACTTTCTGGCCCTGAACCTTTTGTCAAACAAAGTCCTCCTCAGTCCAAGGCCAGTATTGATGAAGCAGCTGCTGCACTCCATCAAGATGGATTTAAGTGGGATTTAATCCACTTGGGGACCATCACCCTTCCCTGTGGACTTTGGCACCCAAAGCCATTAGTCCTCAGGGTTATCAGGTTAGTTAACCACCGTCTGAGACTCGGTGTTGTGTTGCTGGCAGATGGTCTATTCTATTACCATAGCAGGATAACCTGGCCTAGTTTTCTACCACCAAGAAAACCCTGTGAGGTAGATCAGGATGAGAAGATGTGACAGCTCAAGATTACCCAGGGTTTTCATGGCTCTGTGGAAAGTTGAACCTGGATTTCCCATCTCCCTGTTTAGCACTGCTGCACAATACCAGGTCCTTAATGTGTCAGAGCCTGGAACATCCTATTTTAGGAGACATCTACAATGGATTTTATTATGACAGCTGCAGCCTTCATCCGCCCTCTAGATGCTCTCCATAGGATGTGCTCCCGCCCGCTTCAGCATGGAGAATTCTTGAAATGTGAGCCAAAGATACATGTAAGAAGCTGCAGCAAAAGAAAACAGGAAGCCCAAGCTGGACAAAAGGGACCTGGCATGTGGCTCTTAATTGCATTGATGATAGAAGGGGAAAAAAGGAATTAATGGCCAAAGTTTCCTTTTTCCTTGGAACACCCAGTTAATTCCTTCCTATCGAAGAATAGAAAGCAGCAGCAGCTCACGGAAGACTTTGCTGAATCAGCAAAAACAAGTGGCCAGACACTCTGCCTGGAGGATTACTGTTAAAGTGGATTAGGCATGTCCTGCACTGTAGCGTGATCTGATGTGCCAAGTGAACTGATTTCATGTGTGGCTTTTATAGAGCTTTAGAAGCCTCAGCGGTACAGAGGGACCCTTGTAATAGGCAGCTTCTCATCCCAGCTCACATGAATAAACGTGTCTTTTCTTGCAAAGGTGCTTCTCAACAAGGGTCAGTCCTACTATTTGGTGCATTGTGGAATCTGGGTACCAGATGTACCAGGGTACCAAAGATGGGGAACTGCATCATTTCCTCCCTGTGCCTCATGGCCGCATCTCTTAGCATGCATCTCTTGCAACTTTGCCTCCCCCCCCCCCACTACAATGCATCACACACAGACACAATTGTCTGCTACTTCATCTAATCTATGTGTCCTATACTAAATCAAGTGTGCTGAATCCAAATCTGAAGTTGGATTCTGCCTAAGCCATCAGGATCTTAAAGTTAGGAAATCTCACTCTCTTGGTTAGGTTCTTGGTTGATCACTTGGGTTATATTTGCCATGAATGTAGTAAAAATTGTCGGGTTTATTAACACTGCTATGCCTACTCATCTTTAGCTCAAAACAGACTCACTATGGCCTAGTTGTATTATCCAATAAGATGGTTTCACACTAGAAATAAGCCCTTGGTCCATCTTGGCTTATACAGTCAAACCTCGCATAAAGAGCGCTCCACTTAAAGAGTAACTCATTTATAGAGCAGAATTTTCTCTGAATGTTCACTTCGCTTAACAAATAAAACCAACCAAAAACTCACTTAACAAATAAATCGGGGGTCGCAATTCCCCCCCCCCCCAATTGGTCACTTGCAATGGTGTTTCGCTTAAAGAACAAACTCACTTAAAGAGCAATCCTGTGGAATGCATTATGCTCTTTAAGCGAGGTACAACTGTATACCTATTTCTGACATCAGCTCACTGACTTGCCAGGCTGCTGCTGGAACATCCATGCCACCAGGGGACATGATTCAGCTGAGATGACTGCAGGCATATTGTAACAAAAAACGTTATAATGTTCCAATGTAAAAATACATTACCCACTTACCAACCATTTGAACAGTTATAGCATGCCTGAAAATCTGTATGTGATATCCAAATTCTGATTTCAGATTTGGAATCAGCACACTCGATATCATGTAAATCACATGTGTTATTCCCAGTAGCAAAATCGTTGTTGTGCAGTGCTACCATCACTGGTCCCTTTCACTCTAGTTTCCCTACTTGCATAGACTAGATTTTACAGTCACAAATAAATGGAGTTAGCCAACTGAGTTAGGTATTTTGGGTAACAGGAGAGTAACTTTTCTGTAAATTTAAACTATGCATTAATTTAGAGATTGAATCCACACTTGCAATGTCTCTGATCTCTTTTATAATGACCTTCATTCATTTCAGTTAGTATGCACCAAAGGCCAGCTCTGCTATGCGGGAGACTGAAGCAGTCGCCTCAGGAAGCAGATTAAAGACATTACATAAGCGCAAAAAATAAAATAAAAATAAAATCATGTCTTATTTATTTTTTCCCACCACTGTCAAGAAAGAAGGTTATTACATTTGCACAAATAATCTTGACTAGCGTTGACTACTGAACCTGGGTAGATGGTGGTGGTGGTGCGTCTTTCTGCTATGCCTCAGGCAGCAAAATGTGTTGAGACAGCTTTGGATAAGCACTTACAAATCATCAAACAAAAAAAAAGTCATAACCAATATGGAATCCAAAAGAGGATGCATGTTTACATAAAATGTGGCTATGCTGAGTTATGTTTAGAAATTCAAATTTTAAAATCCTATACCTGGCTACACATTTCAACTTCTTGTAGCATATGATATTTTAAACAAAGCTTGGACAAAAAAGTCCAAATCCATCTATTGATCTTTTGAACGCGCCTTTTTTGTCTGCTCCCATCATTATATTCTCTGCTGCACTAAGTCAAAATCTATTTATTTACCCAGCAATTTTAACTTATTTAGTACAGATTTAAATGAACATAAGAGCCATGGTTAAGTGGCTAAGACTGTATCTTCCAACAACTGAGTTAGGTAAAAACATCTGATAATATTTTAAGAAAGTAGGCAACATTTCCCTCTTCTTTAAGTTGAATCTTAACAAGGGGAATTCCTTCTACATGTGTGTGTGTATTTTCCCAGAAAGTGATTTTATTTTGTACTTTGTGTACAAATCCTTGAGCAGAATGGTTGACTTAGTCATCCTTGATAGTTTGTAATCTGAGTCCATTCTTCTTCTGTAGCCTACAAGTTAATGTCATAGGTGTGTTGTACTCAACACAATAGGACCATGAAGGAAGTTTATTATTGGTGTCTCCAACAGAGATTGCAAAAATGAGGGTTGAAAGTCAAACTACTTTTGGGTTTGTATGCTTATCACACCAACCATAAAACGTAATGCATGGCCAGCAGCTTCCTCATTTTAGGGCCCAGTGCATATGCTATAATTCTGTGTTGTATTTTTAATTCGTATGGACAGGATTCAAGAGAGCAACTTCTTTGTAGCCAAAAGAGTGTGCACTTGAGTTTCTTAAACACTGCCCTGCATCCACATCCTTAGGCTCCATGACAGACTGATTCTGGAACTGAAAAAAATCAAGTTTCTGAGGTAGTTTATGTGGTATGGATGCAGATGATGGGGCATGATCCAGGAAAAGTAGAGGAAATTCAGAAAGTCCAAGTGTAAAAGGAATGAGAAATACTGTGACTTTTGTCCCATTGTTAGTCCTAACCCACTGAACCAACAATTGAATACTGAGCAAAACACTTACATGAACCCCACAGATTCAATGGGTCTACAGTAGGTAGGGATACTAATTTTATTCAGATATGTATTGTCAGAACTTGATCTGTAGATGCACAACTGAAAGGATTCAAAAGGAAGAGGAGGATATTTATGCTTTCACTGACTCAGAGGGTGACATATAAGTGACAAAGATTCCACTCCATCTTCCAAAAATGCTGTGTTTCAGAAAGTGATTTCAATTAGATTTAGGCAATTGCTTTGGAAGTAACTTTAGGCAACTGTCGTTTATCCAGATTGAAAGCTTTTTTTCTGGAGATCTGACTGGCAAACCTGAAGGATAAAAATGTGTCGTTAAATAAGTGTGGAAAAGATGTGGGAGCCACAATCTCTCAGGAATCTCTTCCACATTTGCTTTACAAGTGACTGAATTGAAAAGACTTATTAGCTTGAAGGAGGGAAGCTAGGGCACTGCATCTCTTGGCAGTGTTTTTCCATGCATGGTATCAAATTGTTCAAAGGCTCACCAGTAAACCTTTACATACTGTGGGGACAGCTTAGTTTCTGTCAGGCAAAGGTCACTGTTGGTCATTCTGACAGCAAAGCAACACAGCAGTGACAGGAGAGTTCAGGAAGTCTGCATTTGGATCCTTGTAAAATGATGTGCATCTTCGATCCATTTTTCTTCTTTTACATTTTTTCCTTTCATGTCCTATTTTCTTCTCACCCCATTTAAAGAATTGTTAATACAGTACTGAGATTTTTGAACACTTCAGAAAGACTGGTCATCTATGTTCAGATACTGTATATTGAGTCAGCTTGGATGACCATATCTTAGTTACTAAGCTGAATGAGCAGAGCTGGCTCATCCTTTAGGCCAGGGATTCTCAACCTATGACCCATGGGCCGAATGTGGCCTGCAGTGCCATTTCATGCGGCCCTCCCACCTCCTCCACTTCACCAGGAAGTGCCATGTGGTGGAAGAAGGGCAAAATGGCCATCTGGACCCCGAAGCTGTCTGAGGGAGCTGACCCGGCCCCCGGCTTTAAAATGTTGAGAACTGCTTTAGGCAAAATCAGGTGACTGACTTAGGGTGTGTCTTGTATGTCTAAAAAGTCAGGATCCAAATTGAGGCTTTGTGAACTCAATTTAAGGTCCCATGGCATTTGAGTCAGTGTGTGTGCCCGTTATGAAATATGTTGGGGTTTCCCCTGTGCTATATTGATACATGGGGCCTCCCTGGCTTATCAGACCACTGCATTTTAAACTGAGTTACCACGTCAACACTCTGGTGAAGATGGCTTTCTCCCCTCCCACTGCTGAGACTGTTAATAAAATCATCATCACTGTATTCCTTCATTCCCTCTCTGTTTCTCTCTCTTCCCTGCCTGTTGCTCCTGCTGCCAGCTTCCTATTTCAGCTCTGTGCCAGTTTGGAGAAAGAAATATATAAAATCAAATTGTGGAAGAGGCAACAGACAGGAGAAATGGAGAAGTGTTATAGAAAGGGCAAATGCCTGAGTATTACCAGATGTTTAAGAGTTAACTGCAAAGAGGTGAACTGAAGGCTGGGAGGGTTGTTGTTGAAAGGAAAGAGGGAAGGAGAGGAAGAGAAAAGCTCATGGCTTGATGGCTGTCCTATTTGGTGAACCCAAAGTCCAAGAACATCTGGAGAATCAGGTTTCCTGACCCCTGGTCCTATATCAACAAACACACCATTCTAGCCTTTCTTAACCTGTACAAGAAGAAGGTCTTTTGTAAAGTAAAGCTTCTTAATTGCTGATACAAGATCAAGCCACTTACTAGTATTTTGTATAAACATACACAAGTAGATTGGTGCTGGAAAAATTAACATACAACTGCTACTGTGTGGAGGGACTGCTGCAATTCCTAAAACAAACAGGAAATTCTGCTGGAGAAAACAAAGAGAGGCATAAATAAATTTAATTTAATTTAATTTAATTTAATTTTTAGACTTATACCCCTCCCCACTCGCATACAGCGATTCTGGGTGGCTTACAGGAATGCAAAATACACAGTTACAAAATCACAATAACATCATACACAGATCACAGGTACACAACCCAAAAACAATAAATGCACAGTAATACAACATATATAATTCAATACAATATATCCAAATCAAATTACAAGAAAAACATATAATACTACACTATAAAAATGATACAATATCAATACCACAAGTGCAATCCTCAACACAGAGAAGATACCATATTACAACACCAATTTTAACAATACAATTCAGTAACCATTCTACCCAGCCCCAAATTAGTCCAAGAGGCGCATACCATGAAAAATCCCACTCCCTGTGATCATGGTGGCCTTTAGAGCCCCTGCCAAGGGGCAGGGTCCCAGGAGCAGGTGGAAAGCGTCCCAGCGCCGGTTACCGATGTGGCCCCTCAGCCTGTCACAGAAGCTGGATAAAATATTAATATTGAAAAGATAAATTCTCACTGCTTTTTCTTTTGAGAACTGGAGCTACTGGGGTCAGAGGTACCATATACCCTATGGGAACATATTGTGTATTATTTGTTTGTTCACAAATTAAGTTTGGAGTATGTTTGTTTCTCATCAAACAAAAAACAATTAGCATTAAGGCACTGCAAAAGCCTTTGAATTTTACTTTTGCACTAGCTTTGCTGAGCTGCAGCTACAATTCACAGAAGCTTATGTTGTGTAAAACATGGTAGTCTTTACATCAAGGGTGTCCAACATTTCAGGCCGGGGGCCGGTCATATGGTTCAGCAAGTCAGTCATGTAGTTCAACAGACCGGTCACGTGGTTCCTCCCACAGGAAGTGGAAGTGAAGTGTGCCTTGCAATCTGTTTTTCAACAGGATGAGATAGATTTTAAGCTGCCATTTTGTCTGCTTAAACCAGGGGTGCCCAAACTATGGCACACTGACCAGATCTACCCTAATGCCAATTCATCCGGCCCACACCACCCTTTTCACTCCCGGAAGCAATGAGGGTGGTGTAGGCTGGATGAATTGGTGTCAGGGGCTGGATCTGGCCCATAGGCCATAGTTTGGGTACCTCTCATTTAAGTTGTCACAAGACTTTGTCATTCAAGCACAGTAACTTTATTGTTGAGCCAATCTGCCTGTTTTCTGATGATATCTGCTATTATTTAGTTGTCTATCACACAGCTTGATACTATTCTGGTAATGGTACATTTGTGGATGTATCTTCAAATAAAGAGGAAATGAACAGACTGGCAGATGGATTTCCCCCAAGGACTCGTAACTGTATTTCCTGTGTGGCTGGAAGTAGTGAGAGTAATTAAGATGTTGAATGATGGGCTTCCTGGCTACCAATTTGCTCTCATTCCATCTGACCTCACATATTAACCTTTGTAGCTCAGATATGATTGAAGCCAGGAAATGAAAAACAACTTTTGACTAGCATCCATATGTTGCATCTCTTAATTACTTCAGAATGGGGTGAACTGGCTGTTCTTCTGGCAACCAGTTAAACATGATATCCTCAGGGTCTACCGGGAATGGAGAAGAAGTAAAAGCAAGCAGATGTATGCTGGCCTAACACAACATGTTCTGCATGACATCTTGGGCTGGCACTTGTTGACCACAAGTTGCTTTGTTGCCATCCCTTAAAATGTTGTCATCATAAGCTACCATTTGGGGTTGCAACAAATAGTTGAGCCTTCCTGAGTCTCAAGCGGTGGTTAACCAACCTGATAACCCTGAGGACTAATGGCTTTGGGTGCTGAAGTCCAAAGGGAAGGGTGATGGTCCCCAAGTGGATTAAATCTCACTTGAATCCATCTTGATGGAGAGCAGAAGCTTCATCAGTACTGGCCTGGGGCTGATGTGGACTTTGTGTGGCAAGAGGACTCAGGGCCAGAAAGTGACTCGCAGAACTGGATCAGTGGTATGGGTGTCATGCTGAGATGCGGAAGCCGAATGAAAAACTACTGCATTATATTCTCAGGACAGTCATGGCTGGTTGCCAATACAGTATTCGGATTCAGATATGGCAGAACAAGAAGAACAATGTCTGTCCTAACTAGTTAGACCATCAGTTTAGCTAGTCATATCTATGTTTGCAACGTGCCAAGGAATTTAAGCACCTCACTCCTTGCAATGCTGGGACAGAGTGCAATGCTTTTGACCTACCCTCTCTTCCACTGCACCTATGTGCATAGTAATCCCTATGCCAAACTGTGTTTCTCAGCATGAGCAACTTACTTGATTTTACCTAGCACCCTTTCCTCTTCCATTATACAGCTACCTGCTTGGCATCTGCCTCTACCTGCAGTCCATCTTTTCTGATTCCACACTTGGTTTCTGCACAACCTATGACCATGTCATCAGCCTCTCCTCCATCTGATCCTCATGTATTTTGACAGGATCGGGTTCCAGCTTGTCCCTACACTAAGACCCAGCTCTGAATCTTTCACTTCTCTGCCAGAAAATTCAGTATAATACAACATGGGCTATTGGGTTGGATCTATGTCCACAGCTTTAAAACAACGCAAGCTCCTGTGCACAGTGAACTCTTCTTGTGACATCAGCCAGAATCCTGTGTGGTGTGAATGTTCACACACATCCCAAGAAAAGCAGTTAATCTGCTATAAGCTAACAAACAATTATTTGGCTATTATTTCCTCCTCTTTTAGGGGCTGGACGCATCAGCAGCTGTCACCTCTGAAAATCAGTAATTGCTGATTCCAGGACGCCACTAAATTTTGACCATTTTATATTAAATTCATTTTCCTACACTGTTCCACCTGTTGTGGTGCTTGCAATGGGAGGCTTAGCGAGGTGCTATGATTAGGATTGGTCATTAGAGTCAGCAATCTGCATGATGAAAGCTCATTTAGTGGATGTTTGAGAATAAGATGAAGCTCAGAAGCAGATGCCTTCTGCAGTGGGGAGCAGAATATGATCCCAGTGTAGACCCTTTGACCTTCAATACAGAAAAGACAATTTGACCACCTGTCTTTTGACTTTGGTAGTTACAGCTCTGAAGATAAATAAAAGAAATGAGTCGGTCTGGATATGACATTTAAACTCACAAATGTGTTTTTTTGTTAATGTAAGCACAGATATATAGGAACTGATAGAGGAAAATTGTAGATTTTCTCTAGACTGCTCATGGGTAGACAGTCTGCAGAGTCGAATGTTTCCAACAAGACATGTCTTTATCACCTGTCTGATGCTTGACATCTCTCCTGTTGTAGTTGGGCGGTAAAAAAAAAAAAGAGGTCTATTGAGCTCCTGACAAGTTGCCACGCATGGGTAGTGAGTGACATTTAACATGGCTGATCTCAAGTCACACAGATTTGATTAACAGGATCTGGTATTTCTGTTCGGTTTTCTGAGCTCTGGAAAAGTTTGAAAGCTCATCCCATATAACATTTTAGGCAGCGATGGGATGACAAACAATTTACTACCCCACCGTGATGTCATCACAGTGGGGGCAGAGCTAACATCATGACATTGTGGGTGGAGCCAATGTCATGACATTGTGGGTGGGCCCAAAAATAATTTTAAAAAATTAAATTAAAATAAAATAAACACACACACACCAAACACAAATAAACCCACCCACCCACTCACCCCAAACACAAATAAACCCACTCACACACACACCCCAAACACAAATAAACCCACCCACCCACCAAATAGAGGTTTGACGCATGCGCAGTTCTGGGCAGCCATTTTGGCTACCCAGAAGTACGCTTCTGGAGGGGGCCCGGAGAGACGACAGAACCAGGTCGCCCGGGGCTATACCACCACCCCGGCACCCCCCTCCTGATGGGTGCTACTGGTTTGGGTGAACTGGTCCGAACCGGTAACATCCCACCACTGATTTTAGGTATATTCTTGATTCCTCGATCGATCAGACTATCAGGGGTTAAGTTCCTGCTGGTGACAACATACTTTCTATCCCTTTCACTTCAGCGTTATTTTTCAACTAGTTAGACCAAAACTTTTCACATTTGGGTCTTTCCATCTTTGGGGGGTGGGGGGAATGCCAAGGTGTCTTTTTACTCCTCTGGGATACCACTCAGTGAATGCTGCTGCCTGTCATTCAAGAGATGTGTCCAGCTCAGTGCAATTTCCATTTAGTGCACTGTCCTGCACTAATTCTTGTCATCCACTACACTTCTTGGAATTATACCATATATAATCAACCACAAGTAGTCCTGAATATAAGTCAAGGTACCTAATTTGGACCTCTAAAACTAGGAAAATAGATTGACCCAAGTATAAGTCGGGGGTGGAAAATGCAGCAGCTGTTAGTGAGTTTCAATAATTAAAATACATGAAAATAGGGTAAAATTAATTAATTTAGATATTTGTGTGGGTATGTTTTTGAGTGTTTATGTTGATCCAAGTATAAGCCGAGTCCCATTTTTGGACCTCATTTTGGGGGGCTAAAAACCCAATGTATACTCGAGTATATATGGTACTTTGCTTTTTGTAACCTCCCTACCTCCTGGCTGGGATGCAAAACCTTTGTTTTTCTGGAACTACAAGTTCCAGAATCCCACAGTCAGCATGAGAATGGGGAATTCTAGGACTTGTATTCCAAAAAACCCACAAAGGTTTTCCATCTCTGCCATTCCTCCCCTTTAATCTTGCTTCACACTGAGTCTTGCCAACATCTTGTGACAGCTGAGACAATATTTTTCCTTCTGGCCTGCAAAGTCAGTATCTGTGAAGGATAAACTGGGCCATTCCGCCCTCACCTCTGGCAACTGTCATGGATTGAGTTTCTCACGTACGTCTATCTCACGGAGTGTCAGAAACTTGGTGAGGGGAAAGTGTGGACAGCTTCTCCTTAAAATAGGTGTATATTTGACTTGAGAAAAGCTAACTCAAGATATTTTGCTTTCTGATGGGATGGAGGAGAGATTCAGAAATAGTTGCTTTTAAAATTAAGTTAATAAAAAACAACAGTCAATCATTTAGTTAACTGAACTGATCAGGAGTAGAAGCTCAGGAACTGCTTTTCAAAACAGTGTTCAAGACTCCTGCCCATTTCCTAAACAGAAGTCACTCCCTTACTTCCACTATGGGAGTGACCCTTACTTCATCTCTAGTGTAAGCTGGAGGCTGATAGAGAAGCCCACCCCACCCAACCCCAGCACAACTCCATAGCCCCAGCAATACCAGGCACAGAGCTTGTCCATTGAGTAGAACAAAGAAGGAAAAAGCAGAATAAAGCCGGTCAAGGTCGCCCTTGCTGCTCATCTCTGTTTATAGTCAAAGAGCCAGTGATGCCTGTGTCTGCAGATGTTTCCATGGACATGTGGCAGGCGTGACTAGACACTGGAGTGCACAGAATGCTGTTTACCTTCCCACCGAAGTGGTACCTATTGATCTATGTGTAATTTCTTGCTTTTGAATTGCTAGCTTGGCAGGAGCTAGGACAGAGACGGAAACTCACACTGCCATGCAGCACTTGGATCTCAACCTGTCAACCTGCTGACCTTCTGGCCGTGAAGTTCAGTGTTTTAACCACTAAGCCACCGCAGTCCCAGAGGCTGCCAGAGTAGCACCATGTTATTTCTCTAATTCCTGATACTCCCAGGAAGGCCAAAATAACAGTGAAGCTCTAACCTGTTAGTCTGAGCCTCAAAGCTCTTTGATGAAGCAAAAGTCTTTATGAGGGCAGCAGTCCATAGATGTTATCAAAACCCATTTGATGCCTTATAATGAAAATGTAATATCATTTTATGAAGACTATTAAGACTAATAAAAATTAATTTGCTTTTGATTGTGGTTACAAAATAGAGTTCAGAAGCTTTGTAGTAAGAATTCTCTTTTGTTATCTTTTCTATTATAATCTGTTGAAGAGAAAAAATAGTTGTACTGTTTTATGGCCTGGAAAGTTTTTAAAAAATGCAATTTTCTTTTCCCTCTTTGCACTAAATTGGATCTTGAATCAACTTGGATCTTTCCCAGACTAATTTACTCAACATAAATTTCATACATGGATGTTCACATAGCATAGTCCATGAAATAGCATTAAAAGAAGAGCCTTGGATACTTTGGAGTATCAGCGAGGAGTCTGCATGATGGTAGACATCTACGTCATGACGTTCTACATATGTAGATGGACATGGGAAATCAAATACATCTGCGGGCGTTTTTTTAGCCATTTGGATATCACGTCACCCTCTAGCTAGGTGGACCATAATGTGTGCCCTCCGCTATCAACTTGCCCAAGGGATCTGACAGAGGCCGCTTTGATGAGTCTTAGTCCTGGCCTAACATCATTGAGAGTGATGGGCAACATTGCCTAGTTAGACCACTCAAGCCTCCACACCTCAACAAGGCTTTCACCTAGTGGAGGAAAGGAAAAATCCTGCTAGATAAATAAAAAAGATGAACATCCACCAGGTAGCTGTGGTAGCCAGATGATGATGGAAATCCTACAAATATAGCATGAAAGAAGGCCACCTCGCCCTACTGTTCTCTTCCCAGCACTTAGCATTCAGAAACTTTGATGACAGGCAAACATATGTTACTGTCTGCATACTGAGTCATTTGCATCAGCTGCTGAATCATTAGGTCAAGATATGCAAACATGCTGTTGATTCAGTAGGTCTACTTGAGTGGTATTAGAAAATGAATTTGAGTCAGTACCCCACAGCTCTGATTGCCCCTGTGTAGAGGCAAAACATGGGATAGTGATCATGGAATAATGAGGGAAGATTTTGGAAGGAAAAGTAGAGCCCATTCATGCTTGCTAAGATATTCTGGGAACTATTGCCTTGAAAAAATGTAATTTTTCTCATATCTGGTAGGGAGGAAGTATGTATTCCTAGTCTGCCAGGTCTTCATCTGGAGTGTTATCATGCACTCACCTTGCTGGAACTAAGGAGGCTTAGAAACAGGTCGCCTCTGCTCGAAAGCCAGCCGTATATCCGACTCTAGGGTTCAGTGCTCATTTCAGTTTATAGCCGAAGAGCCAGCGCTGTCTGCTTCTGCAGACGTTTCCATGGTCATATGGCAGGCATGACTAGACGCCAGAGCGCACGGAACACTGTTACCTTCCCACCGAAGTGGTCCCTATTTATCTACTTGCAATTTCTTGCTTTCAAACTGCTAGGTTGGCAGGAGCTGGGACAGAGATGGGAGCTCATTCCATCCTGCAGTACTCGGGAATCGAACTGCTGACCTTCCACCTCCCAGTCAGTGTCTTAGTGATTTGAGCCACTGCAGTTAGAAAGCAAGAAATTGCAAGTAGATAAATAGGGACCACTTCAGTGGAAAGGTAAAAAGTGTTCCATGCACTCCAGTGTCTAGGCATGCCTGCTACATGTCCACAGAAATGTCTGCAAATGCAGACAGTGCTAGCTCTTTGTCTGTAAACAGAGATGAGCACTGACCCCTAGAGTCGGTTATGACTGGCTTTTGAGCAAGGGTGACCTTTACCTTTACCAGACCTCCCTCTACCATTCCTGCATCATACATTAGCCCTGCCCACATTTTAAAAACACCCAAGCTCAAAGTTGTCATTATATCTTGGAGCCATGCGTTCCAAAGTCCCATTGACCCTTGGGTGGAAAAGAAATTTCCTTCTTCAATTCCCCAAACTTTGCTGACTCCATTTCATTGCTGGTCTTCCCCACTGTCTCTACCCTGTGTAGAATTCCAAAAGCTCAACCACATTTCTCCTAAGAAAAGTATCCAGACATCCTGATGTTTATGAAGATTGCTTTTACATGCATTTGCGTGCATTTTAGTCAAATTATACGTCATTCCCTGTTAACAATCTTAAACATTTTTAAAAAGGTAATGAAAAACAATAGAAAAAGCACATTGCATTTCAAAAATTCTTTGCAACTACTCAGTGATGGCAAAAAAAAAAAATGCTTTTCAAAGAGATTTATCTTCAAAAAAATTGCTTTCAACAAGGAACTCCAAAAAATTACTGTTAAAAGGCAACGTTCCAAATTCTGAAGCCACTGAGAAATTTTTAGATCTTTTTCCACCTGGGGAGAAATGACTCGTGACTGTCTCTGCCCCAGCTCCTGCCAGCCTAACCTTTCCAAAGCAAGGCATTGCAACTATAGCACTGTAAATAAATAGGTACCGCTTTGGTGGGAAGGTAAACCTCATTCTGTGCACTTCAGTGTCTAGTCATGCCTGCCACATGTCCATGGAAACGTCTGCAAACGCAGACAGCGCTGGCTCTTCGGCTATAAACTGAAATGAGCACTGAACCCCAGAGTCGGATATACGACTGGCTTTCGAGCAGGGGCAACCTTAAAGAGGAGAGGGAAACCAACTGGGAAAGTAGGCTCCCCCCCCCCCCCCAACCTCACGGCCGAGCTAGGGAGGAGGAGGAGAGCTCCAGGAAAAGTCTGCTTCAAAACGGCAAAGTGACAGAGCAAACCAAAAGAGAAAAAAGAGGGGGGGGGGAGAGAAAGGAAGCCTCCAAATCATTTCAAACAAGGGCAACCTTAAAAGGGAAAGGAAGGCTGGCTTGGGAAAAGGTGGCCCCCACCAAACTAGGGAGGTGTGCTTGGCGAGTGAACCCAGGACAAAAGTCTGTTTTGAAAGACAAACTGCCAAGAAGCAAACTTTAAAACAGAAAGTGAAAAAGAAAGTGGAGGGAGAAAGAGAAGGGGATGGAGGAGGAAAGGAAGGAAGGTTCCAAGGAGGCTAGATGAGGAGGGGGGTTCCTGGCGCCACCAGCGTTTCCTGCAGCCTTGCTGAGAGTGTTGCAAAGACACCCCCCCCCCCGGCAAGTCCAGGCAGTGGAGGGAGCGGGCAGTTGCAGACACGTTTCTGATTGCAAATGCTCGGGTGTGTTTGCAAGCACGGACGCTTTTGCACATTGACGGGTGCGTTCCCCATCCACTTCTGGGAGCTGGGAAGGTGCCGAGGGCCGGAGGAATTGGCGTCGCGGGCCGCATACGGCCCGCGGGCCGTAGTCTGGGCACCCCTGTTCTAGTCCATAGAGTTCTCTTGGCAAACTTCCTGATGTGGTTTGCCGGTTTCTATGCCAATATTTTACTGTCATACATATTATCACAATTTAAAACAAAGTAACAGACTAAAATTAAGTTGATTAATGCTGGATATATGAAATAAGATGTTACATATTTAGTCAAAAGTTAAAAAGTATCTTGTTAGACATCAACCTTGGTATGAAAAGGAAAACCTTGGTATGAAAAGCAAATTTCACTATATCAAGTCAACTACGGTAATTCAACTACTTATCAAATGCATGCAGCTATGAGTCTTTGGTGAGAACATCCATTGTGGTGACTCCTTCCCTCCTCCTGGCTCTGGCCGCTGGTTAGGCCTGGAGGCCTGCACTGGTGTCTTCTGCAGTGTTTCTGCCTGGGCATCTGTGATGGTGACTGGGCATTTGAGGCCTTGGTCTCTGCCTCCTTTCTGGCCTCAGGTTTTTGATGGGGTGGGGTAGGGGGCAAGATAGGCCACTCACCTCCACTTGGGCCTCTGGTGGCAACTGGCAATTGAGGGCTTCTAAGAGTGTTGAAAATGTTTGTCAGGCTTGTCTCACCAATCCTTCATACAAATCCATTCTGTAAGACACCTTGATACCTAAATCTGGTATAAAGGCTGCTTCTGAGACTGTCTACACAGGCTGGAAATTAGGGAGATTGTGAAATAAAGATGCTCTTTAGATTCATATTTGTGCCATTATTGAGAGTTGACATGGGAAATACTTTTTAAGTTTCCACCTCACTAGTTTTCCTCACTTATGAACATAATCTGCAGCATACTAGCCAGCATCTTCAAGAATTTAACCTCCTTGCATCTTCTTCTCCCACACTTTCAATAGAAGAAACTGTTACGTGGTAGACTGGAGAGACTGGAAAATAACAGGTTTCGCATATGTATGAGAAAAGCCTTACCATCAAATGACTGTACACAGCAGGAATTAGCCTATCTAGGCCTGTTTGCTTTTGACTTAATTTGGTTTTCCTTAGCTTTTCTAATAAACTTTTCATTCTGCTCTGTTCTTAAGGGCTCAGACTGATCTCAGAGAAATTCAGTGGCCTGATTCAGAGGAGAGGAAAAACAAACTTCTGCCTTCTTGGAAAACATAAAGGGGTCTTTGAGTTCCTTTTTTATTAGCATCAAGGCTCCCAGGGAGTCTACAGGGAAGGTGAAGGTATGGTAGATTTTCCACAGAGCGAGAGGGAGGGAGGGATTGTGTGTAGACTAGTAGGACAAGAAAGAACTCAATATAGCTGTGAACGTTGTAAATATTTCAAGTTACTCCATGACCACTGCAACAGAGAATCTTTTCAATTTTCTAAGTGAAGATTTTAAACCCCCCCCCCCCCAATTTCCCTCCCCCTTTACTGGCAATTTTGATTAACTCCCAGGACAATCTTCATGGCTGATTGCCATGAGGATACCCAGTATTCCACTGATATTCCATTCACAGCATGATCTCCCCTTGTAACTAACTCTAGAAAGAGAAAGAAATTTATGCTAGAGAAAATAACAGCACCAACTAGGATTTTAGTGTCTGGTCAGATTACCCTGATATGGTAATAGAGTAGACCCTACTGCCAGAGACTCAATGCTGTTCATCAGGTGGTGGTTAACTAACCTGACTACCCTGAGAACTAACAGCCTTGGGTGGCAAAGTCCACAGGGAAGATTGATGGTCCCCAAGTGGATTAAATCCCACTTGAAGCCATCTTGATGGAAGGCAGCAGCTCCATCAACACTAGGTTGGGGCTGCGGAGGACTTTATGTGTCCAAAGGACTCAGGACCAGAAAATGACTCACGGAACTGGTACGGGTGTCACACTGCAATGCAGAAGGCAAGTGGAAGGCCGTTGCATTATATTGCTCCCAGGACAATCTTCATGGCTGATTGCCATGAGGATAGCCAATACTGTATTTGGAATTGGATACGCACTTGAATAAGAAGAACTAGGATTTTAAAGAATTGTGTACACATTCTAAATGGTTTTTATATATTCTGTTTGAATCTACTAAAGGTTCAACCAATTTCTTCACTGAAAATCCACCATATTCTGAAGTAAAGGGAGAATGTTGCCATCCGTTTCTTTTCCTTCTGTATGGCTTCCTTGCGCTTTATGGTTTTACTGCTCCTCTTCATACTAGTAGCTGACAGTCAGGGGAAGTGAAATGTTGTCACTCAGTGGTTGCTGGATCTGGTTGAGCTGCAGATGCTGAAGATAATCCTCACCACTTTTGATCACTGATCAGCAAAGAAAGGGTTTCCTCTCCCAAATAGAACAGGGTGGTGGTATTCTGAGTAATACAAATGACGGCACGTAACAACAGCAGCAACAACAACACAATACAAAGGCTCTTATATTTGCTGTGCTTGCGAGTTCTGCTAACCTACCACTATGCAGCTTCTTCCCCCACACCCTGGAAAAATTCCTAGAGACACTTTCAGTTTTCTTCTGTTAGCTACAGATTAACATGGCTTGACACAAAAAAGGGGTAAAGGAAGAGGAGGAGAAGTCTTCTGGAATGTATTGTTGTTGTTGTTACATGTGGTCAACTCATCTCTGACCTATAGTGACCCTATGGATGAGAGATCACCAGAGTGTCCTAACCTCCATAGCCCTGCTCAACTCTGCAACTTATAGTTTGTGGTTTCTCCTTAAGGAATCAATCTACAGTACTGTAACACCCTGGATAACGATTGCATCGGATAACGCTAGAATCGGATAACGATGCAAGTTTTTTGGAAAAAACTTGCATCGGATAACGATTCTGGATAATGATTCTTAGCGTTATCCGATGCAATGGTCTGCGGGTGTGGGGTGGTTTGGGTAGAACTACCCAATCCACACACACACACCCGCGCAGCGGGGTCTCTGCGACTGCAGTAGGGTCGGGGAAAAGCACACGCGATCGCGGCTTTTTTCCTCCCTGTATTTAAACTACAGGGAGAGAGAGAACGGCTTCTGTCTTTCTTTCCCTCCCTGTATTTAAACTACAGGGAGGGGGAAAGAGAGAGATATGTGATTGGTTCTCTAGAGAACCAATCATGTCTCTCTCTTTCCCCCTTCCCTGTAGTTTAAATACAGGGAGGGAAAGAGACAAGGAGTCTCTGCGACTGCAGTAGGGTCGGGGGAAAGGCTGGTGCTTTTCCCCGACCCTACTGCAGTCACAGAGACTGCTGCGCATGGGGGATGGCTTTAAAGGCAGGGAGGTCTCTTTCTTTCCCTGCCTGCCTTTAAAGTGGTTTGTCAGCGTTATCCGGGGTATTACTGTATCTCACTTTTGGCCTTCCTCATTTCTTGCTGCCTTCCACCTTTCCCAGCATTTTCAGAAAGTCTTGCTCGGGAACTTATTACTAGTAGACACATAGGACATGATCCAGCCTCTATTAATAAGATTCTTAAAATGATTTCAGTGAGAAGGTTAGACATAGGCTTACATTTTTTAAAAATTCAAATCAGTGAGCTGCATCATACTTAAGATGGCTTAAGTGAATCAATTATGTGTGCATTGAATTATGTGGCACTTTAATTAATAACTGCAGGCAACATCCACAGTGTGCCAGTGCACCAGAGCCAGGAGAGGGAGTGGACAGAGCATAAGAGAGAAGGGAAAGACCAGGCCTGGAAGCATTAAGAGGTACACGTTGGCAGCAGCACAAGCAAAGGGATTACAGAATTGAGAGGGGAAGATTATTTGTTGGTATATCAATCATACTTTCAATTATGGCCATTTTAACATACTAGATGTAAAACAGATCAACAGTTGTTGTTGCCATTCTTGTTGTCATCATTGCTGCTACTGTCATACTTTTTTTGGAGTAGAGTAGATTTCTTCCATGGACCAAATAGTTACTCTGATAGAGGAAATCTGATAAAATCCAATATTTTGGACACTCCCTTCTGGATTTCAGAGACTCTCTGAACTTATCAAAAGACTTCAATATGAAAAGAATGAGCCTCTTTCCCCTCTTTTTATTTTGGTTAACTTGAAACTCCTTTCCCTAGATCTCAAACCTTCATAGCCCTATTGGTTAAATTTAAATCCCACCTGAATGAGATATGTGGAGCTAGTGTGGAGAAATGGGGAGAGTCTAAGTGTATGCCAACCATATTGATTTGATGCTGAGCCCACCTGTTGTTTTTCTTTTTAATTTTCTTCTGCCTCACAAGGGATGCCCACCAAATGCCAATTTATGGATTTGTGCCCTTCCAATAGAGTTCTGCTAAGAGAATGCACTAGTCATAGCAAACACCCTTTTTCAACAACACAAGAGGTGACTTTAAACGTGGACATCACCAGATGGCAAACACTGAAACCAGATGGATTGCATACTCTGCAGCCAAAGATGGAGAAGTTTCATACAGTCAGCAAAAACAAGACCTGGAGCAGACTATGGCTCAGATCATAATCTACTGATCGCCACATTCAGGCTTAGATTAAAGAAAACAGGGAAAACAACTAGGACACACAGGTATGACCTAGACAACATCCCTAAGGAATACACGGTGGAGGTGTGGAACAGATTTAATGGTTTAGACTTGATAGACAGAGTACCAGAAGAATTACAGAGGCATGGGACATCATACAGGAGGCAGCAAGGAAAACCGTACCAAAAGAAAAGAAGCATAAGAAAGCAAAGTGGCTGTGTGATGAGGCTGTTGAAATAGCAGAGGAAAGAAGGAACGCAAAAGAAAAAAGAGAAAAAGTCAATCAGTTAAACACAGAATTTCAAAGAAAAGCAAAGAGAGATAAGGAAACCTTAAATGAACTGTGCAATGAAATAGAGGAAAAAAACAGAAAGGGAAGGACTAGAGATCTTTTCAAAAAAATTGGGAAAATCAAGGGGAAAATCAAGGTTTAAAGCAAAAATGACCATGATAAGGGACAAAAACCGGCAGGGATTTAGCTGATGCAGAAAAGATTAAGAAAATATGGCAAGAGTACACAGAGGAAGTTTACAAAAAGGACCTCAGCACCCCTGACAACCACAGTGATGAGAGCTTTGAACTGGAGCCGGACATCCTGGAGAACGAAGTCAGAAAAGCCTTACAAAGTACTGCAAACAACAAAGCCAGTGGAGATTATGGTATTCCAGTTGAATTATTCAAAGCTCTAAAAGATGATGGAATTAAAACATTGCATTCTATATGCCAGCAGATTTGGAAAACACAACAATGGCCACAGGATTGGAAAAGATCACTATACCTTCCAATCCCAAAAAATAGCAATGCCAAATAATGCTCAAATTATAGAACAATTGCACTCATCCCACACGCTAGCCAAGTCATGCTCAAAATAATACAGGACAGGCGTCAGGAGCATGTGGAGAGAGAACTACCAGAAGTACAGGCTGGGTTCAGAAGAGGCAGGGAAGTAGAGAACAAATTTCTAACATACGTTGGATCATGAAGAAAACAAAGGAATATCAGAAACAAGTCTACTTTTGTTTCATTGACTACACCAAGGCCTTTGACTGTGTGGACCACAATAAAATGTAGCAAGTAATTAAAGAGATGGGAATACTAGAACACCTTATATGTCTCATGAGAAATCTATACATGAGTCAAGAAGAAACAGTTAGGACAGAATACAGAATGACAGAGTGGTTTGGAATAGGAAAAGGAGTAACACAAGGCTGCATTTTGTCACCCAGCTTATTTAACTTATACACAGAGCACATAATGTGCAATTCAGGGCTGGATGAATTAAAAGTTGGGATTAAAATAGCTGGGAGAAACATCAACAATTTGAGATATGCAGATGACACTACCCTAATGGCAGAAGGTGAAGAAGACCTAAAGAAGCTCTTGCTTAGTTTATTTATTTATTTATTTAGATTTATTATCCTGCTCTAATCAGGCGAACCCGACTCTAGGCGGCTTACAACATAAATGCAGATCAAATTTAAACAATACAAAAATCCCACATAAGTGCAAAACAAACTAAACAATCCCACTATATCCCTACAAATTTAGTGATTAGTTTAAAAATTAATTTAAAAAGAAATTAAACTGTAATTTACAAAATACTAAACAAGATTTAAAATTTTAAAAAGTTTAAAACAGCGAAAGGGGTGGCTGTCCCATTAGATCAGCCACCCAGCATGGGACCCCACATTCCTGGGGCCCCATACCTGCCCTGCCAGCCAGGTTTTTAGACCCTTCCGAAAGGGCAGGTTTTTAGACCCTTCCGAAAGGGCAGTTTGAAGGAGTAGAGTGCAAAAGCTGGCTTGAGACTTAATATCAAGAAAACCAAGATAATGGCAACAGGCCCTATCAGTCCCTGGAAAATAGATGGGGAAGAAGTAGAAGCAGTGACAGACTTTACTTTCTTAGGATCAAAAATCATTGCAGATGGAGATTGCAGCCATGAAATAAAAAGGCGACTACTTCTTGGGAGGCAAGCTATGAGAAACCTGGGGAACACAGTGAAAAGTTTGCATAGTCAAGGCAATGGTATTCCCGGTGGTAATGTATGGTTGTGAGAGGTGGACCATTAGGAAAGCTGAGCGCAGAATAGATGCCTTTGAAATGTGGTGTTGGAGGAGAGTTTTGAGTGCCCTGGACAGCAAGGATAACAAATAGGTCGATTCTAGAAGAAATCAACCCGGGGGGGGGGGGACAAAAGAAGAAGGGGTGGCCAAAAATGAGATGGCTAGATGGTATTGTAGATGTAGTAGGCACAGAGATGGGTGGGTTGAGGAGGATGGTGGAAGGCAGAGGTGCCTGGTGGAGGACAGAGGTGCCCATGGGGTCGCAAAGGGTCAGAGTTGATGGTGCAACTAAATAACAACAAAAAGTGGTATATTTCTGCATCCTTTAAATTCTTCTGCCCTTGGTGAAAAATCCTGATTGCTTTGCCTTGGTTATGTCTCTGGTTACATTCCATTTCTGGTCCACAGTGAATTGACCCTAGTATAGGTGGACCTGGGGTTGGTGTTGACTCAGACAGGTCCAAATTTGATCCTGCACTTCAGTGAATTGATATTTGCTGGATAAACAGAATGTTTTAAAGCAGGGATTCTCAGCCTTGGTCCCCATGATGTTCTTGGGCTTAAATTACCAGAAGTCCAAGCCTACTGATCGAGGCTCCTAGTAAATGGAGTTCAAGAACATCTGGGGGGCCAAGGTTGAGAAATCCTGATTTAGCGTATATAACCAAATGGAAACATGCATTCAAAAGACTAATCTTCTGAAGTACTCTAATCACAACAAACAGGCAATAGTATAAGCCTGTGAAACAAAGATTTCCAAAGGAAGGCGGTGAGTGCATTTCTGTGCAAAAATGTGCAATCACATCATGTTGGCATGTGATATGTAGGCATGCTTTTGGTGCATAAAGTCAGCAGTAGAAAAAGGAAGCGGTTGTACCAAAGGAAGTCCAGCAATGTGGTGGTAAACCTCAGACAGAGGAAGTAGAGGGCTTGAGAGAAAGGCTCAGATTGTAGCCATTTGTGAAAGAGGCATAGTTAGCACAAACACTAGTTGAAAAGAAGAGCATCCTTTATATGTATTTTCCCCAAATCATTAAACTCTTATGGCATACTTTCAATTATGGCCATTTTAAAATGCTAGATGTAAAACAGATCAATGGTTGTTGTTGCTGTTCTTGTCATCACTGCTGCTACTGTCGCACTTTTTTTTGGAGTAGATTAGTTACATTTGAATCCATCATCAAAATAATGATCCAGATGGATCACCTCACCTTCTCGAAGCTGACAAAGTGGGAAGAATACAATTCTGTCAGATTGTGATATGGATGTATTGGCAATCTATTATTTGGTCCTTGAGTGCTTCAGCCCATCCTGACATCTGTCAAACTTTAATAATATCAAAGCAATAACATAAGAAGAGGGATACAAGTACCTGGGACAGTACACACCAACCCGCCAGCCAGCCAGCCAACAGAATGAAGGAATGAATTAATGAAAACTTTGATTCAATTATTTCCCATTTGAACAGTTCAAAACTTTGTCAAAATAAGATAACAGTTACATTCAGTTAATTCTGGGCCAGTGAATTTTACAACCAAGTTATCATTTGAATTCTGTAGAAGTAAAAAAAGAAAAGTGTGCCTTCTAATAGCAAACCTTTTCTTTTTCTGTTTTCTTCTCTTTACCCTCCCTCCCTTATTTTTTCCTTCCTGCACTCTAGCATTTTGCTAAATTGGTGCATTATGGCAACCAAACACTCTTTTCAAAACGGGAAATTTCTACAATAATTGCCCAGTAGCTCAGTCCTGGGAATAACAGTCATTGTTACAGCAGTGCAACAAAGTGGATAGAGGGACAGAAATGTCATAATTATAGCTATGCCTCTTTTTCTCCCTTTTATCGCTGACAGTGGATGTCTATTTGAATTTTAATGTTGGCAATAAAATGGAATGAATAATTCTCCATGGGTTTCAGTGTACCCTATTAATAAAGCACATGGGAACAACTAACGAAGCACACTCAGAGGGGTTATGTGCAAATAATCTTCAATTTGTTATAGTCCAATATTCACTATTTTATTTTTGTGTGAGAAGCACATGTCCTTTTAAGTTGGGCGGGAAGCCACTGCATCGAAACTAACAGTTTCATTTTGACAGCTGACTTCCCTTTTTTAAAATAACACCTTCCTGGTTTTAAACTGGGAACAAATTTTGTTGGCATCCACAAAAATAGCATGTTCAAACCACTCAAGACTTGTCGGAAAAATGGGCATAGCTCACCTTTGGAATTCATACACATTTGCAAAGCTTACAGGCATTTGGGAAATACAAAGCGGGTGCAGAATTACACATACATTTTAAAACATGAATAGCAAAAAAAAAAATGCATAGGTTTTTTTAATGTACAGGCATACTTTAGTGGCCAGGATACTTAAGAGACCGCATCTCCCCAAGGTTATTTGTCTGTCCCACCAGAGCAGACCGGAGGGGCTCCCTAGTGGTTCCGTCAGCTAGAGAGGCTCGCCTCTCTGGCACTAGACGGAGGGCCTTCTCCGTGTCCACTCCGGCCCTTTGGAACCACCTGTCCCTACAGCTAGTCTCCAGATGGAGCTACTGGCCTTTAGGAAGGATGTGAAAACCTGGCTGGCGGGACAAGTGTGGGGTAGTGATGGTTTATTGGCCCCTCCCCGCTGGCTTATTTAATATCTTATATCCACCCTCTTTCTATTTTATGAAGGAATGAGAAGTTGTTTTAAATTGTTTTTATATTTTTAAATTGTATTTGAATTTGTGATTTTACATGTTTTTATATGACGTGTTTGTAATCTGCCCTGAGTTGCCCTGGCGAGTAAGGTGGAATAGAAATCCAAATGAATAAATAAATACACTCAGAAGATACACCAGTTGAGGAAAAGGTATAAATAAAGAAGCATGTTAGGGGGGAAAGTGCAAAAAATGTGCAAATTTTAGTGAGGAAAGATAATGAATCCTAAGCCAGAGGTATAATTAGAATTGGAGAAAATAGGTGTCATTTGAGGGCCAGGGGGACTAAGACTTTACTTTTTCTAACACGTAGCTCATTTTGTCTGCTTTCTCCTTACCCATTATTGCCTATTTTATCATAAAAAACATTAAAAACTAATGCATTTCATTATGGCAGACATTTTTGTGAACTAAACGCTTCAGATGAACCTACTAAAATACCAACCCCACTAATAATAGCTTATGTCATCACAAAATGTGTTAAGATTTAAAATGTCACAGTATTCTGTCGTTCTTCCTGTTTAAAATATCCTACCAAAGCAATGCCTCTGGAAAACGCTTTTGCAATCCGTTTCCTGAATTAAAGTTGATTGTTTTATATTTTATAATTAATTATATATACATTGATTTTACATAAAATAGTTTCTCTTGACAATGTGAGACATTTTATCCAACAATAAATGCAATCCCTTTTTGCCAACAGAGGAAGAATACTGTTGCTATCTTTTTGCAAAAATGATATTGCTACTTAAAAAAACAACTTAAAACGTTTGTCTTCATTTATAGTTTCCTGCAAAGGATTTCTACAGACAGAAATGATGCCCTGGCAAGATTTCAGCCATTAGCTGAATTTTTCATACAAAAAAAATGCCCAAGGCCATTAATTATTTTAACCCAGATGCTCAAACACATAATACAATTATTTAAAATCAAAATAAGTGGCTTGGAAATAAGCTTTCAAAACAAACAGTCTTTGAGAGTCTTGCCTTCCAGGCATTCGTTCATAGGAACTGTAGTCTTCCTAAATTAACAATGCACTCAAAGTTCCCAAAACTCTGTTGATCACTCTTACAATACAATTTTATAAAGACTGTAAATCTAAAAGGAAAAAAAGACAGCCAAGTTTATTATATCTTTTAAAACTATAGTGTCTTCTTTTATTAAAACAATACATCATGACCTTTTGTACTCATGGAATTGACTTCTACAGCAAATGTAGCCAAAGGAGAAGGATTTCTTGGAACATCTTGAGAACATCCTTTAAAACACACAAGGGTGTGTCTTGGCTGTCCAAAGAGTTGGGTTTCTAATTGGATTTTTAAAAATGGACTTAGGTCACATGGTGTTGGTGTCTTTGCATGTGCTTTGTGAAACCATTGCCTAACAATAGGGTGATTTTTTAAAAAAAAATCTGACAGCCACCTTCCCTCAAACAGCCTCCTGATTTTCCCCTAAGTCCCTAAAGGATTTTCTTTCTACTTATTCCCATTGCTGCTAGTCAGTGCTTGGCGGCCAACCTCCATTCCAAAGGGTGGGTAGAGAAATATGCTGCTGCCACCTTCACCACCTCTACCTCTTCTAGAGAGCTGTTTGTGACTGCACCAACCTCATTGCCAATGCTCCACAGTCATTGCATCAATTCTTCTTCTTCTTGTGCCGTATATGATTCTGAATATTGATCAGCCATGAAGACTGTCCTGAGAATATCTGTTTTCCACAAAACAGCATGACTCCCATACCACTGATCCAGTTCCACAAATCACTTTGTAGTCCTGTGCCCTTTTGGCACGCAAAGTCCTCCTCAGCCCCAGGCCAGTATAGATGAAGCTACTTCCCTCCATTAAGATGGATTCAAGTGGGGTTTAAGTCACTTGGGGACCATCACCCTTCCCTGTGGACTTCGCCAAGGCCACTAGTCCTTAGGGTTGTCAGGTTAGTTAACTGCTGCCTGACGCTCAGCGTTGAGTTGCTGGCAGTATGGTCTATTCTATTATCATAGAGGATAACCTGGCCAGACTCTAACTGCATCAGTTTTTTAAATTATTATTACAGTATACTTAACTGTTGCAATACTGCAGTGGTTCTTTGGCAATGATAGCAAACAAATCACTGACCTGTTGTAATGCTATAACTGTAAGGAGGGTGGGAGGAGATTCTTCAACTTGTTGGTCAGGCGACAAAGCACTCTGTGAGATTAAATGTGAAAGACCAATTAATGTGGAATGTCTCATCCAGAAGCCACTTGGCAGGGAGGTAACATCTGTCTGGTACACAGGTATTTGTAATAACAGTGGAGAGCCAACTAGAGTTGTTCTGCTTAGCATGTCAAGAATTTGAGGATTTTTTCAGGCTACGGCTTCCTGGAAGAGGAACATTAAGAGAGATTGTAAGCCACCAGAGTGAATAACCAGAGCCATTGAAAAGAATGGCTAATTCATATAAAAAAGTGAGATTCCCAGAGAAGGAAGATGTCTTTCATCCCTGTCTCTTTTGGAAGCAGGATGGGAATCTAGGAATTCTATCCTAAAGAGCAATCGCACACCACTGGTTGTCACCTTCAGCCCTCAACTTAAACCCCCTCACATGCATAATGAGGGATCTCCAACCCATTGTAACCTGAAAAATTAGGTTTTGGTCCGTTTCCTAGTGGAGAAATGATTAACCCCAAAAACTGACACCGAGGCATGATTTTAATCAGAACAAACATTGGTTTATTGGTATTAAATAGAATTCTAATTCATAGTGGCCATTCTATGAGAAAGAAATCCCATACCTCACCTGTTCTGGCAAAAATCACGCCCACGTGAACCCATTCCATGCTATTCTAGGAATGAGCTGAAGTCCCTCCCACTCCCCAACATTTTTATACCTTTACATTAGTCGACAATCAATGCTGTTTACTGAAAATGGGGCAATTAAATGAGTCTTTTACACTTCTTGATTACATGATACAAAAGCTTAATTAAACAGTGCAGAAGTAATTTCCAAAAGTACACATGACGATTTACACAGGCATTGGCAAGGCAGCAAACAGTCCATTGTTTCTGGAGGAAGTCATCCCCCAGGCGGTCGTAAATCTGTTACAAGGTGTCGTCTTGCGGTCAGGAAAATATACTTTGTATCTTTGGCTTTTGTGAATGAAAAAGGAAAGCCTTTGCTTTGCAACCAGGAAACCGGTTTTACTGGTCCACACCTTTTGCAACACCTCTGGGGGAACTCGGAGAATGGAGACAAAAGAGAAGTGATTAGTTCTAGTTTACATCTTGTTTGGAGGGGAGAAGCCAGCTCTTAATCAGCATTTCTATTAACTTTAATTCCTTGCATTCCTTGCCAGAGTCTTGCATACGTGACCTGCTTGGAATAATCAATATTCTTTACCAATGCTCTTAGGCAGGCCTTTATATCAATCCTTATAAAATTTAGTTCTATTTTCCCTTTTAATTAAGCCCCCTTGCAGAGGTTTATATCAAACCTTGTATAATTTTATTTCATATGTTAGCTATTGAGCACTGGTTTCTCCCCATATTTCCATACCTTTGACCTGTTTGTATAGTGAATCTCTGGTTGTACTTTTATTAAAACAAATTAAATGGAACAGTGATGTTTGATCTTAAAATCCAGGTAACACCAACTTGGACAAGAGTGCTTCACTTTCCAAGGCCCTTGGTGACAGACCCCTACTCATTTATAGACAACCTTCCAATCTCAAATAGCTATTGACACACAACAGACTACACAGCAGTGGAGCAGAGATGGGAAGTAGACCCTGCTGCAAATCCAGATGTCAAGTATGCCCCCACATTCACTCTGGAAACAGTGTTGCTGGACCCAATGGCACCACACACAACATTAAAGGCGGTTTCACTTGTGCTTCTGCCAATATGATTTATGCCATCTCTTGCCAAAAATGTCCATCTGTGCTTTATGTAGGACAAACAGGACAATCTTTACACAAAAGAATTAATGGACACAAATCAGACATCCAGAATGGTAACACAGAGAAACCTGTCTCAAACCACTTCAATCTAACTGGACATTCTAGCCAAGACCTGAAAATTACAATTCTGGAACAGAGAAATTACAAAACTAGGATTGAAAGGGAGACAGCAGAAATCAAGTACATCTGTTGGACACCCATTGTAGGTGATTAAATATCAGCGAAGGGTTTCTGGGACATTATCAAATTTGATACACAGATTGCTATATGCTGCTAGATATTTTATATATTATATTAAAACAGGAAGTAACCAGGTACAGTACAGTGTTTTTGTTTGTTTTCTGACATGCAGGTAAGAGTTTGAGGAGACCAGGATGGGCTTTCTCTGCACCTTTAAGATTGAAAGGGAGACATTTAGAGCTAATCTGAATAATCTATTGTTGCTGATGGCTGTGGGAAGCTGTATTGTTGTGCTTGTTTGTCTGTCATCCTGCTTGAGCAGGCCCTTCTCCTTTTGACCCCTGAATTTGGTGTACATAAACCATGCCTGTAAGTTTTACTCCTTGTCTGAAGAAGTGGATTTGATCCAGGAAAGCTAACAATAAAAATATAGCAGTTAGTCATTAAAGTGCTACAGTGTTTTTTATTTTGTTTTCTGATGTCCTAAGGCAGTGTTTCCCAAATGCTGGATTTTGGACTTCAATTCCCAGAAGCCTAAGTCATTTCCCCAAAGCACTGATCAGCCAATGTACTGACTGAGGCTTCTGGGAATTGAAGTCCACTAGTGGGCTGTGTACCCCTTGTTGGGAACCACTGTCCTAAGGAGGTAATAGAACAGGGACAGACATTATCTTTCATTCCTGTCTCTTGAGGAAGCAGGATGGAAATCTAAGGATTCTGTCCTATGAAGGTAAAAGGACAGGGACAACTGATGACTTTCATTCCTGTCTCTTGAAGCATTCTATCCTGTGCTGGTAATAAGACAGGGACATCTGTCTAACTTTCTAAGAACCTAAAGGGCTTACAGGAGAGTAAATGTAGATGATAGGACATAGATAGATTTTGTTATGTTCCATAGGTGCTTGCTGTGTACTTTCTATCTGCGTGTTTTGTAGAAATGTTGCAATCTTTTACCCATGTTTTTCTACTTTTCACCCCTTTTTTTTCTTTAATAACACTTATAAAATCAATTTTAGCATTTGGATCTCAATTTGGTTAGGGAAAATCTTGTAGTAATTCTAGTCCTTGACCAAACAAGTTACAGTCTACATTGGTTATTGAATATTCTTGCTTTTGGTAAACTAAATACTGTATGAGGCATTGGGAGCAGATTTTACGATTGCCTTAGCCTTTCCATCTATTCTCTGAACACCCTCTGAGCTCAGGGTAAAGGAACAAGGACAGGTGGGACAGGCATTGGAAAGCCAGCCTGAATGATGGGTTTTGTGACGGTTACTCACTGGGGTACTATGCAGTGGTGGGCAGCCAAAATTTTTACTACTACACTGTGGGTGGAGCCAGCATCATGACATCATGGGCAGAGCCAACATCATGATGTCATGGGCGGAACCAATGATGTGGGTGGAGCCAATGAAAAAATCCATAAAAATAAGTATACATAAAAATACAAATTAAATAAACATAAAAATACACATAAAAATACATTAAATACACATTAAAATCAATACGCATTAAATAGACATTAAAGCACATAAAAATACAAATTAAATACACATAAAACACTAACTTTAAAAATAAATACACATTAAAATATACCCACCCACCCCACACCCAAAGGTGAGTCACTTACCCTGGGGAGCAGGCTATAGGGAGCTTCAGGCTAGCAGCTTCTCTTCCTCCTCCCCGCTTGGTAGGACAGCAAGGAGGCTGCGCATGCAGTGGGGGAACCGGCGAAAAGGTAAGCCCTCGAGGTGGTTTTCCCCCAGAAGCTGCTACCGGTTCTCCGGGACACCGGTAAAAGTTACTACCGGTTCTGGCGAACTGGTGCGTGCCTATTGCTGCCCATCACTGGTACTGTGCATTCCTTGCTGCTTTCTATTATCCCTTGTTTATATTTCAAAGGGATTGCGGTGGTAATAAAATAAATGTTAATCAACTCCGCTGTGTCTTGCCTACGCTCCAGTGCTATAAAACCAGCAAGAAGCTGGCACTGGAGAAGTACAATAAATGCTCTTCTAACCTTCAGAAATTGGTACAGGTGGGTGAACAGGTTTTAGTGGAACATCAAACCTTCCATGCAGATAATTATGAAATTGCTCTGGGAGCATAGATCACCTCACAGTGGGGGCAGTGTCCAGTAAGCTGTTTTCATAGTGGCAGTCAGCTAGATTTTAGAGAGAAAGCCATATACTTTTAGTTATTCGTATATGAATAATTCAAATATATACCCAAAGTAGAAGCCAAGAAGGAAAGGGAGCAAATAATAAGGGCTCAATCTCCTCCTCAGTCCAAAGAAGCAGCTGGCTTACTTTGATAGTTTGGGCTGAGAAATTAAAATGCCAGAATAGGATATTATTTTAGCATCAGAGGCCTGCTAGTTAGAACTCCATGGAGGAGGGAAGGGAGGGATACAATCCTTAAAATGTTAATACAGTCAAACCTCGCATAAAGAGTGCCTCGCTTAAAGAGTAACTTGCTTAAAGAGCAGAATTTTCTCTGAATGTTCGCTTCGCTTAACAAATAAAACCAAACATAAATTCACTTAACAAATAAATCGGGGTTCGCAATCCCCACCCCCTCCACCAGAAGTCACAATGGGTCACTTACAATGGTGCTTTGCTTAAAGGGCAAACTCGCTTAAAGAGCAATCCTGTGGAATAGATTATGCTCTTTAAGCAAGGTTCAACTGTATATTGTTTTATAGCAACAGCCTGAGAATATCTCTGCCAGGGTCCCAATGGATCAAGGAAGGGGAAATGTTCCTGTTGAAAATGAACAGCAGATGCAGTTCTCTAACCCTTCAGAAAGCTAGGTTTCTTTGACAGATAAAATCCCAAAGAAGAAGAAAAAATTCTGAAGGTTTGGATTCCCAGTACTTTTGCAAATGAGAATTAATAGAGATACACCCCCTTGACAATATTAGGAGACAATAAACATTTCAAAACAAATTCCCCTTTATAATATATTTAACATGAGTACAGTTTAACATGTACAGCGAAATCGCAGCACTTGGAGGTTGCATTGGGTAGCCAAATCCACCCCCCAAGCACAGCAATCCTTGCCAATGCAAAAGGGGCGGGGAGAAAGGCGCTCGTTCCCACGCATGAGCGCACGGAGCGAGCGCCTTTCTCCCCGTCTGTTTTGCATTGGCAAGGATCACTGTGCTTGGGGGGTGGATTTGGCTACCAAATCCACCCCCCAAGCACAGCGAAATCGCAGCAAGGTTTGCCCCTGAAGTCAGGGCTTTTTTTAAGCATTGTTCGATACATGCATCGGACAACGCTAAAAATCGGATAACGTCATGACTTGTGGAACCAAGTCATAATGTTGTCCGAGGTTTGACTGTATTATAATAATACATACCACACCTATAGCATTGTTGATCTTTAAGCGTGGCCTCATGGCCTGCTTGTTATCTGAGGGAAAGGAGATGTATTTATACTTTGAAAGGATGATACAATTCATGTCCTTGTTAATTATTATTTGTGCAATTTACCCTCCTACCTGCCTCAGCAGAGTGACTTCTAAACTGACAAAGTGATTGCCCACCAACAAAGTTTTTATCCTCCTCTTGCTTCTCTCCAGTTTCTCTTCAATTATACAGTGGAACCTCAGTTAACAATAAAAATTGCATAACAAAAGGAAATCCATAGAAAATAGTGGCTCGGTTTACGACCCCCCCCCCCCCCCCGAACGGATTAATTGGTATTCAATGCATTCCTCTGGGAAACTGCATTTTGGTTAATGTATTTTGGTTCTCAATGCATTCCTATGGGAAATTGCATTCAATGCATTTCTATGGGAAATTGGGTTAAAGTAATTAACACTGTAAGAAACGTCCCAAAGAACACATTAATTATGTTAACTGTTAGTACACATTGCAAAAAAGCTTCACATATTACCTTCTGTAGTTTAAATAATTTCATGCCACCTTCTTATAGATGAGATATGACAATCCAGTATTTGAAAGAATACTGTTACTCTTAGCAGTCTTCAAAATTGGTATAGGGGACAAGCCTGAAGCTCAGCATAAAACATAATTGTGCAAACACACCTACCTTTCATTCTGATATCTCAGCTTTCAAAAAAAAAAAAAACAAAAAAAAAAAACACCCAACTCTTTCCTTCACAAATGAAGATCAATCTGCTATTTCAACTTGAAATAAAATGTACCACATTATTCCACTATCTCAAAGTTATCATCGCCAGCATTGTGATGTGACTAATATGAACAAAGCAATGTTCTCTCTTCACCCCACCCCCCAGATATATTAAACAATATTTCAGATTGACTGCAGTCATAGGCGATATAGTTGTTGTTCACTGTAACATTGATTGTTGTAAGAAAGCTCTGAATAATTGTTATTTCCTTAAATACTGTATTAATCTCTGGAGAAATACATGAAAATGCAAATAAGGCTGATAGCAGATGAAAATGATGGAAACAAAGGTGGTGTTAGAAATTATTCCCTTGTGTTTCTTTTTAAATTATACAGTGCTTTGGAACATTCTAAAACTATGAGCATAACACATTTCCCTTAAAATAAGACCTGCTGAATATAATAGGATTTGTTTTTGAGGAAACATTATAGTCAACCAATGGCTGTAATCCTGCTCATTAGTTAACCAAAAGGCATATGTTTTCGGAGGTGAATTGCCTCAAGTTAATAAATCTCTGCAGGTGTTATCTGCTGCATATAGAGTTGTGTGACTACAGAAATTCCTTAACCTGAGGTAATTCATCTCCAAAAGTTACACCTTTTGCATAACTGATGAATAGAATTTCAAGCATTATATCAATCAGTAACAGACAACCAGTCAATAAGTTACTATTAATAAGCCAATCAATCATTCTGTCACCTATAACTTCTATATTCTGAACGGAAAAGCTATATTTATCTCTATTATACATACGCTCCACAATTAAGCACCTGCATTTGGTATATATAAACCATGCCTGGAAGTTTCACTCCTTGTCTGAAGAAGTGGACTTGATCCACAAAAACTAACAATAAAAATATACCAGTTAGTCTTTAAAGTGCTACAGTGTTTTTGTTTTTATTACTTTTTTGTTTTAGTTTTCTGATATGCCTGAACCACAGACTAACACGGCTACTATTCCAAAAAAGCTCCACAATTAAGGAACTCTCAACCTGCTTTGGTTCCCATGTCCATTTACAGGTAAACCAGGAGAAGGTGTTGAGATGAAGCTCTCTCACATTTACGAGGAAGGGGAGTAGTAGCTGTGCTTGGGATTGTTAGCTGTAGTATCAAGTATCAAGGTGGTACCCAAGGAAATATTATTGCCCCTCCCCACCCAAAAAACAAACAAAACAAAAACAGGTTTAGGACAACAAAGAAGAAAATTAGATGTAGAATGAGATATTCTTTATGTGGTCTCAGTGGTCCTCTAGAAGATTAAGAAGAAGACTTAGTTTAATTCTGGTGTTGCCAACTCAAGCAAATTCTAATCAGTCTGGCACTCAAAATTCCATACCACTAAATAGGGTGAGGATCAGTGATTGTTAGACATAAGCCCCATTTCCTTCCTTACAAGATTGTGCACTGGTTCAACTAATGAACAACAAAGAGTTTTAGGGCATCTTAGATTCTTAGAGGTTTTATAAAGAACGAGAACTGTTTAAGATCATTTTAAAAAGAAAGCTACAAAACCTTGGGCATATCATGATGTATTGAATACTCCAACTCATTATGCAAGGGAAGATCCTTGGGAAGAGAGGCCCTGGACATAGACAGGCTTCATGGCTAAAGAACCCAAGAGACTGGTGTGGCATGTCCTCAGAAGAGCTGTTAAAAGGAGTTAAGAATAAGAAAATGATCGCCATGATGATAGCCAATATTCGGAATGGATACGTCACTTGAAGAAGAAGCAGTAGCTTTTGTGGACTATAGCCCACTTAGACAGTACATAAAAGCTGATGCCTAATAAGACCTGTAAACCTTTAAGGTGGCACAAGACCTTCACAATAGTTGCTGCAACAGATTAAGATGCTGCACCTGGAAAAGCCAGAGAATGTGACTTGGGTTTGCCAAAAATGAGCAACTTCTTTGGAATTGCATTATGTAATCAGGAAGAGGAAATTTCCCATCTGGATTTCAAAAGATGTCATGTAACAAGAGAATCCTGTTCTGCCTTACTTCCAAGATATTTAAGATTCCTTCCAGATGTTTCATAAATGCATCCATGCAGTCCAGAAACCCTCTGATTGCACTTCATTCCATCCTACCCATGAAGAGCACAAAATGTTCAAAGGCTATGGAAACCGTCATTCCAGGAACATATATGCTTGGTGAAGGGCAACAATAATGACAGCTAAGAGAAAGGTCCCTTGCTTTCAAAGCTCAGGAACTACTAGCATGAACAGATAAAACCCTGGGCCTTTTGTTAGAAAAGTGAGTTCTATCAAGGACACCTGACAGGTGGTTAATAAGAGAAGAGGTTGAAGCAAAACTTACAGAAGCAACTTTTTGGACTACAGGTCCAAGCCAGTATGACCAATGGCCAAATGAACTTTCCCAAGCATTTCTCTTAAGATTGTGATTCACCTTACATTCAAAGGAGAATTCCCTTTGAGAAGTCCTTTAGCTCAATTGTGGGATACATTTATCAATGGTCATCAATTTCACCCATCCTATCTTTCCTTAGATAGCATGGGGAAAAACATAGCCCAGCCTTAGAGAGCCATGGCCAGTTAATTGCTTATCTTGCTAAGGTAGAGGACCACCAGTTGCAACTTAGTACAAGACAACTACAGTACAGTATCTTCATTCTTGGTGGAAAGTGCTTGCCATTGCAAACTTCTTGGAGTTGCTCAGGGTTGTGGTGCTCATCTCAGTATATAGTCAAAGAGCCAGTGTTGTTTGCATCTGCAGGTTTCTGTGGTCATGTGGCAGGTATGACTAAACACTGGAGCTCACGGACACACTGTTATCTTTCCTGCCAAAGCAGTACCTATTTATCTACTTGCATTTTTTTCACTTTCAACCTGGAAGAGAGATGGGAACTCACTCCATTGTGCAGTACTTGCATCTGAACTGCTGAACTGCTGACCTTCTAATCATCAAGTTCAAAGTCTTAGCCACGAAGCCACAGCAATCCATAAATTAAAGGTAAGGTAAAGGTCACCTTTGCTTGAAACCCAGTTGTATCCGACTCTAGGGTTCAGTGCTGTCTGCGTCTGTAGTCATTTTTTTAAAATTATATTTTTATTAAATTTCAAATAAAAATACTAATAAAACAAACTATACAATATCAAAAAAATTATACAAACATATTATTTCCACATTTATGTTCGATTACCTTCATTGCAGGCAATTTTTACCACTTTTTTAAATATTCAATATGGCATCCGATTTTCATTTTAATAACTAACTCAGAATCACACCTCAGTATTATATACAATGTCCGAGAGGTTTCAATCTGTCACAGCAGTCTTTCAAAATTTCCAAAAACTCATTTGATCGGGTGCTGGCTTTATACCCTTATCCCTTCTCGTATGTTCTACAAACGGTCGCTAAATTTTCAAAAATCTATTTTCTTGAACTATGCCTTTTTTGGTATTCAATTCCCATGTTAATTTATCATTTAAAACAAGTTACCACATTTCTTTGTACCAGTCTTCAATTTTTAAAATAGCATCATTTTTCCAGTTTCTCACAATACATTGTCTACCTGATGTTAACATTACAGATATTAACTCTTTTTTTATCTTCATCCACTTTTATACTGTCAATATCCACCAGCAATACTATACTTGGCCCCAACTCAAGTCGCATCTCCATAATTCTTGAGATTTCCTCTTCAATTTCCCCCCAAAAATCTTTTACCACATTACAACTCCACCACATATGTTCCCGTTACTTGCTTACATCTCCAACACACCTTACTTATCTTCTTGTCTATCTGATGTAACCTAGCTGGGGTCAAGTACCATCTCCATAACAATTTGTAATTATGTTCCTTTACCCTTACAGACATAGTTCTCATAATTCTTCTTTGCCACTTTTTCTTCCATGCTGATTCAGTAATTTTAACATTCAAATCTTGTTCCCAAATGCTTTTTTAAGTTTCTTGTGGTCTACCTTCTTTATTCAGTATCTTGTAGATCTTGCTAACCATACCCTTGATAACCAATTTTCCCTTTCCTAATTTTAATATCAATACTTCGAAATCCATTTTCCCCCTTTCCAAGCTCCTTTCATTTAAATATTTTCTATTCCAATTATTTACAGATATAATTTGAAACCAATTCAATTTTATCTGAGTAAACATCTCAAGCTTTTTCTCTCTATTTTTACAGGCCCAAATCCAATCCTTCAACATTACCACACCATTTTTGATAAAAACTTCCTTCATCCTACTGTCAGTTTTTATAGGAAAAGTTTTAATATCTTCCATTTCTATGATCGGGGATATGTCAGGTGCCAATTCCTTCTTCACCTTCTTCCATACATTCAAGATTACCTTTTTTATTTTATTTTTAATAGCCATTTTCTTTACATCCTTATCTAAAAAAATTGATTTACCTACTTGGGACAGCTCTCTCATCTCTATTCCTTCCCAGATTGTATCCTCTTTCATTAAAATCTTCACTACATTCTTTATCTGAAAAGCTCTATAATAGCACATAACGTTCGGTAACCCTAAACCTCCTTCTTTCTGAGATAAATACCATAAGTTTTTCGGTAGTCTTGATCTACGCCCTCCATTACAATAATTATTTAACATATTTTGATATTCTTTTATCTCCTTGTCCTTAAATTGGACTGGCAGGCTATCAAACAAAAAATTTAGTCTCTGTAACAACATCATTTTACATAAAGCAACCCTGCCAAACCAAGATAAATTCAATTTTTTATATTGTGATATTTTATCCTTAATCTCCTTTTTTCCTTATCATAATTTAACCTCTTGAGATCATCTATTTTATCTGAAATATTTATCCCCACGTTTTTCAAATTATCTCTAACCTGTATTTTATACTTTTATTTTTTTTCTGTTCTTCTTTATCCACATTACACAATATCATCTCCGATTTATCCCAGTTAACTCAGTCCTGTAGTTTCCTTAAGTATTTTTAAATGTGTTTGTATTCTTTCTAATGTCTCCATGGGTTGTTTCATAATTACCAATGTATCATCCGCATACAGGCTTATTTTATTATTTTCTATTTCAATTATACTCTTGTCCTCTCTTATGGCACTCGCTAACGTTTCCATAGCCATTATAAATAATATTGGAGATAATGGGCAACCCTGCCTTGTTCCCGCTTCTAACTTTATATCCTCTGTATAACTATCATTCACCTTGATACTGGAGGAACCCTGTTGATATAATTGTTCAATTAGTCTTCTAAACTTATTCCCAAACCTATACAATTTAATAATCTCATTAATTGTTTCCCATTGCAATGAATCAAGTGATTTAAAAATATCCAATGATAAAAATCCTACTTTTTCTATGTTTTGTTCTGTAAAATCTATTAAATCCAAAACTTTCCTTGTCAAATCCGCCATATGTCTTCCTTTCAAAAAACCTACCTGATCCTTGTTTATATAATTACCCATTTCTATAGTCATGTGGTAGGCATGACTAGACACGGGAGTGCACAGAATGCTGTTTCCCTTCCCACCAAAGTGGTCCCTATTTATCTACAGTACTTGCAATCTCTTGCTTTTGAACTGCAAGGTTGGAAATTGCTGGGACAGTGCCAGGAGCTCATTCTGTTGTGCAGCCAGGGCCGTAGCCAGAATTCTAAATGGGAGGGGGAGGTTTCGGGAGAGGCAAAAAAAAATTCAGGAGGGGCAACAATGTGTCACACTCACATATATAACATTGGCATTCTGGGGTGGGCTGTTAGATCAGGAGGGTTTTCACCCTCCTGGCCCTCCTGGTTATCGAAATCCGACCTTCCAGTCTTCATGTTCAGCATCTTAATCACCTGAGTCACTGCAGCCCCTGAAATGAAAGGTACTCTCCTACTAACATAAGAAAAGGAAAATGTGGCTCACTAGATGCTGTTGAATAAGCTGATTAGAGTTTCATTCCAAGTACTGTAACATGTGGTAGGTAAGAAGTTCTGAGGAAAACTTCAAAAAGCCATCAAAATCATACATAGTCACATCCTCATTACACACACTCTCATACAGATAGAGTGTGCCTTAATTTCATAATTGCTCAACAGGTGCCCCCTCCCTGCCATGTTTTAGAATACCAGTCCTACCACTGCTGGTCTGGCCTGGTTATCCTGCTGTGGTAATAGAGTAGACCATACTGCCAACAACTCAACATTGATTGTCAGGTGGTACTTAACTAACCAGACAACCCTGAGGACTAAAGGCCTTGGGTGGTGAAATCCACAGGGAATTGTGATGGTCCCCAAATGGATTAAATCCCACTTAAATCCATCTTGATGGAGGTCAGCATCTTCATCAATACTGGCCCGGGGCTGATGAGGACTTTGTGTGCCAAAAGGGCTCAGGACCAGAAAGTGACTCACGGAACTGGATTAGTGGTATGGGTATCATGCTGCGATGTGGAAGGCAGATGGAAGGCCACTGCATTATACAGTTGTACCTCGCTTAAAGAGCATAATGTGTTCTACAGAACTGATCTTTAAGCGAGTTTGCTCTTTAAGTGAAACACCATTGTAAGTGACCCATTGTGACTTCTGGGGTAGGGGAATTGCGAAACCCAATTTATTTGTTATGCAAGTTTTTGGTTGGTTTTATTTGTTAAGCGAAGCAAACATTCAGAGAAAATTCTGCTCTTTAAGTGAGTTACTCTTTAAGCGAGTCGCTCTTTATGCGAGGTTTAACTGTATTGTCAGGAGAATCTTCATTTGGCTGATCACCATGAGGATTGCCATTATTTGGAATCAGATATGGCACTTGCAGAAAGAGAAGAACAAGCCCAAGAACACAAACAACAAGAAGAACAAGAGGACAAGGACTAGGGGGAAGAGGAAGTAGTCGTCCTATCACTGGGACTTCCCAAAGATGAAGCCCAGAACATCTGGATGGCTTTCATTTCACCACCCTTGCTATGTGGGTTGTCCTCACATGGGCAAGGGGACAATTAAAAATTGCTTGACCCTCCCTTTCCACTCCAGACACCTACTTTGTAAACAAATAGCCTGCAGCTGAAACAAAATCTTTTAACAAGACATATCAGCTCCCTGCCTTTCAATCTTCAGCAGTTCTACCATACCAAATGGAGCTTGCTTCCCTCATTCTCTGTGTTTCCATGCTTTTAGGCTCTACTGGGTGTCCTTTTTGTCAATCCTGGCTCGTTGGTCAACTTGCTGCTTGATCAGCTACGGAGTTCTGAGGGGGGTTGATTGGCTGTGTTAGATTAAGTTCAGACAATGATGTCACAACTTGTTCTGTTCTGCTTAACTCCACCACAATTTACCCTACTTGCACATTTGTGTCTGTGAAAGAGTTGGCCCAACAGAGCACCGTCAAATTACCTCACCTTCCGGAGCCTCAGGACAGATGAGACAGCAGTGAAAATGGGCTTCTGAGTCACTTGCTCAGAGATATCTCTCTGCAGTGGACAATTAAAGCACCGACAATGGAAATGCACAATACTTTCTATGGATCTGGGTGAATTTGTCACTTACCCAATAGGTGAGCGATCCCTGTTTGGGTTATCCACAGACTGTCATGATCAAAGGATGGGGTGTTTCTTCCTTTTACCCAGTATTGGTAGTGAGAAGGGCCTTCCTTTTATTCCCCTCCACTGGTCTACTGTAGGTGTGATGACACACAACAGACAATGTGAGAAGGAAGGAAATGAAAGAATGGTGGTACTAGACAACCACATTTGGCTATTGTCAAATATTGCCATACAATGAATGCAACCAAGAATGTTACTGTGCTCACAGAAGAATTATTACCCAGCCATCAACATCATCTTATCAAAGGGTTAGGGGTAAAGATTACTTGTTCTGTAACCTTGTGGGCTATGTGTGGCTTTGTGGTTAAAATGCTTAACTTCTTCAAAAGGTCAGTAGGTCAGCAGTTCGAGAGCCGAGTTCTGTATGACAGAGTAAGCTCCCGTCGTCTGCCCCAGCTTCTGCCAGCATAGCAGTTGGAAAACAAGAAATTGCAAGCAGATAAATAAGTACCACTTTGGTGGCAAAAGTAACAGCGTTCTGTGTACTCCAGCGTCTAGTCATGCATGTCACATGACCATGGAAATGTCTGCAGATACAGAAAGCACTGGCTCTTTGGCTGTAAATGGAGTTGAGTACCCCCACCCCACCCCTAGAGCTAGACATGATTGGCTTTTGAACAAGGGAGAACTTTACTTTTAACCTTGACCCAAGAATGTTGCTTACATCATATAGTTACATCAGTTTTGACACTACTTCAGTTGGATAGCTCCATCCTATATAATCTTGCAATTTGTATTTTGGTGGGATACTTACAATTCACATCTAGATCATCCCAGTGCACTGTAAATGCTAAGTATAGTACGTAGCTCATTGCACTAAAAATCTGAGGAGTCCTTCTGCTGTTGCTGGGACTGTGATAATAAACTGCTGTACTAAGCAGTGTAGATGCACTCTTGTGTGTTACCAAATCAGAACTGGCTTACAACAAACCTAATAGGGCTTTTCAACTGAAGTCCATCTCATCAGATGACCATTTATGCCAAACAAAATCTGGTAGTCCCTAAAGTAGGGGTGCCCAAACTTTTCAGGGTGTGGGCTGGTCATGTGGATCAGCGGACGGGTCATGTGCTTTAGTGGGCTGGTCACATGGTTCCTCCTACCTGAAGCAAAAGTTAAAAAAAAAACACCTTGCAATCTCTTTTGCAACAGGATGAGATAGATTCTAAGCTGCCATTTTCTCTGCTTAAACCAAGGGTGCCCAAACTATGGTCCATGAAATGGATCCGGCCCCTGCTGTCAATTAATCCGGCCCACACACCCTCATCTCTCCTGGAAGCAGAAGTAAAACCAGTGATGGGATGTAACAGGTTCTCACCAGTTCTCCAGAACCGGTAGTAACTTTTCCAAGTGTCCTGGGGAACTGGTTGCAGGTTTTGGGGGGAACCACCTTCGGGGCTTACCTTTTCACTGCACATGTGTGCCAAGCACTTGGTGTGCATGCACGCCTACAGTGCTTGGCACACATACACGACCTCTTTTCTGTCCTCCCAAGCGGGGAGGAGGAAGAGAAGGTGCTAGCCTGAAGCTCCCTATAGCCTGCTCCCCTAGATATCCTAGAGAACTGGTTAGGCAAAGACTTAGTTCCTATCTTCTTTAACTGTTGAAAAGTTGAAAAGTGCCAAAATGAAGCCATCTTGTGGTGAGTTCATTCTGTAGTTCCTTCCATCTGACTTAGTGTGAGAAAGATTAGCCAGAATAAGCTTTAAACTCTGGTTTAAAAGCTCTGGTTGATTTGTGTTGTGGGTGGGTGTATTTTAATGTATTTTTATTTTATTTATTTATTTATTTTATTTACGGGTTTGTGTTGTGGGTGGGTGGGTTGAGGGGTGTGTGTGTTCGTGTGTGCACTTATTTTTATTTTATATTATTTTTTAATTTTTTCTTCGTCCCTGCCCACAACGTCATGACGTTGGCTCCGCCCGTGACATTATGATGTTACCTCTGCCCACACTGTGATGACATCACGGTGGGGTAGTAAAAATTTTGACATCCCACCACTGAGTAACACGCGTCCATACGGGCGTGTTTACCTTCTGCTTCTGGTAGCAATGAGGGTTCATGGGCCAGATGAATTGGCATGTGGGGCATATCCGGCCCACAGGCCATAGTTTGGGCACCCCTGCCCTAAAGTGACACGAGTCACATGTGACACCCGCACCTGTACACAAACACACGCTCATAGTGTTTAAAAGACGGGAGTCCGAACACACCCTGGAAACACCCCCCCTCCCTCATATCCCTTCTCTCGCTCCGTTTCCCAGGTTGGAAACGTAAACCCGACCGACCCGCAACAAAGCGCATCTCTCCGCACCGCAACCCCCTCTAGACACCTGAGAGCCAGGCTGTCCTCTCGGCCCCGCCTCCCTCCCATGTCTCCGCCCCCGGACCTGCGATTGGTGGAATTGCTCCTGAGGGGCGGGGCATCCCCGTTGGTGTGGGGAGGAGGGGGCACGGATGGTGAAGATGCTTCGGCAGTCCAAAGAAGGAAGGGAGGCTGGAGCAAAGGGCTCGTCGGAACGCGCGCAGGTAGAGACTTGGTTTGACAGTGGCTCAAGATCTCCGGAGGGTCGCCCACCGGGGGAAGGTGATGGTGGGTGGCTGACCCAGACAGCCAGTGGTTTGAGTCCCCTTGGCGCGCACTCGAGAGAGAGAGAGATCGGAGTAAAACGGAGTCGCTACGGGTAACATCTTCTCGTAGAGGCTACTTGATTTGACGGAGATTCCTCTCCAAGGCGAAGATCCGCGTGGGATCTTGCGAAGCCCGGGCAGCCTTCCTTTCAGCCAGGTAAAGAACTCGTGTGAACTGGCGAAAGATGCGTGTTTCTGGTGGGTTCTGGTCAGTTTCCTCCGGGTCTCTTCCTTTGGCTCTAATACTTTGCGATCTCGGAGCCTCTAAGACTCGAGATCACCTTTTTTTTTTTGCTGGCTGTTTAGCTTCAGACGTGTTGGACTACAAATTCCATAATCCTAAAACAGTATGCGTCCTGGAAGTTATAATCCAATGCATCTGGAGGGCACGTCTGGCTACTCCAGAGTGGAGCAGAATGATGGTTCTTTAGACGTCATTCCTGTCAGTAATTTATAGTAAGGTGCTTTAAATTACTGGGGAAATGTCCACTCCCCAAACCAGCTTTACCGCAATTACTGTAAACAAGTTTTAAGTACTGTATGAGGCTTCTGACATAATGCACATGGGCAGGGTTGAACTGTAAGTGACACGTGGATCACTACATTGCATAGTTTAGATTTCTGTGCATTTTAAAAACACTGCTGAGTATTATCTGCACTTCTGATCAGTATGTTTTGCTGGGTCCAGGGCTGGCTTTCCAGAGAATTTTCTGTGTTGTTTTTCAGTCCCAAGTAACCAAAGGAGAGTATTCTGGAGATTATCTGAGTTGCATCTTAAAAGGCTGGTTAGCGTTAAATAGCTTGAAAGTAAAGATTGTTAGGAATTGGAAGCTGATATCCCATGTGAGTCACCGGATGAAATCACTGTGTCTTTCTCTGAGGTGTTTTTGCAAATACTGTACTGGACAGGCTCCCTCCCCCTTTCCCGATTCACAAGGGTTGAGATACAGTTACTGTGTGTTTTTAGATGTTAATTGGGGGAAACCCAGATGTAGTAGACTTGCAACCTGATCTCATAGTCCTGACCTCTCATTCTGTTGATTAACATCCAAGTAAATGTGTTTAGGGTTGTAACTTGAATCATTATAAACAACTGAATGCATTTAATCTTCCTTGAAAAATCTTGCTTGTTGTTTGAAGTTTTGCTTGACAGCAGGACTGGCTAAATTTGTGATGAGAAAATCCATCAGGAGTAATTGGCCATCATGCCCAATTACCGGAGCTTTTATACTCAGAGCTATTAATACTGGCGGCATACAAAGAGAAGGCTTGTTTTGTCCACACTCTGCTTGAATATGTTCCAAGAATATCTGAGGGGGATCTTTTGGAAATAAGGTCTTGGATTAAATGGATATTGCTCTGATTTCACAAGGTTGCTCTTAAACTAGGCTCTCACACTATTGCGTTATATACCATCAAGTTGCCTCTGATTTATAGCAATTACAATTGCACTTGTATATTGGCCTTTAGGATGTAGCTTAGCACATTCTCTGAGCCATTTGTAGGTAATTAGCATTCCCCCTGCCCCACCCCACTAAGAACTAATTTTACCAATGATGGATGGCTGAGCCAACCCTGTATTCATTGCAACTGAACTCTGATTGTTACCAGAGTTTTGGCTGCAGTACTGCAGTTTAACCACTGTGCTGCAAAGAATCTCTGTGGATTTGGGGTCTCCAAAATACCCTGTACTGACCTAGACATGGAAGCAGCAGCAGCTGCCTGACTAAGCAGCTCTAAACTCAAGGCTGCGGCTTCCTTTGCAGAATCAATCCATCACATATTTGATCTTCCACTTTTCCAGCCATTACTATCTTTTCTAGCAAGTCTTGCTTTCTCAGGATGTGCCTAAAATATGACAGCCTCAGTTTCATCATTTTTCCTTCCAGAGAAAGTTCAGGCTTGATGTGCTCTAGGACCCACTTGTTTGTCTTTCTAGTGGCCAAGGGTATCCACAAAGATATCCTCAAGTGCTGTGTTCCTATATAGATCATTTAAGTTAAGCAAGGAATGTAGGATTTTGTTGGACTTTATTGCTTTGGTATCTGATCACCTAGCTTTCCTAGTGTCCTTCAGTAGTATGCTAAAGTACTTTTAGACCAGGGGTTCCCAACCTTTTTACACCATAGGCCTGGCCCCGGCCAGTGATGTGATGTCAAAAATTCTACTACCACGCCATGACGTCATGGATGTCATGGGCGTGGCCAACGTCATGACGTCATGACGTCATGGGCGGAGCCAACGTCATGACGTCATGACGTTGTGGGCAAGGCCAAAAATAAAAAAATAAAATAAAATAAATAAACATGCACACAGACCCGTAAATAACTTAAATAAATAAATAAAATAAATAAAATAACAATTAAATAAAAGTACAACCACCCACCCAAAACACAAATAAATCACCCACCCACCCTAAATATAAAAGCCTCACTTACCTTCCTTGGCGCCGACGAACCTCCATGTGGCCGGGGCCACCCGGCAAGGCACGCTGCCCCCGACTGTGGCCGTTTCCTCCTACGAAGGCCGCGGCCGGCCCTGCATCCGCCGGCCACGGCCGCCACAGCTGCCTGCAGCCCCTGCCTGGCCACCGAACTCCCATGGGCACGTTGGTGCCTGGCCGCGCCGTCCGCCTGCGCCGCGCCCTCCTAGGGACTTGGGCCCGACAAACCCCCATGCCCTGGGTAAGCCCGGCGGGGCTCGCCACTGCCGCATTGTCTTCTGCCGGGCGCCTGCAGCTTCCTCGGGCCGTTGCCTTTTCGGCCCCGCCGGGCTTACCCAGGGCATGGGGGTTTGTTGGGCCCAAGTCCCTAGGAGGGCGCGGCGCGGGCGGACGGCGCGGCCAGGCACCAACGTGCCCGTGGGAGCCAGGTGGCCGGCTAGGGGAGGTGCCCTTCTCTTAGGGCTGCCGCCGCTGCTGCCGGAGCCACTCTAAAAAGGGGCGGCTCCAGCTTCGGAAGATTTTTTTTTTTTAAATTGGAGCCATTTGGCTCCAATTTAGTGCGCATGTCCAGAAACTCAATATGACGCATGCACAATGCGTCAGATTGAGTTTCTGCACATGCGCAGTCAATTGGAGCCATTTTAGCTCCGATTAAAAAAAAAATTCTTTCGGTGAGGCGTCTGGAACCGGACGCCTCAAAAGTGGACTCCCCTCCCGGAGAACTCTCCGGGATTGGTCCTACCGGTTCCAGGGATCCGTCTGGAACCGGGGACATCCCATCACTGGCCCCGGCCCCTGACAGCTGAGTGGGCTGGACCACTCCCCCAGAAGCAGAAGTAAATGTGCCCGCTTCCATGTTTACGACAGCTGCGGGCGCATTTATGACTGACGTAACTGGGTTTATGCAGGCATGGGGGTGTTTCATGACTCAACATGGAAATTTCAGGCTCCCAGTGAGATATTTCACTTTCCAAAGGGGAGTACTGGAATTTCCTCCCCCCCCCCCACACACACACAAAGTAATTTGCACAACTTGTCTACTCAAAACTAGTATCCTTTCCCTTTGGCAAGCAACATATTAAGCCTGTGAAAGAGAAATGATGCTACCAATAGAAGGAGCTCCTTCAACTTCCCTGCAATAAAATAGATTTATCTTAAGTTGGCAAGCTGCAGGACAGAAGGGGGAAGTCTTTAATTATGGAAAATATCGCTCTACTGGTGATGTCATCACCTTTTTGCAGGTGTAACTAAACAAGAGGATTTCAGCCAGTGGTGGGCATCAGCAGATTCGCACCAGTTTGTCAGAACCATAGCAGAAATTCTGGCTGGCCCCGCCCATCTAAGTTTTGAAATAAAATAGTCCTACTTTGGGTGCAACACAGGGCTCCCCCCTGGCCACGCCCACCATACCACGCCCACAGTGTGGTAGTAAAATTTTTTTGAGCCCACCACTGATTTCAGCCAACTATTTGTTGCATTCTTCAAAAGATATAAACACCATCTCTGGTGTTTAGAATTCAAAAGTTTCTAACCAAGCTCTAGCTCAGGAGTTCTCAGCCTTTTAAAGCAAGCGGCCAGTTCACTCTCCCTCAGTCAGCTTCAGGAGCCAGACAACCATTTTGCCCTTCCTCCACCACATGGCACTTCTGGGTGTGATGGAGGTAGTGGGGGGCCACATCAAATGCTACCACTGGCCGCATCTGGACCTTGGGCCACAGATTGAGAATCCCTGCTCTAGCTGTCCTTTTAAAAAGCATTTTGTGCAATTTTGCTTAGTTTCCACAAATGTAGTTCTTATTAGCATTTCCTTCTCTTGTTGGAAAGTTGGGGAAGTATTTCATCATCTTGCAGAAGAAAGGAAATCATTTCCTGGTTCTATTTTTTGTCTTGAGGATGAGACCACTGGTGTACGTCTGTACTGTACAGTTCAGATGGTAATGTGAGTTGTTTCAACATTTTCTTTGGATGTTCTAGCTATGAATTTTGTTAGGAATGCTCTAGCTATGAATTTTCCAAATAGACAGGGGTTGGACTCGATGTCTTTTGAGCTCTATAATACCTATACAACTCTGTTATACTATACGTCGAGCAGTGGGAATTGATTTCCGTATCACAGGGTCACCAGGGCTAACTGCAGATAGTTTGCTTTCCAGATTTCTCCTTCCTTTGATAGAAGTCTCTGCATTTCCAGTGGTTCATATAATTGTTAGGTGCTGTCCAAACAAAAGGGTACTGGTTAAACTGTTGTACTGCAGCCAATACTACTAATATTGTGAGTTTGATCCTGATGGGGAACAAGGCTCAGCCTTCCATCCTTCTGAGGTCAGTAAAATGAGTACCCAGTATGTTGGGGAAATGCTAATTACCTCACAAACCACCCAAAGAATGCACTAAGCACTATGATGTATAAGTGTTATTGCTACTATCTCTAGTCTTGAGATTGATCAGATATGTTGCGTTTGGTGGTCAAGTCATTCTCTCTGTGTGTGTTTTACGATAGGATCCTGGGTTTCTGCCCCAAAGCCTGGCTTTAGCAGCACCTCCGAGATCCTCTGTGTTCATGTCTTTCCAACAAACAACCCATTTTAATGGAAGAATCACAGCTGAGACTGTTTTTTTCCCTTGCACTTGTGTGGCTGAAGCAAAGAATGAGGGGGAAACACAAAGAATTGGAGGATTATTGTTCAGAAATGAAACTGAAGATATGGCATGTTTAGATTTGTCTTGGGCTGGCTGGTATATTTCCTGCTTCTGTGGGCTGAGTCTGTAATAGTTCTTCTACTTTGATATGTGTTGACAGGTTTGTTTTGGCTATCTTCACCAAGCACAGAGACCTATAGCAACATCATGTTCCAAAAGTGTAACCATGTGCTTGTTGCTAAGTCTCTAAATTTAGGGTTGGATGAGTTGCAAAACTGTGAGGGAGATAAGTAAGAGAAAATTTCTGGAGTTCACAAGGGAGGGAAGGATGAGCTATTGCTTTGTTTTGATCACAGGATGGTGGCCTGACAACAAAGACTCAGAGAGCACCCAGTGACTCGTTTCTTCCTCTGGAGACACAAGATGTAATGATTTATATATATGATGCAGTTGCTGGTGGGCATGAGAAAATTATTGCTTCAAAGCATCAATACAAAACTTCCTATATCTACACCTCTACTTTGTAAGGGCACAGCTAACCTGTTAAAATCACTGTGTGCTTGAATTTTTATTGCAATATTATCCTTTGGGAAAGTTTTTTTTGACAATCTTGCAAAGGCATCTATTAAACATAGGGATAAGGTATGAGTTCATGGGATGGGCCACAGGGAGCCTCTGAGACCCAAATATGCCATGTTTTCTGGGACCTATAGCATCTCCTGTTCTCCCATTCCAAAAAAGGATTTTTTAAAAAAAAATAAAACTGTCCTCTAGAGCAGGATTGCCCAAACTACATCCTGCCAGTTGAATCAGGCCCATGGTGGCAAATCATCTGGCTCACACCACCCCTGCCATTCCTGGAAGTGGAAATAAAACATGCCTGTGGATGTGCAAAACACTGCAGTAAATGCACCTGCAGCTGTTATAAATGTGTTTGATAGCCATGTGTGAATTTATAGCAGAGTTTTGTGCATGCATGGGTGCATTTTAGTTTGGGTGGGAGGGACCACGTGACAGGCCCACTGCACCCTGTGACCGGCCCATGGCCCGAAAAGTTTGGGCACCCTGCTTTAGAGAGTAGTCTCATGGCAAACCTAGATGCAGTTTAGAAAATGCCTGTCTACCAGCAGTTGTGTGAGACCATTGCTCTGTAAACTTTACACTGTAGTGTGGTATATACCAACCAGTAGCACAGTCTAGTAAAATAAAGGTCTTGATGAAATCATGCTTTGCTTTGACCTTCTCACTGTCAGGATTCTGGAAGCTGTCATCTCAGAGGCATGGCCACGTCACCTCCATGAGTTTTCCCTGTGGCTTTTCATGGTCTAGCAGTCACTCAAAAGAATTACATTTGCTCTTGAGATGATCCAGTGGCAGAGAGCATTATAAAGAAGATTTTTTTTTTAAATCTTCCATAGGCGTGGATGAAGATGGTTTTAATTCCTTTTTTATTTTTCCCTGGCTGCCTTTTAAAATCATTTCCTATAGCAGGGGTCCCTCAACCTTTGAAAAGCTGGGGACCAGGTCACGCTCCCTCAGACTGTTGAGGGGATGGACAGGTGTCCCCCACCACTGCCGCCACCACACACACCCTGCTCCCGAGCCCCACACTATTCTTCTGCTTACCGGCCTAGAGGTGCTGTGTTGTGTGGATGAAAGATACAGTATGTGCCTACAGCTACTGGAAAGGCTCCCCGTGGCCACTGGAAACACACACGCAGCTGCCAGAAAGGCCCCCACGGCTGCCAGAAACACCCTCATGGCTGCCAGAAAAACTCCCGTCACCACAAGAAACATGTCCGCTGTCCTTGCCTCAATCCTTGTTTCCTCCGCTTGGCTTGGCATGTCCCCAATGGCGCTCCATAGCAGGACGGATGTTGTAAGCCCTACAATATCTGCCCTGCTATGGAGTGCCATTAGGGACATGCCAAGCCAAGTGGAGGAGACAAGGATTGAGGCACAGGCAGTGGAAGCGATGGCTGGAGCAAGAGCGTTGGCCAGATGATTTGGTGCCAGGGGCCAGATACAGCCCATGGGATGTAGGTTAAGGATCTCTGTCCTATAGAGTTGTAGGGCTGTCCAGAAAGGAATTTCTGGTTCTCTCAACAGATACATAACAGAGAAGGTCATTCAGCTGGTAGTGTTCTCCTTGCTGGACCTTTTGAATCATTTTTCAAGTGCTGTAAAAGGACACAATCCCATCCGCAAAGGCAAATGGCCATCCTATTGCCTTTCCTCACCACCAGGTGACCTGAAACTTTTGATAAATGCATATTAATGAAACCTGCTTGCTGTCTGTATCCATTCATCACAAAGGCTGAAGAGCAAGGTAGAGAGAAAGAAACACACAGTCTGCAGAAAATGCTTCTGAAGGACCAGGCCACCCCGAAGGGCAGAGCTCTATCCTTGTTGTTGATGATCAACAATCATGTTACTTTAGAAGGAAGTTATATGAAATTCTAGCACTGATCTATCCTTTTTGGAGTCTAAAAGCCTACAAAGCTGGTTGGACTTGTTGTCCTGCCTGGCCTGCCAATGACATGCTGCTGTTGGTATGACAATATACCAGCTTCCACTATCTCCCTTGCCTCAGGCTTCTCCAGGTTCCCTCCTGAACCTCCAAAGCCAGCAGGCTCAATGCTGGAATCCCTGAGACTCCATAGTATGTAGTAGCCAGTATGTCTTCCTGCAATATACCTTGCAGCTCTATGGTAAACTCTCAAATACTGAGAGCCCTGACAAAAACTGTGGATAGTTTGAATAATTGGTAGCATTTAACATAGGTTTGGTGCTCCTGTTATTACTGCTTTTTAGATAAACATGCTTTGTATTGTAAAACAGAAGGTTGTTTATTCATCTTTAAGCATAAAAAGAATTGGTTTGAGGTTACAAAAAAATCCTCCAAACAATCTCTCATGGAAATTACAAAGGAAAATCCACACATAGGCTGCCAAATCCCCCCCTTTTGCAAAGAAAAATAAACCTGACTAATCTGGATAATACTGATGTAGCTTACGTAGAGTATTGGCTCCTTAATAGCTCTGAGTCCAATTCTCTCCATTCCATGTGCCTTCCATGTTGACCATGGTTCCTGGCTTCCTGAGTCAGCCTCTCTCCCTCTTCCAGTTAATGCAAACATACCCTGTTCTTACAGAGAACCTCTAGCTGTTGCTAGGAGCTGGGTGTGGTAGGCCAGATATTCCACACCAGGTGATTAAAATACAACACAAGCTTGGTGACATTGAAAGGCTCCACCAGCTGCACCTGTTAATAAGCAAGTAATAAAAGAAGCAGGACCCTTGCAAAGAAGCAATGTGATACCAATACCACAGTCTCCAAGTTTAAGAAATTCCATACTGCATAACTTCTTACCCTCTTTCATTACAGTTGGTTCCACAGTTCAGGAGATCATATACCGGGCACAGTGGATCAGATCTGTGCTACAATTGATGCTAGAGCAACATTAATGTTTCTGCTTTGTGTTTGATTTGTGGGTCATGGCTAAAGAGTTTGACCATTATTGTCAAGTTATGCGGTGGAACAGGCCAAGAAGAAAATGTCTGCACCTAACTGTGAAGGTGTCATTAAGATATTCACTTTATTGTGGCTCTGAGATAAAGAATTAAATCTAAAAAAGCAGGGGTTTGTATGTTCAACTGTGAGTTTGTGTCTTGCCTAATATGAAAGCAGAGTGAAGCTGACTTTCTGAGATGTTTTGCAAGACAACCGAGTGACTCAGCTCTGTGCATCTCTGTCTGAAGCATTTAGTTTTCTAGCATCCCCATAAAATGTGTGGGTGGATAAGAAGGTTAAAAGTTAAAATGTTTATTCATCCTAAGAGCCTCTTCCCGCTCTCTAAATCTTTGGCATTCTTTTTCTCAAGCTATTGAATAACTTATGGGCCAATGAGCATATCCCTCCTCTGTTCAAATCAAATCTATTATTGTGGTCCAAGACCATAGAAGAGCAAAGGCCCCTCCCCTGTTTTGTATCCGCTGTGCTTTTTTGGCATCTTCCAAATATAATATTGTTTGCTTTGTAGGTACAGTATGATTGTTTGAATCACTAAGATCTTGATCCAAGGATTTAAGGGCGAGGTTCCACCTTGTGTTCAATGTGAGAATTGCTGGCAGCTGAATTAAAGGCAGCAGCTGAAGTCTGCTGGTGCAACTCATTTATCTCCTTCTGTGATATCTTGTGACTAAAAGGGTGGGTGGGAGGGAATTGTTACAATCATGTGAAATTGCACTGGGAAAGGAAAACTTGAGTCTCTGCATTTCTAGTTTTTGAAGATAATGAATAGACATGCTTGCCCATCATGATTCATGCTGGGGCAAGGCATACGTTAAATATTCATATACAGTAATACCCCGGGTAACGCGAGTACCGAATAGCGTGAAAACCGCATAACATGACAAGATTTTCGGGAAAATCTTGTATCGAATAACGGGATTTTCACGTTATTCAGAACAAGCGTGTGTGTGTGTGTGGAGTTGGTTTGGGTAGAACATCTACCCAAGCCAAACCCCCCCCCCCAGCGCCCGCCCCCACGATGTTTGGAATGGGTACGGGGATCCTTACCCTTTCGAAACTTCAAGTTGCGAAAGGGTAAAGATCCTTACACTTTCGCAACTTCGAGCGCGCGCGCGTGTGTCATTCAGGGTTAGGGCAGGATATGGGAAATACCCCCGTATCCTGCCCTAACCCTGAACGACATGTGTGCGCACGCTCGTAGTTGCGAAAGTGTAAGGATCTTTACCCTTTCGCAACTTCGGGCGGCTTGGAGGCTTGTGCGCCTCGGCGGCGGTTAGGCGAGGATGCGGGGGTCTTTCCCGCATCCTCGCCTAACCGCCGCCACGGCGCGCAAGCCTCCAATCCGCCCGAGGTTGTAAAAGCGTACCCCTTCGGAAAAGCGGGCGTGCACGCATGTCGCGGCGGCGGTTAGGTGAGGATGCAGGAAAGACCCCCGCATCCTCGCCTGACCGCCTCTGTGGCGCGCAAGCCTCCAAGCCGCCCGAAGTTGCGAAAGGGTAAAGATCCTTACACTTTCACAACTTCAAGCGTGCGCGAGCGTGTCGTTTGGGGTTAGGGCAGGATATACGGGGGTCTTTCCCGTACCTTGCCCTAACCCCGAATGACACGTGATCGCGTGCCTACCCGGGGGGGGGGGATTTCGGACAAGCCGAGCCTTGCCTCGGCGTGGTTTGTCCCTGACGTCAGGGCTTTTTTTTTAGCATTGTTCGATCAATGTATCGAACAACGTGAAAAACCGGACAACGTCATGACTCGTGGAACCATGTCATCACGTTGTCCGGAGTTCTATTGTACATGCATAGACTGTTGTACCTGCTTTGAACAAAAGGAGGGAGGCAGTTTCCAGTCTTTGCAAAGGCTTCGTAGACATACATCTTTTAAGAAAGAAGAATGTAAGAAGTACAGTACAGTACTTGGAAATTTTCTCATTCCTGGTGATTTCCTGAGTTTTGCCCTGCCAAGACTCATTGCCAAGATCTGTCCTGAAATAGCAAGATACAGTACTGTATTCCAGTTTCTTGCAGAAAAACAGAGGTTTCTCTCATTCTATCTCCCTTAGCTCTCCTCCCCAACCTTGTCGTGCAAAGGAAACTGCTATTCTGTGCTAGGTAAAGATAAAGGTTGCTTGAAAGCCATTCGTATCCGACTCTATATACACAGGTACCAGTCTGTCTTCAAGCCCCACAGTTGCAATAGAGCTTGGAATCCCAAAAGCTCAAGTCCAATGAGCATGCATAGAGTTCTGTCAGCAAAACACTGACTGCAGTTTGCCAAAGTCAGTGTGCTCTTCTCAGCAGTATAGAGTACCTGATAGTTCTTGGTGGAAGCAGAACTTCAGGCAGCACATCTTCTCCCTCTCAAGTCAGATGTCAGTCTATCACAACTCCTCCTCAGAGTAGCCCATCTCAGGTGGGCCATAGTTATACTGTGCTGTTGCTGTATCACCCACTAAGTGGTCACAGCTGTGCTCAGCCCTGAGTCACGTACGCCAAGCAGACACAGCTGTATAATCAGTCTATGCCTCAACAGCTAACACTTGTGTCAGGAGCTCTAAAGGTGTCTTAAAGGCAGTGATGGGATGTCCCCGGTTCTATACGGTTCCCTGGAACCGGTAAGAACAATCCCGGAGGGTTCTCCGTGAGGGGAGTCCACTTTTGAGGCGTCCGGTTCTGGACGCCTCACCGAAAGATTTTTTTTTTTTTAAATCGGAGCTAAAATGGCTCCGATTTACTGCGCATGTGCAGAAACTCAATCTGCCGCATTGCGCATGCGTCAGATTGAGTTTCTGCACATGCGCAATAAAATTGGAGCAATTTTTACTCCAATTTTACTGCGCATGCTTAGAAACTCAATCTGACACATGCGCAATGCGGCAGATTGAGTTTCTGTGCATGCGCAGTAAATCGGAGCCATTTTAGCTCCGATTTTTTAAAAAAATCGGCAACACCGGCAGTCCTCAAGAACGAGATAGTGGCGGTGGCGGCGCTGACGGCGGCGGCAACACAGGCAGTGGCGGCGATGACGGGAGCGGCGATGACGGCACCAGCAGCGGCAGCAACGATAATGGCGGCGGCGGAGATTGCAGCGGGGATGACTTTGGCGGCCGCAACTCTCCACGGGCGCCCTAAGCCTCGCTGCCCGGCGGCGCGCCTAGCCGGGCGGCTCAGGGCTCCTGGCCGCAACTCTCCACGGGCAGCCCTGAGCCACAGCGCCCGGTGGCGCGCCTAGCCGGGCGGCCCAGGGCTCCTGGCCGCAACTCTCCACGGGCAGCCCTGAGCCACAGCGCCCAGTGGCGCGCCTAGCCGGGCGGCCCAGGGCTCCTGGCCGCAACTCTCCACGGGCAGCAAGGCTTGGGGCGCCCGTGGAGAGTTGCGGCCGGGAGCCCTGGGCTGCCCGGCTAGGCGTGCCGCCGATGGGTGCCGAGGCTCAGGGCTGCCCATGGAGGGTTGCGGCCGGGAGGCCCTCGGCCACCCGGCTAGGCGCGCTACCGCTGGGCGCCGAGGCTCGGGGCCAGCCCCAACGGTCCCCATTGTAAGTGGGGTTTGTGTTTGGGGTGGGTGGGTGTTTGGGTGTATTTTTATCTAATTATTATTTTATTTATTTATTTTATTAACGGTTTTGTGTGTGTGGGTTGAGGGGTGTGTGTGTTTTATTTTTATTTTATTTATTTTATTTTTGGCCCCGCCTACAACGTCATGACGTCATGACGTTGGCTCCACCCATGATGTCATGACGTTAGCTCCGCCCCCACTGTGATGACGTCAGGGTGGGGTACTAAAATTTTTATCATCCCATCACTGCTTAAAGGTATATTCACACAGTGGGCAGGAATCTTGCTACAATACCCATTAAAATGCCCTAACATGCTCCTCCTATTGTACAAGATGGATGCCAAATGTACAAAACAGAATATAGCACAATATATACACAGACACAGTTACAGTACAATATTATTTACAGTTTTACAGTACCACTATTTACACATTTCATAGGACAATCCAAATCATCTTGATTATTTTATCACTATTGCAGGTGAGTGTTTTGTCTACCACCCCAGAATGTTTGTCATGCTGACTAAGACTTATGGAGGATGGTAGCTTACTTATTCTGTTCCTCTCCCTTCACCCAACAGGCATCCATGGAAATGATAGTTTGGACTTGCCTGAACCAATTCCTTGAAGAAGACTTTTCTCATTACTTTGTCTGATTCAACTTTCTTGCCATATTTCCTCTATCTTTCTTTTACCCTAGGCCAGGGATTCCCCATGCAAACCTTAAGTCTGAAGATGGGTCCATTCCTCTTTAAGTGAGGTACCACTCTACAGTACTGTACTTCAAAAGTCCTATTTAATTTAGGGTCACTGTGAGTCAGAATTGACTTGACAGCACAGATCCATAACAACCTCCATTGATCTATCTCACTGGGCTTACTTCAAGGTTGGCATGTACAGGATGACACTTTTGGCCATCTTCACTTCTGGGGTTCAAAATAAGCAATATTGTTGAATGAAGTTGACGTATTGAGAGTTGAAGTAGAAATACGAGGCAGAAAATCCAGATGTGAAGTGCTCTCTGTGAATGATCTAGAAGAAGCCTGCTGTTCGGTTACTAATGGTCTATTGTTTGAAGTCCTTTTCTGTCTTCCAGCTGCTCAGTCGTAAATAATGACATGAAATAGCAACTTTTGCTTCTAATGCTGCATGAAAAAGAGCAGGTTTTTTTTTTTAAATTAAATGCTCTGGCTAGCCCAAGTCTATTGTGTATGTGCTTCAGATTAATTCGTTCCATAAATCACTGAACTTTCCTTCAATCAGAATGAGTGGCAGACTGAGGATGGGTTGTTTTGTGTGGATCACTACACGTCAGCACATCTATAATTACTAGACTAACTAAGCCACGGTATATATCATTGTAGCTGGATTCTCTAGTTTTAAAACATCAACTTTCTTCCAAGCTTAATGCCATTTTAAGACAGTTCACTTGGTTTAAGCACCAAATGCAGCTGAAAAGAAAGCACATACATGGAGGAAAAGAAAAAGCTTTCAAGATAATGAAATAAAAAGGAAACTACTGAAAATAAATCTGACACTGCTTTGGAATAGCTACTCATGATAGACCCATTGGTTAGATTCTTAGAATCCTCCTAGTTTTTATCACATATGCAGCAGTACATTGGACTCATTGGCTGAAATCTTGTTGAGTAACTACACAAATGTAAATGACGATGACATAATTTACCAGCAGTGTTGCTTTATAATGGAATTGAATTGAAAGTTTCCAATCCTGTCCCTCAGATTCCAAGGTCCCCTAGGGATCCCACTTGACCCAGAAAAGCCTTTAAGAGCATTGAAATGGGAAGGAACATTTAAATCACAGCTGGTTTGCAGCTTCTGGGCTAGGACCATGGCTGATGAGCTATTAGTGATTTTGCAGTATCAAAAGCTTTGTCCTTCTTGAAATTTCCAAAGGCTTCCCAAGGTTAAAAGGGATCTTTAGAGTGCCCGGAATCTGAGGTAGAAAAAAAAAAAGGGGGGGGGGGGAAACGACAGGAAACTTCCAATTCAATTAAAATAATTGATGTCAACACCTTATGGTGGTGATGTCATCATTTCTGACCACGTAGTTGCCCCAACTGGACTTCAGCCACTGTCTCAATGTTCTGGCCATTGCACATGGGAGAGGTCACTATTCCCTTACTCACATGGAGACTTCCTTGTTTTCAATGGGTGTTCCCCAGTTTATGCATCTTTAATTTGGAGATTATTTAGATCACTGTGTATGCACAACATTGCACCCTGTAGTTTTCCTCGCAGGATACAAGATCAATAGAATTGTAATTTGTCATGACTAACTGAAGTCCTATTGATTTTGGCATGTCAGTTTTAACTATGCTTAAGTCTTGTTCTAATCAAGGGTTTTCCTACTGCTTTTAATTATTTTATTCATCTATATCCCATATTTCTTTCACAGTGGAACCCACAGCAGTCTATAGAAGCTTTCTTCAAGGTCTTGCATGCAAATATTGGTCAGCCCCTGTCCATGCATAACTTGCTGTGACTAATTAATGAGGTATAGGTGAATGTTTTGATCATACACATAATCATATCCTTAATTGTGCCTTAGCCCCTCATCAATTAGTCACAGAAGCATCTCCAAACCTTGTCAGCTGGCATTTTCTCATATTTCTTCCAATCTCTACAGTGGAAGCCTATCTTAAATAATATAGATCTTGCTTCTTAAATGAGAGTGGAGTTTCTCTAGTTGATGGATTCCCCCCTAATAAAAACAGCTATTGCATCAGCAAAGTGTTGTCACTCACCATTCTTGTCTTGGATCAGAACTGTTCAAAGGCACCTTAGTACTATTAGTGTGTTGAAGATTTCTGCTCCATTTCCTGTAGCTTATATTAAATGAAGCCATTGATGGATGACCTACATATCCATCCTCTTTACACTTTCATATGAACTCTGTTTATAGAATGCTGCACATTGTGTTTCATTCAATAATCAGGTCTGCATGTGTGGCATGTTTCAAAGTAATGACATCCCACCATCATCTCTCACCTTCCACTCCAATGCACTAGCAGCCTCTGAAGCCGTACACTTATTGAATTAAACTGTGGAACAGGCCACACCATCTCAATGCTGCTGCAGTAACGCTGCTGTCTTTGGAAAATGACAGAGATGCACTAATAATAGCCATCATATTTGGACGAATGTCCCATGACTCCTGTTAATGCATGTCTCAGACGAGGCTCTTCCCTCAATGTCTGTGCAAACACTGTAGACCTCTGCAGGAGGAGATCTTTCAGTCATGCTCTGTATGCCCAAAACTTCCATGGAATCCCAAACTATGGGTTTCTGTATGAGACTGAACAGATTTTGAAATATTTATGGGCTCTTAAAATTTGTGTGGGGCTGTGGTGGCTTAATGGTTAAGATGCTGAGCTTGATGACCTGAAGGTCAACAGTTTGAGACCTGAGTGCTGCTGAGAGAGTGAGCACCCATAATCTGTGCCAGCTCCTGCCAACTTAGCAGTTCGAAAGCAAGAAATTGCAAGTAGATAAATTGGTACCGCCTTGGCAAGAAAGGTAACAGCATTCCATACACTGCGGCATCTAGTCATGCTTGCTACATGATCACAGAAATACCTGCAGATGCAGACAGTGCTGACCCTTTGGCTGTAAACAGAGATGAGCACACGCACACCCTAGAATCAGACATGACTGGCTTTCGAACAAGGAAGACCTTTACTTTTCTCTAAAGTTCTTGTGAATGGCGGGATAGCTCAGTGTGTAAGCATCTGACTGTGGAATGAGAGCCTGGGAGTTCCATTCCCCACTGGATGCAAGATCAGGTGTTCTTGGTGGCTGCTCTCAGGAAATTGAATTCCTCCCCCTGTTACCTATCCCTTGTCAAGCAAAACACATTTTGGCTACCAAGTGTTCAATATGGAGACTGGTTTTTAATATGTGGGTGTTGTACGTTCCCTTCTCCATTTAGTTCTGTTTTAATTTGTTTTGAGTGTGTGTTAATGCCACAATTGCTTGTGGTTTTATCTAAGATTGTTTTAATCTTGATGTAAATTACCCAAAGTCCCAGTTTGGGAAGGGAATAATTAATATGATTGAATCAAGTTGCTTCTGATTTCCCAGGATTTTCTAGAAGTACAGTACTTAGACATGGTTTACTGCTTTCTCCTTCTGGTGGCTCTTTGGGACTTTGTAGCTTGTCCTAGGCCACAGAAGTAGTCCAGCATGGCAGCCCTATCAGCCATACATGCTCTGGAAAATCATGGCTGTCCTTTCTTTCCCAATAGGTATTCAAGTTTCCAGGGCTTTGCTCTCCAGACCAAGAGCTCTAACACACTGATCTAGACAAAGTTTTGGGGAAGACGTGGTATATGAATCATAATAAAAGAGGAAAAGCAAATATGAGATGGATTAATTCCGTAAGGGAAGGCATAGATGTGAGTTGAGGACAGGACATCTTGGAGTTCTCTCCTTAAGGTCACCATAAGAGATGACTTGATAGCACATAATACAAAATAAATCATAATATGTAAAATACAAGGCTACTCATTAAAGCTTTCTCCCTGAAACCATTTGGGCATTGCCTGTTTTATGGACCTCTGGATGGAATCTTGGAGTTATGTTTCCTGACTGTTGCTTTCCTGTTTCCGCTCTTTTCTCTTAAACTGCTGTACTGCTACCAAAACATTGTGAGTTTGATCCTGACAGGGATCAGGGTTGACTCTGTTAGGATATATGAGTAGGTTTGCAACGAGAGCAAACCAATGACTGTATCTTTAAGACTGTGCAGCTACCACAGCCAGGTGCAAGCATTGAGTGTTTGTGTCTAGCATAAATGGAGGCAACATTCTTTGCTAGCCAGCCAGCCTGTTGTTCTCTGACTGCTTTTTGCTGTGCTCACGTCCATCGGACCTTCGTCGTTCTTGAGGATTGTCTGGTATGTCTACTTGCCGTTTATTGTAAGATATTGGAACACATACCTCAACCACATTGTGGTGACCTAACCAAGGACTGTTTTGGAACCGAGCTACTCCGTAGCTAGAATAAACTGGTGAATATCTTCGAAGCAGACCTTGAAGCAACAGATAAAGGTTTGGACTGCTTGCATTGCTTTATCGAAGATAAGAGCTTAATTAGCTCACATAGACTATAAGGACTTGGTGCACCACTTGGTCTGACTTCAAGACAAGTGTTAACTTGCACTTTGTGCACAACCTTTGTAAATAGTGTAAATACATATTTCCTGCAACCCAAGCCGGAGTTTGTTTTTGTCTCCTGTATCTCAACAAACACTCTCAAACCTCAGGGTGTGGCAAAAGCCAGCCACCTTCCTGCACTCTGCTATATTTTACCATTTCAGACTCAGCCTTCCATCTGTCTGAGGTCAGTAAAATGAGTACCCAGCATGTTGGGGGCAAAATGCTAATTAACTTGTGAACTGCCCAGAGAGTGCCCTAAGTGTTATGGGGCAGTGCATAAGTGTAATTGCTATTGCTAATTGCTATTGTGGCAATCTGCTTTTGAAATGGGGTGGGAGAGTGAGGATCAAAGGTGTGAATCCAAATTCTGTTTGCGCACGGTACAGCTAAAAGTTTGTGTGCAACTGCAGTAATTAGGTGTTTGGGTGGCATTCCACTGGTTGAAGATGAACAATCAATAGGAAAAACTTTGGAAAGAAACTGATACATGTTTTTGTTTTCGTTGGATTTCTAAAAAACGATAAATAGAAGAAAGAATGGGAAAAGAAAACACATTTGTGTTCTTGAAGGGATAATGTCCCATGTGCCTCTTCCCTTCTCTTTTTCTTCCCCTGCTATTGATGCCCTCTGAAGACAAAGGAGCTTTTACCCTCCTCCTCTTTCTCAAAATATTTTGTCCTTTCCAGTCGACATGTGGCATTCTCACACTGCCTTTCACCTGCTGGGCTTCTGCTCCTTGTTGTTTGGGCAAAGTCCAGTGGCACTTCCCCCACTTCTGCTGCAGCATGTGGGGGTCGCATTAATGCTTCCCTTCTGTCCCCAAACTGATCTAGTTGAATAGCTGCCTGGAGTGATGGATGTGACTTTTCAGATGTGGAGCCCCCTGCCCTCCTTTATTTTGATGCAAATCTCTTTTGGCATCTTGAAAAGTGGATTAGCCAAAGCATGGGGTGGGGGTGGGGAGCATATATTGCAGGGAGGCACCAATCAATGTTTCTCCCTCCTCCCTCTTCTTACATCCCTCCTGGAACAGAAAGTTTGGCCTTCTCTTATTGTTTATTCACTGAATCCTCTAGTTTTGTTCAGCCTTTAATGCGTTGATTATCCTGACCTGCTGCCAGGAGCAAGCTGGCCTTTATGGCTCTCTGTGCCATGCATGCTTCGTTTTCCTTTTTTGTCCCCAGGAATCCAGCTAATAACTTAATAGCTTCTCCTTCTCCCTCTGAAAAGTGCTTTGTTGCAGAAGGCACAGATGGAGAGGGAGAGAGAAGCTACTTATCCTGCAGGCTGCTCTATTACTACTTGCACTCCAAAATCATTTCCCAGGCAGGCACGCAACTGGACTGCATTTATTTACCATTTTTAATAAGATCCCCCACCTACCCCCAACACCAACACAACAGGGAGACTTGGCACACAGTAGGGAAAGAGAGGTAGTGTCAGCACCACTTAAATGGTGGCTTTAGAAGGGGAGTGTTCAGGCTTTTAATAGGCACATGCAGTGCGGCAGCCAGCATTCCTTTAGCAGCAGCTGGTCTGTAGTTTATGTCCCCTCCTTGTCTGATTGAATAGAGGGGCGTCTAAGCCATAGGCTTTGTCTTTTGAGTATATTTGTGGATCTAGACTAGTAGATAAGGAGCCGCAGTCGCTTAGTGGTTAAGATGCTGAGCTTGATGACCAGAAGATTGGCAGGCCAGCAGTTTGAGAGTGCTGTGCAATGGAGTAAGCTCCTGTCATTTGTCCCAGCTCCTGCCAACCTAGCAGTTTGAAAGCAAGAAATTACAAGTAGATTAAATAGGTACCACTCCAGTGGGAAAGGTAACAGCATTTTGTGTGTTTTAGCATCTAGTCATACCTGCCACATGACCAAGGAAACGTCTGCAGACACAAACAGTGCTGTCTCTTTGGCTGTAAATGGAGATGTGCCCTGGGCCCTGTAGAGTTAGACATGATTGGCTTTTGAGCAAGGGCGACCTTTACCACTCCCCCCACCCTCAGACTAGTAGATAAAGCATAGAAAGGTGTCTTATGCTTAGTCAGTCCAGGAGTCTGTCCAGGAATTCTCAACCTGCAGCCTGTTGGGCCAGATGTGGCCCACAGCACTATTTCATGTGCCCCCCCCCACCGCCTCCACCACACCTAGTAGTGCCATGCATATGGCTGTCTGGCCATCGAAGCTGTCTGAGGGAGCGTGACCCGGACCCTGGCTTGAAAAGGTTGAGAACTCCTGGTCTAGCTCAACGTTGTCTCTGCATTGAGAGGAAGAGCCTATCTCCAGAGTTTCATACTGAAGCTTTTGTAATCCTACCTCAAAAGGCCAGGTACTGAATGACGATAGTCCATAAACATATGCTCCATCACTGAATTCCAGCTCTTTCACAGTGTTAATGCCATATACTGTACCTCATTTGATATACAGGAGATGTTTATCCAGAATGATTTGATGTCTTAAAAATAAAAAAGCAAACAAACACCAGAGTGCATTCTAAGATGACTGCCAATTCAGTTGTTTCCATGAGAGATTTTCACTGCTTTCAGTTCAGGGTTTTGGTCTGTATCCACAAACAGTTTTTTCAGTATCAATTGCTTTTCTTGCTCATACTCCTGTGCTGAGGTTTGTGTATTTGTAGAATGCCTTTGTTTGCAAGCGGGTCAGCTTGGCACTTGAAATTTGAAATAAAAGGAACAGTGTGGTAGACTAGGCACAGGGAGAGGTGTGATGTCTGTCTAAATCATCAACTGCAACTTGTATCTGAGAATGCATTTTTTTCCTGAAGCAGGAAACATGTCAATTAGCATATGATCTGTTTAAATATCACAGTGTGAATCACTCATTTCATAGCACCCACATTCCTGTGTCTCTCTGACATGTTTACATCCGGACCACTGTTGTGGATGGATGGTAGTGTGATGCATGCATAGGAAAATTGCACCTTGATTGCAATTCTGTTTTAGCATTGGTTCCCAGCATGGGCCCCACACCCCATCTTTGGGGAATTGATTTAGGCTTCTGGGAATTTAAGTCCCAAAACCAAATGTTGTGAAGCATTGGTTTATAGTTTATAACAAAAGAACACTGATTAAGTTGCACTTGAAACTACCAAGTAGGAATTCTGAAATTTTGGTTTGTGACAAAACCTAAGTGTGTAAACCTTAAATAAAGATGGACCTCCTCGAAAAATAGGTCAGGTGGATATTTACTGTCATCTCATCAACGTCAGTACACTAGAACATCAGATAACATTATGACTTGGCTCCACAAGTCATGACGTTATCCGATTTTTAGCGTTGTCTGATGCATTGATTGAACAACATTACAAAAAAGCCCTGTTCCCTTTCTACCCAATCCAACCACCCCACACGATTGGCTCAGATAACGCTATAGAATTGTTATCCAGACTCGTTATCCGATTCTAGCATTATCCGAGCCAATCGTTATCCGGTGTTTTACTGTATCGCTATTACCCTGCATTGAGCCTGGTAGCGATCCAGGGATTTTGGCAATAATTTCTGTAGATTTATGCCATTCTCTCATCAGTCCTTGGTGTCATGGGTCATATTTTTTTGCGTCTGTCTTTTTGTATTTTTAATAAATATTTTCAAGGTGCAGTATCGAACTCTGCCAGTAGAGGGAACCATAGAATAGTCTCTGTATTTTTCTGTATTGTTGGTAGGTAACAGCGTTCCGTGCGCTCCGGTGTCTAGTCATGCCTGCCACATGACCATGGAAACGTTTGCAGAAGCAGACAGCGCTGGCTCTTCGGCTTAGAAACAGAGATGAGCACTGACCCCTAGAGTCAGATACGACTGGCTTTCGAGCAAGGGAAACCTTTACCTTTACCTAGACTCGTGACATTAATTTGCAACAGCCTAGTTGATTTGCTTGACTGAAGTGATGATAAAGAAAATGGCAACATGGGCCCTGAGAAGTAGTGAATAGCACAAAAAATTCCTTTTAAAATATAACATTTTGAATTCTGAGTGCAGCACCTCTGTGGTACCCCTAGTATAGAGATGGGTACCTTCTGAAATGTGCAATCTAACTTTCAAACCATGTCATTATTCGAAGAATAGTTCAGTTGTAACAGTAGTTTAACTCATGATACAATAGCCTTAAGTAAGTGTCACTTATAAGTGTGATGAAAGAATGGGAAGTCCACATCTTTAGCAGCTATACTTTCTTCATCATAACCTTTGAGGCACTGGTGGGATTCTCTGCTTAACACAACTTCTTCCTTCAATGTAGAAAGTTCTCTTGGGTGATAAATCACACCAAGAACCACTCTCCAGTGAAATGGCAGACTGTGAAGGATGGAGCTGAATGTTTTTATTTATTTATTTATTCAGATTTATATTGCCGCCCACTCGCCGAGGCGACTCAGGGCGGCTTATAGTCAAAACAGAAACAGTACAATAAAAATTATAAAATATAACCTCACAAAATACAAAATACAACCAAACCAGAACACAGACTAACTCCCCTCAGGCCGTTGTTGTTGGCCCAGAGGAGGGAGCAAGGTCCTCAGCTGCCTGCCAGGCTATGGAGTCTTCTCCCTCAGGCAGTTGTTGTGGGCCTAGAGGAAGGGGTGATGTTCTGAGGCTACATCCTATTTATTTATGAGTTATGGATGGAAAGTAGAGACATCAAATTGCAAACAAAAATTCATCTAGTCAAAGCAATGGTGTTTCCGGTGGCAATGTATGGTTGTGAGAGCTGGATCATTAGGAAAGCTGAGTGCAGAAGAATAGATGCCTTTGAGATGTGGTGTTGGGGGAGAGTTTTGAGAGTCCCCTGGACAGCGAGGAGAACACATAGGTCAATCTTAGAAGAAATCAACCCTGACTGCTCCCTAGAAGGTCAAATAGTAAAGATGAAGCTAAAGTACTTTGGACATCAAATGAGAAGAGAGGATTCACTTGAGAAAGCCTTGATGCTGGGAAAGGTGGAGGGCAAAAGAAAAGGGGAGTGGCCAAAAATGAGATGGCTAGATGGTATTGTAGACACAATGGGCACAGAACTGAACAAGTTGAGTAGGATGGTGGAGGACAGAGGTCCCTGGTGGACAGTGGTCCATGGGGTAGCAGAGGGTCGGAATCGACTGTGCGACTGAACAACAACAAAGTATTATTATGAGGGGATTGTGGTGACTTAGTGGCTAAGGAAGCTGAACTTGATGACTGGAAAGATGTCCAGACTGGTCAGATGTTTGAGACCTGAGTGCTGGACAACAAAAGTGAGCTCCCATCTCTCTCCCAGCTCCTACCAACCTAGCAGTTCAAAAGGAATAAATTACAAGTAGATAAATAGGTACTCCTTTGGTGGGAAAGGTTATGTGTGCTTCAGTGTCTAGCCATGCCTGCCACATGACCATGGAAACATCTGCAGGCGCAGACAGCACTGACTCTTTGACTGTAAACGGAGATGAGCACTGAACCCTGGAGTTGGATATGACTGGCTTTCGAGCAAGGAAAACCTTTATCTTTGCTTTTACCTTTAAATGTAAAGGTTAAGGTTTCCCTTGCTCGAAAACCATTTGTATCTGACTCTAGGGTTCAGTGCTCATCTCTGTTTCAATGCCGAAGAGCCAATGCTGTCTGCTTCTGCAGACGTTTCCATGGTCATGTGGCAGGCGCCGGAGCATACGGAACACCATTAACCTTCCCACCGAAGTGGTCCCTATTTATCTACTTGCAATTTCTTGCTTTTGAACTGCTAGGTTGGCAGGAGCTGGGACAAAGATGGGAGCGCATTTCGTCCTGTTTTTACCTTTACCTAGAGCTATTGCGAAGCATCAAAAGAGAGGGCCCACCTATTCACCATAGTGTATAAATGTTTCTCACTTCTTATTTTTGCAGGAAAACATGCCACAAACTCCGCCCTTTGCCGCGATGTTTGACAGTAGTGGCTATAACCGCAACTTGTACCAGGCGAAAGAGGATGGCTGTGGAAACCTCTGTTACCATGACAACAACTTGCTCTCTGGATCCTTGGAAGCCCTCATCCAGCACTTAGTTCCCACGGTCGATTACTATCCTGATGTAAGTCTGCTCCACTTGCAAATCAGATTGGTTTGGCCTGCTGTGTCTCAGATTAAGAAGAAATTGGGGGGGGGGGGACTCAGCAAGGTGTGTTGTTCATATTTTGGAGAATGGCTTACCCTGTGGTAAACATCAGGCAGCTGCAGCATTAAGCTGTTTTCCATTCCACGTCATAGTCCAGCATGCCTTGAAACTAATTAAGCCACAAAATTTGTGGTGTGTTTTTTTTCCTGCTAGCTAACCTGCTGATGTTTTCTATCCCTTTGCCCAACTCCACCCTTTATGTTGTTTTGACCTGAGATGTGATACACCCTCAGACACCCTCAGAGAGTCAGCAGTAAAACTGGCACCTGCATCTTCAGAGATGTTTTGCGCCACTCAAAGTTGAGGAAGGGCTGTTTGTTTTTCCTTTTAGCCAGCTGAGAAGCAGCTGGAAATGCTGGCAAGGGTAGATGTTTATCTACCTTTGCTGCCTACAAAGAACAGATTAATTTTGGGATAAGTATGGCCCCATTTCAAAACAGGTGGTTGAGGGTAGGTGTTCCAGCGAGTCATTCTTCCCTGTATCTTTCCACAGTGGAAAGGAGGGAATTTAGACCTTCATCTCTCTCCAACGACCCAAAAGAGAATATGGTAACTGCGAACTTGGAATCTGAACCTAGGGCAAAAAATGATCTGCATTAAATGGTGGGAATGGATGTCTCCACTGTACATGGATTTGAGCAAGTGAGGAACAACCCTCAAAATTAGTCCTCAAGCCATCCATGGAATCCACTACCTCGACTGTCCATATAACATCAGTTTAGAGATATGTCTCCAACAATTAATGGAGAAGATTCTGTGTATCATAATATACCTTCTGTGGCCCTCTGAGTAATCAGTTTTTAATATAAACCAAAGAGGGAGGGGGCGGCCAAGAATAAGATGGCTAGATAGTATTGTAGATGCAGTAGGCACAAAGCTGGGTGGGTTGAGGAGGATGGTGGAGGACAGAGGTGCCTGGAGGGCGGTGGTCCATGGGGTCGCGAAGAGCCAGCATCAACTGTGCGACTGAACAACAGTTTTCTGTCCTGTGGATTCAAAATAGAAATTGTTCCCCATTTTTCCCTTTGTGTTCTTTAGTGCAGATTGTGCTAAGTAATTGATTATATAAATCTTTTAAGCCCTGGTGTCTTAATGTGAGTGGCACATATTTGACTCCTTTAGTGCTCATTCTTCAAATAAATACATTTCCAGGATTAGGGCAGCAAAATTTTCCCCACCCTCTTTCCTGGTTGATTCATGTTCATATGTGAAAGTCACATGAGAAACTGAATGGCACTCTTGTGAAAAACTCACATGGGATAGGGAACTTTTGAAGCTTTATGGAATTTTCCATCCCATAACTGATTGTTGGCAAGAAACAATAAATGTTTCATGTGCAGATGATGCAGGGTGAGGTTGGGTTGTAACACTCCAAGTCCCAACCCATTCTTCATGGATGAGGTTACAACGTTCACCATCTGCAGCTGGCTGACATGATAGATGTTGTAGTCCAATATATCTGGAAAGTGTCAGATTACAAAAAAAATATAGTACATTGTCCAATTCCCTATTGTATCATTTCTGTTGACAAATGAAAATTTTGTTTTGGTATATGGCAATGTGTAGCAGAATGTAAATAATCACAACCATGATCATAGTAGCTCAAGAATTCTGGGAGGTGTAGTCCAAATAATCCCCAGCTGATATACTGGCTGAATTTGAGGCAGTTGTACTGCATATTGGTGGGACCGCAGTGGCTTAGTGGTGAAGATGCTGAATGTGATGGCTGGAAGGTCAGCAGGTCAAGATTCGAGTGCTTTATGATGGAGTGAGGTCCCATCTCTGTCCCAGTTCCTGTCAACCTAGCAGTTAGAAAGCAAGAAATTGCAAGTAGATAAATAGGGACCACTTCAGTGGGAAGGTAAATAATGTTCCGTGCACTCCTGCGTCTAGTAATGACCACGGAAACATCCGTAGACGCAAACAGTGCTGGCTCTTTGGCTATAAACAGAGATGAGCCCTGAACCTTAGAGTGGATACACTCACTTTTGAGCAAGGGCAACTTTACCTTACTGCATATCAGCAATGTACCTGATCTTAAGCCTTTATTACACTGTAAGGGAGGAACTCCAAAGCTGCATGACAAGCTATTCTCAGGTGCTGAATGCTTGTGTGTGCTTCTGTTTCCCAAGGACTGTCAATGCTGAGTGATGGGCCCTGCCCTGTCTGTTGTCTAGCCTTGTATAACCAGAATGTGATGTAACCAGAGTAGATTCTGAAGCCAGTGACGCCTGGTGCAATGAGATGTTAAATGCTTGTCTCTGCAATATTGGGTGCTTCAAGCATAACTCAACAGGTAATCTTCTGCTTGATAAAGCAAGAAAATGCAGTTGGCGTCCAGGAAATAAGAAACACAACTTGTTTGTCTCTTTTCTCTTAACTACAGAGAACATACATATTTACTTTCCTGCTCAGCTCTCGACTCTTCGTACATCCTTATGAGTTAATGGCCAAGGTTTGCCACCTGTGCACTGAGCAACAGAGGGTGGAGGAATCTGCCGCTGATAAAGTAAGCCATCTTTCCCATACTTGTCATTTCATGTTGTGCCATTACTGCTACTGCTACTGCTACTGCTACTGCTACTTATTCTTATTCTTATTCTTATTCTTATTCTTATTCTTATTCTTATTCTTATTCTTATTCTTATTCTTATTCTTATTATTTAGACTGCTATGCCGTCCTACTCGGTAAAAACCGACTCAGGGTGGCTTAGGGTGGATTCATCAATATCAAAGTTACAATACAAAAAATACAGTAGGATACAATATAACAGAGCAATAAGTATAATAGTTACCATATAATAGATCAATATGCGATAAGTCCATACACAATAGATCAAACCATCTCATAACCATCAGTACACATTAAATCCAAACCCAAACAGACCCAAAGTTCAATGTATTTGGCCCCGAAGCTCAATGCATTTAGGCCACCTCTATTTCTTAGTTATTTACTGTAATAGCCCAGCCTTTCTCCATGGATTAAAAGGTGGGATATCTGATTCTCCCTGTCATATTTTATCATTTCAATATAACTGTAGTAAGTCCTAGCAGGTCGAAAGCAAGAATAGTCAAACCTGGCATAAAGAGTGTCTTGCTTAAAGAGTAACTCGCTTAAAGAGCAGACTTTTCTCAGAATGTTTGCTTCACTTAACAAATAAAACCAATCAAAAACTCACTTAACAAATAGATCGGGGCTCGCAATCCCCCCCCCACACACACCAGAAGTCACAATTGTTCACTGACAATGGTGTTTCGCTTAAAGAGCAAAGTCGCTTAAAGAGCAATCCTGTGGAACACATTATGCTCTTTAAGCGAGGTACAACTGAATATGCAAGTAAATAAATAGGTATCACTTTGGTGGGAAAGGTAACAACATTCCATGTGCTTTGTTATCTAGTCATACCTGGCACATGACCACAGAAATGTCTGTGGATAGCACTGGCTCTTTGACTGTAAATAGAGATGAGCACTGCCCCTTATAGTCAGACACTATAGGCTTTTGAACAAGGGAGACCTTTACCTTAACTTTACTAGTTTAGGCCAAGAAATAGTAATGGAACCGAGGTGGGTAAGTTTCCACATACTGTACATGCTTTGCACTTGGTAATGCATTGTACTCTTAATCAATAGACTATCTATGGACATCAGGGCCACTCCAGAGCCCTTCCATCATGCTTGTTGGAGCATATCCATTCTCCCCCACCACCACCAGTGGTTTGTTATGCCTTTCCTCTTTCCTTGCCTTATGTTTGGTCTCACCACTAAGGTTCACAAAGGTTAGGAGAAGGGCAAGCACACCATGCACATCTTCACTAGGTGTTTTGGAAATCGGGCATCCTAAACAATAACTCCTCCAAGCTCTGATACGGGGATGATTCTAGTTTTTAGGAAAGGACAATGGATATAACACAAAGACAAAATTGCTTAGTGCACTCTCTGGGTGGTTCACAAGTTAATTAGCATCCCGCGCTCACATGCACACACACACACACACACATTCAGGGTACTCATTTTACTGACCTTGGAAGGATGGAAAGATGAGTCAATTTTGAGTCCTGGTCAGGATCAAACACACAACCTTTGGGTTGCAGCACAGCAGTTTAACCACTGCACCACTTGATGTTTGGGAATTAACCTATCTCTTGATGTGCATTTTTCTACTTTTGTTTCCCTCTTCTCTTTTGGGTGAGGGGGGAAAGTGTGTGACAGTGGAAAGCCCAGCTTTAGGTGTAGACTAGGGTTGCCCAAACTACGGCCTGGGGGCTGGATCCAGCCCATCGGGCATGTTTTACTTCCACTTCCAGGGGTGACGAGGGCTTTGTGGGCCAGATTAATTGGCATTGGGGTCTGGATCTGACCCTTAGGCCATAGTGACCAGCTCCTTGAATCTCATGACTGGCCCATGGCCCAAAATGTTTGGGCACCCTAAGTTCAGTAACAGAAGGAGAGAGATCCCTGTTAGGCCTTTTTTGCCCCAGGGCTCTCTTTCAATTTTTTAATATCACTTTGCGTAAGATTTATAGCTGGGTCTTGTAGTATCTCATCCAGGTTCTAACGGCTGGGTCCCAAAAAGTTAGAAAGCTTGATGAACTTGCATACCATTGAAATATTGCTCCCTGTCAATAAGAGTTTCCATATTGTCCAGTGTCCATTTCACCACAGTACTTTACCCGTAGTGGGTTTCTTCATGTTTGGGTTTGTTGTGCTGGCACAGGCTGATGGAGGTGTTGTAGGAATACATGTGAAAGACCCTAGAACCATGATGGTGAATCTTGGCACTCCAGGCGTGCTTGCACTTCAATTCCCAGAAGCCTAAGTCTCTGTGAATCCACACAAATGGGTTTACTGCATGGACGTGCAGTAAACCCATTCGTGTGGATTCACAGAGACTTGGGCTTGTGGGAATTGAAGTCCAAGAACACCTGAAGTGCCAAGGTTCACCATCACAACCAGTAGTGTGCTGGCCCACAGGGATTCAGGGACTTGTCCCGGTGTACCTCAGTGATTGGCACCCACCAGAGGCAGGCAGAATTATGTCACCAGGTGACATAATTCACATGGGCACAAGAGTTGTTCCTAATTAAATGAGAGATCCTAATTTGTACTCAAATTCTTGCCTACTTGCCTCTATTTGGTGAGTTCCCATGTCCGTCTGGGAGGATGGGGGGGCGCCGGAGGTAATGGGAATGTATGTTATTTCTCCTCCCAACCTCCCAGTAGGCGCCCCTTCACTCCCTGTCCACCACCCTCCCAAGGTGCCCAGCACGCCCTTGATCACAGCACTAGAGCACCAATTTTGGTTTAGCACAAAAGGGACACCAAACATCATGCATGATGTATGCAATGCTAACATTCTTCAGTAACTATGGCACATTAAGATCTACTGAACAATTGCTATAATATATGTCAATATCTTTCTCCAGAGCCAGTTACGGAAAATTGCTCCCAAAATCCTCCAGTTGTTAACAGAGTGGACAGAGACATTTCCATATGATTTTCGGGATGAGCGGATGATGAGGAATTTAAAGGAACTGGCTCACCGAATAGCCAGTGGAGATGAGGTGAGCTCTTGAGAGGGCAGGAATAATTCCAGTATTTCAAACCTTGTACATCATCTTCTCCCTTTAAATCTGAGGCCTTAATACTACTTATCTCTGGCAGGGTGGAAAAAACCAGGCGACCACAGTTTGAACTTGATTAGGGAGTGGCAAAACTGCTCAAACAACATGTTTACAATCGTGCAGTCAGAACGATGTAGGGTGCTACTCTTGTGCCGGCTCTGAAAGTTTGTAACTGCTGGCCCCCTGCGCTAGCTGTCACTTGTCTACAGGCCTAAGAGTCTAGTCTGTCCCCAACTTTAATACCAGACAGAGGGGAGAAGGCACTGAAACCAAAGAGAAAGAGATGGTGCAGAATCACTCTAAAGCAGGGATTCCCAACTTTTTCAAGCTGGGGGCCACATGAAATGGTGCCATGGGCTGGATCTGGCCCACAGGCCTTAGGTTGGGGACCCCTGCTCTAAAGGACTGATTTCATCTAGTTTGAGACTATGCAGATTACATACTACAGTTGGCCTTGTGACTTCTTTCTTTCTTTCCGTCCCTCCAAGTCAGTTTGCTCAGGGGTCTGATCAGCTTTTGAAATCCCGTGGGACTTCTTCTTCCTTCCGTCTGCTGCTTCCCCCCTTCAACCCAGCTGCCTCTTTCCTTTCCGCCAGCCACCTGTTCACCAGCTGGTGCCTGCCAGTTAGAAACACAAATTCCTAGATACGTAACCCTTACATGGATTATTCCTCAGACTCTGCATCCCGCCTTCCCTCCAATGCTCCTGGGATAGCACATATTTAGAAGCTCACTAGTGTTCTTTTCTATTCTTAATTCGTCACGCAAACATTTAGATCAGCTCTGTCCTGAAAAGAAAGGAGAGCTTTGCAGAGTACTATGAGAAACTATATTAAGGAGCCTGTGGAAAGCCTGAACTGTTCCCTTGCATTCACTAAGGATTAATACATGCAGTATATGATCAGAGTTCCTTAGAGGCATCCCAGGGTTATCAGTTAGATAAATTAATATAAAAGTCTTCTTTAAGTGTAAGAAATGATTTGCTTTTAAATTGAGATGTGGTTTTTTTCAGTCTTAATGTCCTTGAAACCACTGTGTTCTCTCTGCCCTCCATCCTTCAACTCCAGCCTCCAGACACTAGCTCCATGATGACAAACCTTGGCACTCTAGGTGTTCTTCAATTTCAATTCCCAGAAGCCCAAGTCTCTGTGAATCCACATGAATGGGTTTACTGCACGTACATAAACCCTTTTTTGTCGATTCACAGAGTCTTGAGCTTCTGGGAATTGAAGTTCAAGAACATCTGGAGTGTCAAGGTTCACCATCACAGTACTAGGTCATAAACAGATGAGGTGAACAGCTGGGAAACATTCTAGACATGTTTAGGTAAAGGTAAAGGTTGCCCTTGCTTAAAAGCCTGTCATATCAGACTCTAGGATTCAGTCCTCATCTCTGTTTTATAGCCAAAGAGCCAACGCTGTTTGTGTCTGCAGATGTTTCCATGGACATGTGGCAGGCATGACTTAACACTAGAGTACATGGAACACTGTTTTCCTTCCCACCCAAGTGGTACCTATTTATCTACTGGTACTTGCAATTTCTTGCTTTTGAACTGCTAGGCTGGCAGGAACTGGGACAGAGACAGAAGCTCACTCTGTGATGCAGCACTTGCGTCTTGAACTGCTGACCTACTGACCTTTCAGTCTTCAAGTTCAGTGTCTTAACCACTAAGCCACCGCAGTCCCTATACAACAGTGCTTAGGGCATTAATTGCATTGTTTCTCTTACCTTCAGCAGATGTACCGCAAGAATATTCAACAAATCATCCAGAGTCTCATTCGTAAGCTGGCATCTCTTAGCCAATACGAAGAGGTTCTTGCAAAGATCAATGCTTCCTCAACGGACAGGCTGACGGTCCTGAAGACCAAACCCCAGGCTATCCAGCGGGATATCATCTCTGTCTGTAGTGATCCCTACATGTTAGCCCAACAGCTGACTCACATAGAGCTAGTGAGTTAACTCTTTCCCCCATTCCCACCATCAGTTCTCCCTCATTTTTATTTTAATGGCCCACTGTGAATATGGAGTTGTAACTGATTCTCTTTTTCATTCTTTCTTTTAGGAGAGGCTTAATTACATTGGACCACAAGAGTTCGTCCAAGCATTTGTGCAGAAGGATCCTCTGGATAATGACAAAGTAAATAAAGATGAGTTTGGTGGAAATGTTTGATAAACAAGGCTGTTTTTCACTTTGTCTCCAGGAAATGTCCAGCTGCAGGATGCTTGTGATTCTATCTGCTGAGGAAGGAGAGCTTGGGGAAACAAGTCCTAGATCCTGGGGGTTACATCCCAAAAACAACTTAGCCAAGCTCTGCAAAAACTGGGAGCAAATAATAATAATTTCATGTCAGAAATTATTCTGGATTGAAAGGATTTTTTTTTCCTGGAGAAACTCCACTCAGGGGAGGCTCCTTTCATGTCCCCAAGAACTGGGACAGAGACGGGCCTTCATTCCGTCATGCACTACCTGAATCTCGAACTGTCGACTTACCAGCTTTCCAGCTAACAAGGCAAGCTTCATAACTACTGAGCCACTACAGCCCCAAGAGCAAATTGAATGATGGTATAGAAGTAGAACAGGGGGAAGCCTTTTGGAATTGCTCTTAAATTCTTCCAGAGTTATGTCAATTAAGATATTGTGCCATGTTGCAGAACACGAAACTTGATCACTGGATTATTGGGACTATTGACTGGTTCTTGCTCCAGCATATAAGGACTTGTCATATGTGCTTGACATTAACAGTGGGAGCAAGGATTGCTACCGTTTTGCAGTTTGTATATTGTAGCTCTGCATTCCAACAATAACTTGTAAGTGCTGGTGAACCCCACTTAAGCAAAGTCTTAGATTCCTGAGCACCCAGTTAAGCCACTAGTTCAGTGGTGGCAAACCTTGGCACTCCAGGTGTTCTTGGACTTCAGTTCACAGAAGCACAAGTCTCTGTGAACCGTACGCACAGTAAGTCCGTTCACGTGGAGACTTGGGCTTCTTGGAACTGAAGTCCAAGATCACCTGGAATGCCAAGGTTTGACACTACAGCAGTAGTGGAACTGCAAGATTTCCCTCAGAAATATTTGTGAAACCATTGCACAATCTTCTCTTCTCAGAGCTGCTACAGTGATAAAAAGAAAACACGGAACTTAGAGGCATACGTAGAGTGGTTTAACAGGCTCAGCTACTTGGTTGCCACAGAGATATGCATGGTAAGCTAATCTGTCTTTCTTTTGGTTTCTCTACTTGTTTTTTTGCCTGTTAAGCCTTCTGTGATAAAACACTTACTGGCTACCTTACTATAGGTCCATGATGGTGAACCTTGGCACTCCAGGTGTTCTTGGACTTCAATTACCAGAAACCCAAGTCAGCACTCCTGCTGATCAGGGCTTCTGGGAATTGAAGTCCAAGAACACCTGGAGTGCCAAGGTTTGCCATCACTGCAATAAGTAATAGAAGTGTGCTGGAGAATCCTTAACGGAAGGAGGGATGTCATTCCTAGAACAGACTCCTTTCAGAGCAGCCATATTCCCTGATGAAGCAAAAACAACAGGGAATCTTGTGGTACCTTAAAGGATGACCGGTTTATTGTAGCATGAGCATTTGTGACATACAGCCAAATTCTTCTCAGGTAGCTGTGTTGCAAGTTGAACCATCCTTTCTTATATGACTCAAAAGTGCTAATGCTTTGGTCAGCAAATCTCTCCTGATTTGTCCTCTCTTTGCTCAAGGACATTTTGTCTGCTATGATGTTTTTGCAATTTACTGCATCTTTAAAAAAACTATTTTAAGTGAGTGTCTATGTCTGCATCTGACATCTTCCCACATGGCTTTAATGTTCCAGCAACAATCATATCCAATGACACCCCAACTTAATCTCTTGCTCATTTTTTTTGTCTCCTGTAGCCTGTGAAGAAAAAGCACAGAGCAAGAATGATAGAGTATTTCATCGATGTGGCTCGGGAGTGCTTTAACATCGGCAATTTCAACTCCTTAATGGCCATCATTTGTGAGTATAAAATGATTTTATCTTTTGGTAGATGTTCAGGTTGTTTGTAAAGGAGAAGGTATGGAACATTTGGTTTCCTCACTCAGTACTGAGGACTTCCATTGCACTGCTAATGCTGACTGGGGCTGATGGAAGGTCAGACGTTCCATAATCTCATTCTTCTTCCGTGTCTAGGCTAGACGTGAATCTGCCAAAATGAAGGTACCTTTTGGTGAGTTCATTCTGCAGTTCCTTTCGCCTGACCTAGTGTGAGAAAGATTAGCTGGTAACTCAAGGTTGCCATTACCAGGGTACGCCTGTTTGTAGTTCAAAAACATTACAATCTTTGAGGAGGCTCTAATCTCATTGTAAATGATTCTTGAGTTGAACACAAGATAGATTAGTTAGATCTGATTATGTTCAGAACTGTACAGACTCCAAACTAAAGCAGGCCACAACTGTAGTTTAATTATTCTTTCTCCCCCGGTTCCTTCTAATGCCACATCATTGTAATGTCACATCATTGCATTTGTAGTACAGTCAAACCTCGTGTAAAGAGCAACTCGCTTAAAGAGCAACTCGCTTAAACAGCAGGATTTTCTCTGAATGTTCGCTTCGCTTAACAAATAAAACCAAACAAAAACTCACTTAACAACTAAATCAGGGTTTGCAAATCCCCCCCCCCCCACCAGAAGTCACAATTGGTCACTTACAAGGGTGTTTCGCTTAAAGAGCAAACTCGCTTAAAGAGCAATCCTGTGGAACGCATTATGCTCTTTAAGTGAGGTACAACTGTACTAGATCTCTTCATAATTCCTCAACACCTTTCCACATCATAGGCTCTTATTTTCAGAGATGGGAACTGGTTACAACACAGTTGTTTTTATTAAAGCTGGCTCCTTGAATTCATAGCAGAGGTGGGATTCGAACCATGAGCTTTCTGATTCATAGCTCAATGCATTAGCCATTATAATAAGCCATGTCCTCTCACCTGAAGTCACAGTGTAGTACTGCTTTTAGCATCCAGCAAAGGCTTATCAGTGCTACTTGAAAAACGAAATGTCTTGTCACTGTTACATCAATGCAAATTGCTAATTGGATTATTTTCATTTCTCTCTCGTCTCTTTATCCATATCTCTCTCATCCTTTGAATTAAAAGCTGGAATGAACATGAGCCCAGTTTCCAGACTAAAGAAAACCTGGTCAAAAGTCAAGACAGCCAAGTTTGACATCCTTGAGGTAAAGCTGAGTGGGGAATCTGAATCATTTTTATCCAGTTGCATGAAGGTGGTGTGGATAAAGAAAGAGAATTGCTTCTGTAGACTTACTCATGCTTTACTTGTGCAGGCATAACTACTGCTGTGTGTATTTTATTATCTCTGATGATGGTGTTGTTAAGAATACAGGAAAAAGGAATATAACCAATATGCACTAGAAATTGTAGGAAGAAAAGTTACTAGTCCATTGGGGAAATCTAGCCACTTATATCTTAAATATGTTATTATGTAAAGAAAGTATGTAAAATATGAAGAGAATATGGCCACTGTGATTTAGTGTTTAAGATGCTGAGCTTGACAGCTGGAAGGTCAGCAGGTCAACAGTTCGAGATCTGAGTTTTGCGCGATGGGGTGAGCTCCAGTCCTCTGTCTCAGCAACAGCCAACCTAGCAGTTCAAAAGCAAGAAATTGGAAGTGGATAAATAGGTACAGTACAGAGATTCCCAAGTACTGCAGGAGGGAATGGGCTCCCATCATTGTCCCAGCTCCTGCCAACCTAGCATTTCAAAAGCAAGAAATTGCAAGTAGATATATAGGGACCACTTCAATGAGAAGGTAAACAGCGTTCCATGCACTCCTCTGTCTTGTCATGCCTGCCACATGACCACAGAAACTTCTTTGGCTTTGAAACAGAGATGAGCACTGAACCCTAGATACGACTGGCTTTCAAGCAAGGGGAACCTTTACCTTTACTAAATAGGTACCACTTCAGTGGGAAAGGTAATAGCATTCAGTGCACTTTGACATCTAGGCATGCCTGCCACATGACCAGGAAGACATCTGCAAATGCAGACAGCACTGGCTCTTTGGCTGTAAATGGAGATGAGCACTACATCCTAGAGTTGGACACAACTGACTTTCAAGCAAGGGAGACCTTTACCTTTTACTATAAAGAGAGTACAATATAAGAAGGAAATTGCACAATAGCTCTTAGCATTGACTAGTTTGTTAATCTGTTGATACTCCCATATTATCTAGGTAATTCTTGAATGGGCAGCTGGTACCAGTTTAGATGTAACTTAATTAATGGTGAAGGATAGAGTCTGGCAAAGTCTGAAGAATTCCCATAGTCATAATCAGCTTTCAATTTAAGAGGATACAGTAATACACCGGATAACATTTTGACTTGGTTCCACAAGTCATGACATTATCCGATTTTTAGCGTTGTCCGACACATGCATCGAACAACGCTAAAAAAAGCCCTGACGTCAGGGACAAACTGCGCAGTTTGTACCTGAAGTCAAACTGACCCTAGGATAGCAATTGTTAGCCTAGGGTCAGCTTGACTTCAGGGGCAAACCTCTTCTCGCCACCCAACACGAGCCTTAGCAAGGGCTAAGGTTCATGTCGGGTGGTGAGACAAGGCACCCGCTTGTGCGCTTTGTTGCGCGCCAGCGCGTGCCTGCTTCCCGCACCGCACTGGCCCCTTGCCGCTTGCTAAGGGGCCAGTGCGGTGCGGGAAACAGGTACCTGCTGGCGCGCAACAAAGCGCACGAGTGGTTGTCTTGTCTCGCCACCCGACACAAGCCTTAGCCAGCGCTAAGGCTCGTGTCGGGTGGCGAGACAAGGTTCCTGAATGCACGCCGCAAGGGACAAACTCCGCAGGTTGTTCCTTGTGGCGCGCGAGCGGGCAGCACTTCTCGCCACCCGACAAGAGGCTTAGTGCTTGCTAAGGCTGGTGTCGGGTGGCAAGACAAGGCTGTTGACGAAGCCTAGCAGCGCTCGGGCTAGCTAGCCCTTGCTTCGTAATCTCTGCTACTGAACTAGGGTCGGGGGGAAAGGCAGGCACCCACCTGCCTTTCGCCCGACCCTAGTTCAGTAGCAGCGATCCATCGCTGGGGGTGGTGGTGGATTGGGTAGATGTTTTAAAGTAATCGTTATCCGATGCAAGATTTTCCCAAAAATTTTGCATTGTTATCCGATTCTAGCACTTTCCAGTCCAATCGTTATCCGGTGTATTACTGTATAGCATTTGCAGCAATTTATTGATTCTTCTGCACTTATTATTGTTATACAGGAGAATTGGATCAAAGAACGTTAAGGTCCTAATGGGATGGATTGGATAGCGTTAAAGCTCCATAGAGACACATTGTAACCACACAGGCTTTAGCGGTTGTTATCTGATCCATCCCATAGGACCTTAACGTTATTCGATCCAATTCTCCTCCCCAGATTACTTAACGTTATGCGATTTTAGCGTTATCCGATCCAATCGTTATCCGGTGTTTTACCGTACCTCGTTTTTTGTGCATGGTTTTAAAAGATGGCTTCCCAACCTAAGGCCCGTGGGCCAGATCTGGCCCACTGCACTATTTCATATGCCCCCACCACTCCAAGGGCATTCGAGAAACAAAATGGCCATCCCTTTGAATCTTTTGGAACAATATGGCCACCCACATCATGCAGACAGGGCACAATGGCCGCCCGGCCCTCGAAGCTGACTGAGAGTGTGTGACCCAGCTCATGGTTTGAAAAGGTTGGGAACCCCTGTTTTAAATTATGATTTTGATGACACTTTCCACCTTAAATAAATGTCAGTCTTTGGGTAGGTGGGGAACCAGAAGGAGATTTTGTGGGATCTGCTGTGTATGAAAGGTGTGATCTACATTTGCCTGCTTTTTTTCTTCCAGCATCAAATGGATCCTTCTAGCAATTTCTACAATTACCGCACAGCCCTGCGCGGGGCAACTCAGAGGTCTTTGACAGCGCATAGCAATAGAGAGAAGGTATGGCTGTGAATGATTTCTCATGCTGAACAAGCAGCAGGCGTCAGCTTTCAGCTCTCCAATTATACTTGTCTCAACAACTCAACTATAGTAAAACCTCGCATAACAAAAACAATTTGTTCTGCGAGGCTGCTCGCTGTGCGAGTTTTTCGCTATGCGAGTTTTTTTCACATAGCGAAAATTCCGATGGAAAAACTTGCACAACAAAAATTTTCTATGGAAAATCTCACATAGCAAAAAAAATTGTTATGTGAGTTTTCCCCATAGAAATGCTCATTATGCAAGTTTTTCCATAGGAAAAGTCCAACTAGCATAGCAAACATTTTCGTTATGCAAGTCGGATCGCTTTTCAAAATGCTCGCTCGTTATGCGAGTTTTTCGCTAAGCAAGGCATTCGTTAAGCGAGGTTTGACTGTATATCTCTTTCCATATGTAAAACAGTTTTAACATTTAAAAAATAAATTTGGTCCCAAAAAGGTACACACAAAGTATTTTCCAATTAAAAATATCAAACCCATTTGGATGATTGTAAATACAGTAATACCTCATATAACATTAGTATCGAATAACACTAAAATCGCATAACATTAAGGAATCTGGGGGGAAGAATTGCATCAGATAACATTAAGATCCTATGGGATGCTTCAGATAACAACCGCTAAAGCCTGTGTGGTTACAATGTATCTCTATGGATCCCATAGGATTTTAACATGCATCGGATAACACTAAAAATCATATAACATCAAGACTTGTGGAACCAGGTTTTAGTGTTATATGAGGTTTGACTGTATACGTGTTGGATTCATGATGGTGCAAATCTTGGCTGTGAAATGGAGATCTGGGGTACCCGTCATCTCCTCATCTTGCTCAAAAAGACATCTACCAGAGAGAAACCCTTGTCAACAGAGATGAGCTAGAAAATGCCAGTCTTATTGATAGCCCTGACCCACAGGTTTTCCTACACATATTCCTAGCTAAATGAGACCACTTGCAAAGGGAACAGCTTTGGAGAAGTGGCTGAACACTGAAATAATCAGGAGTGGTCAAGATGTAAGAGCCCTTCATGATAACTTTAAGCCAGTGTTTCCCAAATGCTGGTGTTTGGACTTCAGTTCCCAGAAGCCCAAGCCAGTATATTGACTGATCAGTGCTTTGGGGAATTGACTTAAGCTTCTGGGAATTGAAGTCCAAACACCAGCATTTGGGAAACACTGCTTTAAGCAATGAGAAATGAAGGCTTTGAGGAGGAAAAAGTTCAGACAAATCAAGAATAAGCATTAATTCTAAGCTTGTTTTTTGGCCAGTCTTTCACTTCTTGCCCAATAGGACTGCTTGGTTTTGATCAGAAAATCATTTGGATGCCCTGGGTTAGCCTTTTCAGCTTGTATAGATTTAATCTATTTCTCTGGAGGTTTCCAAATGCCTACCTGACCAGGGACTGCAGTGGCTCAAGTGGGTAAGATGCTGACTGGAAGGCGGAAGGTCAGCAGTTCGACTCCAGAGTATTGCAGGACAGAATGAGCTCCTGTCTCTGTCCCAGCTCCTGCCAACTTAGCAGTTTGAAAGCAAGAAATTGCAAGTAGATAAATAGGGACCACCGTGCACTCTGGTGTCTAGTCATGTCTGCCACATGACCATGGAAACGTCTGCAGAAGCAGACAGCACTGGCTCTTCAGCTTTGAAACAGAGATGAACACTGAACCCTAGAGTCGGATATGACTGGCTTTTGAGCAAGGGAAACGTTTACCTTACCTGACACTGGTTCTAGCTGTGTAGTTTGTGAAAGAAAGGGAGGAAAGTTACAGAGAGGGTAAAAGGAATGCATTACTCTTTGGTGAAGGGCATGAAAATGAAAACAAATGGAACAAATCTCTTGCATGCTATCCTTGGGAAAAATATATATAACACTGGAACAAAACAAAAAATTTTTTTCTTGGTGCCTAAAATTTTTCAACCAATTTCATGCATTTTGGGGTGGTTGATTCCAAAAATGCCATCCATTTTGTTCTAGCAGCTCTAGTTCATGAGATATCGATGATCTCATTATACATTGCTCTTATGACTACACTTGTATTTGCCTCACATCCTGTAGGCGGGAGGGGTGGAAAAATCTTTTGGGGGTGGGAAAATATTTGGGTGGGCAAAAAAAAAAGTTGGGTGGGCGGAGTTTGGGGGGTGCAGCAAAATTTCACTCCGAGTGGCTTACACTGTTGCTACGCTTCTGGTTATATATGCAACCAGTATGGTTAGATTGGCCTAATGTGAATAAGCCATATCTAAAAAACTAGAGCTGAGGGGGCATAACTGAAAGTATTTTTGGAATCAGTGACCCAAATATAGCCAGATATAGGTGAAAATTGCGAGGCACCAAAATCACTGTTCCCCAGTGATATAATTCTCTAAAATCTTTATATTTCTTGTTATAGAAACCTGTGTTTCTAGACCAGTATTTCACAACCTTTTGTTTTTGGACTTCAGTTCCCAGAAGCCTAAGTCAATTCCCCAAAAGCACTGATCAGCCAATGTACTGACTTGGGCTTCTGGGAATTGAAGTCCCCCTGAGGGGCTTGGCACCACGTTGAGAACCACTGTTCTAGACTGTATGTCAGGGTTTAGGCAAAGTATGGGCCACAAGAGAAACGTGTCACCTTTCAGCAACCAAACTCTAGAAAAAAAGTCAATTTCTGGTTTCTAAAAGAAGCCAACAAAATAAGAGGGGAGAATTATACTTAGAGGACAAATTACATGCCCAAAATGAAGAGAAGCACAAATTTCCTTTGGGGAATCCAGTATTCTAGGAGATACTGGGTTACATCATGAGAAGATCCCAGTGAGGGGAAAATGCCTTTGGATGCTCTGAAGTTGCCAACTTATTTCATTTCATTTATTCGATTTGTATGGCACCTTTCTCAATAAAAACTGACTCAGGGTGGCTCACCAAACCCACAAATGTAACTCCTTCTGTAATTCTTCTGCTTGTTCTGCCCATATCCACCAAATATTGGTGATCGTCATGGCAATCAGGCATGAAGACTGCCCTGAGACTATAATGCAGTGGCCTTTCATCTGCCTTCCTCATCACAGCATGACCCCAATAATACTGATCCAGTCCCGCGAGTCACTTTCTGATCCTGAGTCCTTTTGGCACACAAAGTCCTCCTCAGCCCCAGGCCAGGATTGATAAAACTGCTGCCTCCATCAAGATGGATTTAAATGGGATTTAATCCACTTGGGGACCATCACCTTTCCCTGTGGACTTTGCCATCCAAGTTCTCGGGGTTGTCAGGTTAGTTAACCATTGCCTGATACTTGGCATTGAGTCGCTGGCAGTATGGTCTACTCCAGTGATGGCAAACCTTGACACTCCAGATTCCGTGGACTTCAAGTCCCAGAGGCCCAAGTCAGTACTCCTGCTGATCAGGGCTTCTGGGAATTGAAGTTGAAGAGCACCTGTAGTGCAAAGGTTTGCCATCACTGGTCTAATCTATTACCATAGTAGGATAATCTGGCCAGTCACCACCTTCTTTATTTAAAATCTTTATTTCCTAGATGAATTGCTGAGCCTGGAATCCTGTTTTCTCCCCTCCCTTTAGATTGTAATCCCTTTCTTCAGCCTGTTGATCAAGGACATCTACTTCCTCAATGAAGGCTGTGCCAACCGCCTGCCCAATGGCCATGTCAATTTCGAGGTAAGTAGAGCATGCTTGGAATTTCCTGCTTGCTTAAACTGTTGGCCTTTGCTAATTAAAACAGGAATGAGAAGCCTTCCGCAGTGGTCTTTGCCTTGTCTCTTTATGCCAATTGTCATCAAGATGAAGCCTTAGGGTGCAGATTTAAGTGCTTGGTGTCAGCAAGGCTTTGTGTGTGTGGATAGTAATATTTTCAGGCAAACATTTCTCTGATTTGGTTTTTTGTTGTTCAGTCGCACAGTCGATTCCGACCCTCTGCGACCCCATGGACCACCATCCGCCAGGCACTCCTGTCCTCCACCATCCCCCTCAACTCGCTCAGCTCTGCACCCACCGTCTCCACAACACCATCTAGCCATCTCATCCTGGGCCTTCCCCTTCCTCTTTTGCCCTCGACCCTTCCAAGCATCAAAGCTTTCTCAAGTGAATCCTCTCTTCTCATTTGATGTCCAAAGTACTTTAGCTTATTTGACCTTCTAATGAGCAGTCAGGGATGATTTCTTCTAAGATTGACCTATTTGTTCTCCTCGCTATCCATGGGACTCTCAAAACTCTCCTCCAACACCACATCTCAAAGGCGTCTATTCTTCTGCGTTCAGCTTTCCTAATGGTCCAGCTCTCACAACCATACATTGCCACAGGGAATACCATTGCTTTGACTATCCGAATTTTTGTTTTCAATGTGATGTCTCTACTTTTCACTATGTTCCCCAGGTTTCTCATCGCTTGCCTCCCAAGAATTAGTCGCCTTTTTATTTCATGGCTGCAATCACCATCTGCAGTGAGCTTAGATCCTAAGAAAGTAAAATCTGTCACTGCTTCTACTTCTTCCCTATCTATTTTCCAGGGACTGATAGGGCCTGTTGCCATGATCTTGGTTTTCTTGATATTGATTCTCAAGCTAGCTTTTTCACTTTCTTCTTTCAACCTAATCAGGAGCTTCTTTAGGTCCTCCTCACTTTCTGCTATTAGGGTGGTATCATCTGCATATCTCAAATTGTTGATGTTTCTTCCAGCAATTTTGATCCCAAATTGTGATTCCTCCATCCCTGCGTTGCGCATTATGTGTTCTGTGTATAAATTGAATAAGCAGTGTGACAAAATGCAGCCTTGTCTTACTCCTTTTCCTATTCCAAACCACTCCGTCATTCCATTTTCTGTCCTAACTGTTGCCTCTTGATTCATGTACAGATTTCTCATGAGGGCTATAAGGTGTTCCGGTGGTGGTGGTGGTGGTGGTGGTGGTGGTGGTGGTGGTGGTGGTGGTGGTGGTGGTGGTGGTGGTAGTAGTAGTAGTAGTGGTGGTGGTGGTGGTGGTGGTGGTGGTGGTGGTGGTGGTGGTGGTGGTGGTGGTGGTAGTCGTCGTCGTCGTCGTCGTCGTCCCGCCTTAGGGTAACCCCCTGGAAAGTCTATTGCAGTAGTTGTCTTGCTTGCTTTTTCTTAAGTATTCTCCCATTTTTAATTGCAGAAATTTTGGGAACTGGCTAAACAAGTGAGTGAATTCATGACATGGAAACAAGTAGAGTGTCCTTTTGAGAGGGACCGGAAAATCCTTCAGTACTTGCTGACTGTTCCAGTCTTCAGTGAGGATGGTAAGCTTTGATAACGGTGTATCATACTTGCAGAATCAACATTTTGTAGACATATCGATTATCCTGTTATGGTAATAGAGTAGACCAGGGGTGGCCAACATTGGTGCTCCAGATGTTCTTGGGCTTCAGTTACCAGATGCTTAAGTCAGCACACTTGCTGATCAGGGCTTCTGGGAACTGAAGTCCCAAGAACATCTGGAGCACTGAGGTTGGCCATCCCTGGAATAGACCATACTGCAGTGACTCAAAACCAATTGTCAGGCTGCATTTACTGTAACTAATCTGACAGCCCTGAGGACTAACAGCCTTGAGTGGCAAAATCCACAGTGAAGGATGATGGTACCCAAGTGAATTAAATCCCACTTGAATGCCATATATACTCAAGTTTAAGCCGACCTGAATATAAGCCGAAGAACCTAATTTTGGCTTGAAAACCCAGGAAAATAGGTTGACCCAAGCATAAGCTGAGAGTGGGAAATGTAGCAGCTGCTAGCGAGTTTCAATAAAAATACATGAAAATATGGTAAAATTAATTAAATTGTTGGTGTGTCTCAATCTGGTGTGATCTTGGGACCCTTGTGGTCCCCTTTTGGGGGCTCATTTTTGGGGCTAAAATACTCAGCTTATACTCAAGTACATACTGTATACATCTTTATGGAGGGCAGCAGCTTCATCAATACTGGTCTGGGGTTGTAGAGGACCTGGTGTGCTAAAAGGACTAAGGAGCAGAAAGCGACTCGTGGAACTGGATCAGTGGTATGAGTGTCATGCTGTGATGCGGAAGGCAAATCAAAGGCCACTGCATTATATTGTTCCCAGGACAATCTTCATGGCTGATCACCATGATGATAACCAATATTCAGAATCGGATACGGAACTTGAACAACAAGAAGAAAACATGTTGGGTTGGCTGGGAAGCATGTTCAGCACAATCCACATGTTTTCCTCTCCAGCATGCCCTCTCAGAAAGGGAGGAGGGCTATGCAGGCTGGCATCAAAGCTGGATATGAGCAGTGCCAATTGCCTAGTGCCCATGACTCCCTTCAGACTTCAATCCTGGAGGTGAGGGACAGATTTACATGTACATGGTGCACAGGTTTGCACATACCAATGCATGTGAATGTGCAAGTACTACTTGAAAAGAGAAATGCCACCTACAGCACAATGTGAAAGATACAGTATCAGATATTTATAATAAACAAGACAGAGTGAACAATCTTTGCTTAGGAACTCTTTGCTTAGGAGCAAATATTTTAGTTTCTTGCTCTTCACCTTGTAAAGACATTTACAGTTTTAGTGAGCATTCCTCTCAAACTGTGGGTGGCTTTTTATGGTTTTGTGAAACTGAATTAGATTTCTTTAATCGCATGCCCCCGATCTCCATGTTTAGTTCTAAATTTAACAGTTTTATTGTTTGGTATTGTTCCTTTGATGTACGTGGCATATAATGCTTCTTTTGAGATGGAAAGTGCAGGGTATAAACCAAAATAAAAACCAGAGGCAGACGCAGTGTTTGAATTGTGCTAATGTTTCTCTGAAATATAAAGTGGGAATTGAATTGGTCTCTCTGCTTGAGTGTGAGGAACACATTATGTTATTTACAGACTGTTTCTTGCTCATAACAGCTCCCAAGGTAGTCAACAATTCAGAGCAGGTTTTAAAATGATGGTGCTTGTGAAAGCTTTACCTAGGCATTACTTTTCAACTGATAGTACTTGACTATCATAAGGGTCCCTTCCAAAGTATTGTCAAAGTATATAAACATTTTAACAATGGCAGCAGGGAAGTAGCTATATTAGTCTGTTGCGGTGAAAAGAACAAAATGTCTTCTAGCCCCTTAAAGATAATCAGGTTCTGCTTAGAATTTTCCTTCTGAAAAAACACTACTTCCCAGTCCAGAGAAATTCCAGGGTTTGGAGAGATTTTCCAATACTGTGTAGTTTTTCAAGTCTGGAAGGGGAAGGAGGAATAGGTGAAAATTACCTACCCCCCTAACTCCTCTAGTGAAAACATATATTCTGTTCATGGGAAATTCCACCATTCAGTGTTCATATTTGCTTTCCAAAGACTTTACAAGTGTTTGTATGTCTGGCTGGGTATCCTGTTATGGTAATGGAGTAGACCATACAGCCAGTGACTCAACACCTAGTGTTGGGTGGAGGTAAATAACCAGACTCTCCAAAGAGGCCAATGGCTACAGGCACATGAGCCCCTTTAGGTGGGGTGATGGTCCCCTCAGTGGAGGAAATGCCACTGGAAACCATCATATTGGGCCCAGCAGCAAAATGAGTGGAGGAGGAACTCTGATTCCCAACAGTCATGAAGGTGGAAGAGGCCATGCCAGATGGACTGGCTGTGAAGGCGCACCTTGTTAATAACCTCAAGGCTGCACCAGTCCATTGCAGTCCTGATGTTAAATCCAGGATGTCTCATTTCATATGTGCCACAGGAGATGGCTCCATGATCATAGTGTGTGGGTCACTTTGTGGCAAGCTGGGATCCACCTTAAACAAATTAACGCCAGTGGCACTTTTCCTGAAAATGATTTCCAAGAAAAATGTATATTTGAATACGAGTTTAACTATGTAAGGGGGTGGGTCGGCTTTTTGAACCATTGAGGTCTGGTTCCTGTGCACTCTGGAGTACTGCAAATTACTCTCACTTTTAGAAAGAATCAAATGCTAACTTCTGGATTAAAGTCTGTAAGTCAGGGTTAACATTTGGTTTCTTCTGATTGCAGCACTATATTTGGCTTCCTATGAAAGTGAAGGACCTGAAAATCACATTGAAAAGGACAGATGGAAGACACTCAGGTCAGTGTTAGAGGGTGTTGCCGTCAATAAATCTGCAAACGGCAGACTCACTCTAGCATTAGATGCCCTCAGCACCAAGGGATTTGCTGCATGCCTCAACAGATGAACACGATGTGAATGGTAAAAAGAAAACATAATTTATTTCTGGGCTTTCCAGAACAATTATTGTGAGATGTTTCCTCTTTTGGTTTTTTCCCCACCCATCTTCAGAGACTTAAGAATTTTAGTCTTTCTGATTAATATCTGACTACACTTAGCCAGGCTGAATAGCTCAGTGAGTTTAGTGCAGGAGTGCCCAAATTTCTTGAGCCGTGGGTCAGTCACGTGGTTCAGTGGGCCGGTCACATGGTTCAGTGGGCTGGTTGTATGGTTCCTCCCACCAGAAGTGGAAGTTAAACATGCCTTGCCAACTGTTTTGCAACAGATATTTTGCAACAGGATGAGATAGATTTTAGGCTGCCATTTTCTCTGCTTAAACCAGGGGTATCCAAACTATGGCCCATGGGCCAGATCTGGCTCCCAACGCCAATCCATCCAACTCGTGCCACCCTTGTCACTCCCAGAAGTGGAAGTAAAATGTGCCCATAGGTGCGTTTTTCTTCTGCTTACAGGAGCAATGAGGGCAGCGTGTTCTTAATTAACTGTATGGTGTAAAAGCAAATGTTGATCAGCCCACAGCCCCCTCCCCATCTGTAGTTTTTACCTTGGCCATTGGGACTCCTTTTCTGTTCATATATGATTCTATATTCTGGTATTAAAATTTTCTCTTGGTTTAGTTCACTGATACCTTGATAGCATTTTGACTGGCTAGGAAACAGATCTTTTGAGTAAGAAGCTTTCTCCAGATTATTAGGATGAACAGTTTTACTTCAGAAGTGGCTTCTCAATGTTCTGATTCTTTTCCCTTCTTTCTTTGATTTCTCTGCAGGACAACCCTACTGGGAAGGGTTTAATAGATGACCAGCTTCCTCTTTACACTGCTGCTGTTTTGACATGGATTCTTATTATTGATGACCATTATTGAGGTCATTTATTTATTCTCCTTTCTTTTGTTCCCTGCCCTGGCCTTTAAATCAAATGACATTTTAAGTTATGAGAACTGTGCAGCTGGTTAAAACATGTCAGAACTCTGTACAAAGGAAGATGAGTGAGTGAGCTGGAGAATAAACAGACAAGACTTCTTGACAATTGATGGATCATCAGATGAGATCACACGCCTGTGATGTGCGCTTGATCAAAGACAATAATGAAGAAACTTATCTGAAGATCTGACTCTCTTCCCATCATTTTGAAACACCTGTCTGGAACTCTCTACCACTGCTATTACTTATTTTTTGCCCTGCTGCTCTTTTGATATGTTAACCTCTTGCTACTTGTGTACTTGAGTGCTGGATGCTACATCAAGTTTTCTCTTCCACCACTGGCATTCCAACTTGGACTGCTTCCTATGTCAGACAAGGAGACAAGAACTCTACTGAAATATCTCTGAACAAACTTAGGAATGTTGGCTTTCTTCTTGAGGAAAAAAGCTCACACTGAAGTGGAATGGGCTGCTATGGGTTTTATCTATTTATCATGGGAAGGGGGTTAATTATTTTTGTTCAGATGTTCTTTTGTTTGTCATGGAGTTTGTTGCTGGCTGGCAAGCTCTTTTTGTATATTATTTGAAAAGAAACCATAATTAAATTCTGTGCTGTGATAGGAGAATCAGAAAATAGAACAGTGGTGCCCAAACTAAGGCCCGGAGGCCGGGTGCAGCCCCCGGGCCTTAGTGACTGGCTTCCTGAACCACATGATCGGCCCACGGCCCAAAATGTTTGGGCACCCCTGCAATAGAAGGATATGTAGCAAATGTAGCTAGACCGTAGAACAGCACGCAACTCCCCCAAATGTATAAATTATGCTGTCGTTATTTCTATTTATGGGTGTGTCTGTACTACACACTTGAACCTGGAATGAAACCAGTTCAACTTCTTGACTTTTGCTAAAGAATATTGGGAATTGATTAAAGGTAACTTTCCAGCTTGTTGACAAAATGCTTGTTGACAAAATGTTTGATCTCAAAGTAAAGAGCCATAGCTGTTAACCAGGCTTGATTACAGATTTAACTTGCAATGTAGACATTCCCTCAAACTCTGTATTTTCTGTCTCCTTTCCCTATTCCCCATAATATTGGTTGGACAAATTGACTTCATTTTCTACCAGCTCAGACTCAAGGGAAACATGATATAAAATTAATTTTTATTGCGTTTTTTTAAAACCCCAATATTTAGAGGATATGGCTGTGTTCATACAATTGAGCGAAATCTTATAGAGAAAGAGAGTTTTCTCCAACTATACTACAGCTGTGGATGGAGAACATATACTTTGACTTTTGTCTGAGCATTCTTTTAATGGGACATTTTGTTACACATCTTTTGAAGTCTGTAGTAGCTCTGAATGCTTAACCAATATGACTTATTTCCTTTTGGGAAATCATGAGACATGTAAGAGCCCTTTGAACATTAGGCAGCCATTGACAAATTATATTCTAAACAACAAGACTTGTATGTAATCAGCGTCACTGTTAAAAACTGAAAATAAAATTTGAAAATACAAAGTTATGTTCTTTGATATTCTAGGACTCTTGAAAAGGAATACATTGTCTGTTCTTACATTCCTTCTCTAATTAACTAAGTGCCTTATTCATAAAGGAATAGGGCTTCAGTCCCTTAAGAAATGTGCTGGGATTTAATTTATTATTTTTATTAATTAATTACATCTCTATCCTGTATTTCCTCCTGTGAGCTCAGAAGAATGGACCTGTGTCTTTTTCTCCCAACTTTATTCTCACAATAACCCTGTCAGGTAGGTTAGGCTGAGGGAGACAGAGTCCAGCTTAAAGTCATCAACTGAATTTCATGGTTAAGTGAAGACTTAAATCTAGATGGTTGAAATTCTGTTGCTTGGTATAGTAAGTCACACCGGTAGTAGGACAATTGAATCAACTGAACTTCTGGAGCAGCTGAGAGGCCTACTTGAGGTGTATCTTCGTTCTTGAGCATACACAAGAACAAAATCAAATTAGAAGATGAAGGAGCTCACTGAACCAAGAATAACATTAAAGGAGGATGTGGTTGAGAAACCCAACTTCCCCTATATCATTTGGAGGACCCTGAATAGGCTGAGTGTCAGAGTGCCTAGATGTAAGACCAACATGATCAATTGGGGGCTATTTGTGGACAACAACATGCTGTGTGAATGGGGAGAGATACAGAATCCGGCTAATTTCCTGGCCTGCCAATTACTACTGGAAACACGTGTACCGATGAGGATTTAAGTTTGCCCAGTGACAAAGCCAAGAAGATGGCTTCATTTCGGCAGTTTAGAGTCTGACCTAGACATTGAAGAAGTTGCATCTTACTGTACTAACTAGACAATAGAATTTCAGTCAGCTTGTATCTATACAGTAATACCTCAGATAACGCTAAGACTTGGTTCCACAAGTCTTGGTGTTATCCGATTTTAGTGTTATTCGATGCATGTTAAAATCCTATGGGATGGATCGGGTAACGTTAAAGCTCCATAGAGATACATTGTAACCACACAGGCTTTAGCGGTTGTTATCAAATCCATCCCATAGGACCTTAACGTTATTCAATCCAATTCTCCTCCCCAGATTACTTAACATTATGTGATTTTAGCGTTATCCGAGGTAAACGTTATCCGAGGTAATACTGTACATTGATTCTACTTTTTAACGACCACATCTCCATCCTATGAAATGTTGGTTGGAGCTTGGACAGATGACAGGAGCTCACTCCATTGTGCAGCATTCAGGTCTCGAACTGCTGACCTGCTGGTCATCAAACTCAGAGTCATAACTACTAAGCCACTGTGGCCCCTGGTGAACATACTACTGTCTTAAAGTCACTGTCTCACAGCCACTTTCAATCTGCAGAATGGGAATAATATTGAACAGCTTTAAGATTGTTCAGGTGAGAATTGAAAAATCCTGTTCTCATTCAAGTGATTTAAATACAATAATTAACTTGTGAACCACCCAGAAAATGCACTAATCTATATGGGGTGGTGTAGAAGTGAGATTGCTTTGATTGAAGCTTACATGGTTAAGTGAAAGAGACCAGTAGACCAATTATTTTTAAAGCTCACCATTTAAGTCAGGAGTTTCCAACCTTTTCATGCTCTGGGCCAGACCACCACCACCCCGGACAGCTGAGCGGGCAAGTCACGTGGTTCCTCCATCCATAAACGCTGCCATAAAATGCATCTGCGATTGTTGCAAACACATTTATGATAGCCATGGGTGCATTTATGGCAGTGTTTATGGCAGGGGCATTTATGCGTGTGTGGGTGCATTTTACAGCTGTTGTAAATGCATCTACTTTCACTTCTGGTAGTAGTGAGGGTGGTGGCTGACCAAATAAAATGATGCTACGGACCATGGTTGGCCCACGGGCCATAGGTTGGCCACCCCTGATTTAAGTGATGTAATGTCTAGAATAGAAATCCTAGGGCCAATCCAAAGGGTTATCAACAATGTTTTTTAAAAAAATTACTCATTTCGACTACATAATCCCATTGCCGGTACAGTCAAAATATAAAAAGTAATTTTTCCAAGCTGTAGCCATAATAAAATTATTATCTTGAAGTTAAAGGACAGTGCCTCTGAGGGCAGTTCTTTGAAAGACCTTGGCACATATGGTCTCAAGGAAACACTAGTGTGTTTATCAGATGTTTTAAAAAAGATCTCACCTATTGAAGAGAAGACAGGAAGCTGAATGTTGTATAAGGAGGCAGATTTGGTATCAACTTGAGTGAACATTCACAAACTGGAAAAAGAACTCACCTGTGATGTACATTGTTCTTTTGAGGGGGCAGATCTTTCTGGAAAAGTCTGGCAAAATTTTGGATCAAGGTAGACAGAAGTACCTGATAGAAGTGGCTAGGAATTCTGACGCTCTGCTTCAGAACTAAAGAGTATTAATAAGAGAGGGGTCTAACACACAACAGCCAAAAATTCCCCCCAGTTTTTCCATTTTAAGATCCTCAGTGTGATGCCACTTTTTGTGTTCTTATTGGATTCCATGTAAAAGCTGCCATGTGCGCTAAGAAGAGCTTATCAGAGAGCAAACAAAACAAAAATGCCGTGGCACTTTAAAGACTAACTGCTGGATTTTAATGTGAGCTGTGGTGGATCAAGTCAGACATAAGATTGAGACTTCATGGCATCAGTTTATACACATCAGATACAGAGTGATTGGTTAGCATAACGGATAAGTATACAAAATAATATGGCTTTTTATAATTGATAGTAGCAGGTGATCTCTGGTTCTTATTCTTATTAGTTGGGAATTTTTGCCCTGTTGAATTGCAAATAGGAGGATACAAAACAAACACCTGGCATTAAACATTTGCTAATGAGTTTAAACTTAATCATCTATTGACAATTGTGTGAGTTCATCCTTTGTTCTGTGAGACACCCTATGTTATGAATGGGAATTCTACTGAAAAGTTTCTGTGAAGGTGGTATAATATAATATAATATAATATATTATATAATATAATATAATATAATATAATATAATATAATATAATATAATATAATAACAGAAGAGCTTGTTAGCCTTGAAGAAGCAACAGATTCTTTGTTTTTGTTTTTTTGGAATAGTAGCCGGGTGTGTTCAAGCAAAATGACAGACAAGAAGCAAGCACAACAATACAGCTTCCCACAGCCATCAGCAGCAATAGATTATTTAGATTAGCTCTAAATGTTTCCCTTTTAATCTCAAAGGGTCTGAGAAAGCCCATTCTGCTCTCTGATCAACCTGCAAAAACAAAACAAAACACTGTACCTGGTTACTTCCTGTTTTGCTAAGGAGAATTGGCAGGAAGGTTGTAATATATAAAATATCTAGTAGCATATAGCAATCTGTTTATCAAATTTGATAATGCCCCAGAAACCCTTCACTAATATTTAATCCCCTGCGATGGGTGTCTAACAGATGGATGTACTTGATTTCTGCTGTCTCCCTTTCAATCCTAGCCTAGTTTTGTAATTTCTCTGTTCCAGAATTGTATCTTTCAGGTCTTGGATAGAGTGTCCAGTTAGATTGAAGTGGTTTGAGACAGGTTTCTCTGTGTTGCCATTCCAGATGTCTTATTTGTGTTCATTAATTCTTTTGCGTAAAGATTGTCCTGTTTGTCCTACATAAAGCACAGATGGATATTTTTGGCAAGAGATGGCATAAATCACCTTGGCAGAAGCACAAGTAAAACTGGCTTTAATGTTGTGTGTGGTGCCATTGGTTCCAGTAATACTGTTTCCAGAGGGAATGTGGGGGCATACTTGACATCTGGATTTGCAGCAGGATCTAGTTCCCATATATGTTCCACTTCTGTGTGGTCTATTGTGTGTCAATAGTTGTTTGAGGTTGAAGGGTTGTCTATAAGCGAGTAGGGGTCTGTCGCTTTGGAAAGCGAAGCACTCTTGTCCAAGATGGGTTGGAGATCCCTCATTATGCGTGTGAGGGGTTTAAGTTGAGGGCTGAAGTGACAAGCAGTGGTGTGCGATTGCTTCCCTTCTGGGCCTGTCTTGTAGTAGATTACTCCTGGGTATTTGTGCAGCCCGGCTGATTTGTTCTTTAACCATATTGGATGGGTACTGTAGTTTGAGGAATGCATTTTGCAAGTCCTTGAGCTTGGCATCCCTGTCTTGTGGATCTGAGCAGATGCAATTATACAGATTCTTTGCTGTTTCTGTAAGACACTAATGTAGCTATCACCACCACCACTCCCAGTTATTTCTTGGTGTCTTCTTTCTGGCCCCTTATAACCACCTATGCATATAACCCCTCCCCATCAAGTTGTTATTATTCTGCAAATGATGCTGAACAATACCAAGCCCAAGTACATTGTTGCCTCAGTCACTGAAATTAGATGAAGTGACAAAGAGGGACCTTTGTTATAATTCTAGTAATATATGGGTTTCATGCCTCTCCAGTTTTACTGCTCTGTTGTGCTTTGGCTGAATCAGCAGATGTCACAAGAGATGCAAACCAATTTATATAGGTTCTGTGCATGCGTGCATAAGCACACACACACAAACCACAGGATTGTGGAGAGAGAGAGAGATGAGCTGAGAAATCAGAGTGGGAAGTGACACTCCACTTGGATGTTAGCACCCTCTAGTGCAGCCAAAATACTCTGCATCCTTTCTAGAATGTTGGTTCTTATCAACAAGCAGGATCATTTCTCCTCTTAGGCTTCATATTTTCTACACACAAAAAAGTGAAGAAGGAAAGAGGATGGACTAGTGGTTGCCCTCTATACATGGTGAGCTTATCAGAGTAGGGAATAGCCAGAAAAGGCTTATCATTTTGCCCTGAACCAAGCATTCCAAATTTCAGATCCTCTACAGCATAGGTTCCCAACCTTTTCAGACCACGAACCAGTCACATGGTTGAGCAAGCCAGTCATGTGGTTCCTCCCACCCAGAAGAAGAAGAAAAACATGTCCGCGCATGCACATAATGCTGCCATAAATGTACCTGCAGCTGTCAGAAACACGTTTTTACAGACCGCATGTTGTAACCATGCATTTACAACAGCCATGGGTCATTTATGGCACTGTTTTGCGCATGCATGGGCACATTTTACTACCACTTTCAGGAGCAGCACAGGTGGCATGGACTAGATGAATTAGCGTCTGGTTCTCGATCCAGCCCACAGGCCATAGGTTGGGAGTCCCTGCTCTACAGTATTTAATTTAATTTTCACACTTGTATGCCGCCCAATCAGGGAACACAATAAATACACAGTAATACAATACAGTATACAAAATTCAATCTACAAAAACAGCATATAATAATATACAGCAACACAATACAATACCAGAACACCCTCTCCACCCTGGCCACAGGCAAATTCCAAGAGTGTTGGCATCAGTGAGGTCCTGTTGCCATAACAGCCTTTTCAAGCCCGGAGAAGGGCAGGGCCCAGGAGCGCTGGCAGGTGGAGGGGGTCCTGGTACCCCATGTTCAAATGTCTAGCCTTAAGCTGATTTTATTGTGTTCGATGCAGTATGGAGAGGGAACCATTAGAAAATATGTTCAAGAAGCACTGAATCTAGTTGAAGCCTAACATTTGAATCTAGTTGAAGCTTCAACATCTAGTTGAAGCCTAATATGTTCAAGAAGCACTGACTCTAGTTGAAGCCTAAAAATAATAATCAGTAAGAATCAGCTAGATTTACGGTTGTCAGGTATCAGGTTTTGGCCACTGAAATCCCAGAAAAAAGAAAGTCACTGAAAGTGACCTGAATTTATTTATTGCATTTATATCCCACCCATTGGGGATATTCTCTCACATGCACAAGTGGTTGATTTTGTATGTTGAGAGGTATTTATCTTGTCATTGGTTTAGAAAACTGTGTTTTCCTTTTAGCAATTAAGAACTGCCGAGGTCCAGGACTTCCTCACTGGCTCCACCCGAGAGACTGCTGTGGCAAGCTGTGGGATTGCCTCGGCAACCGGCCCCAGGATGCTTTTCCACCTGCTCCCGGACCCGCCCCTGACCAGGGCTTTAAGAACTGCCAATGCACAGGACTTCTTCACTGCCTCCACCTGAGAGGCTTCTACTGCCGGCTGAGGGGTCGCCTCAGCAACAGGCCCCGGGACGCTTTTCCACCTGCTCCTGGGACCCACCCCTGGCCTGGGACTCTAAAGGCCACCACAGCAACGGGCAGTGGGATTTTTCATGTTAACCCCCCCCCCCGGACTAATTTGGGGCTGGGTGGAATGGTTACTGAATTGTATTGTTAAAATTGGTCATGTAACATGGTATCTTCTCTGTGTCAAGGATTGTACTTGTGGTATTGATATTGTATCATTTTTATAGTGTATTATATGTTGTTCTTGTAATTTGATTTAGATATATTGTACTAAATTATATATATTGTATTACTGTGCATTTTTTTGTATTTAGGTTGTTTACCTGTGATCTGTATATGATGTTATTGTGATTGTGTAACTGTGTATTTTGCATTTCTGTAAGCCACCCAGAGTCGTTGCACGTGAGTGGGGCGGGGTATAAATCTAAAAAATAAAGTAAAATTGTAAAGTAAAGCAATGAACTAGCTTCCTACAGCATTCTATCAACAAATCTCTCCCACCAGATTCTGGAAAGCAAGATTATTTTACTAGCCTTTCATCACCATGGTCTTCTTGGCTGTTGCACCTACCATACTTTGAAAGCTGTTGCTGAAGGGTTGACCTGTTATGACAGTGATGGCAAACCATTTAGAGACCATGTGCCCAAACTCACCTTTGCCACAGACTCAACAGGCTGCCATTTACATCACACCTTCATGCCACGTGTGAGCCTCCTACCTTACGCCACATAGGGGAGGGAGGAAGCATTCCCATTGGGCTACTTGGCAGAGGAGCAGGGCAAACTCTGTGCTGGGTGAATGGTGCATGTGCCCACAGAGAGGGCTCTGAGTACCCCCTCTGGCATGTGTGCCATAGGTATGCCACCACTGTCTTACAATGTCACAAAGTCAAACATGCTCCGGTTCTCCAATTTGGGCCCTGAAATCTCAGGGAATAAGATGCAGTTAAGCTGACAAACTTAGACACACCAGGCAAACAATCTCCTGGTCATGTGTGCAATTTAGCACAACCTGCAGGGTAGGATTGTTTTAGTGTTGTTGTTGCTGGTACTCTTTCCTTGCACCCCACTTTGCCATCATCATTAATAGTTTTGTGCTGACTTTGTGTTTTACACTCTCCCAAGAAAATGACTGCATCCGTCTGTTACAGTAAAACCAATTTAAAAAAAAATCTTATGACATCTTTTAGAAGTAACAAACTTTTATTTGTCATGAGCTTTCATGGACATAAATCACACCTTCAGATATTTAGACCACTATATTTAAGCCACAGGTTTTTATACACCCACTGGTTCCAACTATGGGGAACACTATAGAGTGAAATGAGATGCAGAAAAGGGCAGGTGCACGTTTAAGACTTTACAAATGAAGAAACATTCAATATGGGTTGGCCAATGGTGCCCTCTTGTGGGAAACGTTGTGCATAAATGAAGAACCTTGAATAACCAAAATAAAATAGCTTGCATCATTTTAATTTTCAGTGATCTAATAAAGGTATCGCCTTCCTCCTGCATTATTATTATTATTATTATTATTATTATTATTAGTAGTAGTAGTAGTAGTAGTAGTAGTAGTAGTAGTAGTAGTAGTAGTAGTAGTAGTAGTAGTAGTAGTAGTAGTAGCATTTTGGTAATTTGAATATGGATCACACAGATAATCTGCTTTGTTTGTCTATGGAACTACCTGATAGCGTGAATAGCCACTTGGCATGAACTTTTTAACATCAGAACACCATAAATTCAAGAAACACAGGACTACTACGTAATATTCTAATTGACTTTGTTTGGACTATGATTTGACTCAGAGGCGTAGCTACCGCCGTATCAGCCGTATCAATTATACGGGGCTACGGGGGGCCCCAACGGCAAAAAATAAAATAAAAAAATATTGGAGCAAAAATTTACTGCGCATGCATAGAAACTCAATCTGACGCATTGCGCATGCGTCAGATTGAGTTTCTGTGCATGCGCACTTTATTGGAGCCATTTTTGGCTCCAATTTTAAAAAATAAAAATTCGGAGTCAGAGCCGCAGCTTTTCGGAGCGGCTCCGATGGTGGCCCTCAGAGGAGGGCACCTCCCCTGGGGCCGCCCAGCTCCCACGGGCAGGTTGAGCCCTGCCCGGGCTGTCCGCTGCTGCCGAACCCCCATGGCCTGGGGACGCTTGGCAGAGTGCGCCACGGTCCAGCAGCGTAGGAAGGCGGGGTCCACGGGGGCCGGTTGCTCCCAGCGGCGCTTTCCAAAAGGGGCGGCAAAGCCTTGGCTCCTTTTCCTTCCCCTCACCTTGCTCCACCACCCGGGTCCAGCGGTGGTGGTGGCAACAGCAGCAGCGGCAAGTGGCTCCGGAAGAGGAGGAGGAGGCTGCAGTCGGGGGCAGCGCGCCTTCCCATGCGGCCCCAGGAGGGTAAGTGAGGGTTTTGTGTTTCGGGTGGGTGGGTGGTTTATGTGTGTGTTGGGTGGGTGGGTGGATTTTTATTAAATTTTTATTTTATTTCTTTGTTTATTTAAATTATTTAAGTTATTTACGGGTTTGTGTTGTGGTTGGTTGGTTGGTTGGTTGGTTTGAGGTGTGTGTGTGTGTTTGTTTGTTTGTTTGTTTTAATTCTATTCTATTTTTTTTTGGCCCCGCCCATGACGTCATGACGTTGGCTCCCCCACGACGTCATGATGTCATGACGTTAGCTCCGCCCCGCATATAAAGGGCCCCCAAACAATTTTTATACGGGGCCCCGCCAAGGTAAGCTACGCTTCTGATTTGACTGCAATTGGCATGCCTTATGTGTGGATCAAATCGAGACCATTGCTCCCTAATGGCGGAACATGGAGTTTTGTGTTCCCTGAATCTGGCCACAAAGGAAAGCTGATGCTTCATGGAGGGCCATGTGGGAAGAACAAATGCCTGGTTTTGTGTGGGGTGTAGGGTGATGCACCAAAAAGCCTTTTACTGTTGTTCCATGCTCAAATAAGATCTCAAAAGCTTGCATTATTTTAATTTTCAATAAAAGTATTACCTTCCTCTTGCATTTTTTTGGTAGTTGGAATATGGATCACGTGGCTCGCTTAAAGAGCAGCATTTTCTCTGAATGGTTGCCTTGCTAAACAACTAAAACCAACCAAAAACTCGCTAAACAACTAAATCGGGGTTGATAATCCCCCCTGTCAGAAGTCACAATTGGTCACTTACAATGGTGTTTTGCTTAAAGAGCAAACTTGCTTAAAGAGCAATCTTGTGGAACACATTATGCTCTTTAAGTGAGGTACCACTGTACTATATTTTAAAACTGCCCTTTTTTAGATTATGTCCACTTTTTCAGTTTGTTTTTGCTTTTACAGTATTTGCTATTCCAGATGTCTGATTTATGTCCATTAACTCTTTTGCACAAAGACCCATGAGAAAGGGACACCAACAGTGGTGGGATGTCAAAAATTTTACTACCCTACTGTGACATCATCTGGCGAACTGGTGCGAACCTGTTACATCCCATCACTGGACACCAAGCTCAAGAACCTACAAAAAGCATTTCTCAAACTACATTACCCATCCAATATGGTTAAAGAACAAATCAATCAGACTAGACAAATACCAAAGAAGTAACCTACTGCAAGACAGGCCCAGGAGGGAAAGCAATCGAACACCGCTGGTTGTCACTTTCAGCACTCAACTTAAACCCCTCACACGCATAATGAAAGATCTCCAACCAGTGGTGGGATGTCAAAAATTTTGCTACCCCACCGTGACATCATCACAGTGTGGGCGGAGCTAATGTCATGACATTGTGGGTGGAGGCAACATCATGACATCATGATGTTGTGGGCGGGGCCAAAGAAAATATATAATAAAAATAATAAAATAAAAATAAGCACGCGCACACACACACCCCTTAACCCACCCACCCACCCACCCACCCACAACACAAACCCATAAATAAATTAAATAAATAAAATTTAAAAATACATTAAAATACACCCACCCACCCAAAACACAAATCAACCAGAGCTTTTAAACCAGAGCTTAAAGCTTATTCTGGCTAATCTTTCTCACACTAGGTCAGATGGAAGGAACTACAGAATGAACTCACCACAAGATGGCTTCATTTTGGCACTTTTCAACTTTTCAACAGTTAAAGAAGTTAGGTACTAAGTCTTTGCCTAACCAGTTCTCTAGGATAATATGCCTTAATGTAAATGTAAAACAGCTGTACCTCCTTAAGGGTTCTCCAATTGGAACAGCAATTGGAACAGCACAGGTGTAGCTTATTGATGAGGTAGCTCCAAGACTTTGCTTAAAAACCCCAAGCCAGGCCACCAGGCCTTTTTAGGAACTGTGGTAGTACGTCAATATAGGTAAAGGTATTAAATACACATTAAAATACACACAGACACACCACATCCAAAGGTGAGCCACTTACCCTGGGGAGCAGCCTACAAGGAACTTCAGGCTAGCAGTTTCTCTTCCTCCTCCCCGCTTGGGAGGACAGCAAGGAGGCCGTGCATACATGTCAAGCACTGTAGGCATGCATGCACACCAAGTGCTTGACGTGCATGCGCAGTGGGGGAACCAGTAAAAAGGTAAGCCCCAAAGGTGGTTCCCCCCAAAAGCTGCTGCCAGTTCTCTGGGACACTGGGAAAAGTTACTACCGGTTCTGGCGAACTGGTGTGAACCTGTTACATCCCATCACTGTCTCCAACCCATCTTGGACAAGAATACAGTAAAACCTCATATAACACTAAAACCTGGTTCCACAAGTCTTCGTGTTATATGATTTTTCGTGTTATCTGATCCTCTATGGGATCCATAGAGATACATTGTAACCACACAGGCTTTCACGGTTGTTATCTGAAGCATCCCATAGGATCTTAATGTTATCTGATGCAATTCTTCCCCCCAGATTCCTTGATGTTATGCGATTTTCGTGTTATTCGATACTAATGTTATATGAGGTATTACTGTACTGTACTTTACTCTACAAAGCCCTTGGTGACAGACTTCTACTTGCTTATAGACAACCCTCCAATCTCAAACAACTATTGACACACAACAGAAAAGTGAAACAGAGATGGGAACAAAAACTTGCTTCAAACTCAGCTGCCAGCTTTGCTCCCACATTCACTCTGGAAACAGTATTACTGGACCCAATGGTGCCACACACAACATTAAAGACAGTTTTACTTGTTCTTCTGCCAATGTGATTTATGTCATCTCTTGCAAAAAACTGTCCTTCTGTCCTCTATATAGGATAAACAGGACAAACTTTGTGCAAAAGAGTTAATAGAAATAAATCAGACATCCAGAATGGCAACACAGAGAAACTTGTTTCAAACAATTTCAATCTACCTGGATACTCTATCCAAGACCTGAAAGTTGTGATTCTGGAACAGAGAAATTGCAAGACTAGGATCCAGAGATAGACAGCAGAAATAAAATACATCCATCTGTTGGACACCAATCACGAAGATTTGAATATTATCCAAGGGTTTCTGGGACATTATCAAATTTGATACATTGATTGTTATATGCTGATATATATTTTGTATATAATATTTTGTTATATTATACCACCTTCACAAACCTTCCTGTAAAATTCTCTTTCACTACATAGACTGTCTCACAGAACAAAGGATGTGCTCATACAGTAACACAAAGGTTAAACTCATTAGCAAATGTTGAATGCCAAGTGTTTGTTTTGTATCTTTCCACTACGTATTTGCAATTAAAAAGGGGACATTTAGAGCTAATCCGAATAACAGCCAGAGATCATCTGCTACTACCAGTTGTAAAAAGCCATACTGATTTGCATAGCTATTTGTCATGCTAACCAATCACTCTGTGACTTTGTATCTGGTGTACATAAATTGATGCCACGAAGTCTCACTCCCATGTCAGATGAAGTGGACTTGATCCACGAAAACTCGCATTAAAATATAATAGTTAGTCTTTAAAGTGTTACAGCATTTTTGTTTTTATTGATGAGAATTCTATGAACGTCTTACCTTTCAGTTGGCTGGTCTGACAGCTCTTGTAATGTAATGAAAATCATGTACTTTTGAGAAGCTGTAACACCAAAACTAAGGCACCCACGAAAATAAGGGTTATGTCATTTAAAAGATCATCTTGGTGACTTTAAGAATTGGTAGAACACAAAAGCTGAAAATGCAAAGCGATGACATCATTGCTTTTGGAAGTAGCATTGGAAAAGTGACAGTTTTGCTGGAGGGGGTAGGTTGTCTGGGGGCCAGCAAAAAATCTACCCAACCAATTCAGATGATCCAAAGTGCATTTGAAAGAAGAAAGATTAACCTTTGTGGGGACACTTTCAGATTTGGAATTGGACTTTGGAAAAATAATCTATGAAGTGTTTTACAAAAAACCACCGAAATGAGTTCTCAAAAATACAAGAAAAGGAGGGAAAACCAATTTAGAAATAGAACATGACAACTTCTTGAAGTAGATACAGTTCACATACAACATGTGGAGAAAAATTATGCCAGAGTAGGAATGCACAAAGAAGATATTGAGGAAAATTGTGACTTTTTAAAGTGACATTTCTGCAGGAGTGAGGTTTTTGGCGGTGATCCAGCAAAAAAAAAATCGACCAATCAAAGTGATCCAACATGTGCTTGAAAGAGGACAGAATAACCTTTCCTTTGACATGTATACAATTTGGATTGGACTTCAGAAACATTTTCTATGAAGGTTTAAAACAACAACAACAAAAACCCACACTTTCTTTCTAACCTTATTTCCTTAAAAAAAAAAAAGTATCCTTCTGCACCAGCATAGATACATTGGTGTGTGAATGGATACGCTGTAGGAGGTTTCACCTTTGAAGCCTTTCCCTCTTATTGAAAAACTGCTTTCAAGGAATCGTGAAGGAAAAACTCCTTTTCTTTGCGGTTTGACTTTTAAATATTTATTAAAAATAGATCCTTTGCAGTTATTAATCTGTGGTGAATTATTGTGTGTACAGTGGACTGCTTATGGACACGTGTGCATAGTGGGTAGGGTTGGGGAGAATGGAAAATAAAGGTTAAAAACATCTATATTGAAAAATAAAATATAAAAAATAATAAACACAAACGAAATTGGGATTTGTGGTTTGGGTTAACACAATGTAGCAGTAAAAAAGCAAGAAATTGCAAGAAGATAAATAGGGACCACTTTTGTGGGAAGGTAAACAGCATTCCATGCCTGCCACATGTCCATGGAAATGACTGCAGATGCAGACAGCGCTGGCTCTTTTATTTATTTATTTATTTATTTCCTTCGACTTATTATCCCGCCCAATCGGGTAAAAAACCCAACTCTGGGCGGCTTACATACACAATTTAAAAATACATAGCTTTTACTGTAAACAGAGATGAGCACTGAACTCTAGAGTCAGATATGACTGGCTTTCAATCAAGGGTGACCTTTACCTTAGCTCATAAAACCTTAGATTTTATGAACATTTTATGCAAACCTTAATTTTATGAACATAATGCCTTTATTTCCCTCAATTTGAAACATCACCCTTAACTAATGAATGAAATAAAAGAAATAAATGAACTAATGAGCATAATTCAACACATCAAATTCACACATTAAATCCCTGATGGTAGTGTCCTTAGACTCTACCTGCCACTTTTTTTGCTTATTCTCTGGTATAAATGAGACTAAGGAGAGATCACCATTGTCACCCCTAGTCCATTTTCTGACACCCCCTACTTTCTTGATGGCTTATGTTTGCTTTCATCTGTGTGTGTGTGTGTGTGTGTGTGTGAGAGAGAGAGAGAGAGAGAGAATGAGAGAATGAGAGAGTGAGAGATTGATTTAGGCAAAGGTCTTTCCTCTCTTTTCTTCTTCTTAATATCCTGCAAATACAGTGGAACTTCGTTAACGTAATTAATGCGTTCTCCAGGATGTTTCTTACAGCAAAAATTACCTTAACCGAATTTCCCATAGAAATGCATTGAATGCAATTTCCCATTAGGAATGCACTGAAAATCAAAATACTTTAATGGAAATATGGTTTCCCTTAGGAATGCACTGAAAACCAATTAATACATTCTGATAAAATTCTGTAAACTGAGCCACTAATTTGTATGGATTTCCTTTTGTTATGCACTTTTTATGTTATCTGAGCCATTTGTTAACCAAGGTTCCACTGTAGTCTGTTCAAGCACTGCAGTCTTTTACAGAACAGGCTGAATCTAAGAACCATCTCAATCAGCCAGGTGAGTTGCTTCTTCAGTATATCTCCCTATATTAGTTATATCTTTTAACCTTTGCTCTTTTTTAATTGTGTTGTATTCAGTACAATTCCCCCTTATGAATAGCTCCGTGTGAGCATGGTATATTTATCCCAATCAAGACATGGTAATGCCATAATTCAAAGATCCCCTTATGAGTGTATCTCTGAACATGTGTCACTTCATGTGCTCTGAGAACATAATTGGTAATGCTAAGCAGGTACCAGAAATCTGGGCTATACATGCAAGGTAAGGCATGGATTACTGGAGTTCTTGTGCATGACACTTGTTTCATGGATCTTTCAGTGTATTCAGTTTAATGAGTAGATTGGAAGGCACCTTAATAACTGCAGAGTTCTAGGACTGCATTTTTAAAAGTGTGACAAATATCCCTGAGACAAAAAAGGGAACATCACGTACATGACTTTATATTGGCGCTGGGATTTTGTTTGCACTGCCGTGATAAACCTGTTTTGTACAACTCGCAGCTGTGCTTGTAATTCTCTCCTAGTGACATTTCAGGCAGTCATTAGGTGAGCCCTGGAGAGTTCTCAGCACACCTTCTGGGTGAGAGGCGAGGCAATAAACTCATTAGCAGGGGATGATTTTACTGGAGGGTCCTCTTTTTCACACTGGGGCTACCATTTTCTCTCTCTTTCTAGACTGTAACTGGAGTCTCCTATTCCCTCTCTAGTTCTTGGCCCTACCTGTCTTAGAAGCTGTGGCCCTGCTCCCTTGAGCATCCACACCGCACCTGCATCTAAGAACTCGATAAGAAAATTCCTGCAGCGATAAAAAGTGCTCAGGGGTCAGAGTTCCAGTGGTAAAATTAATTGTTCTGAGACTGCCTGTCCCAAGCCATCTATAAAGCAACAGCATAATTTACTGCCTGTGACACCACCTGTGTGGTGCAGCTGCCTCAGTCACTTTCCTGATGCAGAAAATGTGATATTCAGGAGAGGTTTGGTTTGGGTTCATGCCATACTCTTTGGAGGTTTAGTTTTTCACCTAATTGGAAACATCTACAGTTCTTCTGCCAAAGCGCTGTGCGCGTGAGCCAACCTGGCCAAGAGGGGCCCCTCGCCTCCAGTGCATGAATCACTGAGAACGATGAGCCCAGGTTTAGGATGGGGTGGGGTGGGGGGTTGGGAATAGATCTCTCCGAGGTTCTGCTTATCACATAAAAATAGTAGCAAGCAGCGGGATCCCCAGGCTGACAGCTTCTTGAGGCAGTTCCAAAGGTTTGTCATTTGGCCTCCAGTTCTTAAAATGATTTTTATGAGATGAGGAGAAATAAAAGTCTGTTCCATTCAAGGCATCCTTTCAGCACTGCCTCTTCTTGCACAGATGTGCAGATTTGACCCCTCTCAACTGGGCGCTAACAGCAGAGTTGGACCATGTTCAAGTCAATCCTTGTTTATCCCCATGACCTGAATCCTAATGTGTGAAGGATGTTTTTTATCCAGCTGCACCAATATATAGAACAGGTGGCAGTCAGAAAAGAAACTTGAATGCCAGGACATGGCAAAATTCAATAAACTTCATCATTCTATGCCCGAGCAACTCAAATTCTTTGCCAGGAAAGATGTATTCTCTGATCCATAAGCATTTAGCAAACGTGTGTATATATTTATTTATCTCTGTAGCTATGATTTTATTCTGGGAAACTAAGAGATGTTCAGGTATCCATTATGAAGTAGGTGATAGAGTGATGGACTATGATTCTAGATTTGAATTCTTTCCGGTCATCAAGTTCAGCATTTTAATCACCGAGCCGCCATGGGCCTGTAGCAATAGATTTGTTGTTGTTGTTCAGTCACACAGATGAGTCTGACCCTTTGCCACCCCATGGACCATTGCACGCCAGGCTCCTCTGTCATCTGCCATCCTCTGTAGTCCACCCAGGTCTACACTGGGCATGTCAATGATGCCATCTAGCCACGTCATCCTCTGCCGCCCACTTCCCCTTTTGCCTTCAATCTTTCCTAGAATCAGGGTCTTTTCCAGTGAGCCCACTCTTCTCATTTGGTGGCCAAAGTACTTGAGCTTCAGCTTCAGTATTTGTCTTCCTTTGCTGACAATCAGAGGAAGAATTCAATATCTAATATGCTGAAGGGGCTCATGAGAAATCTTTGACAGCTGCAAGGCTCCCCTAAATGCCATTCCCAGTGTCCATGGGTGCTGGAAACAGTATATATGGGAGTGCACTGAAAAAGGTTGAAGCCACTTGACAGGAGTTCAAAAGATATGTATTAGGAGTGACTGGGACTACTCCATGTGGGGGCCACAAAAAAGTGGGTCAACCTACCCCCAGATCACCTTTAGAAAATACATTCAATAGGAAAGCCTATGTTAACTAGATAGAAGACCACATCTCAAGGCCTGTGTATATGATCAGATTGGGTGGTAGTCCATCCTCAAGATACAGATGTTGTTGTTGTTGTTGTTGTTGTTGTCGTTGTCGTTGTCGTTGTTGTTGTCGTTGTCGTTGTCGTTGTCGTTGTCGTTGTCGTTGTCGTTGTCGTTGTCGTTGTCGTTGTCGTTGTCGTTGTCGTTGTCGTTGTCGTTGTTTCAATTTCTATATCGCCCTACTCGGTGGGACCGACTCAGGGCGGTTCACAACATATACAAAGTTGCAAAGTTCACAACATATACAAGTTCATAAAACAACATATAAATATCAATCAATGTTAAGCGCTTGAAGGTTAGAAAACCCCGGAGGTGAGGAGACAGACAATGGTGGATCTTAATTTTTAAGGGAGGCAATATGACAGTGAAGAGGTAACCAATTAAAAGAACAGATACCATCTACTCTCATTTCCTAGAATGCCCAGAGGTACAAGAGCTGTGATGCTCTAGAGGATTTATTCTAACACAGTGAGCATAGTGAACATAATACTTCCTCCTCCCCTCCCTCTCCCCTCCCCCTCTTCTCCCCTCCTCCTCCTCCTCCTCCTCCTCCTCCTCCAAATGCTGTATCCAATTCTGAATATTGGCTATCATCACAAGACATCAGCCATAAAGCTAGTCCTGGGAACAATATAATGCATGGCCTTCCATTTGCCTTCCATGTCACACCACTGATTTGGTTTAAGAGTCAGTTGTCATCACCCCCAGGCCAGTATTGATGAAGCTGCTGCTCTCCCTCCCTCAAGATGGATTCAAGTGGGATTTAATCCACTTGGGGACCATCACGCTTCCCTGTGGACTTTGCCATCCAAGCTGTTAGTCCTCAGCATTGCCAAGTTAGTTAACCACCAACTGACAATTGGTGTTGAGTCGCTGGCAGTATGGTCTATTCTATTACCAAAGCATGACAACCTGGCCAGGCTCAAAACCTCTAAACCATTTTTAAACTGTGCCAGCGTGAAATGTGAGCCCTGGATGGGTTTGGTCCAGGGTGTGCACTCAAATGATGCAGGGCAATGATGACACTCTGTTGGCCTGGCCCTCACACTGTGTAAAGGAGTGGGTATCCCTCAGTGTGCTCCATAATGCATTGCAATGTCCACAAGTGGCAGAAGACCTGATGTGAAATGATTCTCCAAAGTAAACAAGTCAGAGAGGCAGTCACAGACTACATGCATTAAACCTATGAGAATAAGAGAGGATAAATCTAACAGAACATTTTTATTATGGCCCTAAAGATAGTTTTTTAAAAAGAAAAACTATTTTCACTGATTTCTTCTTTACAGCTTTGCTAATCAATGAAAGGTTCAGTTGTACTCCCTGAACTCCTCATGGTAACATAGCCCTTCTATAAATCTAACCGTGCTTCCCTTGAGATGCTTCAAACCCCAAACAACCCCCCTGTTTTCATAATAAAATATGAGGGTCAAGTGCATGGACATTCCCTATGTCCCCTAAATTAAAATCATTGGAGCAGGTACATTAAGCAACCTGATTTACAGCAAGCTTCAAATAAAACACAAGTATCATGTACAGCTGTGAGACATCTGTAACCAATTTTCTTCTAAGCAGACTATAAGCAAGATAAATATTATCTGTATTCTTCATCTTTCCCAGTGCATCATAAGGCAGGGAGGAATGAAGGCTGACTTTACCACTTAAATGTCTCTGGGCAGTTATCCAGAGCAGCATTTTTAAAGGTACAAGAGTTGGAAGCCATTTTCCTTGCTACAGAATCCTTTCGGAACACCATAGTGTAGGGGTACTCAACCTTTTCAAGCTGAGGGCTGGGTCATGCTCCTTCAGACAGCTTCAGGGGCCAGACAGCCATTTTGCCCTGCCTGCCACACATGGCACTTCAGGGTGTGGCAGAGGCAATGTGGGCCACATGAAATGCTGTCTTGGGCTGCATCGATTTCCCTTTTCTCTTAGTTCCAGTATTGAACAAATACCTAGGCACAACTTTAGCAGAAGGGAAAAAAAGAAATTGTGTTCAAATAAAGTTATCAGGTAAATGGCAAAAATATGATATAGCAGTTCACTTCATTTTAGTTGAAGAAAGCAGGGAGAAAAACCACTCAAGCCAATGAGGGTTGCAAGAGGGAACTAAGTTATTATCTAAAACATTTTGAGTCAGAAAGAGACTGAATTAGTCTGAATAGCTGAACTACTCAGACAGAACAGACAGACAGACTGAACTATACCACCCAGACATAGAACTCAACACATACACAGAATGAAAAACAGTTACTTTTGGAAGGAAGAGAATTGTGCCTGTTGCTTGGCTGTTTAAATATCAAACCAGGGATGGAATATGTTTGCATGTTAGTATTCAAACTAAACACAAAACATAAGATTGCTTGCTGTAAGCTCAACAGTTGGAAAGCCATTTGTTTATCCATCTAGTGATTTGCAAGCGAAGTTTGCCATGTGAATGGCAAGGAGGTCTGGCACACCAACTATTAGAAAAATAGTTAAAATTATAAAGAGGCAAATTGCAGTTCTCCAACGAGTTTAATTTTATTATGCTGCAACCAAATATGTATATTTTATGCCAATCTCTTAGAATTTTTTCCTGTTACCAACTTCGGCATTTAGCTTATTCTTGTGGTTTCTTGTACTGTGACATTATCCTTGGACATCTGGAGATGGTTCTTATTTTCTAAAAGGGCAGGCTGACATAATTCCTTGATTCTTATGCATAAAGGATATGCTCTTACAAGTACTGTATCTTAATACTATAAATAATACATTTGTTAGCTATGGATGAAATTTTGTCACCACACTCCTCATGTTGTGTAAGCATTTTGACTCTGGCAGGATCCTGGCCAGGTAAGTTCTACTGAGGCATTCATTCTGAACATTTGTAAGGCTCAAAGAGTAGTAGAAAATGGGCTAGGGTTGAGGTGAGGGTTAGGGGAAAATGCATTTTTTTTTCTGATTGACACCATTGATCCCCAGAAATGCTGCCACACAAGTACGGTATTTGAACATGCTGACAAACACCTGTGCTGAATTTTGCACTGAATAGGGGAAAGTCTGTAGGATATATTTATTTATTTAGCATATGGCATTTGTACACATTGAGTCAACATATAACAAGAAAGAAATAATATATAAACTATTTAAAACTTAACATTAATTTATAAACAAACATCTAAACAATTTATATATTTTATTGCACCAGGAGTTGCCCTTAAAAAATCTTCTCTATTGCCCACATATGCTCTAAGGCTACATTCAGGCCCGTGCTGGCCATTTGGGATGCAGGGACAAGTCCCGGTGCGCACCAATGACTGGCACCTCCCGGAGGTGGGCAGAAATATGTCACCTTGAGGCTACAATCCATGATATCACGCAGTACTCCCCATAGGCGCCACCCCTCCTTCCCTGACCAACACTCTTTTGGCGCAGCCAGCATGCCCCTGGCTACATTGTTGTATAATATGTTGCACAGTCTGTCATGGAGCCCCGCACTCACATCATGGTGGTGGTAGTTTCCCCCATTGATGCAAAAAGTCTGCACATCTACCCAGTGGTGGGCTGTCAAAAATTTTACTACCCCACCATGGGCGGAGCTGACATCATGGGCAGAGCCAAGGTCATGATGTCATGATGTTGTGGGTGGAGCAAAATAAAATAAAATAAAATAATTAAATAAAAATTAAATAAAAATACACATTAAAATAAAAATAAATACACATAATACATAGCACACAAATCAACCCACCCACCCACCCACCCAAAACACAAACCCATCACTTACCTGGCCTCAGGTTGGGGAGCAGGCACTAGGCAGGCAGGCAGGCAGACACTAGGCAGACAGACTAACAGGAACCCCAGTGGCATGGCGGCAAACCGCCACAGCGGCAAACCGCCACTGCGGCAAGCTGCTGCAGTGGCACAGCAGCCTAGCGGCCTGGTGGCCTGGCACAGCGCGGCAAGGAAAGGCTGTTGCTGCTGCCACCGCCACTCCTCCAGGTGCTGCCTGCGCCCTTTCCGGGCATCCAAAATGGCTGCCCAGAACTGCGCATGCATCAAACCTCCATTTGATGCATGCACACTTCTATTTTTCTTAGTGTGCATCCATGAAATGGAAGTTTGAACCATGCACAGTTCCAGAGGGCGGCCGGAGAGACGACCAAACCGGTTGCCCGGGGGTTTACCACCCCCCGGCGATCCCCTCCAGATGGGCGCTATCGGTTTGGGTGAACTGGTTTGTACCGGTAGCTGCCCATCACTGCATCTACCGTGTCCTGTATGTATTCTATTAAGACAAGTCCATATCTTGTGAGGTTGATCAAAACCAGGTGGTGTTTTGGTTACACATTGAAAATTCTGGTACAGTACTGGTGTGGTACTTTTTCCAACCATTCTCTTCTCCATGTGGCCTGCAGGTTGAAGTCTTCATTGACTTCAATAGTGGCACTGGATAAAGGTGGATGTCTTGAACAGAGTCTGTTAATATTCAGATCTAATATGTCAGAATTTACTGGTAGTTCTGGATTCTATTTTGGGGTACTCTCTTAAAATAGCATTTTCCCTCTGAAGTTCTAGTGGATTTCTGTAGGGTTTCCAGGCAGGGTAGGGTGAAGTACTGGCAGGCTGAATAAATGTCCTTGTTAGGAAGTGGGCTTTGTATGATGGTGGGACTCAGGTACTTTCGAAGAGCACTTGGTGGGTTGCAACTGAGAACCACAACTCCAGCCCCACCAAACAATGCACCTTGGAGACATAAATCTCTGAGAATTTCATCCTCTGCTTTTGAATCTGTCCAATTCACCTCCTTTGGCCTCTCTAGTTCATTTTTTTAAAGGGGAGAGTTACTTTTTGACAAGCCAAAATAAGAACATCTGGTCCGAGTGGTCTCAAGACTTGCAACAAGTCACAGAGTGAAAGGGTTCTGTCTTCTTTTTCTGCATTTTCTGTAAACTTGCGGCCAGATGCATTATAAATGGTGTAAGGTTAGAAAGGCACGTCTAGTGGTTTCTTGCGCTTATGAGGCTGAAGGGGTGATTGCTCCTCAGGGTATTGCAAATAGCTCTGGAGTGCAGAGGTCGCAGGCGCTGTTTTATTGTCTCTAATCTACACAACTCAGACCAGAAGGGTGACTTGAGATTGAGAGGGTGTCTGTCAGTCCTCATGGATGGGCATGTGACTTTTCTCCTCCAGATCCAAGACCTCCAGTTCCAGCCCTAAAGACTGCTTAATATGCATTGCTGATGGTGTTTATGAAGTCTTCTGTTTCAAAGGGAGGTGTATACCCCAGCCAGAGCACAGAAGGGACTTGTTACATCCAACTCAGTTATTTCCAAACCAAATAATAAGCAACATGCCTAGTAATTACAATATTACTTTCTGGGTGCAAAAAAGAGATATCAAAGATGCTAAGAAATAATGAATAGCATCTGGTTACTAGCAAAGATGGATATAGCTGAGGAACTCAACCTCCCCTATATCACTTGGAGGACCCTGAATATGCTGAGAGTCAGAGTCACTAAATGCAAGACCAACATGTGCAAGCGTGGGCTATTGGCAGACAACAACATGCTGTGTGAATGTGGAGAGATACAGAATCTGGCTCATTTAGTGGTCTACTGATTACGGCCTGAGACAATAAATTTTATTTGCTAGGCAAGGGCTGTCATATGATAATATGCACTTTTATGAAAGCAACGATGCTATTTTGCAGAAACTTTTAAAATTTCCCTTCAAATTACTCAAATCTCAATCAGATCAGAACAATCCACATTTGTTTGGCATGACTTTCTCAACCACCAGATGTCAGCACTGGACAGGTAAAAATGTGAAGTTTAATTAATTAATTATTGTAATGATGATTAATCATTGTTCTGTAGACTAGATGAAAACCACAGTCTATATTTAAACACCCGCCAGGGGAGTGGAAAGATGATTTCATCTGTTACAACTTCAAATCTTTATGTCTGAAGGTTGTCTAAAGCTCAGCCTCAACTTTATCTTTATATTTAAAACTTCTGGTTTACGGTGATATGGGAAAAATACATCCTGGAAGAGCTTGATCAGTATATCTTTGCAATCTGATTCTGCAAGAATGTGTCCAGAAAGATAAGAGAGGCTCAAACCCAACAACAGAAAGTCTTTTATAAAGATAGGGTGTTTCCCTATAGCACATTGAGTGTAACCCTTTTCTTTTTATTGAAATAATTGATTAATCCTATAAGTACTGAAAAACAAAATGATCAACATTTTGGCAATCAGAAGGCATTGATCAGAATTCTACCAAGAACATACACCAGTTCAATTGTGTAAGTTGCAGCAGCAAATTGTTACTAATTAATGAATTGCTGCTCACATTTCTGGTTATGTGTCAATCCTGCAACTTGGAATTTACCAAATTACTGTAATATTCTTTTACCCTGGTTCTACTATCCACATCCATCTGCCATTATAATCTTTTTTAAATTTGCTTTTATCAACCTAATCGGGACATGCACCTGTTAGAATGCTTTGAAAATGTAGTTATCTGTAGGTAAAGGTAAAGCCTGCCCTTGCTTGAATGCCAGTCATATCCAACACTAGGGTTCAGTGCTCATCTCTGAAGAGCCAGCACTGTCTGCAAGTGCAAACTTTTCTATGGACATGAGGCAGGCATGACTAGACTCCGGGGTGCATGGAAGGCTGTTTATCTTCCCACCAAAGTGGTACTTATTTATCTACTTGCAATTTCTTGCTTTCTCACTGTTGGGTTGGCAGGAGTTGGGACAGAGACGGGAGCTCATTCCATCATGCAGTACTTGTGTCTTGAACTTCTGACCTGCTGACCTTCTGACCTACCAAGCCACCACAGTCTCTTTTCTGGTAGTAGTTATGTGGCAGATGTGCTAATGCAAAAACAAGCATTTGAACCACGGGCTTAAGAAGACCCCCCTGTTATCTTCTCTGTTGAAATCTTTTTCATCTTCTCTTGGGGTGCATCTGTCTTTTGACTAACAGCAATAGGCTTGTAATGGAGAGCCCAAAAGTTCCCTGGCTTTCCACCAGGCAGCTGATATGTTTACCGATTCTGTGTTAAAGATGAGCAGAACTATAGAGCAGAATAGATTTTCTGTCCTGCGAACACAGCTTGGGGAAAATATGTTTCCACAAGAAGAAGGAAGGGGGAGGTGAAAACAAAATAGGAATAAGAAATGTTAAAGTTTCCACTGCTCTGAATCCAGATTGCCATTTAATATGCTTTTATAGTTTTGACATCAAGAACAGCACACAGGTGGCAGAGAGTGTGAGGTTAAACGCCATTCAGAAAAGTATTTACTTGTAGATCATTCACATAAAGCCAGCTATGCATATAAGGAAAGGAATGGGATTACTTATGGGGTCAGAAAAGGGTCTTGGTTGCTTGCTTTTTTCCTAGCATCTTTGATGACTTTTCATGAGCTTCCGCCTCTTCCTAAACATCACAGAACAGAAAACAAAACAAAAACTTCAGAGAGATAACTTTACCCAAGTCGTGAGTGAATTGTGTTTGCTCACCGCTAAATCTTAGAATATGTAGGCTTAATATAGGATTGACAATTCTGCCCTCTTATTTGCAATTAATTAACTTGGAATGGTAAGGGAGAGAGTGTTATCTTACTCAATGGGGTTGAATGAACTGGGCAAGCTTAAAAGGGGGGGGGGATAATATTAATTATTGTCATAAAACTTGTGAGAAATGCAAGAGAGTGCTAAGGAGGTCAAATAAGACACAATGTGACAGAGTTGTGTGGGTGTCCTAAGAAGTCACACTAAAAAAGCATGCAATGTACAGTATCTCTCTCTGCATGCCACAATCAAGGGGCGTTTTGATGGGGATGAGAACTGATTCAGCACATAATTTAGGCCAGGAGTTCCCAACCTAAGCAAGGCCCATGGACCAGATCCAGCCGACAGCACCATTTCATGTCACCCCCCAACCCTCCAAAGGCATTTGAGGAACAAAATGGCCTCCCCTTTGAAGCTGTTTGGACAAAATGGCCACCCGCATCGTGCAGGCAGGGCAGGGCAAAATGGCAGCTGACTGAGAGAGTGTGACCCGACCCCTAGCTTGAAAAGGTTAGGAACCCCTGGTTTAGGCCTTTTCCTGGTTTGAAAGCCAAGATGCTTTAATATTTTAGCACTAAGGAAAACATACAAGTACTCAAGTATTTTTTGGTCTTAATGATTTTCAAACTCACCAAGCTAAATGTCCCCAAGGAGATTTCCCAAATGTAGCAGTGAGATTTCCTGGCTTAGTGTGAAAATGAAACCCTTGGTCTCATTCTTACTGCTTTTCCCACCACGTCGGGAGAACTCTTTCCTCCCTTTCTTTTACAAGATTTTGCACAGCTCAGTTTCATTTCTATATAACCTTGCACAAGAAACATGCTATTTTTTTTCCACAGATATTGCAGCAATTCTTTGCAGATTGATGTTTCTTTCCAAAAAATTGCACTGTGGGTCAAAAAGGGGATTCCCCTCCCCCTGTCTTTCACAGCAAAAGCAAGAAGCAGTGAGATTCACATCTGGACAAAGGAAGGTGGTAGCTTTAGCCAGCAGAGAGGCAATGATGGTATCATCCCCTGATGTTCCTTCTGGGCTTTCAAGTTGTTTCTCTCTGCTGACACAGTATGAAGGCGTATGATACCTTCTGTTTGCGGGGCAGGTGTGGGGTGGGGGTCATGAAGGACACCCTACAATCAAATTTTAGATCACAAATATGGTCTGGTACCATCCATCCTCAGAATCAAATTTCAAATCACAAATATGTCATTTATTATGAACTATGAAAATAATGTGGGACTGCAGTGACTTAGTGGTTAAGACACTGAATTTGATGATTGGAAAGTCAGCAGGTCAGCAGCTTGAGACCCAAGCGCTGCATGATGGAGTAAGCTCCTGTCTCTGTCCCAGTGCCGACCAACCTAATCGCTTGAAAGCAAGAAATTGCAAGTAGATAATCAAAGCTCAGATGGTAGATAATCAAAGCCCACTGCAGATGGTGATTGCAGCCATGAAATAAAAAGGCGACTGATTCTTGGGAGGCAAGCAATGAGAAACCTGGGGAGCATAGTGAAAAGTAGAGACATCAAATTACAAACAAAGATTCGTCTAGTCAAAGCAATGGTATTCCCGGTGGCAATGTATGGTTGTGAGAGCTGGACCATTAGGAAAGCCGAGCACAGAAGAATAGACGCCTTTGAGATGTGGTGTTGGAGGAGAGTTTTGAGAATCCCCTGGACAGCGAGGAGAACAAATAGGTCAATCTTAGAAGAAATCCACCCTGACTGCTCCCTAGAAGGTCAAATAATAAAGATGAAGCTAAGGTACTTTGGACATCAAATGAGAAGAGAGGATTCACTTGAGAAAGCCTTGATGCTTGGAAGGGTCGAGGGCAAAAGAAGAAGGGGGTGGCCCAAAATGAGATGGCTGGATGGTATTGTAGAGACAATGGGCGCAGAGCTGAGGGAGTTGAGGGGGATGGTGGCAGACAGGAATGCCTGGCGGACAGTGGTCCATGGGGTCGCAGAGGGTCGGAATCAACTGTGCAACTGAACAACAACAACAACAAAAATAGGTACCACTTAGACAGGAAAGGTAACAACATTCTGTGCACTCTGGTGTTTAGTCATACCTGCCTCATGTCCACAGAAACACGTGGAGATGTAGACAGTGCTGGCTCTTTGGCTATAAATGGAGATGAGCACTGAACCCTGAAGTCAGACAAGACTGGCTTTCGAGCAAGGGTGACCTTTACATTTACCTAATATAATACTACATCATTCCAAAGCTCTTTGCAAACCATGTAGGAGAGTCTGTTAAGGTTCACACACCTTAAGTCTTCCTTCCCAGGTGTTCTTCTGGGAAGAACACCTGGTTCTGGTTCTGGAACTGTAACTTTTTATCCAAGCGCTGAGTTGGATCCCAATTGATCTGGCCCCCCTTTTCCATTGCTTCCTGGGTGGCTCATAGCTTCACCATAGCTTCACAATGGAACTCCCTCAGCTTCTCCAAGCTAAGCATTAGATCATCTGGGATGCTATAGGTAGGTAGGTAGGTAGGTAGGTAGGTAGGTAGGTAGGTAGGTAGGTAGGTAGGTAGGTAGGTAGGTAGAAAGAAAGAAAGAAAGAAAGAAAGAAAGAAAGAAAGAAAGAAAGAAAGAAAGAAAGAAAGAAAGAAAGAAAGAAAGAAAGAAAGAAAGAAAGAAAGACCACAGCCTTGAATTTGTAACCATAGAGTGGCCATAAGCAAGAATATTTTGGAATAGTAGCCATGTTAGTCTGTGGTTCAGGCATATCAGAAAACAAAACAAAATAAACAAAACAAAATAAAAAACACTGTAGCACTTTAAAGACCAACTGCTATATTTTTATTGTTAGCTTTCGTGGATCAAGTCCACTTCTTCAGACATGGAGTTTCACTCCTTGTCTGAAGAAGTGGACTTGATCCATGAAAGCTAACAATAAAAATATAGCAGTTAGTCTTTAAAGTGCTACAGTGGTTTTTTTTGTTTTTTAAATTTTGTTTTCTGATATGCCATAAGCAAGAAGTGACTTGACAGCACCTTGCAAGAGAGAAATAAACTCATGGTACCATTCTATCTCTATCCATCCTCCATAGAGTTCTTTCTTACCCAATAATAAATTGCATGCTGTCTAGTTGACATATCACAATCTTTTCCCCAGTACAGAGTATTCAGAAATGATTGAACAGTTTTTTCCTCCTGGGGTCACCCTGGGACTGTCCAACTTTCCCGAAGCTACAGAACCTGGTTCTCCTCCACGGAGGCACAGTAGAGAATCAAACTGCCAACTTCTGACTCTGTTTAGCCACATACTTGATGTCAGATACCCAGCCAGCTAATGTTATTTCTAGAAACACCCAAATGTGGAAGGTGAGAAATTGTCAGTAAACAATATGGAATAAAAAATACTTTGGTGAGATAAAGGATATGGAATTGGTATCCCTGAGACTGTGAACACAGCCACTGAGAAGAAACTGTTGTCTTGAACAGTATTGAAAATGCAGTAGAAGGACTACTTTATATAGCATAAGTGTGCTCTTTGTAGATTAATATCCTGCCTCCAAGAGTATTTAAGAAGGAGCTGATTCATAGAAAGTTATAAAACCCTAAATGTGCCTAAATAGATAAAATCATGTCTCAGTGGAAAAATTTTCATTCTTCTCTCAGCTGGTTGCTCAATAGATATATTGACTGTGGAGGATCGGAACCCCCTATGATCGGTATTTTAGCCAGTATAACTGCAAAAGTTATTCTATAATTCATATAAATGGTTTTACATCTTCTTTAAAATTAGATACTCATTTAGTCTAGGGAATGGCTTTTGGCAAAAAAATGGGTAAGTAAAATATTGTAGTGCCATCAGTGTCTTTTGCAATACTAAAATAGTAACTTTTCTAGGCTTGGACTGTGTCAGAATGCCTGAGAAGCCACCAATGCCTTAGGTACCCATACTCTGTCAAAGTCCAGTATGCAATTTTCAATGTGTGGTGAAAGGCCTTGACAAAAAGCCTTTGTTGGAGGTAAACATTTAATTAGCAGTAGAGTGCTGCACGGCGGAGTGAGCTCCCATCTATGTCCCAGCTTTTGCCTACCTAGCAGTTCAAAAACAAAAAATTGCAAGTAGATAAATAGGTACCACTTTGGTGGGAAAGGTAACAGCATTCTGCACACCCCAGTCTCTAGTCATGCCTGCCACATGTCCATGGAAACATCTGAAGATGCAGACAGCACTGGTTCTTTGACTATAAATGGAGATGAGCACTGAACCCTAGAGTCAGATATGACTGGCTTTCAAGCAAGGGCGACCTTGGAGAAAAGGAGTGTGAAGAAAGGTTGCTCAAACCTGGAATCAGCCTAATGCCAAGTCAGCAACTCAGCCTCCTTCCCTCTAAATTATTTTTGTCTGACATAAACTGCTGGCAGATATTTGAAGCAAGGTGTTGTGCTATCATGTCAAGAGTAATAGGGTGGTTTAAGGGGACAGGACAGCCAGCGTGACAGTTACCGGTAAGTCTCTCTTCCAGATGGTAAAAAAGGTGATGCCATTTCTCCACCTAGAGGTGGTGAAGGTGGTGATATTTGGGGAGGGGAGAAAGGTGAGATTTTAATGCAAGGTACAAGCAGTCTTCCTTGTACATGTCTGAAAAGCCTTTCAGAGGGTCATAATGTCAGGTACAGAAGATTGCTTTTTAACAAGTGTGGTCAATGAGCTAACACAGGGAAATGGGACAATCAGTTTATTATTGGGGAATAAACAAGGTAGCATGGCTAGCATATATGAGCTACCTCCTATGTTTTCTGGAAACAAAGAAGCAATTCAATTTCCTCATGAACACAGACAGAAATAGCCTCATCATGAACTTTTATTGCCATTATCACGAAGAACAGATTGCATAAACTGACCCATAGATGATATGCTAAGCAAGATAATAAAATCCCTGAGGAACTTTGCTCTTTATAATAATTACTAAAATATTAAAATGTGCTGTAATCAAACTGCTTCATCAGGAGGGAAAGAAATTTGGCTTTCTTTGCTTGCTACCAAGTGCGAACAAGTGAGCACATCTTTGTTGTAAAATGAAGAAATGCTACTCTCCTAGACAAAATTGGCATGCTTCTGCCTGGCAAAAGATAAAAAATAAAAACCAGTGCCCTGAACATTAATCTATGGTTCTCTGTTCCAAGACAACAGCAAAATAACATTAATCACTTTCCAGTGTTGCTTTCTTTCTTCTTCTATTTTTGAAAATAGCAATAGCTATTACTGTATTAGACAAGACTAGTGTTGTTGCAGGGGGATCGCAGGCCTTGATTTTAACCCACAAGAATTCAGGAAGGAAGCTGCTATGAGCCATGGATGGGATGGTCAATTTTTTTATTACATCCACATCCTGACTTTCCCCCATACCCACATTTATGAGAGTTTTAAAATCCAGGCAGTTGTGTTGATTCACACTGACAAGCCATTTCAAGCAGTTCTCATCCCTACTTTTGTTGTTCAGTTGCACAATCTAGTTGGACTCTTTGCAACCTCATGGACCACTGCACACCAGGTTCCTCTGCCATCTGCCATCCTCCGTTGTCCACCCAGATCTATGCCCACTGTGTCAATGATGCCATCTAGCCATCTCATCCTCTTTTGTCCCTTCTCTTTTTGCCTTTGATCCTTCCCAACAGTGAGTCCTCTCTTCTCATTTGGTGGCCAAAGTACTTGACCGTCAGCTTCCATATTTGTCCTTCCAAGGAGCAGTCAGGATTGGTTTTCTTTAGGATTGACTGATTTGATCTCCTTGCAGTCTCAAGAGTCTTCTCCAGCACCACAGTTCGATGGCGTCTATTCTTCTGTGCTGGGCTGACCTTTCGTAAAGCCTGGTATAGTTGCCCCTCAAGACCAAATAAAAACAAGAAAAATGACTTGAAGTACTAGTTCAACATAATGTCGAGTCAATTCCAGCATATAGTGACCATTTCCAGGGTTTTGGAGGTATTGAGTAAAGGTAAAGGTCACCCTTGCTCAAAAACCAGTCACATCCAACACTAGGGTTCAGTGCTCATCTCTTTTTCATAGCTGAAGAGCCAGCACTGTCTGCTTCTGCAGACATTTCTGTGGTCATGTGGCAGGCATGACTAGACACATGACTAGAGCGCACGGAACACTGTTTTACCTTCCCACCGAAGTGGTCCCTATTTATCTACTTGCAATTTCTTGCTTTCGAACTGCTAGGTTGGCAGGAGCTGGGACAAAGATGGGAGCTCATACCATCCTGCAGTATTCACGTATCAAACTGCTGACCTTTTGCCTTCCAGTCAGAATCTTAGCCACTTGAGCCACTACAGTCCCAGGTATTGAGTACTCAGCAGTAATTTACCAGTCCTTTCTCCTAGAAGACACTTTCTAGGGCTATGCACAGTGATGGGATGTCCCCGGTTCCAGACGGTTCCCTGGAACCGGTAGGAACAATCCCGGAGGGTTCTCCGGGAGGGGAGTCTACTTTTGAGGCATCCGGTTCCGGACGCCTTACCAAAAGAATTTTTTTTAAAAAAATCGGAGCCAAAATGGCTCCGATTTACTGCGCATGTGCAGAAACTCAATCTGCCGCATTGCGCATGCGTCAGATTGAGTTTCTGCACATGCGCAATAAAATTGGAGCAATTTTATCTCCAATTTTACTGCGCATGCGCAGAAACTCAATCTGACGCATGTGCAATGCGGCAGATTGAGTTTCTGTGCATGTGCAGTAAGTCGGAGCCATTTGAGCTCTAATTTTTTTAAAAAAAGACCGGCAACAATAGTGGCGGCGGCGGCAAGACCGGCAGCGATAGCAATGAAGGCAGCGGCGATGACGGCGGCGGCGATGAAGGAGGCGGCGGTGAAGGCAGTGGCGATTACGGCGGCGACGATGAAGGCAGCGGCGATGAAGGCGGCAGCAGTGGCAGCAACGGTGGCGACGGCGACAGTGGAAATGACGGCGGTGATGGCGATAATGGCAGCGGCGTGGGCAGGCGGCACCAGCCCTCAGAGGAGGGCACCGAGCCCTCCACGGGCAAGTTGAGGCCTGGCCTGCCCTGGCCGTCCGCCCCTGCCGAGCCCTCCCAGGGGTAAGTGAGGGGTTTGTGTTTAGGGTTGTATTTTTATTTAATTTTAATTTTATTTATTTATTTATTTGATTTATTTATGGGTTTGTGTGGTGGGTGGGTGGGTTGGGTTGAGGGTGTGTGTATGTGTGTGTATTTTTTTTGAGGCCCTGCCCACAACGTCATAATGTCATGACGTCAGCTCCGCCCATGACGTCATGACGTCATGACATTGGCCACGCCCATGACGTCGTTACGTCATGGAGTGGTGGTAAAAAATTTGTCATCCCATCACTGGTTATGCAGCTTGGTCAAGGCTACATAGGCTGGATTTTCTCCAAAGCTTCATAGTGTGGAAGTTTTTCCCCAATTTCTGGATTCACTGCCACTCTCTAACTCCCTGAGCTAACCAGCCATCCCATCGAGACGAAGCCACCCCAAAAATAATTTGTGTTATAATAATGATTGCTCAATAAATTGTTTTGTTGGTTTTGGGAGAATTGTCAGAATCCAGTTAAGCTCAAAGGGAACTGGAAAACACAAAGAAAAGGGCAGATGGCATTAGCCTATTTCTCAATAATAAAAAGCTCCAGTGTTTTCGTCCTTCAGCATAGCAGATGGCAGGTGGGAAGGTCTCATTTGTCAGCTTTCTGACCACCTTCTATTCAGAAGTGTGGAAACGATTGTGCATGTTTAGTAGCTGAAAGATAATTGCTTACAATTCAGATCATGAGGACTTATCTGGTTTCATCTGCCATTCTGACTAGCCATAGAGTAGATGGGGTAACAGGTATAAGGGGGGAAAAGTTGCTTTTCTGCTACATTGGAAGCTTTAAAGTTGCTGAGATGGAGACCTTGATGCACAGTTTTAATTGTTTTGGAAAACCTACTTCCCATTTGCCAAGAGTCACCAAGCACTTCTTCTGCTTCAAGTGCCGTATCCAATTCTGAATATTGGGTATCATCATGGTGATCAGTCATGAAGATTGTCCTGGGAACAATAGAATAGAGTGGCCTTCCATTTGCCTTTTGCGTTGCACCATGACACCTGAACCACTGATCCAGTTCTGTGAGTCACTCTCTGGTCCTGAGCCTATTTGGCACACAAGGTCCTCATCAGCCCCAGGCTAGGATTAATGAAGCTGCTGCCTCCCATCAAGATGGATTTAAGTGGGATGTAATCCACTTGGGGACCATCACCCTTCCCTGTGAACTTCACTACCCAAGGCTGTTAGTCCTCAAGGTTGTCAGGTTAGTTTATTGCTGCCTGATGATCGGCACTGAGTCACTGACTGTAGGGTCTACTCTATTACCATAGCAGGATAACCTGGCCAGACAGACAAAATTACAGAATCATAACTTGAGAAGTTGGAAGTATCCTCAAAGGTCATCATCTTAGTCATCAACCTGCTCCGGTGACAAATCCTTTGCTACTACTTTTCAGACAGGTAAGCCATACCAGTTCCTTGATCCTAATAAGGGAATCATAATCTAGCCGCATCTTTGTGCTTAAAAGCAGACTGAAGCATAGGCAGCAATATGTGGTCACAACCATTTTTACCTCCTATATGAAATTGCTGTTAAAATCACAAGAGCTGTCACAGCTAGTGCTTGGGTGTGTGTAGGCCTGAACACAACTGCAAGGCCATTTTTGTTCCTTTAAGAGAGCAGTAATTTTTAGGACAGACTGCAGTGGCTCAAGTGGCTAAGATGCTGACTGGAAGGTGGGAGGTCAGCAGTTTGATTCCTGAGTCCTGCAGGATGGAATGAACTCCTGTCTTTGTCCCAGCTCCTGCCAACCTAGCAGTTCGAAAGCAAGAAATTGCAAGTAGATAAATAGGGACCACTTTGGTGGGAAAGTAAACAACGTTCCATGCGCTCCGGTGTCTAGTCATGCCTGCCACATGCAGAAGCAGACAGTGCTGGCTCTTCGGCTTTGAAACAGAGATGAGCACTGAACACTAGAAACACATAATCCTAGTTTACAAGCTCCACCACAAAAACTAGATTGAAGGCCTGATGTTTATGGATGTACTTTTATCTTTGTGATTTTTGAAATAAAAAAGACAATTAAAAACACACAGATAAATTCTTTGGAAAAGATGATAAGCAACAGAAGCTGACTCCATAAGAGGAAATTTATTTCAATGCTTGGCAACAGCGGTAATCTTCTTCTACCACTAGAGAAATTAATTTCCTTAAAAATAGAGTTCATTAATAATAGGAGAGGTCAGAAGAGGGGACAGGAAGAGCATGGTCATTGCAGATTGCTTGAAAAATCAACTTCCCTCCATCTAGAGGCATTAAAAATTCATTTCTTAAAGACTGGGAGGGAAGGAGCCTGACAAACTTCTATTGAAAGCTTTTTTTCAAAGAGATGTACTTTTTTCAAAGTACAATTTCTCATACTTATGGTACTCTCCTTGCCTCCCTTGGGAGTCACAATTCTTAACATCACAGACTGAGAAAAAGTGGGTGGGACTGCTCATTGTTTTGTATGAGAGCTGCTTTGACAAGGTTTGAGGTCCCAATGACCTTTTAGAGACTGAGTGCCCAAATTCACCTTTGCCACATACTCAACAGGCTGTCGTTCACGCCGCACCCTCACACCGCACGTGAGCCACCTGCCTTACCCCAGACAAGGGAGGGAGGAAGTGCTCCCATTGGGCTGCTGGGCAGTGGGCCGGGGTGAACTCTGTGCTTGGGGGAGGGAGGAAGCACTCCCACTAGGCTGCTAGGCAGAGCGGCGGACTGGTGTGACGGTGTGCGTGCCTGGAGAGAAGGCTCTAAGTGCTCCCTCTGGCACACGTGGCATAGGTTCGCCACCATTGTCTTAAACCATCATGGTAACCAGCACTTTGAATTGTGCATTGCAGCTAACAGGGAGCCAGTGCAAGCATACCAGAATTGGAGATATATGTTTGAATCTGATAATCCCAATAATCAGTCTGGCCACCACATTTTGGACTTGTTGAAATTTCCGTAGCACCTTCAAGGGCAGTCCTACATAGAGAGCATTGTGGTAATCAATTTTTGAGATCATCAAGCATGCACTACTGCTATTAGGCATTTCTTATACAGGCAGGGGTGCAGGTGGGCAATCAATTGAACTTTATAAAAGGCACTCCTGGCCATGGAAGATATTTATTCCTCCACAGATAGGGCCAGGAACTGAAACAATAACAATTACACTTGTACTGTATACTGCCCCATAGCACTTAAAGCACTTTTTCAGTGATTCACACTGTCATTAACATTTTGGCCCCGAACACACTGGGTGTTTATTATACTGACTTCAGAAGGATGGAAGGCTAAGTCAACTTTGATCCGCATCAGGATCAAACTTACAACTTCAGCAGTTTTGGCTGCAGTGCTGCAGCTTAACCACTGCTCTGTGAGAGATCTCAGGTACTAGTTTGCTGTGTATAAGAAGTACCCCAAGCTATGAACTTGATCCTTTAGGGGGAGTTAACTCCATCCAGGCCAGGTAAATGTCCCTTTAGCCAGTCCAACAATCCTCCCGCAGTATGATTTCAGCCTTATCTGGATTCATTTTCAGTTTATTGACCCTTGTACAGTCCATTATCACCGCCAGGCAAAGCTCAAGGATCTGTAGTGCATAGGGCAGTGGCAGAAGACCTATGGAATGTGTACAAGAGGGGGCACTCAGAGTCCTCTTTATGGTCATGCATGACCCCAGCACAGAGTTTGCTCTGCCCACAGCCCAATGGGAGCACTTCCTCCCTTCTCCAGCACAGAGTACTCCTGGCTCCTCTGCACAGCAGCCCAATGGGAGCACTTCCTCTCTCCCCCAGCAGAATTCACCCTGCCCCTCTGTGGTGCAGATGGTAGCCTGTTGAGTTTGGTCACTCAGTCTCTAAAAGGTTAGTCATCACTGGAATTGTAGTCCCCCCCCCCAAAAAAGAAACACACCCCAAAATCTGTACACCTCTGCTACCCTCCCATTCAATTGCCCATTTCCTTTACATGGACATGGCTTGAGTTCACCCAGATACCATGGGGGAAGAAGAGACTTGGAGCTCAGTGATGGAACATATGTGTTTCATGCAGAAGATTTCAATTCCTCCCTTTTGCATCTTTGGGTAATGCTGAGAATGTTCCCTACCTCAAAGTTCTAGAGAGCCACTTCCAAGTAGTATATGCAACATTGAGTTACATCCTCAACAATTGGGCTACTCCTTCAGGCACCAAATGCTAAGAATTTGGAAGAGTGGTCTTAGCAAGACACTGGAGAAGGAGATTCGCATGTGTATTCCATGCCCCCTAAACTAGCCTATTGTCCTATCAGTAATGTGGCAAGTCAGCGGCAATATAAATCCAACCAACCAACCAACCAACCAACCAACCAAACAAACAAACAAACAAACAAACAAACAACCAACCAACCAACCAACCAACCAACCAACCAACCAACCAACCAACCAAACAACCAAACAAACAAACAAACAAACAAACAAACAAACAAACAAACAAACAAACAAACAAACAAACAAACAAACAAACAAACAAACAAACAAACAAACAAACAAACAAACAAACAAACAGTGTTGAAGATTCAGCTTCCAGGCTGGCTGAGCTTCTTACATAAAAAAGTCACCATTTTGCTCTTTGCTTGAGGTGGCAAAATATTTTGGGCTAGTTCTGGCTTGATGGACTGTCAGCCTCAGCATAAGGTAGCTTTGAATATTCTTCTGAGAAAACTGTGGACTGTATCACTCCTAGCTAAAGGTATGCCCTGGCAGGAGACATGAAAAGCTAACACATCCATTGGATTTTATCCCAGCAGTCCCTCACCTACTAGCTTTCAATGCACAAGAAGGTCTTGGGTTTAATGTAGTGGGGCATTCAGTTATATAATCTGGCTAGATGGCAGCTCCCCCGGTGACTTAGGGTTAAGATGCTGAGTTTGGAGACTGGAAGGTTGGGTTTCGCTACCTGAGGGCTGCACTTGGGGACATAAAAGGAGCCTCATTCAGGAGTCCCCTGAGCAGAGTTTCTCCAGCAAAAATCTTTTCAACCCAGAGTAATCTCAGACATGAAATTATTATTATTATCTGGATAGAATGATGTTTGGCCAGGTTATTCTGCTATGGTGATAGAGTAGACCGTACTGCCAGTGACTCAACACCAAATGTCAGGTGTTAACTAACCTGACAACCCTAAAGACTAATGGGCTTGGGTGCCAAAGTCCACAGGGAAGGGTGATGGTGCCCAAGTGGATTAAATCTCACTTGAATCCATCTTGACGGAGGGGACCAGCTTCAACAATACTGGCCAGGAGCCGATGGGAACTTTGCATGCCAAAGGGCTTGGGACCAGAAAGTGACTCACAGAACTGGATCAGTGGTACTAGTGTCATGCTGCAATGTGGAAGGCAGATGAAAGGCCACTGCATTATATTCTCTGGACAGTCTTCATGGCTGATTGCCATGAGGATCACAAATATTCGGATTCAGATACAGTATAGCAAAACAAGAAGAAGAATCTGCTAAAATGGTATAACTGAGGGAGGGCTCAAGAGTGTGAACCACACAATTATTGGAGCAGACTGGATGAGTTTGAAATCTCCCACTGTTAGGACTTTAGATGTCATCCCTTTGACAACTCTTTGACAGTTTTAGGACCATGCAGTGATAAAGGCCTTAGCCTAAGTGATTATGGAGGCTCTTCGCAACTCCTATTGAGAGGTAAGTGTGAATTTATCCAGACATTTCCTGCTAAAGATACGGTGCCAAACTGCAACATAAAGCCCCTTGATGCTGCATTTGCAGCAACCAGCAAAAAATAAAATAAAATCTTCCAGCATCCCAAACATTAACCTAGATCTTGTTTTCACTGCTCTTAAAGGATTTCACAGAAATGATAAAATGTGTGGCAGCACTGGGAAAACATTATGCCTTAATTATAAACAGTGATGGAAGGGCTTATGTTTGAATAGGCATGATGTTCAGAATTGGAAAAAGTCTGTCTTGTTTGGAAGGGTTTTATTCCTCTTGCTGAAAAATAATGGTGTTTTCTCAACAATCACAAAAATGAAATCAAGATGAAAGATGGACAATCTGAAGACAGCAACTGCTAGTTTAATAAAATAATAATAATATTAAACCAAAATTGGTTCTAATGCCTTTAGACAGAATCACGGTAATCTGATTTCATGTTGCCCTTCAAAGCAAACAATTTTTAGGGATACATTTTCTTTCTTGTTTTCTTCCTCATCTGATTACTTTTGCAAAGCTTATGTTTGCTGGCACTTTAACCCTTTAAGGCCAAACTAACATTTCTTATGTCATCATGTAGTATTTAAGATAGGCATAGGATACTGAAGTACTTATTTAGACACCAAACAATCTGCAGAGCTATGGTAACATATATAGGTATAGGGAGGGCTAGTTTTGCAGGCCATGAAAGGCTTTAAAAAATTCCATTATTTCATTGAAAGAAACATGTCTCCTGTGACCATGCCTACATGAATTGAACCTGAATAATAATAATTTAAAAAAGCAAATGAGCCGGATTCTGTATCTCTCCACATTCTCACAGCGTGTTGTTCTCTGTCATCAACTCCTATTTGAGCATGCTGGTCTTGCATTTAGGGACTCCAACCCACATCCTATTCAGGGTCTTCCAAGTGATGTAGGAGAGTTTGAGTTCCTCAGCCATATCCTCCTTTAATGTTATTCCTTGTTCAGTGAGCTCCTTCCTCCATCTTCTAATTTGGTTTTGCTCTTGGGTATGACTCAAGAATGCTTATTCTTGTCATAAAGCTCCTCCTGGATCTGAGCTAGTGGATGCGAGGCTCATATCCTTTCAGATGATGTCTAGGATCATTCTCTTGCTTAGTTCTCTCAGCATCCGCTGCTACTTCTTTCCTTATCTTAAGACTAAAACTGATGTATGCAATGTGGATGGTTGAGTTCCCATGTATAGTTTGTGAGTTTCCTGATGATGTTGTTCATTGTACTAACTTTGGCTTTGGTATTCAGGCAGTGTTGCTTAAAAGAGTGTCCTGTCAAGTGTCACACTGAGGTATTTTGGTACTGAACAATGCTGTAATCAGTTCCCTTGCCATGTAACCAGTGGTGGGCACCAGCAGATTCGCACCAGTTTGCCAGAACCAGAAGCAGAAATTCTGGCTGGCCCCGCCCATCCAAGTTTTGAAATAAACTAGTCCTGATTTGGGTGCTTTTCCTGGCCATGCCCACCATACCATACACATGGTGTGGTAGTAAATTTTTTAGGAGCCCACCACTGCATGTAACATCCAACTCAACCCTTACCTCTTGGTGAAGTGACAGAGTTCTGAATTGGTAGAATAGGCTGTAAATTTTGGATTGCAGATTTTTGTAACACTCACCCCTCCTCAATTAATAATCTGTCTGGAAGTAAAAAAACAAAATCAGAAACAAAACCAGCAGCAGCCTAACTAGCAACAAAAAAATTCTTAGCTACCTTCTTTTACTTTATGTATTGTACTAGTGTTCTTTTTTCTCCCTCTTTTCCTACATGTACAGAGTAGGCTTGTTTCTTTATAAATTAGAGAACATTAACAAATGGCATATTCTATTTTTAGATGGAGGTGATACAATATTCTACAGGATTCAGTGGCCTCCTTCACATTGTGTTCTAACCTTAAGGAAAGGAAATTTTGCTTCTAGCCTACATGGGAAGGAATTTCTTCAGGTTGTCTGTCAAAACTTAATGCACAGCAAAAAGCTGTTTTCTTTCTCTCTTTTTTAAATGGCAGGAGCTAATCCAGCATGTAATTGAACTGAACTAATGATGAAACATTCTGTCACCTGCTAAAGTTACAAACCTACCCTTACAGTGACCGTATAATACAGATGTGAAAGCCAAGTCATTTATGAATAATTTCCCTGCTTGCTGCTACAAAAGCAAACATATATCATTGGATAGATAGCTTTATTTATAGGCCACATTTCCCCCCCATGAGATGACTCAAGGCAACACTGAGAGAACTCTGAGACAAATATATAATATTTCTAGTTAATGTGTGACAGTCCCTCTGACACAGAGGTTACACTGCAGTACTGCAGTCAAAATTCTGCTCATAATCTGAGTTCAATCATGAGGGACTTGAGGTTGACTAAGCCTTCCATTCTTTCAAGGTCAGTAAAATGAGTAGTCAGTTCGTTAGGGGTAAAATGTTAATTACCTTGTTTACAGCTCAGAGAGTACTCTAAGCACTAAAGGGATATAAATGACTATAATTGTTGCTTATCGTTATATGTACTTCACTTCTATAATGTGAAGTGGAAGCTGCTCTAAAAGTACTAGGAAGAAATAAATCATCAGCGTAAAAGGAATACCTATAGAAATATTTCAAACCATAGAGATTGAATCTGTCAAAATCCTAGAAGAATATGCCAACAAATATGGAAAACAAAATAATCACCCACAGACTGGAAATGTTCAACATACACTGCAATCTCCAAGAAAGGAGATGACAAAAAATACAGTAAACTATAAGCAAAGTGATGCTCAAGGTTGTTGCAAGACTTTTATCTTATATGGAGCAAGAAATGGCTGATATTAAAGCTGGATTATAGAAGAAAAAGTCACTCAAGATTATTTTGCAAATATTGGGAGTGCACCAAATAATTTCAGAAGAAGATCAATCTATGCTTTATAGACTACAACATAGTCTTTGACTGTGTAGATCATGATAACCTATGAGTTGTTCTGAAAGAAATGTGTGTGCCTCAGCACTTATTTGTTTATTTATTTATTTATTTTACAGGCTTATATGCCGCCCTCCTCAAAGAGACCCAGGGCGGCTAACAAAGGTTGAAAGAGACATAAAAACACAATACTGTAGGGGCTGCAGTGGCTCAGTGGTTAACAAGCTCACCTTGTTAGCTGGAAGGCTGGCAAGTCAGCAGTTGCATTTTAAACCCAGTGTGGAAAGAGACACAAGGGAGGGGGTGGAAACCTGTGTGTGGAGCCCCATCAACTTTGGCTTTCATAAACACTTTCCATTTTTTTTTAAAAAAAAGAGCAAGCTAATTAATTGACTCTGGGACACTGTGGTATATCCATTGTTGATAGAGCATTTTATCTTGGCAATGGAAACTCTTTGGAGAGTAAAGCAAAGCAATCACACTTCTATACCACCACATAGTGGTACTCTCTGGGCACTCTCAAGGCAATTCACAAGTTAATTAGCATTTTGCCCCAAACATGCTGGGTACTCATTTTACCGACCTTGGAAGGATTGAAGGCTGAGTCAACTTTGATCCTTGCTCAGGATCAAACTCACAACCTTTTGGCTGCAGGACAGCACTTTAACCACTGTGCCACCAGGTAAGTCATGTCTTGACCATCTCATACACCTCTGAACCCCTGTTTGAATTGCCAAACACCAGAAGTAACCTGATGGCACGCAACAACAATAATGCTTAAGCATCTGATTAACTTTGCCCAGTTGTTGGATTCTCTCTAGGTCAGAGCAAGCTACAACTTGCCAAAGCAGTCTGACACCTCTGGACACCATAGAGGGAAAGTGTACATCAATTACAGTGTGACCTGCAACACATAGAACAAATAAAATGGCAAGCCTTTCCTTACCCCTGTTTTCCTGAAAATAGGACCTCCTCCTATAGTAAGGCACCCCCTATTTTTCCCCACCTCAGAAATATAACCCCCCCCCCCCTGAAAATAAGGCACTCACCTAAATCTTGTCCTGGCGATTCGCTGTATCAGGAATAAATGTGTACTGTATTCTTCTTCATCATGGAAAAATAAGACATCCCCTGAAAATAAGACCTTGTGCATATTTTGGAGTTTTTAAAAATATAAGACAGTGTCTTATTTTCAGGGAAACACGGTAGAATGCCTCCTACCCGCAGCTTCTTCTAAGCTGAAACATGACAACAATGCACTTCATATGGTTTAGGAGTTGCCAGGATAAGTTGCCACTGTTCTTTTTAATATTTCACATCCAATAAGCAGTGAGGGTTTTTTTTAAAGCAATATCTCATGATTTCTGCTGTTTCTTGTTGGGTTTTAATAGGGAGGGTGGTTTCTCCATTACATGAAGCTCTCAGGTTTCTCCACCACTTTATATGGGCATGGACTTACTCCTCATATCAAGGTATATTATATTCTAAGCCAGTCCAGTTATTTCAGCACCTGAGGCAAAATTCTCACTGTTTTAGTACCTGAGGCAAAATATTATCAGGCCTTCCTGATAGTAAAAATACAAGTCATAATAATGGCTGGTTACAGAAAATATTATTCAGGAAGAACAGGCAAGGTTCAGAATAGGATAGGCAAATTAGGACCAGGGAGTTATGCTTCTTTTTGAGTCTTTTAGGGATTTCAAGTCAGTGTTCTAGAAACAAACTATAGAACAACTTTGAGAGCACTAATATTGATATATCCATATTTCCATTTTGTCACCCTGCTTATTTAACTTGTATGCAGAGCACATAATGTGCAATGCTGACCTTTATTCAACAAAAAAAACCTTTGGTTTTTAAGTAGAACAACAACCATTTGTGTTAGTCCATAATCTTTAGTAAGAAGGTAGAGTTTTTTGAGCAGCAATTGATGGTGGGCAATATTATATGAAGTACTGTACTGTACTCTCCTACAGAGTATCATAAAACTAGTGCAAAGGTTCTTAATGTGTATAGTTGGGGACCCCATCTTATGCCAGTTATTTTCCTCAGAATATTGTTCCAGGCAAATCCAGAAGCACCTTCTTGAGTAGAAATATTCCTATGCATCAAGAACTTTAATTATGCGAACAATGATTGAGGCCTATTTTCCCTCAGTTTGCATAATTTTTATAGGAATTGCATCCCAAAGTACCAAGAATGCAGAAGAGAGTGCAGTTAGTGTATTTTATGTAATAACTTTGCCATTTTTTAAAAAATAGAACAAAATATAATGAGAAGGAGAGGGAAGGTAGGGCAGGTCTCAAAGGAATATTGCTCCTAAAATTCCTTTACACTGGCAATTCTGTTTTGATCAGAGACAGCAATTACAATAATGTTATATAGTAATTTGCAGACTCCTAATTCTAAAGGAATTCTTTAATTCCTTTCTAGAGGAAGCTAAAGAATATATTTTGTCCCTGGGGGAGGGGAATGCTTAATTCAGATTGTATGGTCAGATAGGCATGTAGCATATATGTATGCCCCAGGACAATTCAAACATAGATTGGGAAAGTTACATTATCAGATTGCTATTCAACATCATTTTGAACGCATCTTGTGTTTTCTGATTTTAGAAACTAAGTAGGCTCAGTCCTGGTTAGTGTTTGGATGGGAGACCATCAAGAGTATTGCTGTAATACAATCCTGCCTTGAATACTCAAGAGTATCTGCTAGTTAGAGCAAACAATATTAGGCTTAGCAATATTGGGCTAGAATAATGTTTCCCAACCTTTGGTTTTTGGACTTCACTTCCCAGAAACCTAAGTCAATTGCCCAAAGCACTGATTAGACAATGTACTGACTTTGGCTTCTGGGAACTGAAGTCCTCCTGTGGGGCCTAAGCCCCACATTGGGAAACACTGGGCTAGAATATGGTTCCATAGCCTCACTCAGTAGAAAGCAGCTTCCTAACGTTTTTATGTCTCAGAATCCATTGCTCAGTACTGTATTTTATTTATCTTACACTGTGATCTCTACCTCTCCAGGATTTGGTACAAAATAGTTTTTAAAGACTGAATTTGGTCCTAGTGAATTTTTTAAACATAAGAAGCTTTATGGGTTGTATATTCTGACCAACATTAGGATGTGAGACAAGTAACACTCTGGAGATTTCCTCTTTTTTTTGTTCTATCTTGCTTTGGCTGATTATTTCTAAAGTGTGGTGAGGAATGTGGCAGCTGAAATGTCAAAATTGTGATGAGGATAATGCTATTTCCATGAGATGACAGAATATCTATGAGTATCTATCCATTAAGATAACATTTATTCAATAAATTTCTGAATTGTTCCTCCACTTGCAATGTGTGCTTAAAATGATCTACAACAAAATGCAACCAAATAAAATATCAGACAAATACTAGAAGAAAACATTTCAATAGAACAGGGGAAGCTTCTGAAACCAAATAGCAGCCTTCATGAGTTTGGCATAACTGAAATTTTCTTGTTATCATTATGTGCTGTTGAGTCTCTTCCAGCTTATAGTGATCCATAATTAAGGTTTTTGAGGCCTGTGAAGTGTTCAAGGACTTATGCCGCTATATCACACTGACTCTTATCGTTTCAATCAGGTGTCTAAAAGTAACTAAAGAGGGGAATAATCTAACTTGCTTGGGAAGCGAGTTCTCTAGGAGAGCTGCTGCTGCATAAAAGGCCCTGCTTCTTTCCCAATCTCCCTCTTCTTCTTCTTTGGACTGCCAAAATGAAGCCACTTTCTTCACTTTGTCGTTGCCCAAACCCAAGTCCTCATTGGTGCATGTGTCTGGCAGCAATCAGTAGACCAGTAAATGACCTGGATTCTGTATCTCTCCACATTCACACAGCATGTTGTTGTCCACCAGCAGCCCCAACTTGAGAATGTTGGTCTTGCATTTAGGGACTGTGACTCTCAGCCTATTCATGGTCCTCCAAGTGATGTAGGGGAGGTTGAGTTCCTCAGCTATATCCTCCTTTAATGTTATTCATTGTCCAGTGAGTTCCTTCCTCCATCTTCTAATTTGGTTTTGCTCTTGCATACCCTGCCCTGGCCAGGATGTGTACAAATAACAGGAACTGCAATGGAGAACATTTGAGCGAGCTCTACTTTTTTCTGTCCTGGTAACAAACGGGAGCAATGTGGCATAGTGTTAAGTTTGTTGGCCTTCTATTTGGGAGATCCAGGCTATATAATATATAGGAAAATAGTTCTGCATCCAGTCAGGTATGGCAGCTCTCCTTTTATGCCACTTATTTTTTATAAAGGCATTCAAAATATACATTTTTTTCCTATTCTAAAAAACATTCCCAGCCAGATGTGATGACAATTATGTCCTGCCTCCCTCATTATTAATATGCTAATTACCTTGTTTACAGCCCAGAGAGTACGCTATACAGTATATACTTATGTACTGTATAACCCTTTACTGCTTAGACCAGGGGGTCCCAACAGTGATGGGCTGTTACCGGTTCGGACTGGTTTGCCTGAACTGGTAGCACCCATCCGGAGGGAATTGCCAGGTGGTGGCGGTAAACCCCCGGGTGACCCAGTTCGGTTGCCTCTCCAGCCCCCCTATGGAAGTGTATTTCTGGGCAGCCAAAATGGCTGCCCGGAACTGCGCATGTGAATTGAAGGATGATGGTGATGATGATGATGATGATGATGATGATTATTATTATTATCATCATTATTATTGCATACAAATCAACCACAGTTGTACCTCGCTTAAAGAGCATAATGTGTTCCACAGGATTGTTCTTTAAGAGAGTTTGCTCTTTAAGCGAAACACCATTGTCAGTGACCAATTGTGACTTCTGGTGGAGGGGATTGCAAACCCCGATTTATTTGTTAAGTTAGTTTTTGGTTGGTTTTATTTGTTAAGTGAAGCAAACATTCTGAGAAAAGTCTGCTCTTTAAGCGAGTTACTCTTTAAGCAAGACACTCTTTATGTGAGGTTTGGCTATTCTTGCTTTCGACCTGCTAGGACTTACTGCAGTTATATTGAAATGATAAAATATGACAGGGAGAATCAGATATCCCACCTTTTAATCCATGGAGAAAGGCTGGGCAATTACAGTAAATAACTAAGAAATAGAGGTGACCTAAATGCATTGAGCTTCGGGCCAAATGCATTGAACTTTGGGTCTGTTTGGGTTTCGGTTTAATGTGTACTGATGGTTATGGCATGGTTTGATCTATTGTGTATGGACTTATTGTATGTTGATCTATTATGTATATTGACCTATTATATGGTAACTATTATACTTATTGCTCTGTTGTATTGTATCCTACTGTATTTTTTGTATCGTAACTTTGATATTGATGGATTCTGTAAGCCACCCTGAGCCGGTTTTTACCGAGGAGGGTGGCATAGCAGTCTAAATATAATACTAATAATACTAATAATACTAATAGTAGTAGTAGTAGTAGTAGTAGTAGTAGTAGTAGTAGTAGTAGTAGTAGTAGTAGTAGTAGTAGTAATAATAATAATTGCATACAAATCAACCACAGTTGTACCTCACTTAAAGAGCATAATGTGTTCCACAGGATTGCTCTTTAAGCGAGTTTGCTCTTTAAGTGAAACACCATTGTAAGTGACCAGCTGTGACTTCTGATGGGGGGGATTGCCAACCCCGACGTATTTGTTAAGTGAGTTTTTGGTTGGTTTTATTTGATAAACGAAGCGAACATTCAGATAAAATTCTGCTCTTTAAGCAAGTTACTCTTTACGTGAGGTGCTCTTTATGCGTGGTTTGACTGCATTTGATTCACAGTTCAGGACTGGAGTAAAATTAACAGTTCAAGCCCTAACCAAGGACCTAAGAACAGTTACAACAGGCGTTCTCAACCTTTTTAAGCTGGGGGCCGGGTCACACTCCCTCACACAGCTTCAGGGGTTGGACGGCCATTTTGCCCTTACTCCGCCACATGGCACTTCCTGGTGTGGTGGAGGTGGTGGGGCCCCCCCTCATGAAATGGTGGCAGGCTGCACCTCACCTGTGGACCACAGGTTGAGAATCCCTGAGTTAAGGTAACTTCTAAATATCTAAGCAGTTCCTAGTAGAGTTGTTTTTTTGGAAAATTAGGATGTTCAAATCCAGTAAGTCAAAAATTTTCAAATATCTAGGGAGACCTTTAGGTATAATAATAATAATAATAATAATAATAATAATAATAATAATAATGATGATGATGATGATGATGATGATGATGATGATGATGATGATGATGATGATAGCAGCAGCAACAGCAGCAGCAATGGTTCTGAATTTTTAGAGTGCACCTGTCGCCCCACTCCACCCTTCCCTGCTCTGTTCTCTCAGCGCCAGTGCCTTCACACATTCAGGTGTCACACTGAGAGAACGGTTCTCATTTTGCACGTGTGAGTGCCCGCTACCCGTGTCTGTGTGTGTGTGTGTGTGTGTGTGTGTAGGACTAGCCGGTTGACTCTCCTCTCAGTCTTCCCCTATCCCACCTCAGTTGAGGAGGTGGAACAGTGGAAGAGACAGGCGAGGGGGCTGTGTGCCCCCCTCACCTGTCTCCTCCTCCTCCTCAGCTGAGGTTTGGAGGTGGGGGGAAGGCAGCCCTCTGTCCCGCCCGCCTGCCCGCCTGCTTGTCTGCCAGTCTCCAGAGCTCCGGGCGGGAGGCGACGGCGGTGAGCGCAGGACGCGCCGGCCCTCTGCTGCGCACTGACTGACTGACTGCCCGCCTGCCCGCCTCAGTCTCATTCTCTTTCCTCAGCTCTGCTCCCGCTTCTGCCTCCGCGCCCCCCCCCCCTTCACGGGTCCCACTACGCCGGACAGGGATCCGGCCGCGTCCCTGGGGGGGAAAGGCGGGAGAAGGGGCCGGAGCGGGGAGGGCGAACCAACCGCCTGAGCCACCAGGTGAGCGCGGCTGGCGCGGGCAGAGGCGGCTCGGGCTGCCCCGGGGCTCTGGGAGGGGGGAGGGGAGGGGGCAGACGAAGCGAGGAAGAACAGGAGGGGGGGGGGAGGAAGGCTCCGGGCCAGTTCAAGGCTAGGTTGTGCGTCTGCGTCTGTGTGCGATGCTATCCCACCTTTGCTGGGTTGTAATGGTGCGCATGCAATGCTGGATTGTAATGGTGTGTGTGGCTAATGGGACTTAGGGTGTATGGCTGTCACAGACAGGGACAGACAGCGCATCATTCGTCCCCAATTCACCCTCGCTGCTAAGGAGCGGCTAAGAGCTTCCCTTTTACCTGAAGCCTGCGCAAGTTGAAGGGATCCCCAAAGGTAGGGATGGGATGGCGAGGCTGGAGAGGTAAAAAAATCCCAGCGTTTAACCCATGGGTCACAAAGGTCCTCCTTGTTCAAAAGCCAGTCATATCCGACTCTAGTGGTCGATCCTCATCTCCATTTACAGTCTGAGGGCCAGCACTGTCTGTGTCTGCGGACATTTCTATGGACATGTGGCAGGCACAGAATGCTGATACCCTTCTGGTTGAAGCAGTACCTATTTATCTATTTGCAATTTCTTGCTTTCGAACGGCTAAGTTGGCAGGAGCTGGGACAGAGATGAGGGCTCACTCCACCATGCAGCACTCAGGTCTCGAACTGGTGACTTGTCGCCCTTCTGGTCTTCAAGTTCAGCGTTTTAACCCTAAGCCATCGCAATCCTAGATGTGATCAAATAATGCTTCACTATCCTCCCTCCTTTTCATAAGGTAACCCTTTGTTTTTAAGGCTCTGGCAGAAAGTACTAGTAAAGGAAAGGATGCTGAAAAGGTGACTGAACCAGGTTACCTGGGGCTGCAAGAGGGGTGGGGGCTTGCATTGGGAAGCAGTGAGATTTGACAACTGTTGTCCATGGGGTGGTCTGTTGAGAGAGATTTGACTCAGGGGTCTGTGTGAGGACTCGGGTTCTTCATCAGCTGCTCCAGGATGGAATATCTTGAAATCTAAAATGCATACTGTACTCATTTTTATTGTGGTAGTTCCATGCATTGGCATCTCCCCTTTGCTTACTTGAGCTGGGGCTTAATGAAAATAGAATGCATTTATATTTTGCACACATAGAGTAGGCTTTCCTTCCAGTGAAGTTTGTGTTATGTTCCTGCAGTTGTAACATGTGTCACAATTTCACCCCTAGTTATGTCTTTGGAGTAGAAGAGAATGGGATGAAGCATGAGTTTCATTTAGGTGGTGTTGCTAAGACCATATATGAAATTTTTGAAGAGGTGGCCATGTTAGTCTGTGCAAGCATATCAGAGAGCAAATGTAACAAAACGAAACAAAAAGACAACATTGTGGAACCTGAAAGACTAGATACTGTATTTTAATGTTAGCTTTTGTGTGAGTGAGCGCCTGTCTCTGTCCCAGCTCCTGCCAACCTAGCAATTTGAAAGCAAGAAATTGCAAGTAGATAAATAGGTACAACTTTGGTGGGAAGTTAAACAGCTTTCTGTCATACCTGCCACATGTCCACAGAAAGTTCTGCAGATGCAGACAGAGCTGGCTCTTTGGCTGTAAACAGAGATGAGCACTGAACACTAGAGTCGGATACAACTGGCTTTTGAGCAAAGACAACCCTTTGTGATTTAATCCACAAAAGCTAACATCAAAACACAGTAGTTAGTCTTTAAGGTGCCACAACATTTTTGTCTTTTTGTTTTGTTTACTCGCTCAGACCATATATATTGCCCTTTTTTCTTATCATGTGGAAAATCAGGTTTATATAACATGGGAACATTTTGCCTGGTGTTGGCATCTCTCTATAATAAATAGCTGTGGGTTGGCGTTATCCTAATAACTGTACTGAGTCCAAGATGCATGATAGAACAGGACTGTTTTACCAGAGGTGGACAAGTGTTTGCTCCTAGGGGTAAGAGAAGAAGGAGTAGAGGAGGAAATGAAGATTTGATGTGACTTGATCACACACTAGACCATGTGTGGTTAATGAAACAGCATAGCAACAGAGGGGTGGAAGAGGTCAGCGGAACGACCCACGCCCTTCTTGATCATTATTATCAGTTTGTTGGCTAGTTAGTGTCACAGAGCGAATGTATGTACATAGTAGATCTTTCTGGATAACTTCAGACAGACAGCAATGCAAGCACACAACCCTTCAATTCACTTATATGGTGGTGTCCATTTGAGGGTTTAGGCTTCATGTCATTTGCAAAAGTCATCTCAGACTTTGCTGTGGTCTTTTTCCATTGTGGGGTTGAAACACTAGGACTTTTTAATTAGCAAGGGTAATGATGAGTTCTGTCACACATATGCACAGAGGTGTGTGTGTGCACAAACTGCACACAGACACACATTCAATCTGTCATGTATCTACCATGCATAGCTTCAGCTCTAAGGTACTAGGGATGGAGTTTCTCAACAGCAATATATTTTGTGATGGCTTTATCTTCAATAGCCATTTAAGACTTCTTACCGTAATTTAAAACAACAAAAGCAACTTATTCTGGTGGAGATAAAAATTACTAGAACTGGGTTCTTGTTACTGAAAGATATATCCACCTAGAACTTCTTGGGTGTGAAGTTCCTGGAACTGCCATGATGAATAGCTGTACAGTATTTCAAATCTATCATTATGTCTGTACCACTAATTCAATCTTTCTTTTACCTATGGCACTGTAGTCTTGTGAAGATAGAGTAAAAATCCTACTTTGCTTTTGGGGAGAAAGCTTGGGAACAAACCCCTTGCATTATAAATGGCTGCTGTTCCTCAGTGTATGTTTCCTGCTCAGAAGAGTAGCGTGCCTTGGCGGGGCCCCGTATAAAAATTTGTTTGGGGGCCCTTAGGAAGGGTAAAGATTTGTTTTGCTTACGCACGTTGGGGGACCCCGTGGCCCCCGTATAATTGATACGGCAGATACGGCGGTAGCTACGCCTCTGTTCCTGCTCCTAAAATGAGAAAAAGAGGCATAAGGATTTGTTTCAAAACCTGTTGCAAAATATAGAGAACAATGTCCTGATGAGCTCTGGCTGACGTGAAGTTTCACTTCCAAGCAAAGGCAGTGAAGAAAAAGGTGCTTAGAAAGAAGCAGAGCATGGAAAAGAAAACTAGGTAAAGGCCACCCATGCTCATTTCTACAATTGCTAGTTAACAGCCCAGAATGTCCACTGACCACAATGCAGTAAAACTCTTAAAATATAATGAATTCAAAATTAGGAATGAAAGTAAAGGTAAGAGTCATCCTTGCTCAAAAGCCTGTTGTATCCGACTCTAGGGTTTAGTGCTCATCTTTGTTTATAACCAAAGAGCCAACACTAAATGCATCTGCAGACATTTCTGTAGACATGTGGCAGGCATGACTAAACACCTAAGTGCACAGAACACTGTTTACCTTCCCACCGAAGTGGTACCTATTTATCTATTTGCAACATCTTGCTTTTGAACTGCTAGATTGGCAAGAACTGGGACAGAGATGGGAGTTCATTCTGTCATGCAACACTCTGGTCTCAAACTGCTGACCTGCCAACCTTCCAGTCATTAAGTTCAGCATCTTAACCACTAAGCCACTGCAGTCCCTAAAAAAATGTCAAAAAATTGAGATTGTGGGGACAGGTGAAGGGAGGAAAGGGAGGAAAACAGGAATCTACAGGGGATAAAACAGTTCAAGAAGCATCAGCAGAAAGTGAAAAAGTTGTGACAAAAAAAAAGGTAAAATGGGAGGAAGGGGAATGAAGAAAATTGTGTGGGAAGAAAAGGGATGCAAGAGGTGGTGGCAGCAGGTAGTTTTTCCATGATAAATTGGTATGGAGGAAAGGAGCTGAAGAGTCCCAGTTTTAAGCTCTAAATTGTTCCTGGGCACTTGGATTTTTGCACTCCCAGCAGAAAATTGTGGTTCAGCCAGCAATCCTCCCCATTTGAGATAAACTACAAGGCAGGTAATGCATAGAGGACAGAGATGATTGTTGTCTTCTGCCAGTGGAGATGTTTGGCCCAGAACGGATGCAGATCTGTAAATAATGACCCATCTATGAGGGAACTGAATAACTAATTTTGCTGTTACAGAATGAATGGTTGAGAAAGCTAATCTTTCTGCTGGGTTTATGCTAGTCACAAGCAAAAGCTTAGGCTGAAAAATGTTTAAACAGCATACTATGCCTGGCACCCCACCAACAAAGTAGTGATGCAGCCACAGGAATTGTGCAGTAATTAGTGAGAGAGAAGATTGCTTGGGAAAGATGGGGAATGAAGAATGGGAAATAACTTGGGAGCAGAAAGTCACTCCCCACCCCCCAAATGATATAGTGGTGGTAGAGTAATGTAACTAATTGCCTTACTGGGTGGGTGCTGCCTTCAGTAACATTGAGAAAAAATGGAAAAAAGTAAATGAACCAAAAAAAGCTCCCTTTTGTATTACAGAGGATTGATGGTCCTCCAGCCTCAGTAATTCAAAATAAGATTTACATCATGTGCTTTTTGGAAACTCACTCTGAGTTTAGATGTGCTTAAGAAACACTTCCTTGATGCTGAGGAAATATTGTTACCTAGCCAGAAGTAAAAAGAACTTGGGAGTGGACAGGCCAGGGATATTAATATATTATTCCCCACTTTATGAATGTGAGATATTATGCTTCTGTATTCCTGACTCAAAATGCCAGGAAATGGCTTGATATTGTTACACAGTATTGTGCTACATTGCTGCCCCGGGGGGGGGGGGAGATGCCAAGCTTTACACAGCAAAAGGGCAACCTGAATGCAGACAACACCAGTAGAAGTTGCCAAGATGGCCTACAGCAGGGGTTCCCAAACTTTTTGTGTCACAGTTTGGTCACATGGCTCCTCCCACCTGAAGTGGAAGTAAAACACACAGCACATGCGCAAAACATTTACAACAGCCACGGGTGCATTTGCAGCAGCATTTTGCACATGTGTGAGTGCATATTACTTCCATTTTCTGGAGCAGTGAGGGTGGCGGACCAGATGATTTGGCACCACAGGCCAGATTCAGGCCACAGTTTGGCCACCCATGGTCTACAGGATCCCCTCTTATGCCCAGTACCATTCAGAATGGTTGAACAATAGCCAAGGCAGTTGCTTTGTGTTTGGGTGAGGAGTGGTAAACTGTAAAATGTGGTAACTCTCATGCGGTTAGTACCCTTCAGCAAGGATTATGACTAGTTTCCCAGTTCATCAGAGTTGGAAGAGGTGGAGAGAAGAGAAGGTCAGCCATCCCAATGTTCGGTTCTGCCCTCAGATGAAACTATCCAGCTCTCGTACCTTGCTTAACAATAAAGATGCAATAAGCATAGAGCATATAAACCACAAAGGGGTTTACCTAGCAATGTTGTTCCACATTATCTGAGGAAACAGAATGTAGCTACGTACTACTTAGGAAGATAATCAATAAAAATTTGATTGCCATCTACTAACACTGTCTTATTGGGTAACCAGTTTCCAGATATATGGCAGTTAGGATCTCTATAAGAAGGTTACTTAGGCAGGGCCAGCCCTACCATTAGGCAGAGTGAGTCAGTTGTTTCTGGCAGCCGATGTTGTAAGTGAGCAGTAAGGTACAGTTAATAAGCAGGTTCTGCGAGTCAGTCTCCTTGCTGCCTTCAGAAACGGCAACCACAGGCATTTTTTGAGGCTGTATATGTCAATGCTACCTAATGGCATGTTAGCATAGTGCGCATGGATAGTGCCCACCACTATGGGTGCATTAACACAACAGATATATTTAGGGCTCCATGGGTTGCAAGTGAAGGCTGGCGACTGTAGTGTCAGTGGAATGGTGAATCAGCTCTAGATTTCCAATCCTAACTTAAGGAAGCTATCCAAGGTGCTGAAAATGTTCAAGTGGAGAAGGTTTAAGCTACTGTACTTTCCTACCCCTTGTAGACTCCATAGCTGTCAGGTGTGATGGGGGATGTTGTCCAATCATTGGTGCTGAGAAGGGATTGAGTGGCCAGTCCGACTGGATTTTAGGCATAGGACAGAAGGGCAATTACAGTGGAACCTCCAAACAACTCGGTTTACATAAAAAATCGCATAACAAAAGGAAATCCATAGAAAATAGTGGCTCAGTTTACATAATTTTTTTTGGAATGGATTAATTGGTTTCAATGCTTTCCTATGGGAAACCAGGTTTCAGTTAAAGTATTTTGGTTTTCAATGCATTCCTATGGGAAATTTTATTCAATGCATTCCTGTGGGAAATTCAGTTAAAGTAATTTTTGCTGTAAGAAATATCCCCGAGAACTCACTAATTGCATTAACTGAGGTTCCATTGTACAGCCATACCTCGCATAATGAATTTAATTCATTCTGCGAGGCTGCTTGCTATGCGAGTTTTTCGCTATGCGAGTCAGACTCGCATAACGAATTTTTCGCTATGTGAGTCAGACTTTTCCCTATGGAAAAACTCACATAACAAGCATTTCAAAGGTGAAAACTCATGAGTTTTCCCCATAGAAACACTCGTTATGCGAGTTTTTCTATAGGGAAAAGTACGACTCGCATAGCGAAAAATTCATTATGCGAGTCGGACTGCTTAGCAAAAAACTTGCTTGTTATGTGAGTTTTTCGCTAAGCGAAATGCTCATTATGCGAGGTTTGACTGTACTGTTCTTTGTTTCAGGCCTGGACTTGTCTTTCAAGTGATTCTTGATTTTTCCAACAGGTAACTCACATGATAATTTTTGGATGCTTCAGTCAGTACAAACGACCTTCCCAATAACTTATCCATCTTGTACATGTTCCTAGCAATTATTCAGTATTTGTCCTGATTTCTTTACCAAACCACTCACCAAAATATATCCTCAGAAAGTATTTTGAAACTTGCAGTATGAAGGATAAATAAGACTGAAAGAGTATGGGGACAACCTACATGAGGGAGGTAGGATCAGCAGAGGTTCTAGAAATCCCCTTCTTTGTTTTCCTGGCACTTCAAAATCTGGAGCTGATGCTTTGGGTAGGTTTGATAGGTTAGCATTTGACATTTGTAAACAGCACTGAAACATTTGAAATGATTATCTGGTTTTGTCAGCATAACTGGGGTTTACATTTTTCAAAAACCCAAATGAAACAAAACAAAACAATCATTAAGTACAATGATGGGCAGCAACAGGTTCGCACCAGTTCACCAGAACCGGTAGTAACTTTCCCCAGTGTCCCAGAGAACTGGTAGCAGCTTTTTTTTTGGGGGGGGAACCACCTCAGGGGCTTACCTTTTCGCTGGTTCCCCCACTGTGAATGCACGCCAAGCACTTCGTGTGTGTGCATGCCTACAGCGCTTGGTGCGCATGCGCGTCCTCCTTGCTGCCCTCCCAAGCAGGGAGGAGGAAGAGAAGCTGCTAGCTTGAAGCTCCCTGTAGCCTGCTCCCCAGGGTAAGTGACTCACCTTTGGGTGTGGGGTGTCTGTGTGTATTTTAATGTGTATTTAATAAGTACAGTCAAACCTCGCATAAAGAGCGTTTCGCTTAAAGAGTAACTCGCTTAAAGAGCAACATTTTATCTGAATGTTCGCTTCACTTAACAAATAAAACCAACCTAAAACTCGCTTAACAAATAAATCAGGGTGCGAAATCCCCCCCACAATTGGTCAGTTACAATGGTGTTTCGCTTAAAGAGCAAACTCTCTTAAAGAGCAATCCTGTGGAACGTATTATGCTCTTTAAGCGAGGTACAACTGTATTTATTTTTAATGTGTATTTTTATATGTTTTATGTGTATTTAATTTGTATTTTTATGTGTTTTATGTCTATTTAATGTCTATTTAATGTGTATTTATTTTTAATGTGTATTTTATGTGTTTTATGTGCATTTAATTTGTATTTTTATGTGTTTTATGTCTATTTAATGTGTATTTATTTTAATCTGTGTTCTATGTGTATTTTTATGTATTTTTATGTTTATTTAATTAGTATTTTTATTTGTACTTATTTTTATGGGTTTTTTATGTTGGCTCTGCCCACATCATTGGCTCCACCCATAACATCATGATGTTGGCTCCGCCCACAATGTCATGGTGTTGGCTCCACCCATGATGTTGGCTCCACCCACAGTGTGGTAATAAATTTTTTGGCTGCTCACTACTGATTAAGTATATCTTGCATTAGCAAGGAGAGGGTGATCCTCCTTCTCCCCCTCTACTTCTACTGCCAACCGGTTTCACCTTCAGTGCTTGAATTTAACTTTAATAACAATACCCAACACCAGCAGCAAGTTGCATGAACCATTGAACTGAAATGTGCAGTGGTTCATAGGTAGAGATAACTCGAGATAGATTTGTAAATGGGTTAAAAGGAGAGAGAGTCAAGGATCTCATTTTCTGTGTTTTGTAATTGTGTGGAGAGAAAATCTGTCTTACCATTTTGCTCTTAGGATAATTCCTCATTTCTTTGTTCCCATTATCACAGGAAGATTTTGATCTGTTTTCTTTCTGTAGATCACCATCCCAAATGGGAAATGGTTCAGTGAAACACAAATACCTGAAGAGGACGGATCACCATTCTGGATTCTGCCCTTATGGATGCTCACGGGGTGGCAGCAAATTTTTCAAGGACTCTGGTCTGAGCATCAGCACCATAACAGGTGCTGCAGATTTCCTGAGAAGCAGGGTTTGGGAACTTGAAAAGGAATTGAAGAGGCAGGAAGATGAGCTTCATGAAAGGAACTACCACATTCTTGAGCTCCAGGAACAACTGGCCAAGCAAACCAGAACCATTGCAGAGCTCACGGAGGAACTCAAGTGTAAATGCATTCAACTGAATAAACTTCAGGATGTGGTAGATACCCAAGGAACAAATCCCTTCCTGTTTTCACCTCTTAAAGAACTACCAAGGAACACCCAAGCAACATGCAGCAACAGGAGGAAAGGGGCGAAGGAGGGGGTTTCAGCAGAGCCCACAAGCAGGACATACGACCTGACAGAGCAACCAAGATTTTCTTTTGAGAAGGCGAGAGTCAGAAAGGCCTCCAGGTGAGAGTGTCTCATGTCCTTTGCACACTGGGTAAGCATGTTCGTAAAGGTCACCCTTGCTTGAAAGCCAGTCGTATCTGACTCTAGAGTTCAGTCCTTATCTCTGTTTATAGTTGAAGAGCCAGTGCTGTTTGCATTTGCAGACGTTTCCATGGGCATGTGGCAGGCATGCCTAGACACCAAAGTTTACCTTCCCATGGAAGTGGTCCCTATTTATCTACTTGCAATTTCTTGCTTTTGAACTGCTAGGTTGGCAGGAGCTGGGACAGAGATGGGCACTCATTCTGTCATGCAGTACTTGGATTTTAAACTGCTGACCATCCATCTTAACTACTTAACTACTTAACTACTTGAGGCACTGCAGTCCCTGCTGAACATGTTACAAAGTGATTAGGTAATCAGTGTGTTTAGCCCAAGGGTGGCCAACCTAGGTCCTCCTTGTGTTCTTGGACTTCAATTATCAGAAGCCCAAGTCAGCACACCTGGTGATCACCTGGAGCACCATGATTGGATACCCCTGGTTTAGCCCATAGCTATGGGTATGATCTTCATAGGATGACTGTTTCCTACTGCTGTCATTAGCTGTACGGCCACTCATTGTATTGTGTTTTTACACGTTGTGGGGCTAGCATCAACAGAATGGTTTATTGTGATAGGGAAACGGTTTTGTGTGAGAAATGCAATATGATAATGACTGCCAATGGCTGGATTCACCCTTAATAAGACATGGTGTGCGTTGTTGAAATTTGTTTCATTGCTGTTTGCAAACTCTCCCTTGCACCAGCCAAAAATCAAAATTGGGACGTATAATTTCTGGGTGGTTGATGATCTCTAGCTCGATCAACTCATGACGTAGTGTTCCCTCCAAACCTGGAATATTTCCCCTGGCTTGTTTCCATTCTGAAGCCGGAAATGACATTTGGATCAGGAGAGAAACAAAACAGAAACTGTCAAGGCCAGCCATGGAGTGTTTGCTGGTGTCCTGTAGAGTTTTGTGGCCTGAACAACAAATATACTGTACTTAACATAAGCTCTGGTTTATTGTAGTATACAAACATGCCCCAAGTAGGTAGAAAGATCATCCTGCTTTTCAGGTAGATTATCTTGGATACTGATCATACCTAGTGTTTTATCTTGGCACCTACCTTTTTGATTATTTCTGTGTTTGGTTCTGTAACAATGAACCAACAGCTTGTGAAGTTAGTATAATGTGCTGCATTCTTGGTTGGTCTTGCTTTCCCTTTTATAGGAGAGGAATGGGTGCCACATTGTTCTGCTCTTGTCCTTTAGTTAAGAGCATACCTTGACTATAATTGAATTCCTTTACAGTTCTTGCTTCCATAGCAAAGCTATCATTCTGCAGAATGATACAACACAGGCAAAAAGAAAAAAGGAAACATGACTTTCTGAAGAACTTAAAATCTGTCACAGGAGGCAGGAAATGTGGTGGAAAGAGGAAGGGACAAATTTGCATACTGGGCTTGTGAGTTGATGCCATGTTTTAGAAGTAGACCTCATTCTTCCTAAATGTAGGATGTAAATATGGACCAAAAGGTAGATATGGTTGCAACTGCTGGTAGTTGCCTAATGTCCATTTCAGCATTTTCAGACAATATTTGGTTGCCATTAGAATTGTGTTTAAAAAGTTAATACAGTATTTTAATTCTGCTGTCTGTAGTGGTAGAAAGGGAAGTAGGGATTGCAGTGAAATTCATTTCCATTCTGGTGATCAATAATAGTGTTGCATGTGTACAATAACACCCCCCCCCCCCGTAGCTTATGGATATTGCTGATCAGAAAAATAAAATGTCTCAGATTCATAAACACATTCAATGGTTTTCTAAAGCAAATAAGGAATGCTTTCAGGCAGCAAAACTTTGGTGCTTTTATAAACTGGTGTAGTTTATTCCTTTCATTAAAAAAAATCTGCAGTATGCCACAAAAGGCTAACATGAAGTCTGTCGGAGCAGATAGGCCAGATAGGATTCATGTTAATTAAAAATTCATGGATGTGTTTTCAAGGTTGCATTACCATCTATTGTCACATACAACCATTTTTAAAAATTTGTCATGCTTCTTTTTTCATTATATTGTGCTCTTCCGCTATTTCCCATCTCTGGAACCATTATTCCTTTGGGATACTTCACCTGTTCCATTAGCAGCAGTACACAGATTTCAAATAGAAATGTACAACCACATTTCTAGCTCTCTGTCATTTCTTATTTATGCTGCTGGTAAATTCTACAATTTTTTTTTAGAAAGTTTGGAAAATTATTCTTTAGACCTAATACTTTAGATCCAGCTGTTCAGCATCATAACTAAGGTCTGTAGGTCCTCTATGCTACAAAGGCATTTCTTTGTACACTTGTTATGTAAACTGGTTGTGATTCCCAAAGGAAAGTGTGCTGTCATTTTACTCCTTGAGGGTGGAGGATATACTCTAGAGGCGCCCATGATAAATCCTGTTGGGGTTTGGGTAGGATTGGAAAGAAACTTGAATCTGCAGGGGGGAAGTAATGAAGCTTTAATAGTACTGTACTAGAGTTTGTTGTTTTTCTCCCTCCACTTATGCGGGCTTTCAAATTGTAGCAAAGACTTGAATATATAAAGACAAAGGAAGAGTCATATTGGACAGATGATATTTAATTGTACACTGGCACTGTTCATGTGAGAGATATCGAGCCATGTAAATGTTCTTCTTGCTTTCTAACCTTGGATGTAGTGGATGATAGAGTGATGGACTAGCACTCAGGAGGCCTGGGTTCAACACCTTCTCTACTACAGAAGCTCACTATGGGGTAACAGGTAAAGGTCACTCTTGTTTGAAAGCCAGTCATATCTTATTCTAGTGTACAGTGCTTATCTCCATTTACAGCCAAAGAGCCAGCGCTGTCTGCATTTGCAGGCTTTTCTGTGGTCATGTGGCAGGCATGACTAGACACAAGCAAGACTAGTGCACAGAATACTGTTACCTTCCCACCAAAGTGGTACCTATTTTTTTTACTTGCAGTTTCTTGCTTTTGAACTGCTAGGTCTGCAGGAGCTGGGACAGAGCCAGGAGCTCATTCCGTTGTGCAGTACTCGGGTCTTCTACTGCTGACCTGTCGACCTTCCATCCACTCGTAAAGTTCACATCTTAACTACTAGACCACCCACTCCTTAAATACCTCACTAATCTTGAAATCCCTATTAGGATTGCTATAAATTGGTTCTGACATGACAACACACCACCACCACCACCACCACCACCACAACAACAACAACAACAACAACAACCTTGAATGATAATGCATTTCCCTTAGATTTAATATTACAACTGCCTAAAATTTACCTTTTAGGCATTTAAGATGCTTCAGTTCTCATACCAAACCAAACCAGTTTACTGTAGTGTGTTGTGCTGCATTGGATTGAAGTGCATACATGTTAACATCCTTGACAAAGAACTAAGGCATGTGCTGGTTAATGTAGTGAGTAGATATTTGATATGTGGCTAGGAATGCACATTATTTGGAATCCAATTGTAATGCAAAATTTGGTAGGAAATGCAAGGCAGATCAAGGAAAGTATTTCACATGGTACATTGTCAAATTGAAATTTGTTACCCCAAGACATAGTGACAGCCATGAAACTGAATAGCTTTAGAAGACCTTAAAATTCATACATAGTGCATAAAGGTATTGCTGATTGCTAGTCATGAGTGCTGTGTGTTTTTTCAGAGATGGCATGCTTTTGAATACTGGTTGTTGGAGGACATGTGCTGGGAAGTGCTATGCCGTTCTCATTTTGCTTTGGGGCTTTTGACAGACTGTTATTAGCTGCAGTGTGCGAATACACCATCAGACTAGAGAACCTTTATTCTGATTCAGCATGGACTCTGTCACATTTTCATATTCTCTCCTTCTTCACCCCAGGGATTAGGAAATGGGTTTGTATAACACAGGATTCTAACATCGATTTACAATGTATAATTATAGTCTATGGATGTGAAAGATGGCTGGTGAATAGAGTTGGCAGGAAAAAGATAAATTCATTTTCAATGTTGTATTGGAGGAGAGCTTTACCCATTCCATGGACTGTCAGAAGAAGAAGAAATAAATGGATTCTAAATCAAATCAAGCCCAACTCTCATTAGAAGCTAAAAGGCCTAAACTATTTCAGTCATATGATAAGATTAATTGGAAAAAGACTAGGAAAATATTGAAGGCAGTAGGGGGGGAACTGGATTGACTCAAGGATTGACTCAGTAAACCATGAACTTTAGTTTGTGGGACTTGAGTTTTAGTTTGCAAGATGTTGGGTCTTAATGATAAGATTTCTTGGGTGTGTGTGTGTGTGTGTGTCATCAATTCATAGAGTTGCCATGTATCGGAAGCAACTTGATGAGACATGTCTGTGACCCCCAATATCCATTCCTCAAAGCCAGGTTCTAAGGTCGGAGAATTAAGCAGCTTTCAACAGGGTGGTCTGTAAGTCCCTACCCACACAGCACACAGACACACTGGATACGTAAACTGTATGGATGGGTAGGGACTTACGGGTCACCCTGTAGAGACCCAAACATTAGTATGTCCAAGAATTACCAAAACAGAAACATTACATCCTTCAGTGCCTTCTCTAAAAGAAAGGTGAACACATTGGAATTCCTTGAAATAGAGGAAACGACATTCAGAACCAGACAAAACAATACCAATTCACTTTGGGATGTAACTCAAACCATATTTCAGAAGATCACAGGAGGCTGGATATATGAAAAGCTAATTAAGGCAGGAAGAGACATGAATGTCATTATGAACCTGAGCTGAAATATTCTTTCCTTGTGGGCAACGTATATATTTATATATTTATATTTGCATGTAGAAAACAAGCAGTTATCACATAACATTTCCTAAAAAGCTCTGGTCAGGAAACAAGGGTTGATAAACCTCTTGTTTTGTGTGAAACGGCCACAAAACATATTAACTTTGCCAATTCATCTTTTGGCTTTTTAAAAAGGGAACCTGAAGGTCAAGCTGGCCATACAGTAATACCTCAGATAACATTAGTATCGAATAACACTAAAATCGCATAACATTAAGCAATCTGGGGGGAAGAATTGCAACGGATAACGTTAAGATCCTATGGGATGCATCAGATAACAACTGCTAAAGCCTGTGTGGTTACAATGTATCTCTATGGATCCCATAGGATTTTAACATGCATCGGATAACACTAAAAATCGTATAACACCGAGACTTGTGGAACCAGGTTTTAGTGTTATCTGAGGTTTTACTGTACTCCTTTACACCTGTTATGCTAAACTGAAGGTCTTTGTACCTCTGGATCTCTGTGGCAGATGCCCTTTCTTTGAAGGTGACATGACCACTGCCTGCCTTATAAATGTTGAAAGTAGATGCATGGTTTTGGAGAGGATGCTGCGGGTCTTCCAGATGAGACACAAAAGCATCACTAATCACTGCCCAAACTCCCTTAGGCATTTTGTGACTTTTCCGCTGGAATTAATATTGATTGACCTCTGTGTCCATCAAGTTGTGTCATCTCACAGATGCTCACAGTCCCCTTTCCCAGGATAATCTTGCATAAACAGCTCTCTATTAAACTGACTTTTTATATGGAAATAAGCCTGTCCATCTCCCCAGAACAGGGCAAACTTTCAGAGGACTGTGATTGTAATACTTTTTATTTTGTTTATTCCTCATTGAAGCTCGTTTCAATTTCTTTTTTCTGCTCTTGAGGTCTGAAACCTGTTTTAGTTTTCCCTCTTTAATATCCTATACTGGAAGTAAACTCTTATTGTGTAGGATTCTACACCTACTAATTGTTATCCTGAGAAAATTTTATGGAGAAGCACAATGAAGTTTGCTGTTTTTATTTCATCCTTCTGTGTTTCAAAGTGGGAATAACTGTGGCAGATAAGCTTTTAAGAGTGGCAATGTTTATTTGTGTTCTCTCCAACAAATAGGTGCAAGAGTGCAAATAGCTGCAGTGGGGAAGTTGATAGAAAAGCAATACAGTACTTTGGAGAAAGAAAGTAAACAGTTTAGTACTATGGGATGTAATTTAATAGATCAGAACAAAGAGGGATTCTGCAGAGGTATGAATCTGGGGCTGAGAATAGTTCTGTGTTATACAGGAAATGGCCAAAGTGCTACTGTTTGTTTTACTTCACCTTCAGAATTCTTATTCTCTGTACTTTCTTGGACATCCTTGGCCTTATCTTATTTTGGAAGCTAAGCAAGGTCCTGATTAGTACTTGAATGGGAGCATATTATGGGCCACCAGGTAGGACAGTGGTGGTGAACCAATGGCACGTGTGCCAGAGGCACTTGAAGCCCTCTCTGTGGCCACCTGTGGGATCACCCTAGCACAGAGTTCTCCCCGCCCCTTTGCTCAGCAGCCCAATGGGAGCACTTCCTCCTCCCCCCAGCACAGAGTTTGCTCTGTGCCTCTGCCCAGCAGCCCAATGGAAGTTCTTTCTCCCTCTCCCCAGCACAGAGTTCGCCCCACCCCCTCTGCCCAGCAGCCCAATGGGATTGTTTCCTCCCTCCCCTGTTGCCGTGCCAGCACTTTGTGATAAATGAGTGGGCTTGGGGTTGCAGTTTGGGCACTTGGTTTCTAAAAGGTTTGCCATCACTGAGGTAGAGCAAAGCATGAGACCTGTCTGAAATTCTAGAGCAGTGATGGTGAACCTTGGCACTCCAAATGTTGTTGAACTTTAATTCCCAGAAACCCTGATCAGCAGAAATACTGACTTGGGCTTCTAGTAATTGAAGTTATAGAATACCTGGAGTGCCAAAGTTCACCATCACTATTCTAGAGTGTTGCTGCTGCTGTGCAGTATTGATGAGACTAGGCTAGGTGGATGACTTGGTATAATGCAGCTTCCCATGTTCCTGTGACTCTAGATGCTGTGGTTTATCCTACTGTGCTTAAGTCAAGGTTTCCCTTGCTTGAAAGCCAGTCTTATTTGACTCTAAGTTTTGGTGCTCATCACCCTTTATAGCCAAAGAGCCAGTGCTGTCTGTGTCTGCAGAGTGGACATGTGGCAGGCATGACTAGACACCGGAGTACACAGAACACTGTTTACCTTCCCACTGAAGTGGTACCTATTTATCTATTTGCAATTTCTTGCTTTCGAACTTCTAGGTTGGCAGGAGCTGGAACAGAGACAGGAGCTTACTCCACTGTGTAGCATTCGGGTCTCAAACTGCTGACCTACTGATCTTTCAGTTGTCAAGTTCAGCGTCTTAGCCACTATGCCACTGTAGTCCCTCCTATGGTGATTATATCAGCATAAATAAGCAATAGGATTTTGGCTCTTGTTCCAATATCCTTCGCATGTGGTACATTAATTTACTTTTGTTCTGAGACTGATAATTGGGAGGTAAATGTGAAGCTTCCTTTGTAATCCTGATTACCCCTGTCATGGAACTTTGAAGGAATTGTGTGAACAGAGGAAAAACATAGCAGTGGCAGGAAAGATACACTTGACCCTGCATCCATGTGCGACAGATATTTTTGGCTTTTATTCTGGCCTCTGAGACTGTGGTGGCATCTGTGTCCCTTATAAAGCTTGTTTCCTGGAACAGCATCTCAGCCTTATTTCTGGGGTCTGTGCCACTACAGAGTCTCCTCTCTCTTTACTTTCACAGCATGAGAGTCCTTACTAGGGCTTGAAAATAAGTCCTTGACCATGTGAGAAGAGGCCACATTTGGGCTTTGTGTTCCTTATGGCATCATCCTTTCTTTCAGAAATTTGGCTAATACGAAACCATAGTTTCAATATTTTTGTCACAAGAATTGAACTTAGCCGACTGCTTCATGTGAGGAGGGTTTTATCTGAAACAAATAGTTCTATATTTCTTGAAATTGATGTACCTGTATAGAATGTAGCTGCCTCTTGGAAGCTCCCTGACTGTATTTTACTCTTTTCCATTGTGTTTTTATCAATAAAGGGGAAGGGGGGGGGAGGGAAGGAAGATATAGAAATTAAGCCATTCATTTTTTCCTTGTTATTTTCATTGGGGTTTGTGTGTGCGATTTTCAAATAGATACCTTCTCAATTTGGAAAAGCAATGCCTTGAATTGAGTCCCTTAAAGATCATGTCCAACGTGCTCCCCAACCTCCTGTAGAAATGTTTTAATGTTGGGACATAACTAGATATTCACTAGGTTAATATATTTCTTTTACTGAAATAGGATAATCAAATGGGTTAGTTTGGCTTAGGAGAAAAATGTTACCAACTATTTTGTGACCTATTTAAAGCTTGCTTTATAGGGAAGTACCAAAACACTTATGTTTTTCATTTTTGCCTGCAAATATAATTACCATGTATCTGATCTTATTTTTCTAACCTTTTCCCATTGCCATCCTTCATCTTTAAGCTTGCTGTACAGATTAATAAAGGAAATAAATCAAGCTGCTAAATGGGAAGTGATCATTCACTCTTATGATGGATTCCTTGGGAGATTTCATACTCAAAAAGTGCTTGGAGATTTCTGGAGCATGCTGTAGAAATGTTTTTCATTTAACAGGGCAGTTTGCAGGTCATCATGATAGCATGGCGTTTTAGGGAGACACAATAGTAGCCTTTCAAGTTACTTGTGTGCAGTGGTGGGCAGCCAAAATTTTACTACCACACTGTGGGTGGGGCTGATGTCATGGGTGGAGCCAACATCATGATGTCGTGGGCGGAACCAATGTCATGACATCATGAGTGGAGCCAACATCATGACATTGTGGGTGGAGCCAAAATAAATAAAATAAAATAAAATAAAGAATCAGTATACATAAAAACAAAATAAAAACACACTGCACAAAATACCCCCCACCTGAAACACAAAGAAAACAAACCCTAGTTCCTTACCTTTGCTGGGATTGGGGACTTAGGGAGCAGCAGGTAGGTGGCAGCAGCGAGGCGGCACGGTGGCATGGCAGTATGACCTAGCCCGGCCTGGCCTAGCCAGGCCTGGCGGTGCCGCATTGGCGATCGTTGGTGAAGTAAAGGCTGCCGCTGCTACTCCAAGGATGTCACTGCGTCCTTTCTGGGAAGCCGAAAATGGCTGCTCAGAAGTGCGCATGCATCAAAATACCATTTGATGCATGTACACTTCTATTTTTTAGTGTGCATGTGTCAAATGGTGTTTTGACGCATGTGTACTTCTGAGCAGCCATTTTGGGCTGCCAGGAAAAGGAATCTGGAGGGTGGCCAGAGAGGCGACCAAACCAGTAGCCCAGGTTTACTATCCCCCGGTGAACCCCTCTGGATTTCCGCTACCGGTAGCGGTGTTTCTTATCTCACTTAATATAGTGGCATTTTGCACAGACAGACAGACAGACAGACAGATAGAGAAATTGCACCAGAGAAGTGGAATTGTTAAATATCATATATACTCGAATATAAGCCGACTCGAATGTAAGCCGAGATACCTAATGTTGACCTGATAAGACAGGAAAATAGATTGACCCAAGTATAAGCCGAGGGTGGGAAATGCAGCAGCTGCTAGTGAGTTTCAATAATCAAAACACATGAAAATATGGTAAAATTACTTAAATTTTTGGCACATCTAAATCTGACGCAGTCTTGGGACCCTGATGGCCAATGACCTGAGTATAAGCCGTGTCCCCTTTTGGGGGCTAAAAAACTCAGCTTATACTTGAGTATATACGGTACTTTTAAAAAAATCTTAAAAATTTCCCAAATACTGTACATGTTTTCACAGATGTAGCTATATTAGTCTGCCTAATAAAACAAAGGTGTTGTATTTTACTGTTCTGTTTTAACATGAACTTTGGTGGAATCATTCCATTTCTTTAGACTGACATATTTATTTATAGACCGATAACCAGGTGAGGTTACCAATAGTGGCCAAAGTGACAATAATTTGTACATATTATGAAGCTATAAAGAACTACAATTAGCCAGTGCTGAATATGAGGATACACGGTAACAATAGCATTCTCGAAACAAGTGGTGAACTGTGAAAAATCAGTGTGAGGTCTCATACCTGGTAATGGGCTAAGAATTGACATTCAATGTTTAATCTCTTTGTCCATCTGTCAAATATATCTAAATATCTCATCTCCGCAGACTCTTTTTCTATGCTGTTTATCTCTCCCTGTGACTGTCACTTTCACATCATTCAAAGAGTGTCCAGGCAGATTGAAATGTTCTGAAACTCTTTTTTAAAAAATGTTTCTAATGTCAGATTTATGTCTTGCATAGGCATGGTCCTGTTTGTCCAAGCAGAACGCAGAAGAGCATTGTTAGGAAAGAATGGCACAGATCACATTAGCTGAGGAATGAGTAAATGAGGACCCAATATTATGAGTGACCTTGGTGGAACCTAGCAGTTAAAGCAAAATCAAACTGTTTCAGCAGTTATAGTGTAGAAATACTTGTGTTCAGATGACACACCCTTTTGATTAATTCTCTTTGTATGCCTGCTCCCCATTCTGAGGATTAGAACCTATCTGTTTTGGCCCTCCTTCCAGATGGTGGATCTAGAGCTCCTGGAGAAAAATTAATTCCACCAGGTTCAACTCTTTCCACCCCACATTAAAGGTCCAAGTGTAAAGACTCCCGTCCTTAGTCCCATTGTTTTCACAAGCCAGCCCCCTGACTATTATTACACGCTAAAATTAATCCCAGGTTCTGCTCTAGTTAACATTCAGCCCTTGACATCTATTTATTCATCACACTTTTTAGATGCCACTTCTTGTTGTTCCATTCTCCTGGAAACTGGAGGTAGTCACAGCTATTCTGACTTTGAATGAGGCAGCTCTAAACAGTGATGATGTGCTGCCTACAAACAAGCCACCCAGGTTCTTCAGACAATAAATTACTCTACCTCCTGCACTTTCTTTCCATGCTGGGATTATTTTAAATCCTGATAATCAACTGCGACAGTCTGTACTTTCTGCTTCTTTGATGCCCCTTAATGTAATATCTCTATATACTTCACACATAAAACAATGTTTTTAAAAAAGTTAAACTATATCTATTATACGGTATGAAAGTTAATTAGTAAGAAAGAGCAGCAGCAGGGTTTGTTTTAAAAATTGCATGCTATCAAGTCAATTTTGATTTATGGCAGCTCTGCAGGATTTTCTAGATAGCAAATACTCAGAGATGGCTTACTATTACCTTCTTCTAGGGGCATACTAGGTAGCAAATACAGTAAAACCTCATATAACACTAAAACCTGGTTCCACAAGTCTTCGTGTTATATGATTTTTCGTGTTATCTGATCCTCTATGGGATCCATAGAGATACATTGTAACCACACAGGCTTTCGCGGTTGTTATCTGAAGCATCCCATAGGATCTTAATGTTATCTGATGCAATTCTTCCCCCCAGATTCCTTGATGTTATGCGATTTTCGTGTTATTCGATACTAATGTTATATGAGGTATTACTGTACTGAGAGGAAGCTAAAAAAGCAATTGGTACTCAGTGTGGTATAGTGCATAGAGTGGCAGACTAGGACTATAGAGAAAAGGGGTTGAATCCTTGAATAGCCATGGAAACCCATTGGGGAGATGGAACTGGTTAATCTACTCCTTTAATATCCCACATCTCTTGAAAGTTGTATTAGGATTGCTGTAAATTGGTTCTGACTTGATACCGCATAGCTAACTGGATGTACAATAACAGGACACCTGAGTGTGTGTTGAAATGTTTGGTTAGTTCCATTTTGCAGAATTGAGTGAATCACTTAAATGTCACCCTAACCCCATTTCTGGCAGATTTCTCATGTGTGCCTCTTCTTGCACTGGTTACAGGATCAGTCACACAATTGGTCACACAATGGGGAGCCTGCTAGAGTTGGGGTAGGGTATAATATCCCCTCTGTTCCACATTTATGCAACAGAGTACTAGCCTTTAGGTCAAAACTAAAAGAGTTATTTACCTCCCCAGACAGTAGACTGTGTATACGCTGATGGTGGAAAGTGTTGTGCATATTAACATTGATTTATGTACAGCAAATGAATCAGACTCTCTCGCCCTCTCTCTCCTTCTCTCTCCTGCTGGCTGAATACAAGTGAGAAAAAGCTCATCACAGATGCTCTGAACAGAAACCAATTTCTGAAGAGACTGGACCCTCAGCAGATCAGAGATATGGTGGAATGTATGTATGGAAGAACATACCAGCAGGGAAGCTATATAATCAAACAAGGGGAGCCTGGCAACCATATATTTGTTCTGGCAGGTTAGTAAAACCATATTTAAGTTGTTCATTTGAATAACCGAAGCCTGCATCTGTGCAGTAAAATCTTACTGTTATTAACACATTACTGTAAGGCGAAGTCTACTGGTATCTCACCAATGGTCAGGAGCATATGTGTTCCTGCTGATAAGCCTCCGGGGCAAAGCAATAATGGAGCATCCCAGCCTTGTGACTGGTGAGCCTTATTTTTGCAGAAGCATTGGTAAATGTGCAGGATCTCACCTCTTCACCAACAATGAAATGAAATTAGTTTTTTAGAAGTGTCCTGATGGTGAATCTTCCTTATTCTCCAGCAGCCTTGAAATACTCCCTATATTTAATGTATGGTATATGTGAAGTTGTGTGGAGTGAGAGCCCGCACAGGAATTTGGAAATTAGCAAGACATATTTTGCATCTTTATATGCATTAGAAAGCTAGACCCAGTGTGTTGTAATGGGCTAGGACTCAGGATGCCCGAGTTCAAAACTTCACTCGGCCATGGAAAATCTCTAGGGGAGTAGAACCACCCCTTAAGTACCTCATTTTTTCTTGAAACCCTATTAGGTTGCTATAAGTCAATTCTGACTTGGCAGCACATAGCTAACTAGGTTTCTCAACCTTTGCCCCCTCAGATGTTCTTCGACTTCAATTCCTAAAAGCCCTTATCAGCAAGTGTGCTGATTGGGGCTTCTGGTAACTGCAGTACAAGAACACCTGGGACCCAAAGTTAAGAAACCCTGATTAGATCAATACAGTCAAACCTCACATAATGAAATTAATTCATTCTGCGAGGCTGCTCACTATGTGGTTTTTCACTATGCGAGTTTTTTTCGCATAGCAAAAATTCCTATGGAAAAACTCGCATAGCGAAAAAATTTTGTTATGCAAGTTTTTCCCATAGAAATGCTCGTTATGCGAGTTTTTCCATAGGAAAAGTCCAACTCACATAGCAAAAAATTTCATTATGCGAGTTGGATTGCTTTTTGAAAAACCTCGTTATGCGAGTTTTTCGCTAAGCGAGTCGCTTGTTAATCAAGGTTTGACTGTAATTATAACTGTATGGTATATAACTGTATGGTAACTAGCATGTAACAACAACAATTATATATGTACTGTCATACCTTGCATAACAAATTTAATTCATTCTGCGAGCCTGCTCGCTATGCAAGTTTTTTGCTATGCGAGTCAGACTCGCATAATGAATTTTTCACTATGCGAGTCAGACTTTTCCCTATGGAAAAACTCGCATAACGATCATTTCAAGGGGGAAAACTTGCATAGCGAAAAAATTTCACTATGCGAGTTTTCCCCATAGGGAAAATTCCGGCTCACATAACGAAAAATTCGTTATGCGAGTTGGACTGCTTAGCAAAAAACTTGCTCATTATGTGAGTTTTTCACTAAGCGAAATGCTCGTTATGCGAGGTTTGACTGTATCTGTATACTTTATATCTATAGCTTTTTTAAAAAAAATCTCAGTGGCTCCATTACCTGTTGGCTGGGCTTTAGCCAGATTCTACAGTGCTTGACTCAGATTACTCATTTATCTGTTTCCCCAATTAGATGGCCCTTCCAAAACTTTGCTGACTTGCCCATGTGGTTTCAGGTTTTGGAGGTGAATCTAGGGAATGTAATATTATTGTCCTAGCAACCTCACACACACACACACACACACACTCACTCACTCACTCACTTTTATCTATGAGTGAGGCAAGACATGTGACTTGATGGACACAGCTGCTATCCTCATGCCAAATTTGGCTGCCAGTACACTTAATCTGCAATTGTTCTAGTTCAATCAATGGCTGAATTGAATTATGTCTAATGAAGCAACTGAAATCAATATTAGAGCGGAAACAGCTCATGGAAATGCGATATTCTGAGCAAAAACTGTCCCTCCCCTCAAAAGGACTCATCTCTAATTTCAGGTGACCTCAGCTAAAGCCCCATCACCAATTTCAGGATTAGGAGAGTACCTAATTTGTGGACAGCATGCTGTGAAATGTTCAAATGGTAATTAGTTACAGCAAAGATATGAAAAGCCATGCTTTAGTTCACTAACCCATGACATCTCTATTTTAGTGGGAGCAAGAAATTGAGATTTAGACTAGAGGAAGGTAAAGTATTTTAACACTTAATGGAATCTATTTTTCAACAGTGATAAAAATGTGTAAAAATGCTTTCCCCAAGGTACAAACCTTTGCTGAGACATTGTAATTTATCTTGTGGTATACATTGGAAATTGAGTTTACAGCTCATGTAAAAGCTTTGAGCTGTGGGCTTTACAGTATTGTGGCCTTTTGTCTTAATTCCCTGCTCTCGACAATGAGTATCATGTACATGAGGATCTCCGAGTGATTTGCACCTGAGTGGTAAGGATTTAAATCCTATGTAAAGCTGCTGAAATAAAGAAAGTTGGGGTAATGAGGTAACCAGAAATGAATTTTGCTCAGCAGAAATTCCTGGGTTCCAAAATACTACCAATATAATTATTTCATACTAAACTCTGGTTCATGGATCTGAGGTTTTGGCGAAGCTGCTTCAGTTCAGTGGGAAAGCACATATTTGGCATTCAAAAAATTCCAAGGGTTGATCTCTGCAATCTCTTGCTGGAAAACTGTACATCTCAAAAGACTTATGGTGGTCATTGAAGGAAAAATGGAGCAATGGCCAGACACAGCAACATCCTCCATACCTTATTTGCTTGAACCAAAATTGATATTTCTTTGTACAGTGGGTTGTATTGCTTAGCGTTTATCCCTGGCTCTTTGGCAATCATTTACAATGGGTGCCCTTTTGGGCATTTCACATTTGCTGAGCATTGAATATATCTGTTAGCATGCATGAGGCTGCTTTATATTCCTATCAGGGCCATAGTTAGGGGGTGGCCAGGGCATTGTTGTCCATTCTGAAAAAATATTTGCCCACCCGCATCTAGAATCCGGGCTACAGCCCTGATTCCTGTCAGACCATCAATTCAGCATCAATTTTAGAGGGGCAGCAATTTTAGAAAGTTTTGGCAGAAGAAGGACTAGAAAGCTCAGTGGTTTAGCGCCTCGCTTAGAGAGTAACTCGTTTAAAGAGCAGGATTTTCTCTGACTGATCGCCTCGCTTAACAAATAAAACCAACCAAAGACTTGCTTAACAAATAAATACGAGTTCGCAATCCCCCCACACACCAGAAGTCACAATTGGTCACTTACAATGGTGTTTTGCTTAAAGAGCAAACTCGCTGAAAGAGCAATCCCGTGGAACACATTATGTTCTTTAAGCGAGATACCACTATAGATAGATAACACAAATATTAAAGCAATTAATTTACATCCCACATTTCTTCCTATTGATACCCAAGTTATAGACATTTTGGAACATACATTTCCATACAGATTCAGCTAAAACCCACAAAAATTTACAGCATTAAAACAACATTTCAGATATTATGACATTAAAACAATTACTGAAGATTAAAAAGCATTTGGGAACAATAAAAAAAGAACATCCACTGTGAGAAAGGCACCCTTCCTTCACAGAATGATATGTTTTTAAACTGGGCCACTTTTATAAAAATCTGTATGCCTGCTCTATAAATGGCTTTCTCGTTATTCCTCCTTATGTAAATGCCTTTCTCATTATTCCTCCTTACCTTCTGCTGCCTCTCAGAGGGCAAGGTGGAAGTCTTTCAACAGAACAAACTTCTGTCTTCGATTCCCGTGTGGACAGCATTTGGGGAATTGGCTATATTATACAACTGCACAAGGACAGCCTCAGTAAAAGGTGAGTGTGCTTATTTTTCAAAATGGTGGAGGGGGCAAGAAAGCAATTAATAGTGCCATCAAAAGACTCCTCTTCATTGAAAGCAGAGGCTTTAATGAAGAGAAAAGGGAAGCAGTATGCAAAAATGGTTGGGGTTTTGTGTATAAATTTGTGGCATTTTGTTAGTACTACTGTTAATAAAATAACTTTATGGTTGTGAATTAGGATGGTCTTTGTAAAGTAAAAACAGGATGTTGTTCAAGAAATACAACAGGATAAAATGTACACTGATATTCTAAAGTATTTGCCATTATTACTTATTCTCCAAAATGATACCCCACCACCACCATTAGGGCACTCTTTTGACTGCCAAAGAAGGGGTATTAATTGGAGATATTATATTTCTTGGGTACGTGAAAGGAGCCTAATTCAGGTGTCCCCTGAGTGGAGTTTCTCCAGCAAAAAATCCTTTCAACCCAGAATAATTTCTGACACAAAATTATTAGTATTAGCTTTTAAATGTACTTTTAGATTATTAAAAACATTTTGTTCAGAGGTTTAAATGTTCAGTATCCTTAATTGTTTCCAGGTATTATTATTTATTGGCCTATATCCTATCTGTACCTCTGTCTGGTATAGTAGGAATGTCACTACAGTACTAGCATTGACAGATTAATACTAAGTAGAAAGTTTCTGTTTTGTGACCTGTGAGACAAAACTACACCCAACCCAAAATAGAGGCAGGAACTCTTTAACTGACTGCAACCTGTCGCTGCTGATGACATCACTCCTGCCATACTGACAGAACTATGGAACAAAATGCTAGCTATTTTAGTTGTCTTTGTACCTTCTGTCTTTAAAATATTTTGTAAGCTGCCTTTTGTGAGAGAAATGCAAAGTAAATAAAATGAATGAATGAGAGGAAATAGAAAACAATAATACTGTACATTGTTGCTGTGTGTGACAGTATATAAGGTGGAATTATTTGGAAATATTTTGCAACTGTTTTTATTTTAAAAAACAATTGTAGCTCTTACTGCTTGAATTTGGGAGAATAAAAAAGAATAGGCATGAAACTGATCTGCCTATTGCTCTACCTCTGACTGATTATATATGAAACTCTTGAGCTTGTTCTGACATTGGGAAAATGGTGTGTGTGCGCGCATGCACGTGTGCGCATGCACATGTGCATGTACGTGCACACAGACATGGTGGAAGTTGGCAAGGAGGGAGAGGAGGCAGAAGACTAGCAAAGACTAACTGAGATGGTGCTAAGGGAGTCAGTGTGCAGAAGTGTGTCAATTCATCTTCTTTATCTACAACTCCCAGAATATACCAGGCACTACTTCTGGTTTCTTATCCTGAAGGACAGTTCCAGCCCCTGGAGATTGCATTCTAGGAGGCAGCAGATCACTAGACCCTTTGGCTAACTGAGTTTTGCTCAGAGATTTCTCTTAGCTTTTGTCAGGTTTTGAATGCTGACATCCCTTCATGCTGAGCAAATTCAGTTCCTACTCAGAAAAGCGGCACAGAATGGCTTCTCACATAAAAGCTGGTGTCATGCAGGTTAATTTATCAGTTTTCAAACTTCTCCTTTTTCTCCTGGTCTGTCAGCTAGGTAGAGCTCCAAAGCGAGTTAGAACAATTTTTAGCACATATAAACTTGGCGCTTTTGCTGACATTGTGGCTCTAATTCTAAGCATATATCTAAGACACTGTTAAATCCCGGCAAATGGAGGTCAGTAAAATGAGTACCCCGCATGTTGGGGCAAAATGCTAATTAACTTGTGAATCACCCAGAGAGGCGCTATGGGGCGGTATATAAGTGTAATTGCTTTGCTTTTGCTGTGCATTCTGACCACTGGAATTCATACTATGTGTCCATCCCTGGCTTTCTAATGGTGCCTCTATGTGGCTGCTTAAAGCTTGAAAAACTGCATTTTGGGGGTCACTATTTTGGCTGAAGTAATGGCCAGGTGCGTGTTGGCAATTTATGGATGTGTAAATTAAATCACATACTTCACTAGTATGAGTTGCTACCAAAGAACAAGGCACTGATCAGCCTATGAATAATTGTGGAACAGCTGCCCATCCAGTAATACAACTGGTGCCTCATTAATTGCTGAAAATTTGCTAAAGTGATCTACACTATTTACTTTGGACACAGGTAAATTATCGACATGATTCTGTCCCCTTGTTAATAATTCCATATATTTATTTACCTTATTTATATGCTTCCTTCAAATGGGAGTTGCCAGGGGGGTGGCCAAGAGTTAAAAACTACAAGCAGTAGCTATGAAAAGTCATGTAATAACACTAACAAGGTGTGAAGTTGATGACAACACTTCAGTGGCAACTCCTGCTTTTAAATAAAGGTGGTACAAAAAATACACAGTGTGAGTGTAAACAGGTTCTCAGTACTTGAAGTACATCATCAAGTGTAATGCCTTCAAGTAGTTTTGTTATAGGTGTACCCAGGCAATGTCTTGTGTGTTACAAAAGTGTCTGCCTCTTACATTTTCTTTTTCTCACCTATTTCTTAAAGCTGTCACCAACGTGAAAACATGGGCGTTAGACAGAGAGGTTTTCCAAAATATTACAAGGAAGACAGCACAGGCAAGGCACGAGGAATACAGAAATTTCCTCAGAAGGTAAATGTAGTATGTATGTATGCTATATAATTCTTTCAGATGAGTCTATAATCTTTAATAGCGTCTGGGAGCATCTACTCAAGTACATTAATCTCATTGTACTTCTGACTGGGACCCAGTGTCCTACAGAGGATAGGAGGTCATACTGTGACTCAGGATATCTGGGTTCAGATCTTTGCCTGGCTATAGAGCTCACTAAATAGTGGCAATGGGGATCACTACCTGAATGGCTCACATGACTCAAAAACCATATTAGGGGCATCATATGTTGGAAGCATCTTGATTGCACGTAATGTACATGCTATTGAATAGCAGAAATCCAGGATCATAATTGATCATTGCATTCTGAATTGGGACAAGTAAAATTTGTCCTACCTATTAGTTAAATATCTGTTTTTATTAAATAATTTATATATGCTAACTGTTGGCTCTAGGAGATAGCCACTTAATTAGCTATTGATATGCATTGAAAGGCATGTGTCTACACCAGTGTTTTTCAACCTTTGGTTTTTGGACTTTAGTTCCCAGAAGCCTAAGTCAATTGCCAAAAGCACTGATCAGCCAATGTACTGACCTTGGCTTTTGGGAATTGAAGTCCCCCTGTGGGGAATGGGCTCCATGCTGAGAACCAATGGTTTACACTGATCATTCATTGACTGCAGCTGTGGGCTTGTTTTTAATTTGGTTTTACTCTTATAAATAAATCAGATCTAGTAACCTCTCCCTTGGGGCAGAATTTCCCTTTCTCACCCATCTCTTCCAGCTTCATAAATCTGCATTCCTAACTTGCCAGAGCAGACTTTAGGAGTGTGTGTGGGATGGAATCTTTCATTAGTAGAGTCCATCCCATCGGTAGATTATGGATTCTGAAGCAGTTGTATAAGTTGAGAAAAGTGCACTTGCAGGAATATTTAAATTTTTGTCTTATAGCCCCACCCTCTCTCAGTATACTATATCAATTTAGCTATGTTCTCCTTTCCAGTTATAGCATTTCATTAACAAAACAAGCAACTTTAACCTGCACAATGTTAGAGACAAGGCACAAGGAAAAAAAGACTTCATACAAGTACAGTCATTAGAATGGTTGTCATAAATGACAGAGTGCCCAGACCACAGATGGTATGTGTTAGAGAACACATTTTCTCCACTAGACATTATATCAGAACTCTCTACATGACCATTGACCACACATGTCAACTGTTGCTTAGAGATGATACCTAGGACAGGAGTTCTCAACCTTTTAAAGCCCAGGGCTGGGTCACACTCCCTCAGACAGCTTGGGGGGGGGCAAGCAGATGGCCATTTTGCCCTTCCTTCACCACATAGCACTTCCTGGTTAGGTAGAGGCAGTGGAGGGCCACATGAAATGGTGCCGCAGGTTGCAACCAGCCCAATGGCCACAGGTTGAGAATCTCTGACCTAGGATAATTCCAGTTTGGAATTTCTCATGCATTAAAAATATTGTTTAGGGTTGGGTTACATCAAATTGGCTAGAATCCTTTCAGTATCCATGTCATATTTGCAAATCTTTATGTTGCAAATTGATGAGGTAACAATATGCTCCTCAGTCTCGGACCTGGTTGCTCACCCAATTGCACAAGAGAACTGCTTTCCTGCACCCTCTGTGTGAGCCATAATCATAGAATAACTGAATTGGAAGGGGCCTTTTAGGCCACCGAGTGTGAGCCCCTACTCAATGCAGGAATCTGAATCAAAGCAGATATGACTGATGGTTGTCCAATCATCTGCCACTGGTTGTGCAAAGCTCATGCAAACACCAACAGGATTCCAGCCATTCATTAACACAACTACAGTAATACCTCAGATAATGCTAAAATCGCATAACGTTAAGTAATCTGGGGAGGAGAACTGGATCGAATAATGTTAAGGTCCTATGGGATGGATCGGATAACAACCGCTAAAGCCTGTTACAATGTATCTCTATGGAGCTTTAATGTTATCCGATCCATCCCATAGGATTTTAACATGCATCGGATAACACTAAAAATCGGATAACACCAAGACTTGTGGAACCAAGTCTTAGTGTTATCCGAGGTATTACTGTATCTCTTAAACTTCATGATTTTATATGTTTTTATCTTTTACCTCTGTTTTATGACGATGTAAGCCGCCCAGAGTCGGGTTCTCCCGAGTGGGGCGGGGTAATAAATTCAATAAATAATAATAATAATAATAATAATAATAATAATAATAATAATAATAATAATAATAATAATAATAATAATAATAATAATAATAATAATAATAATAATAATAATAATAATAATCTCAAAGGAAATAAATGACTCCTTTTTTAAAAAAGTTGAAACTTTGTGTGTGTATATAGGTTTACATTAAATTGATACATATTTGATTCTTATGTTCAAGTGTCTCTTTGCTGAAGAATTTACCCGAAGATAAGCTGACAAAAATTGTAGACTGCATGGAAGTGGTAAGTGCTTGAACCTCCAACCATGTGGCATTGCTAGGGTTTTTTAAACCCAATTTTATATTTTAAATTCATTCTGGGACAAAGTTGTATCAAGTTCTTGAATCCATACTAATGTTATTGATCATTTTAGCATGCTGTAATTATTATTATTTTAGTTCAGTTGTATATTAACCATAATCACTTTGTAAATTTTCTTCTGCTTGATATTGGCACAAAATTTGGCAGAACAATTGAATGGCATAATTAGTTATGTCCAGTAATTAAATTGTCATACTTATACTTATGGTAATATTTTCCACGTAGGAGTTCTCTGAAAGACTTTCTAATTGCATAATTTGATTCTCATTTATTTACAATGTATAGTTTTAACACTGCCAGTCTGTCCAGGTTGTCCTGCTATGGTAATAGAGTAGACCGTACTGCCAGCAACTGAACGTCAGGCTGCAGTTAACTAACCTGACAACCCTGAGGACTAACAGCTTTGGGTGGTGAAATTCACAGGGAAGGGTGATGGTCTCCAAGTGGATAAAATCCCACTTGAATCAATCTTGATGAAGGACAGCAGCTTCATCAATACTAGCCTGGGGCTGAGGAGGACTTTGTGTGACAAATGGGCTCAGGAACAGAAAGTGACTCACGGAACTGGATCAGTGATATGGGTATCAGGCTGTGATGTAGAAGGCAAATGGAAGACCACTACAGTATATTGTTCTCAGGACACTCTTCATGGCTGATCGCCATGATGATGCCCAACATACGGAATCAGATAAGGCACTTGAAGAAAAAGTTTTAACACTAGATTTTGGCAGATGGGTTGACTGCTGCCAGGGTCAAATTGCAGTATCATGACAAATGATTGCTGAATTTTAAGGAAAATGACTTTGTATCTGGAAAGGTAGTAAGAAAGTTAACATTCTCATCTAGCTTGGGATTGTTTTATTTTAATAACCAGGATCACTTTTTAACGTATAGTGTTGAGAAACCTTCAAATATATAATCCTATCATTGCTCAAAAACTTGCAGATGAACAATAAATGGATACTTTATCACCCAGGCATTGTATTTGGTGGAAAGAGAGAGAGAGAAAGAGCATGAGAGAAAGAACAATCCAGAGGCTCTGACTGTGTGTTTTTTTTAACTGTAGCACCTCATATATTAGGAGTAGTATCTACTCTTCTAGGAAGACAGTGCCTGCATAGAAGCCCCAGAGAACACATAAATTAGTTCTCCTGTTTGTGGCTGTTATCTGTAACAAATTTTTGCTGTGAACCCTGTGCAAAGCAGGCTTGTTTCCTATATTTATTAAATAAGAAGATTGAACATATTACTGACAGTGACTGATCATAGCAGTAAGCATAGGTTTCAGAATAAATGTCACAAATTCTCTTCACATTACTACATTTGCCTTCTTCATTTATATGCTTAGGATATAATGATGACACTGCAGTTGGAATAATTATTTCAAAACAGAGATCTTTATCTTTTCTTCTGCATATATATTCACCGGTGCATATAATGAGACACTATCATATGCGAAGGGCAGGTTGGAATCATTCTCAAACAAATTGGTTTGTTATGCACATTATTCTTATGTAAGTGTATAACTTCATGCTTCCTCAGAACAAACAGCAAGAGAAAGGAACTCATTTAGCTCATTATAGTACCACTCCTGAGCATAGCTTATTTGCAAGTAAATATGCCATTTAGTGAAGTGGAATTTATTTCTGCCCAAGAGTGCTGCAGGGTAATGTGGCAATGAGGCAGTTTGGTAGAGATTAAAAATATTTTGTGTGATAGTTGTGTTCTGCATTTGTTTAACAATTCATATCTGCCTTCTTCTCCTTTTGTGTGCTAGCAAAGCTAATTCCTTGTGTAAGTGACCTGAATTGCTTCCAAACTAGTTATTTGCAATACACTTTCATTCTGTTTGATGGAGAAATCTAAGGAGTCATAGTGTTCATTTCCAGATTATGTAATTGCAATAATAACCCAAGCAATGTTTTCAGGGGTGTCAGGAATCAAGGAAGCCTCTTCATATTGAGTCAATCTATTGGCAGTGGCTGTTGGTGATTTCAGACACAGTATCCCTTCTCTGCCCTACTTCAATATTACATGGATTGGACCAGAAACCTTGGCAGTATCAAGAGGTCTTTAGCTTGCAAAGGACATATACTTTCTCTGAGTTCCAGGCCTTTCTTATCATCCCAACATAAGATCTGAGAAAACTCTCGCGGGCAGACAACTTTGCTCTTCATAGTTTAATGTAAATAAAGGCATGGCAATAGATTCAGTATCCAATAAAGGCAGTTTGTAGGCTCACCTCTCTTTCTGGCAGTAGGCGAGTAGTAGATCACATAACTTGCAATATTGAGCATCCAAGAAGATCAACAGGGATGTACTGCACTAGTCACCCTCCCTTAAAAGGTCATCTATCAGCATGACCAACACTGACTTAGTCCCGAGACGAAGGGAAGTGGATCAAAATTATCAATATTGTCCAACAATTCTTGCAGTTAGTCTGCAACCGCTCTTGCCAATAAATGGAATTTTGGCCACTGTCCTAAAGTTATTAAGACCTTTGGTAGCTAAAAGTCTTAATAACTTTTAAGAACAGGCCTCACTGTATTCTCCTTCAAGCTGGGGAACATATGGCCATCCTGGATTATGGGAGTTCAGCCAAACTAATACAAATACATAAATGGCTAAAAGACCCTGAGAGAAAAAGATAAAATTAGGAGGAAGAAATATGTACACATAAGAAATAAGCAAAATAATTTAGCACACGAGGCACCATAAAATAGTTAAATTTGACAATAAATCAAATGCATAATCAAAATACAAGACTGATAGTCTGGAAATAAGAGTAGGATATTAATGTAATTAATAATAACAGCTAGCAAACATTTTCTTGCACCCTTTTGTAACTAGTAGACATAAATTAAATTCTTACTCCCTTCTGCTGGTATTAAGTTGGTTAACAGAAGGAAATCATTGATGTGCCAATTATTTTTTAAGATGTCAGCTTTTCATACCAGTGAGTTTTAAATTTTCTGTGCCTGTCAAGACAAAGTCATTTGGAATAAGGGTAAGGCAAGCTCATATTAACACATTGCCACTCTCGTTTATTTGTCTATCTTCTGAAGGCCTGTGGGAAGAGGTAGTGACAGCTAAAACAACTTTGATTCAGGTTTAATGAAAAATTTAAAATGTATAGAAAAGTAGCTGGAAACATGTGGCCTTCCACATATTATTAGATTAGAACTCCCATCATTCATGATCATCAGCCCTGCTGGAAGGGAATTAGGAAAAAAAGTTCTCCCTTACTCAAAAGCCAGTTGTTTCCGACTTTAAGGTTCGGTGCTCATCTCCATTTACAGACAAAGAGCCAGAAGTAGAAGCAGTGACAGACTTTACTTTCTTAGGATCCAAGATCACTGCAGATGGTGACTGCAGCCATGAAATAAAAAGGTGATTAATTCTTGGGAGACAAGCTATGAGAAACCTGGGGAGCATAGTTAAAAGTACAGACATCACCTTGCAAACAAAAATTTGCATAGTCAAAGCAATGGTATTTCTGGTGGCAATGTATGGTTGTGAGAACTGGACCATAAGGAAAGCTGAGTGCAGAAGAATAGATGCCTTTGAAATGTGGTGTTGGTGAGTTTTGAGAGTCCCCTGGACAGCCAGGAGAATAAAAAGGTCAATCTTAGAAGAAATCAACCCTGACTGTTCCTTAGAAGGTCAAATTGTAAAGATGAAGCTAAGGTACTTTGGACGTCAAATGAGAAGAGAAGACTCACTTGAGAAAGCCTTGATGCAGGGAAAGGTGGAGGACAAAAGAAAAACGGGGCAGCCAAAAATGAGATGGCTAGATGGTATTGTAGATGCAGTGGGCACAGAGCCAGTGCTGTCTGTATCTGCAGATTTTTCTGGGGACATGTGGCTGGCATGACTAGATGCCAAAGTGGACAAAATGCTGTTACCTTTCCCACCAAAGTGGTACCTATTTATCTACTTGCAATTTCTTACTTTCAAAATGGCTAGGTTGGCAGGAGTTGGGACAGCAGCACCCGAGTCTCAAACTGCTGAACTGCTGACCTTCCTGACATCAAATTTAGCATCTTAACCACTAAGCCACCACAGTCTCATGGAAAGGGAATATAGGATCTAAAATTTAACATAGGGAGGATCACAAAATTTCACCCCAGAAAGGGGTTGCTAGGATAATATGGTTTAATTTTTTAAAAATTTAAACACATTAAATAAAGAGAGCCATGATTTAATCAAGATTTTATTATATAAATTTTATTTTCATTTTCAAAATATATAAACAAAGAGAAACAAAGGAAAAAAAATACACATATAAAAAAAATCAAAGCATGATAAAAATACATCAAAATTAGCTTGACACAAATTTTGTACTAATTATTCATCATTGTTTATGTTATAAAAACAAATAAACAACAACTTCTTGGCCTTTTGGCTAAGCGCAAGTGAAGTAAATAGACAACTACATTTAACAAGATTTAATCTTATTCGTTTGTTTGTTTGTTTGTCTTATGATGGGTTGTTACTGGTTCAGACCGGTTCGCCCAAACCGGTAGCACCCATCAGGAGGGGGGGGGTCGCTGGGGGTGGTGGTAAATCCCCAGGTGACCGGTTCGGTCACCTCTTTGGCCCCCCTCCGGAAATATATTTCCAGGCAGTTAAAATGGCTGCCCAGAACTGCACATGCATCAAACATTACTGTACATATGCACATTTAACACAGTAGTGAGAATATATTTTAGACCTACTTATCAAGATAACTACTATTTTAGGCCTCATAACTATAATTTAACTAGTTAATTATAAAAAGTACCGATAACGGTCTAAACTCCAAGCAGCAAGCAGAGTAAAAGCAACTTATAATAACATAAATGCAGGTTATTCTGGTTTTTAGCTTTTCCAGCATTGGATTTTTAGAATTTGTATTATTATTTTCTGCTCAGAAGCACCCTATGATTCTAATATACAAAGTCTCCAAGCCAAGGCAGTTACATAACATTGTCATAATCTTTTCTTCAAGGTGTATATTTCAGTTCACCGGCATTTAAGCAGGATGAATAATGTAATTTTTTTTATCTAGGTCTGTACTGCAGCTTCGTATACATTTAAATAATTATCCCTTTTAAAGGTAACATGTGCTATAAAATGTGCTGCTTTTACTTTGGGCTCATGAAAATATTGAAGGACTTGCTGCCACCTTCTCTTATAGCCTACATTCTTTATTTCTCATAGGAATACTATGACAAAGGCGATTACGTTATTCGTGAAGGAGAGGAAGGAAGCACTTTCTTTGTTATAGCCAAAGGGAAGGTAAGAACCTAAGAGATAAGAAAAATGGATCACTTTCTTTGCCAAAGGCTCTGTGGGTGAAGCTGTTTGCTACCAGCTGTTCTCCTCAGTGGTGTACTGGCCCACAAGGGTACAGGAACTCATCCTGGTCCGCCCCAGTGACTGACGCCCCCCAGAGGCAGGCAGAATTATGTCACCTGGTGTCACCCCAGGGACACCTGCTCTATTTCTGTTTTTTTGATGTGGATCTGTGGATCTTAACTTGAAAAAGTTACAACTGCCTCTTTTTTTCCTGGGCAATGAGATTTTTTGCTTAAGTAAGGAAGAATTGTTCCTAATTCAATGTGAGATATAATGCTTGCCTAACTTGTACAGTACTTAAATTCTTGACTACTGCCTCTATTTGGTGAATCCCTGCCTTAGTCTGGGAGGATTTGGGAGTGGTGGTGGTGCCAGAGGTAACGGAAATGTATGGGACCCCCCCCCCAAAAGAGGCACCTCCATCACTCCCTGTCCACTGCCCTCCCAATATGCCTGTACACCCCTGGTTCTCCTTGGGGCTAGGCACTCCTACGAAATCTATAATACATATTGGTCTGCTGCTTCAGTTATACATGTACCACTATGGAGGCCACAATTAGACATGGAATCATTCGAAATTAATCAGCCACTGAGTATCTAATGGCTCTTCTAGACTTTCATTTTCTCTCTCTGTCTGTTATGCACAGGGATGGAAGTTAGTAATCCACATCCATAGATTCCATATACCTTTTTTCTTCCTTCCTTCTTTCCCCCCTCCTCTTCTCCATGATCTATTCCAGGGTTCCTCAAACTTGACTCTCCAGATGTTCTTGGACTTCAATTCCCAGAAGCCTGATCAGCAGGTGTGCTGACTTGGGTTTCTGGTAATTGAAGTCCAAAAACACCTGGAGAGCCAGGTTTAAGGAACCCCAGTCTATTCTGTGACTCTTCCAAGGTTCACCCTCCTTCTTTCTTAAGAACATAACCCCTTCCTTTCCCCTGGCATCAAGTTAGTGGTTGTCAAGTTGATGATAAGAGTACTTGCTCCTCCTCACTTTACATGGGATGTAATCAAGATCCTAGCACCTTGTCTTTGCTTATGGCATCCACTGCTGTAAATTCTGCCTCACCTCCAGTTCAAAGCCCATTGTCCCCTGCCTTGTTCATTTTTGCAATGGAAGCTCTAGCGAATGCAATTAGAAATGATGATAGGATTAAAGGGGTAGATAACAAGAAGATAAATATGTATGCTGACGATACCCTTCTGGTACTAAAAGATCCTAGAAATGCTATAGGTTTGGTTAAAGAGCATTTAAATACCTTTGAAAAGATTTCAGGTCTAAAAATTAATTGGGAGAAAACAGAAATAATAGCATGCAACCATAGCAAAAGGGAAAAGGAAGAAATAAAGAAATTATATAATCTACAAATTAAGGATAGACTAAAATATTTAGGGATCTACATAGTGGATGATTTTAAACAAATTAAAAAAATAAATTTTGAAAAACTTAAGAATGAGGTTAAATTAATCATAACAAAGTTGAGGAAATTAAACCTATCATGGTTTGGAAGGGTAAACATCAGCAAAATGAAAATTGTACCAAAAATAATTTTTTTATTAGGGAACCTCCCAATTAAGATAAATGAAAAAGAGCTGAAGGAATGGCAAAAAATAATAGACAGGTTTTGTAATGAAGAAAAAAAACCCAGGATAGCGAAATCATTATGGTATCAACATCAGAAAGACGGTGGATTGGGTATCCCGAATATAACTAATTATTATAAGGCCTTTCAATTGAAACGTATAGCAAATTTGTTAACACAGGATTATGCAAAGACAGTAGAGAGAGACAGGTTAGAATACAATAGATATAAAGGAAGCCTGTTTCTAACAAATCAAGAGAAAAAAGTCAAGATTAATAGTAAAACTTTAAAAGATTTATATTTATTCTGGAAAGGAATGAAAAAAACTATGTCACCAGGGGATTCTCCAGTGTTAGAACTTGTAGATTTACCGGATTTTCCATTAACCTTAAACAATGAAAAGAAAACAAAATTAACTCAGGAGAAGGTATTGCTTTTAAGCCAGTGGATTGCATCCTGCAGGGAACAGCAAAGAAGAAAAATGATATATACCAGTTTAAATCTGAATTGGTTTCAGGAAAAACAAATGGAAGAATGGGATAGGAAACAGAGATTAAAAAATTATATATAGAGAGAAATAACTCCTTTTGAGGAGATTATACACAAACTAAAGAAGGGGTTAACCCCGGAAAAAGGATTAGTTGGCAAAATGTATAGGATAATTAATAAAAATGAACGACCGCAAAAAATACTAAAAGAATCATGGGAAAAGGACTTAGGTATTGTAATATGTGATAAAGAATGGAAACGGAAATGGAACCAAAGATTAATGAAAGTACTTTCTATAAAAGAGAAAGAACACAACTGTAAAATATTATGGAAATGGTACACCACCCCTATACGCTTATGGCAAATGGGAAAGGCTGAAACAAACCTATGTTGGAGGTGTGGTAAAGAACCTGGAACATATACTCATATGTGGTGGTCGTGCGAATTCACAAACAAATTTTGGGAAATGATAGAAAAAGAGCTAGGAAAGATTATGTCTTCAGAGATTAGGTTATCTGCTAAAGCTGTGTTACTGGGGGAAACAGATGAAGTGAAGATAAGTGAGAATAAGAAAGAGTTAATGATCACCTTACTATCTGTGGCGAGACAATTAATTGCTGCTGAATGGAAAAATAAGTTTATAATTGAAAAAGGGAAATGGTATAATATGGCATGGCGTTTAGCTCTCAATGACAAATTAACAAATGAAATAAAGATTAGAAGAGGTTTAAACATTAAGAATGTATTTTGGGAAATTTGGGAACCATTCGTTATATTTGGTATGACTAGTAATGAAGGCATTAAACCAAGCCAAGAAATGTTGAAGTTTTGGCAGAATTGAGATTTCAATATCTACAAGATACTCAACTTATCTGGGATTATATGTACAATATGAGCTGGCATGATTTATGTGCTTTGTTTACAAGTTAGTATGGGAATGGGTGGGTGTATTCGCAGTTGTCATCAGATGTACAATTTTGGTTTTTGTTTATTGTTTATTCATTTATTTTTTTGTTATAATATTGTCTTATATGTTTGTCGCAATATACATGTGTTAATAAAAAATATATATTTAAAAAAAAGCAATACTAAAGCAATTTATTTATTGTTTTTATTTATTTATAGCAAGGAGAACAAATAGGTCAATCTTAGAAGAAATAAACCCAGAATGCTCCTTAGAAAGTCAAATTGTAAAGATGAAGCTAAGGTACTTTGGACATCAAATGAGAAGAGAGGATTCGCTTGAGAAAGCCTTGATGCTGGGAAAGGTGGAGGTCAAAAGAAAAAGGGGGCGGCCAAAAATGAGATGGTTAGATGGTATTGTGGAGACAATGGGCACAGAGCTCAGCAAGTTGAGGGGGATGGTGGAGAACAGGAGTGCCTGGCGGGCAATGGTCCATGGGGTTGCAGAGGGTCGGAATCGACTGTCCAACTGAACAACAAATATCTCACCCAACTGGTAATACACCACTGGTGGTTTGAGGGTGGGTGTCTCGGGAGGTACATTAGAGTGCAGTGTATCTCCCCAATGTTTGAATTGAGTCTGCAGGCTGTATTCTTGCTCATCCCAGTTTTAAAAAAAGAAAGTTGCAATTCCAATTTAAGCTTAAGAGCTTTAATAATGCTAAAAATGAACTTTCAGGATTCCAGTTGAGGTCTTCAGATGTTGTCTGCTTTTTTAAGCCAGAAAGAAATATTTTCTTTTTTTTTTAATGTAGGTAAAGAGATTTAACAAACAAACAAACAAACAAAAAACCCAACAACACATGTATGTGTTAACTATTGGAGAATAAATCAGCAGTCATGCAGGAGCAGACAGATGGCATATTGCTACTTGGCGAGCTCCAAAAATAAACACTTCTGCAGCCCTCTTACCCAAGGCAAAAAAATACATATCAGGAGTAAATATGTTGTCCTGGGTGATTCTCAGACTTTTTGTTCACTGTATTCTGGACTGGGAAAAATGGTCCCAGAGAAAATGAATTGGCCTGTTCGAAGATGTTTTATCACAGAGAAGAAAGGAGATTTCCCTACCTGAAAACAATAGGAAGCTATTTTTAGACATATGAAGAGATGTCATCTATCAGAACAAAAGTCCTTCAAGTTCAGAGTTCATCCAACAGCAGCCAACCAAACGTCTCTGAGAAGCCCCGAAGTCCACCAGTATACCACAAGGACCTGCTCTGGAGAACCAGGGCATGCGTGCCATATGTTCACCACCACTGTCCTAGGTGGAAGTTTATTACCTGCTGTTTCTTACCTGTAGGGGAGCACTGAAAAATGTCCACCTGCAGTCAGCAGTCATTCTATCACATTACGCCCATACCATCTATTTTGCTTCCACATGTGTATCTAGCCTGCTTCACCTGACGATTCTTCTCACAACCGTATTCATTAATTGGTCTGCAAATCACTCTTCACAATGGTGACTATTTGGAAAATGGAGAGAGGGGACAGTCATGAATTTGTTTGGCCACAACATGGTCTTATATTGAGTGCCTTGATTTAAAGTGGATGAAACTGTTAACAAAATATATCAGACCTGGTCACGTTTGCCCATTGAAACAAATTTGTATTGGAAATGATCTGCGTGGAATTCGTTGATAGATTGTGCTGAATGTTTGTAGAGGCCACACATTTCCATGCAAATCCAAATGCTTCCCCCAGCATTTTAAGATGATAGTCTGGTTTCCTGCAGGCAAAATGAAGTGCTATTTTGTTTGCATAATTTACTCTGATAAGCAGTCTGAAATTTATTAGCTGTTGCTTGGTGTTTTTTTTTGAAAAATGTGGATGAATTGAATGAGCAATTGACCAAATGGAACAATGAGATTCCACAGTATTTGGGTTGCACAAATGATCTGTAGCTCTGTATTTTCTAGGTTAAGGTTACCCAGACTTCAGAAGGGCAGTCACAGCCACAGACGATTAAAACATTGCAGAAAGGAGATTATTTTGGAGAAAAGGCCCTGATCAGGTTTGTTCAAAATTACTTTTGATTTACAAACTTACATGTGAGTGCATCTGTGTGTCACCATGCACATGCTTGCCTAAGTGATGACCTTTCGGAGACTTCAGCTAGTCCAGAATGCAGCTGTACAGGTGGTGATGGGTTGAGGGTGTTATGCACGTGTCTCACCACTGCTTCAGGAGCTGCACTGGTTGCCAGTGTGCCTCCAAGTGCAATTCAAGGTGCTGGTTATTACCTTTAAAACCCTACATGGTAGTGGGCCAGGATACTTAAGAGACCATGACACTCCAAGAACATCTGTCCACCCCACCAGAGTGGACCAGAGATGCTCCCTGTTTGTGCCATCTGCTAGAGAAGTGCATCTCTCTAGCACCAGAAAAAAGGCCTTCTCTGTGTCCATCCTGGCCCTATGGAACCTCCTGGCAACTGAGTTATGCTCCCAGACAGAGCTGCTGCCCTTTAGGAAGGGTGTAAAGGCATAGCTGGCAGGGCAGGTATGGTGTACTAGCCATACTGACACCCCAACTTGCTGGCTTATTTGATTACTTTTAATCTTTTAAATTTTTAAATTTTTAATCTTTTAAATTTTATGTATGAGTTGGATTTTATTTATAAATTTTATTGGGATCATTGTGTTTTTACTGCTGTGTTAGCTGCCCTGAGTCGCTTTGCAAATAGGGAACAACAACAACAACAACAACAACAACAACAACAACAACAACAACAACAACAACAACAACAACAACAACAACAACAACAACAACATTTATCCTCTACTATAGTCTTTTTCCATCACTGTAAAGTACATATTCAGTATCAGTGTTCCGAGTACAGTGGAACCTCAGTTAACAAATGTCTCAGTTAACATAAAAATTGCATAACAAAAGGAAATCCATTTAAAAAATAGTGGCTCAGTTTACGGATTTTCCCCCCAGAACGGATTAGTTGGTTTTCAATGCATTCCTATGGGTAACTGTAATTCAATTAAAGTATTTTGGTTTTTAATGCATTCCTATGGGGAATTCAGTTAAAGTAATTTCCGCTGTAAGAAACATCCTGGACAATGCATTAATTATGTTAACTGAGATTCCACTGTACCTGTATTTAAAGAGATAACCAATTATATGAGTGAATTTTTTGAAGTTGTAACTGTGTTAGTCTGTGCAAGCATATCAGAGAGTAAATAAAAAAAATTGTGGCACCTTAAAGACTAACTTCTGTATTTAAATGTAAACTTTTGTGGATGAGATTTTACTCTTATGTCTGATGAAGTGGGTTTGATCCACAAGACTAAACTCAAGAACTAAAACACAAGTAGCAACAAAGGTTGCTTTAAAGCAGGAGTTGCCAACCTTTTAAGTCAGTGGCTGGGTCATGCTTCCTCAGACAGTTGAGGGGACTGCCCCTGTGATCACCCTGCCATAAACGCTGCCGTAAGCGCATTTACAGCTGTCATAAACTCATCCATGGCTGTTGTAAATGCATCCGCAGCTGCTTCCGGTGGTGGTGGCGGCGGCGGCAGTGGTGGTTGGAGAGAGGGTGGGAATGGATTATTTGGCACCACAGGCTGGATTCAGCCTGCAGGCTGTAGGTTGCCAACCTCTGCTTTAAAGTCACCCAGGTAATACAGACGGCACATTTTATGACAATATGCAATTGGAATGCTGAGGTAGATAATGAAATAGCGATTAGGTAGTGATACTGCCCTGCCCAGAGGGAGAGTTTTTACTTACCCGGCAGGAAGTGGCAATATTCACAATGGTAGGATCCAAACTCTGCCAGAAGATATATTTGGCACATGCAAAACCATCCCAAATTTGGGTACCTCTTCTTGTGTTAATGTGATACTTTGTTCTTTTATGCTTTACAGTGATGATGTTAGATCTGCTAATATAATTGCAGATGAAAATGACGTGGAGTGTCTTGTAATTGATAGAGAGTAAGTAATATTTTAATATTTTGCTACCTTTGTTCTCATATTTGTTCAAATTACCATTCGTATTACATATCTGTTGTACGGCTGTGTTCAATACATGTAACCATTGTTTCCCAGAGAGTGAGGTGCATTTTACACTATGCAGGTTCAAGACAGAGTCATATTTACTCCTATGAGATTTTTTTTTATTTTTAGTAATACTGTAGTAGTATTTCTAGCTAGGCTGTACAGAAGACCCTATAATAAACCGTCATGGGCTTCCAGAACCTGGTTTTGTGACCTTTCATGTGATCTCCAGAAAAATATTATTAAGGTTATTGAAGGCAAAATCTAATTGTTTGTTCCAGCTACCAGTAGACCTGTTGAATCAATGAGACTTTGGTAGGTCAACATTTATATAAGTTCCATTGATTCAGTGGGCCTGTTCTAGTTGGGATTGATTTGGCCCTTGGCATTTAGTGACAGAGTACCGAAGGCTTTTTCCTAAGCTTGTGACTCTTAAAGCATGTAACCAATAGCCAGTCTTGGGGCTGAAATCAGGCAAAAAGGTCTGCTTGTTAACTAGGAAACTGATTTAGTATGTTAGAGTTTTGAAATGTATTACAGAAGCCCCTGGAGCTGACTTTTGTGACTGCAGGTCAGCCTCTTTTTCTAAGTAACAGTAGAGGAACAGGAAGAAGCAGGAAGTTCCTTGAGAGTGAGAAGAAAGAAAGAAGTGAGAGACTCAAAGGAGCAGCTTATGTGTAACATTAGAAGAGTCACGTCGAGAAGACTCCTTGGCAGTCTATTTGATAATTTCTCTTTCCTCTAACCAGGGCAGTTTACATGCTGTGCTTGTTGGGGCCGTAGTTGTAAAAAGTTGGTTGTAGATGATGGTGGTGGTAGTAGGGAACCCTAAAGGCATAAAAAGCATAGTCCAGTCAAGAGCACATGAGTTACTAGCATTTTAAAGCAGATGTCCAGGAGTCTATTACGTGCAAGAGGAACTCAGCACCTTGTAAATTAGTCAAGGCAAAGTCCATGGTTCCTGCTGCCCTTGCATAAATGTCCAAATGGATTTTGGCAAATATAGAGCTTGAAGGTTCATGGAAGTCACAACCTTCAAAGGGGGCATAGAGGTTAGATGAAGTATAAAATTGGGGGGAGGGGAACACAAAATACCTTAAGGAGTGGAGCACACCAATGACCCTATTCACAGAAGCTACTCAGTGGATACCAAATGCTGTTTGCTGATGGGGTGGCCAGAACCAAGGGGAGGGGGTGATACAGAACATATTACTTGGCCACTTGAATGATGCCAATCCACCTTGCAACTTTTTCATTGCAGTCCTCATTTGTACCTTTTCCAGGTTCAAGAACAGCTTGGGTTTAAGTTTGCAGCTGCAAAAAGACATACCGTTGTTGCGCTGTAGGAATAAGTTATCCAAGCTAAATTTCCCCAGCCTACTTAGAAGAAACAGAGTGTACATGATTAAGCTGATGAGTAATTATGGTACTGTCTCACTTCATAAATATGCCATTGAGAACCTGGTTGATGCCTTAAGAAAAGAACATGAGGTTCTAACCTGGAATCTCTTAGCAGCATCAAAGATTTAAATTGTCTTTAAATTATGTACTCCAGCTGTTCCAAAAAGGAACAAATTTTTACTGAAAATCAGGAATGTCAAGTACTTTGGACATCAGATGAGAAGAGAGGACTCACTTGAGAAGGCCTTGATGCTGGGAAAGGTGGAGGGCAAAAGAAGAAAAGGACACCCAAAAATGAGATGGCTAGATGGCGTTGTAGATGCAGTGGGCACAGAGCTGGGTGGGTTGAAGAGGATGGAGGAGGACAGAGGTGCATAGGATCCCATAGGGTTGGATTCGACTATGTGACTGAACAACAAACAACAAGTGTGAACTTTAGTTTAATGGTTCTGGTGTGAACAGGAAGAAGAAAAGGACTTTTTGGAAACTACCTTGGCTAAATGTATGGATGTACTTTCCTTTTTGTAGATTAGACAGGTATAACTTGAATCTCATCATTCTTGTCTTTCTCAAGGAAGCTTGCCTAGTACCACACTTGTTGCCTTTTCAGTGCCAAACTTTTTTTCCTTTTCCATGTTGCCTAGTATATTTTTAAGGGGCTGCAGTGGCTCAAGTGGTTAAGATCCTGACTGGAATGCGGCAGGTCAACAGTTTGATACCTGAGTACTGCATGATGGAATGAGCTCCCGTATCTGTCCCAGCTTCTGCCAACCTAGCAGTTCGAAAGCAACAAAATTGCAAGTAGATAAATAGGGACCACTTTGGCAGGAAAATAAACAGCATTCTATGCACTCCAGTGTCTAGTCATGCCTGCCACATGTCCACAGAAACATCTGCAGACACAGACAGTGCTGGTTCTTTGGCTAAAAGCAGAAATGTGCACTAAAACCTAAGAGTCAGATATGGCCGGCTTTCAAGCAAGGGTGACCTTTACCTTTACTAGTATATTTTTACAACTGATTTTAATTGTATACCTTTGCTAGACTGTATTGGTTTTTTCTACAGCTGCAAATTCTACACAATATGAGGTTACAACAGTGATAAGTGATACTTATCAGATTTTTCAGTGAATTAATATAACTGTTGCAGCTTCATACTCCAGCTGCTTATGTATACTTTACTATTCAAGGTCAACTACAATGCACAGAAAAACAGTCTAGATTTTTTTTAAAAAAAAAATAGATATATATGGCTGCTGCTATTGTTATTGTTGCTGTTATAATTCTTTAGGTAGTCTACGGTAAATATTAAAACTAATTGAATACCAAGATAAACCATAAGATTAGCTAAGCAGAAAAACAACATAGGTATTATATTGTATTTATAACTGGAAAAACAAATGAGCAAAGATTTGCTATTGTAAATCTTGTTTCTGCCCAAAATGTACCATTCTGGTTCATTTCTATCTGCAGAACCTTCAATCAAACAGTTGGGACCTTTGAAGAACTCCAGGCTTATCTCGCAGGTTATGTGGCCACTCTGACTCGCGATGATGAGAAAAGGAATGCACAGTAAGTCTTCCAGCTGATTATCGAAATTGTGTAGAAGGCACCATCACTAACCCCATGTAAGGTTAGGCATCACGGCATCACGTCTGCAGTACAATGCAGGCACATTCACGGTGCACAGAAGGCTCGATGCCTCTGATTTTCATGACCATGTCTGATACAGTCAAACCTCGCATAATGAAAATATTTTGTTCTCCGAGGCTGCTCGCTATGCAAGTTTTTCGCTATGCAAGTTTTTTCGCATAATGAAAATTCCTATGGAAAAACTCGCATAGCAAAAATTTTTCATTATGTGAGTTTTTCCTATAGAAATGTTTGTTATGCGAGTTTTTTCATAGGGAAAGTCTGACTCGCATAGTGAAAATTTTCATTATGCGAGTCGGAACACTTTTTGAAATGCCTGCTTGTTATGTGAGGTTGTTTGTTTTTTTGTTTTTGTTTTTGTTTTGGCTAAGCGAGGCATTCGTTAAGCGAGGTTTGACTGTATTTGCCCTTTAGGAAGAATTTAAAAACATGGCTGGCAGGGCAGGTATGGGGTGCGGGAGGTACAATGACCCCAGCCCGCTGGATGATTTAAGCTCCCCCCCTCTCTCAAGATATAGTAATTTGGCATTTTTTTTAAAAAAAAATAGATCTTAATTTTTGATTTTTAACAGTTTTAAATTTGAGGGTTTTTAAGGAATGTATTAAATAATGTTTTTATGTTTTCATTGTGGTATCTTATGATCTGTAAACTGCCCTGGGTCACCTCAGTGAGTAGTGAGGTGGATAAATATGAATAATAAATAAATAAATAAATTTTATAACTGTTGGATAACATTTTTTCAGGCTTTTTCAGCCCTGAAAACCTACAAGCTAACACAAACCTTGGAGTCTTTTAAAGCATCTCAGATTTGGCAAGCATTGAAGAGGCACGGAGTTGACAGAATTGAAACGTTTTGTTTCATGGGCATAATGCTCTTGTCTTTTGCCTTCATCTCTTTCCCAGTAGAGGTGCTCAACAATGACATATTTCACACCAACAGTGTTTCACTATGTTAACTGTGGTGCTGTGGTATATTCAGAGCCATCCCCCCCCCCCCACGCTTCCAGCATATTGGCTGCATTTCAGAGTTCCTCCTTCTCATCCTCACTCGTGTTTTAGAGCTTCCCATTCTATACTTTGTTTTCATATACTTCCTACTTTGCATTTCCCTTCTGAGATAACCAGACACTCTAAGGCATTGGGGACAAACGTATGGCACGTATGCCAGACGTGGCACTCCCAGCCCTCTCTGTTTGCATGCGCGCCATCACCCCTTTGCCCAGCAGCCCAATGGGAATGCTTCCTCTCTACCCCCAGCACAGAGTTGATCCCACCCCTCTATTTGAGCACTTGGTCTTTAAAAGTTTCACCATTACTGCTCTAAGGTAAAGAGGTTGAAAATGTTTCTTGGGAGACCCTAACTACATGCAATCTGATTCCTAGTTGAATGAGATGATAAATCTTCCTCTGGTGTTTTAAAATGGCTTAACCTACCTCAATCTGGGAACAATAATTTGTTTTCCAGGATTACTGTTATGAGTTGTCTATTCCAGCCTCTATCCTGTCTTCCATAATGTCATTTTAGAATTATTGGTTTGGCTTACAACTGATCCATTGCTGTGTTTAATTCTTGTATTTTTGCCTTTAGAGAACACTTGATTTTGAAGGGCAGCCTAAAAGTAATTAAAATAAGCATACAACTCTGTGCTGTCCAATTGACTTTGTCTGCTATTAGTGCCTTGACTTCTTAATTTCAGTATTTTATTTGGGGGCTGCTATTTGAAGCCACAGGAACAGAGGTGTCAGTCACAATAATAAAAGTGATAATGTGATATATTAATCTGTTTTTTTCCCTTCTAATCCTTTGACTTTTAATGGGTGGTCCATAAATGGCCATTAATATAGCACAGGAATTCATGCTTTAGGAAAAGGCATTACCATTGGCATCCTTGAGATGTATTTTCTGAGCCTAATTTCACGACAATAGACTCACAAAAAGGCTGCTGAGAGATGCATCCAAACCAGCTGACTGTTCATCAAACAAATTACCAGTTCACACCTCAGGAATCCTAACAGAAAGCCTGCAATCAATATTTAATGTCTCATGAAATGCTGCCATTTAAAAAGAGGCTTTAAATAGAATCATAGAAGGCAGCAGCTAATGCTAATTTGCATGCTGTTTTGACACCTGATGGGAAGGGAAACTCTTTAAACTTCCTTTGAAAAATTAATGTTCTGTTCCAGTCAGATCTTCCTTACATTTAGTTTTTTGAAATCCATTTTCTACTGTTGGATGATAAGGTTTATACATTGTTTATTCCCTTAGCAAATACCTGTATAGTACAGTACATCTTTTTGGAAGCATACCTATAACCAAAAGTGAGCAAAATGTGTTCTCCCAAGTCCTTTTTTTTTTTTTTTTTGGGGGGGGGGGAGTTCACTAAGTACCACTCTTTTAAGCATTGTTCTCTTTAGGTGTGCAGTCCTTGAATACCAGCCAGCATGACACTGAGTCTAAAGTACCAGTGGTCAGTGGTCCCTGTGATGACTTTGCCACATTGAACAGCACAAAAATACTTGGTTCTGCCTTTTCAACATTAGGGGGGAAAACTCTCTTTTACTGTCACTTAAAAGTGACACTGTATTTGAGATGCTCCTATAGGTTCCAGCTAGCTATATTACACTATCTTCTTCTTCTGCCATATCCAAATCTAAATATTGGTGATCTTCATGGTGATCAGCCTTGAAGAATGTTCTGAGAATAAAGTGTCGTGGCCTTTCATTTGCCTTCTGCATCACAGCGTGACCCCATACTACTGATCTAGTTCCACGAGTCACTTTCTGGTCCTGAGCCCTTTTGGCATGCAAAGTCCTCCTCAGCCCCAGGCCATTATTGATGAAGGTGCTGCCCTCCATCAAGATGGATTCAGGTGAGATTTAATCCACTTGGGGAGCATCATCATCCTGCCCTGTGGATTTTGGTACCCAAGCCATTAGTCCTCAGGTTTGTCAGGTTAGTTAAACGCCTTCTGACAACAGGGCATTGAGTCACTGGCAGTAGAGTCTACTCTATTACCATTGTGGGATAACCTGGCCAGACTAGGATATTACACTATATAATCTGCAATTCCCAGCCCCAAGTAGGCATTGGTCATGCTGGCTGGAGGTGGATGAGATGCAGAAGGCATCATGTTCAAAAATGCTTTGTCAGGGTGTGCTTTGAATACATGATATACTAAGAGCCAGAAGAGAATATGGTATAATTAGCACTTTGTTCAAAGCAGATTCATGCTGAGAGATAAATGATTTCTCTCTATCCCAGTGCTAGCTTTCTTCAACTTTGCACATTGCAGATTGACTTTGATTTGTCTTGTGATTGATCATCAGAAAGTAAACATGGGCTTTATTTGAAGACTGATTGTTTAGTCTTGTAGCTTTCAAGAAACCTGTTCTCAGTTTTTCTTGATATTCTAAGTACTATATACCACATGGCCTGATCCTAAAATATTTCAGGTGCTCATTTTGTTATGATACTCCTCAGTCTGCACTTGATAATTTCTGGTGGAGCAGCATATTGTGGAATATCCTTAAATAATCTTACAGAAAGAGCCTCTTCAAAGATTGTGGTATTTTTCAACCGCAGTCGGGCGTACCTTGGTAACGGCCACCCTGTGCTGCCAGCTAATCTTTATCACTCTAGGTCTAGGTCAGGCAAAAGGAATTGCAGAATGAACTCACCAAAAGATACCTTCATTTTGGTTGTTTCACATCTGGCCTAGACACAGAAAAATCAGTTTTATATCAGCCAGAGAATCACTGTCATATCAGCAGCAACAATTGGCATAAGGAAGGAACTCCTGGTTGCCAGCAACACATGTCTAATACAGGATTAGTTAAGAGATACAGTTGTACCACACTTAAAGAGCATAATGTGTTCCACAGGATTGCTCTTTAAGTGAGTTTGCTCTTTAAGCGAAACACCATTGTAAGTGACCAGTTGTGACTTCTGGTGGAGGGGATTGCGAACCCTGATTTATTTGTTAAGCGAGTTTTTGGTTGGTTTTATTTGTTAAACGAAGGGAACATTCAGAGAAAATTGTGCTCTTTAAGCAAGTTACTCTTTAAGTGAGGTGCTCTTTATGCAAAGTTTTACTGTACTCAATCTTGTGCACCATAAGAATTTAGAAAGGTTATGTTTCAGAATTGTAGCTTCCAGAATCTGCACATGGCCAAGCTTGGCTGGTGGTTTCTGGGAGTTGCTGAAAAAAAGGAACTTTTCCAGGTTATTTACATTGGTGTAATAGACAGAGGAAAATAAGATCAGACAGTAAGTCATTTGCTGGGCTAGAAGACCAGGAATGTTAGAGATCCAGTAACCTGTTTTCTTGTGCTGATTCTAGCTACTTGAAACATTTTGTATTTTTTTCAGATGTGTGAAAGTTCTTAGCAAACTTGTGTGCTTCCTAGGGTTAAGAAAATTAAATCTGTTGCAGTTTTAAAGTTGGATTTGTTTTTCAAAATAGACTTTATGGCATATAATTATTTTTTTCCTTTCTTTTACACCTTCTGTTTGTATAACAAAAATAAAAGAATTGTGACTCATTGAAGACTGACAGATTTATTTTCGTGTAAGCTTCCATGGATTTTGCTGAAATAAATCTGCTCATGCAAAATAATTTTTTAAAAAATTCCCTAGTCTTTAGGATGCCACAATTCTTTTATTTTTGTTACACATGTTGAAATGAGCTAACACAGCTTGCTTCTTTGGAAATTCATGCAGTTCACTTCATTTCCATAGATAAACTCCCAGCAGTAGTAGAAAGAAGTGAAAATTCCAAGAATATGGTGAATGGAATTCCCAAAATATAGTGAATGAATGGGTTAAACCCAGAATGTGATACAGTTTAATGACTATTTACAGGTAACCGATGTGCTTTTGATTATTTCTTCACAAACTAAAAGGCATAGGAACACTTGTGAAAGGAGAAGGTTCTTCGAAACACCTCCATTATGAAGAAATAGTTACCATATCCCATTTAGCTATCTGTTGCTTATTTTATTTTCTGATTTGGTCCTGATCCTTCCTTTAACCACCCTATTATTGCATAGATCCCAAGAATCACGAGTGGAAGGGTACATTTGAGCCCAATTTCATGCATTTTTGCAAAAGTACTGCCAGTGGATTAGAACCAGTACCTGTGTTTGCCTGCAGATCGTTTCAAATTAATCCTTCACATCTCATTGTAGAGCTGAGGAAATCCAGGCCTGAAGCTATTGACAAATTTTGCCAGTTGACAAAGACAATAGTGGACCAATAGCCTAACGTTATATAAAACAGTTTTTCATGATCCTGTGGTTCAAAGAGATTATGGGGCTGTAGCATATAGGCTCCAGTCAGGCATGGCTGGATTGCTTGGTGATCTGGCTGTAGAGACAGAGGTTAGGAGTTTGATTCCCACTGACACTCTCCTGGGAGAAGAGTCAGCCTAAAGGAAGAGAAAGGTAAACCACTTTTGTGTATTCTTTATACAGAAAACCCTGGAAAAGGTCACTATAGATGAGAATAGACTTGATGGCATACAAAGTTATTAAAACCTAATGAGAGAACCCTTGGTAAAATCTTGCAGAATATTTAGGTCACATTTCTTTCTTTCAGTTCTCTTTTCTTAGCCTCTCAATGAGCAAGAGAGACTTTCTGGTTCATTTAGCCCAGGGATTTTCAACCTGTGGCCTGTGGGCCGGATGCAGCCCACGGTGCCATCTCATGTGGCCCCACACTGCTTCCACCACAACCGGAAGTGTTGTGTGGTGGACGAAGGGTAAAATGGCTGTCCAGCCTCCAAAGTTGTTTGAGGGAATATGATCAGGCCCCTGGCTTTAAAAGGTTGAGAACTCCTGATTTAGCCAATATATCTATTTGAAAAGCTCCTGGACCACTGCAATAATTTTATGTGGTGTGCTGAATGAGATTGATCTGAGAGAATATTTTATTCCTTTTAATGCAGAGTGTCTTCCTTGGAGCAATCACCAAGCAATGTTTCTTTGGAGATGATAGAGATGAAAGAGAAAGTATCCCAGTTTCCTTCCTCCTGCCCATTTCAAGACCTGGAAATTATTGCTACACTTGGTGTTGGTGGATTTGGAAGAGTTGAGCTTGTAAGAATTTGCCTTTTGAATGTTTGCCTACAGCTTCTTGTCTGAATGGTTTGACATAACTATCCCAGTGTAAATATTTTAATACTTTCTAAGACTTCAGCATCCCATCTTCTTTGGTTTTACTTTATACATTAATAATATTAAGCCTATGAAATGCCTTCAGTAAACAATAGGGATTCTTTCTCATTTTCCTTCCTTATTCCCATTAGTATAGCTGTCAAGTGCCAATTTGGGTTTGGTCTGACAACCTAGTTACAGTAAGAGATGGGAAAGATATGTATTGGGTTTATATTTCTTTATAAATAAGTCAGTTTCACACACCCAGAGATGAAGCACATGCTGCTTTGGAAATATGTGTCTTTCCTGGGGCTTGAAATCCATTTTGATAAAGAAAAGATGTAGGCAAAACTGTATCTGAAACAGTCACAACTAAAAATCTGGAAAAGCATAAATGAGTCAATTGGGAAAATGCATAAAAGTTGAGTACATTAGGAGAAATGGATACAAAAATGTATATTTTCAAAAAGAACATGAATTGTCATGTGGAAAGGAAAAAATCCTGTTATGTAACTAACTAAAGTTATATGATGTGAAGTTCTGCAAATGAATGCACAGTTTGTGCCATGGCCAAAGTTATATCCAGAAAGCAGTTCTGCAGGCACAAATGCATAGCTAGATGCACAATCAGTTGATTTTGAATTAGATATGGAAGGTGAACCACCTGGACTCAACTCCCTACAAACTTCCACAGGTGTAACTTTACACTGTGTCAAGTGTGACTGGATTTCAGTCATGCTCTCAGAACTCAATCCGCAACATGAAAAGATCAGAAATAGTGGAGAAACATGCAGTGTGTTAAATCCTTACCCGACTGTTTTTCCTAGCAATTTAAATAAGTTGAATGTTCCATGAATGCTGAACAGCTGATTCTGCATACATAACAAAAAGGAGTTATCTCCGTTATGTCAATGGCCAAACACATAGCGTTCTGTTTTGTTTATTCCGAGTGGATTTAAGGAAGTTGGGGATACAAGAGAAGTTATTTTTGTAACCATTTTTTTTAAAAAAATAATCTCTTTTCTTTTCCTTTGGCGAGTTCAGGTGAAAGTTAAGAATGAAAACATAACATTTGCCATGAAGTGCATTAAGAAGAAGCACATAGTAGATACCAAACAGCAGGAACACATTCACTCTGAAAAGAAAATTCTGGAAGAGGCCCGTTCTCCATTCATTGTGAAGTAAATTGATTTTTGGTTTATATTTTCTATTAATGTCTTGTATGAAATGACACAGTCCAGACAGGGTTCCATCCAGTGATGGGATGACACCGGTTCTGACCGGATCCACAGAACCGTTTTAAGGATTTCCGGAGGGCTCTCCGTGGGGGTAAAAACGTTTTTGAGGCGTCCGGATCGGACGCCTCACCGGGAGGAAAATTTAAAAAAAAATTGGAGCAAGGCAGGGGAAGCCAGCGGGGCTTTTTAGGCACCTCCCCGCCCGTATTTCCTCTCACGCCCCCTTTCCAGCGCCAAAGCTCGCCTGGCGTTGTTTTAAAGGCTTAAAAAACTTCAGGGACGAGACGCGGCGTGGACTCCGCCGGGGGCAAGTTTCCACCTCTCTGTTGTTGTTTTTTGGGGGGGAGGGAGGGGGGGCAGCGGCTTTTGGCGGGAGCCAGGAGGACACCCCGGTTTTTACGCGCGCGCACGCCCACATACACACGAGGCGCCCCCAGTCAAGGGTGGGTGGGTGTGTTTCTGCCCCCCCCAACCCCGGGGCTCTTACGGGGGGGGGGAGAAAGAGATGAAGCGTGGCAGTGGTGGTGGTTCCTTGCAAATGAACGGGAAAACCCAGCCAGGGGCGGGAGGCGGGTTGGGAAAGGGGGGGTGAGGGAGGCGGTGAGAGCGCAGCCTGCATGCATGACCCGCCAGCCGCGGCAGTAGCAACGAGGAGGAACCTCCGGGATCTCCGCGTCAGCAGGCAAAGGCAGCCCGATGTGCAACGCTGGGGGGAGGAGGAGGGAGTGCGGGGGAGCTGTGGGAGGGAGGGAGGACGGGCCTCGGCAGGGGGGAGCGCGACGGGCACGCCGGCACCCGCCCGCCTGCCCAGTTGCGTAGGCAGGGGAAACTCCCCCACGTCCCAAGTTTTCTCCCATTTGTTTTGTTTCCCCCTCCGGTGTGTTTTTAAAAAAAGGGTAGCGACTGCTCAAGTGGCTAAGACGCTGACTGGAAGGCGGCAGGGTCAGCCCCTCGAGACCCGAACACTGCAGGGCGGAAGGAGCTCCCGTCTTTGCCCCAGCTCCTGCCAACCTAGCAGTTCGAAAGTAAGACATTGCAAGTAGATAAATAGGGACCACTTCGGTGGGAAAGTCAACAGGGTTCCGTCACGCAGTGATGGGATGTAACAGGTTCTCACCAGTTCCCCGGAACCGGTATCAACTTTCGCCAGTGTCCCGGAGAACCGGTAGCAGCTTTTGGGGGAACCACCTTCAGGGCTTACCTTTTCACTGGTTCCCCCACTGCGCATGCACGCCAAGGTGTGTGTGTGTGTGTGTGTGTGTGTGTGTGTGTGTGTGTGAGGGATGTGTGTGTGTGTGCTTATTTTCTTTACTTTTTTTGTATTTATTTATTTTTTCTTTGGCCCTGCCCATGATATCATGACATCATGATGTTAGCTCCACCCACACTATGATGACATCACGGTGGGGTAATAAATTTTTTGACATCCCACCACTGGTTCCATCGCTTTCTTAGTTTGTGCAAAGGCTCTTGTTACAACTTCCAAGACCTCAACAGAGAGCTGTACAATCAAACCTCACATAACGAGCATTTTGCTTAGCGAAAAACTCGCATAACGAGCAAGTTTTTTGCTAAGCGGTCCGACTCGCATAACGAATTTTTCGCTATGCGAGTCTGACTTTTCCCTATGGAGAAACTCGCATAACAAGCATTTCTATGGGGAAAACTCCAACTCGCATAGCGAAAAATTCGTTACGCGAGTCTGACTCGCAGAATGCATTAAATTTGTTATGCGAGGTATGACTGTATATTGTAAGTCAATTCCTGCTCTGATTGGAAACTTAGTATAAAACAAATTCTTAGAGTCATAACTTGTCCTTTTATACGTTTCCACTCCTTTTCAAATTATTTGTGCAACAGCAGAGGCTCACCGACAAAAGAACTGTAGCTTAGCATTGGGGTATGTTAGCATGAAAGAACTGAGGAACAGTAGATCTGGCTACAGCCTAGGATCAAACTGCTGGTATTTGCTGTCCGGTGGATCCACAGATCCAGCATTTTATCTTAAAGGTCATCTTGTCAAATACAAGGGGAAATGACTTGTGTGGTGTATTGGGCCAAAAGATGGCCAAACTACAGCCAGGGATGGCTAAACTACAGCCTGTAGGCCAGATCTGGCCCCCAACATTAATTCATCCAGCACATGCTTCCCTTGCCACTCCTGGATGCTGAAATAAAACATACGGATGTGTTTTACTTCAGCTTCCAGGAATTGGCAAGGGTGGCATGTGCCTGATGAATTGGTGTTGGGGGCTGGATCTAGCCCACAGGCTGTAGTTTGGCCACCCCTCGCTTAAGCAGAGAAAATGGCAGCCTAAAAATCTATCTCAAGTGCTCAAGTGCTTAAGATGCTGAACTCAATGACTGGAAGGTCAGAGTTCAATTCCCGAGTACTGCATGATGGAGTGAGCTCCCTGTCCCTGTCCCAGGTCCTGCCAGCTTAACAGTTTGAAAGCAAGAAGTTGCAAATAGATGAATAGGGACCACTTTGGTGGGAAGGTAAACAGCGTTTTGTGCACTCTGGTGTCTAGGCATGCCTGCCAGATGTCCATGGAAACATCTGCAAATGCAGACAGCACTGGCTCTTTGGCCATAAACAGAGATGAGCACTGAACCCTAGAGTTGGCTATGACTGGCTTATGAGCAGGGGTGAACTTTATCGTTACCTAGTCCTCCTGGAAACCATCTAGGAGGGTTAATTAACTTCCAGTCAAAACACAAGCTACCCTGGCTTGGTTATGGGCTTTTCTAAAAGTAAGAATCAGACTTCTCTTGTTGCTATTACACTGTCATATTTCAGCAGTGTCGTTATGGCAAGGAGTCTCCCTTGTCATGGGTTGAAGAGTGACAATGAAAGCCTGACAGTTGCCTCACCCTTGCTTTAGAGAATTCCTGCATGAGTTAGACTTAGTTAATGTATTTGAAGCTTAGGATATTGTACCATGTTGTATCAGCATAAATTATTACAGTACTTTGATATATATACAGTATAGAGAGAGCTTTTCTTTTAAATCAAAGTTGCTCAGACTTTTGTCAACTCTTTTGCCTTGCTTTCCCTGTTGCAGACTGTATCGCACTTTCAAAGACAACAAATATGTTTTTATGCTCTTAGAGGCTTGTCTTGGAGGTGAACTATGGAGTATTCTCAGGGACAGGTAATATCATTAATCTATTTTTATAAAAGTTTGAAACCCTTGTTTCATTTTTAGAAGTACCAGAGAGGGATATCTTTTTTAAAAAGAGAAAGAAGAAGAAAAACTTATCTTAAGACATTTAGTTGAAATTGTTGGATTCCCTTATACTGTTGCATTTAAAGTCCATAGAAAGCGACAGCAGGTTGATTTCAGTGTGATTCTTCATAGATTGAAGTCCACTAATTCAGACACAGATTTGTGTGAAGAAGTGAATTGGATCTAAGAGGGTCCACACTGAAATAAATGCATTAGTCTTTAAGTGCCATGGCTCTTCTGCTTTTATTTTTGCTGTTTACAGACTAAACACACACACATCTACAAGTAAAGTATCCATGGTTTCAGTTCATCTGCAGGAGTAAAAATGTTTGATAAAAATCCTGAAATACTTAATACAGTGGTACAGTGGTTTGCCTTAAGAGAACGTTGTGCAATGCAAATGTTTGCCTCAAATTCCCTGACGTTGATCTCTGCCCCAAAGCCCGCAGGGCTAGAGACCAGCTTGCAGAGGTCTAAGCCTCAATCCCACTGGACTATTCTGTGCCTGTTGAGGCTGGGATCTCCGTACCTTTGCTTTTGCAAGACAAGCCTCGCAAAACCAAAGGCACATTACTGGTGGAGACCCCAACCTCAACAGGTACAGAACAGCCCAGTGGGATTGAGGCTGGGACTGTGGGGGTGTTTAGGGAGAGATCGATGCCTGCATGCCCCTTTTCCCTTTCCTCTTTGGAAAGGGAACGACTTTTTTTAAAACATTGTGTGATCAATTGCATCGCAAACCGTTAAAAACTGGATAATGCTAAGACTTGTGGATCCAAATCTTAGCGTTATCCGAGGTACTAGTGTATATATGTATTTCTATGGCACATTACTAGAATTGGCCACTAGATGCACCTGTCTACAATGTAAAATATAGGGTTTGCTGTTATGTGTGGTTTCAGTTATCCATGATAAGCCTTGAATTTATCCCCCATGGATATGGGAGGAAGAGACCCATATGCTGAAAAAGAATAAGAAGACTGTCCTCCTCAAATACAGAAATGTATTATCATTTGTTCCAATCATGTTTTCTGCAGTGGTGGCTATATTTTACTTTTCAGAAACTTACATAATAAAGAACAGTGATTATTGGAAGGTTTATTTTAATTAACAGTTAGATGAAATTCCCACAGTGCATACATTAGACCAGGCATCTACCAAAAGCTTGAAGCCAAGTTGCATAACACTCAGCACTGTACACATTGAGTTCATTCTCTCTGAACAAAATAGCAACATCTTGGACTCCTGAGCATGTCTTGTGAGGGTAGAAATCTCTTTATTTGCTCTCCGGCAGCCTGACTTCTCCTCACCTTCCTGATCACACCTCACTGTTTAGCCTTTCAGACCAGCCATGGTTGTACCTTCCGATTGGGGCAATTCCCCTCTTGAATTCACCTGTACTCCACATGGCCCTTGGCTAGTGTAGGTATGCAGGGCTCACCATTGGTAGTCTTTGTGGCCTATGGCACGTGGTCCAGCCCAGCTCCTTGCTTCCCAAGTCAATAGACACAAATATCTATATTTTATAAGTTTTATTAAAGGTCCATTAAGAATATGACTATAGGACAGGAGATCAGACTTTGCAAACTAGTCATGTCATGGTAAAAAATATTAAAAGTGGCTTTTCTAGGCCTTTGGCCTTAGTTTACTCATGATGACCCTTCTGTCCGGAGGCCCTCCCATGGCTTTCTTGCAGCAAAAGAGAAAGCACATCCCCTCACATGTCCTTTTTTCCTCACCCAATTTTCTACATCAGACTTCCCACATGTGGGAATCCAGCCAGTTACAGTTAGCTTGCTCTAAGGTGCACAATGAACTGTTATGTCTAAGAAAAGCAGAAAGGGAAGGCCAGAAGCTTGAGTTTCCCCTGACATGCCTATTGCAATAATATGCCCCAACAGCCTTCCTGAGGATGGAGGCTTTTCTTTCTGTGCCAGTAAGTGGGAGCTTCCCCCGATGTAACTGGGAAGGGATTGTCCTAAAATTCTCATCCCTAGCTTCAAACTGTGATGGCTGAACACCAATGGATTTCCAAGAGAGTCTTCCATCCAGTGACTGAAGAGGAAATGCTGTCTAAAATTAATGGGTTTCACAAATGAAAGAACCCTCAGGTATGAACTGTTAAGGTCTCCTTAGTATACAAAGTTTCAAGCATCCAGGTTCCATGGTCTATTCCAGGGGTGCCCAAACTTTTCAGACCATGGGCCAACCACGTGGTTCAGGGAATCGGTCACTAAGACCCAGGGGCCGGATGTGGTCCCTGATGCCAATTCATCCAGCCAACAAAGTCCTCATTGATCCTGGAAGCAGAAGTAAAGCGCACGTTTTACTTCCACTTCTAGGAGCGACGAGAGCTTCGTGGGCCAGATGAATTGGCATCGGGGACTGCATCTGGCCCCTGGGCCATAGTTTGGCCACCCCTGGTCTAGACTTAGAGATACTGTATGCCTCTAGCTGAGAGATAGAGTTGCATCCTCTTTTGTTATTATACATCTTGATTTTTAAAATCCATGGAATATGCACCTATCTTATGCTACACCATTTTCATTTATCATTTAGGATTGTAAACACAAGATACCTGGGAGTGAGACTCATTAATCCTGGTGAAGCTTCCCACCCCCACCCCCCTTGAGTAACTCACAGTAGAATTGCACTGTAAATGTAGTTGCTTTATTTAAAAGAGGGGGGGATCAGAATTCCACAACATTTTCAATGTGCTTGTTTGCACATTTGCCAAAAAAAATCCCACCTTATTCTACCTGCTTCCAAACAATCTTGTTACTTTGATGTGTACCTGAAATTCCCTTTCCCAAAATGACAATGTAAGAGAGTGCAATTCTATCTGGCTACCACCATAACGTATCATGTATACTGCATTTCTACCCCTGGATCAGAGAAAGAGAAGGAAATTTGTTTATTTCTTCCAGAGGTAGCTTTGATGAAACCACTACAAAGTTCTGCATTGGCTGTGTAACAGAAGCTATTGAATATCTGCATGGCATCAATGTGATCTATAGAGACTTGAAGCCAGAAAACCTAATTTTGGATGCCCAGGGATATATAAAGCTGGTAAGATTTAAAAATTAGATATATTTGCAGACATGTTGCATTGCATATTTTCCCTCTCCATCTGGTATTGTGCCCATCATTAATCCTTGATCCTCTATTTTTAGCTGCCAGAGGTCATGTTTTATTGCAGGATCCAGATAGAAATGGGCCTGCAAGGTAGCCATTCTGTGTCATTATTACTGGATAAACATTACAGCTGTGAGAGCCAGTGTGATATAATGGATGGTGTGTCTGACTACAATTTCGGAGCCCTGGATACAAATCCCAGCTGGGTCATGGAAATTCACAGGGGGTTACAAATATTTGAATGTTTCACATTCCTCAGAATCCTTATCATGGTGCCTCTAAATTGGAAACAACTTGATGGCCCATAAGAACAGCAAACAACATTCTCCGGTTTCAGTCACTAGGTTTGCCCCATGGCGGTACCATTAGTTACTGCTTTTTATAGAAAAAAAATAGCTACCTGTACAACAAATACAGCCTATTGTTTATTGTATCCATGGGGAGACATTTGTGTCTCAGGCAATTTAACCTACCTCATTTTTCTGAGTAGCAGAAGTCTCATACTCCTGTTGCCAGTATTGATCCCATTCAGTGAGGGGCACTTAAATTCTCTGTGGGTTGAGGAAATGCAAAATGAGTGAATTTAATCCATTCTCAAATGCGAATGAGAATCCTAATCTTAACTCTACTGCTAACCTCCAGATTATTGTAATTCCAGTGGAGTCAGATGATAATTTAGAACTCACATGATGCATGTTTGGGTTTTTTATCCTAGTATTATAAGGATTAAATAACCCTTAATTTTAGGGGCTTCTAATATGATGGTCAAAATTCTATTACTTTTCATGCATCAGCATAAATCAGAAAGTGTAAACCCCAGGAGCAGATTGCCACTAGCCAAAGAATTTTTGCATTCTTCATCTTACAACAAGCCATGTAACTATGTGAAATAAAAAAAAATACAAGTGCCAATTTCTTTAAAGGTAAAGGTCATCCTTGCTTGAAAGCCAGTCTTATCTGACTCTAGGGTTCAGTGCTCATCTCTGTTTCATAGCCAAAAAGCCAGGGCAGTCCTCTTCTGCAGGTATTTCTGTGGTCATGTGGCAGGCATGACTAGACACTGGAGTGCACAGAGCGTTGTTTACCTTCCCACCAAAGTGGTCCCTATTTATCTACTTGCAATTTCTTGTTTTTGAACTGCTAGGTTGGCAGGAGCTGGGACAAAGACAGGAGCTCATTCCATCCTGCAGTATTCGGGTCTCGGACTCCTGACCTGCTGCCTTCCAGTCACCGTCTTAGCCACTTGAGCACTCAGATTTACATCATTAAGCTGAGCCAGCATTAGCAATTAATAGGGTTCTGACTGTCAGTTGCCAGAATATTTTGATGAGGAATTAAAATTACTATTAGAGAGTACCAATGTCTTTGCATGTATAGGTTTTTTTGTATCTCATGCAGTGATGGGATGACAAAAATTCTACTACCACGCCATGACGTCACGGACGTCATGGGCGTGGCCAATGTCATGACGTCATGGCCGAAGCCGACGTCATGACGTCATGACATTGTGGGCAGGGCCAAAAATAAAAATAAACATACACACACACCCCTCCCTCTCAGCCCACCCACCCAGACACAAATAAATAAATAAATAAAATAAAATAAAAACAACCACCCACCCAAAACACAAATAAATTACCCCTCGCTTACCTTTCTTGGGACCCGGCACTCCGACTGCGTCCACAGCTGCCGCCGCCGCCGGAGCTGCCTGCACCCCTGTGGCATCCTCCTCGGGCCGGTACCTTTTTAGCCCGGTTCCGGCCACGGCCAGGGGCGGCGGGCAGCACTGGCGGTGGCTCCAGCCGCGGCTGCCGAGCCTCCCTGGGCCGTCCCCATGCCGCACCGCCGCAGCCTGCATTCCTCCTCCGCCAGGCGCCGCAGCCGGGCTAAAAAGGGACCGGCCCAAGGAGGAGGCCACAGGAATGCAGCCAGCGGCAGCTCCGGCAGCGGCGGGCGGCAGTTGCGGGCACCCAGCCTACAGGCGCCCGGCGGAGGAGGAGGCGTCAGCGGTGCGCCATGCCGGGCGTCCCCAGGGCATGGGGCTTGTCGGCAGTGGACGGCCCAGGCAGCCCTCAACGTGCCGCAGGGGAGGTGCCCTCCTCAGAGGGCTGGTGCTGCTGCCGCCGCCGCCGTCCTGAAACGCTAAAACAATTTTTTTTAAATTGGAGCTAAAATGGCTCCAATTGACTGCGCATGCGCAGAAACTCAATCTGACGCATGCACAATGCATCAGATTGAGTTTCTGCGCATGCGCAGTCAATTGGAGCCATTTTAGCTCCGATTTAAAAAAAAAAATTCTTTCGGTGAGGCGTCCGGAACCGGACGCCTCAAAAGTGGACTCCCCTCCCGGAGAACCCTCCGGAATTGGTCCTACCGGTTCCAGGGAACCGTCTGGAACCGGGGACATTCCATCACTGATCTCATGTTACCATTTGTTGTTGTTGTTGTTGTTCACCATTTTATTTCACAAACATATTGTGCAAATGTATATGCTTGATAAATTGTACTGTAAGAAAGAATTCTGCAGGGAATCAGCATTCCACGGAGGAATGCCACTTTCCATATCAGAAACACAAATGTTGTGTAGAAGGACCAGTCGTCACTTTAGGAAAGAAACTTTTTCACTGTCCAATTCAAGTAGTGTGAGGAGGGATCCTAGCTCAACTATCGTATCTTCCCTCATCACAGTGGTCTTGTCTTGCCAAGTCAGGCTGGCCAGGCCTGATAGGCTCAAGTTCTTTTAGTATCTCAGAGACAATAAGCACTCAGTGGGTAATGAAACAAAGCTTTATTAGACAGCTCTCAGCAAAACATAACAGAGACAGAGCAAGAAACAAGAACAAGAACACAATCGAGCAGTACTTACCAAGCATGGATTTTTATTTTTATTTTTGCAAGACCAGTCCAACCACTAGACAGATTATGGGTATCATGAAAAGGCAACATATTAATTCATTATTAATTTATTTCCATGCCATTTTTAATGCCGAGGAGATCAAGAGTTATTTCTGAGGTTTTCTGCCTCAGTATGGAAATAATGCGATTTGACCCTTTGCATTCTGTGTGCCATAATGGTGGGGGACACACACCATGTGCTGCTGTAGCTAAGGTTACCTCCCTAGGCATGAAACCTATTCCTAGTTCTTGACAATCTTTTGACATAGGAAGAGCCATCGTTCCAAACTGTTTGGGATGAAAAATCATAATGGCAAAGGCTAACTCAGTTGTAGAACACTAAGGCCATCTTCAGCACAGAGTTTGGCCATGTCCCAGAGTTCCAGGGACATTGGGAGACCCCACCTGACTTTGGGACACTGCTGTGCTTTGTATCCCTCCCAATTTTAAAAGTTGAAAATGGCCAAATGTAACTTTTAAAGGCCGCGACTGGACTTTTGGAGTAGAAATATGCAGCTTTGGGCATGGGTGCCCAAACTTTTTGCGCCATAGGCCAGTCACGTGGTTCATTGGGCCAGTCACGTGGTTCCTCCTACCAGAAGCGGAAGCAAAACGCACCTTGCAATCTGTTTTTCCACAGGATGAGATAGATTTTAAGCTGCCTTTTTTTTTGTTTAAACCAGGGGTTCTCAAACTATGGCTTGTGGGCCAGATCCAGACCCAATGCCAATTCATCTGACCCATGCTACTCTTGTCACTTCTGGAAGCGGAAGCTGGATGAATTGGTGTCGGGGTCCGGATCTGGCCCATGGACCATAGTTTGGGCACCCCTTCTATATACTGTACATTTAAAACTAGGAACAAAAATAACAAGCTTGGGATATTGCTGTCGGATAACAGCATCCTCTTTTCCCCATTAGGTTGACTTTGGATTTGCTAAGAAGATTGGAGCCGGGCAAAAGACTTGGACATTCTGTGGGACTCCGGAATATGTCGCACCTGAGGTCATTCTGAATAAAGGCCATGATTTCAGTGTAGACTTCTGGTCTCTTGGAATCCTTGTGTATGAACTGCTTACAGGGAGGTATGTGTCGTATGTTGCAGTTTTTCAATCTTATATATCAATAGCAATTACGGTACATTTACATCTTGCCCTATGGCACTCTGGGTAATTAGCATTTTGCCCTCAACAAGCTGGTTACTCGTTTTACCAACCTCAGAAGGATGGAGGACTGAGTCAACTTTGAGCCTATTAGGATCAAACTCAGACCTTGAACAGAATTTTGACTGCAGTGCTGCAGCTTAACCACTGTGCCACACAGTGGTTTTATTTTATTTTACAGATTTGCATGTGTGTAATGGTGATGGTGTTTTTTTTCCTAACCATTAGGGAACTCTCAGCCTTAGCCAGTTATCTGAACACTAGGACTTAAATCCTCTTGCACAGCTCCTGGTGTGCAACAGAGATTTTTCTTTTGTTCATTTGGTGCCAAGGTATCTTGCAGATTGTTTAAAATGCCCTGTGTCTTGTGGTTCCACACCTAGCTTGAATTATGGTTGTGCCAGGCCAGAAAATGCTAACAGTCTACTTCAGTGGTGGCGAACCTATGGCATGCATGCCAGAGGTGGCACTCGGAGCCCTCTCTGTAGGCACCCGTGAAGTCGCCCCAACACGGAGTTGTCTTGCCCTTCTGCCCAGCAGCCCAATGGGGCACTTCCTCTCTCCCCCAGCACAGAGTCTGCCTTGTCCCTCTGCTCAGCAGCCCAATGGGAGCACTTCCTCCCTCCCCCAGCACAGAGTCTGCCTTGTCCCTCTGTTCAGCAGCCCAATGGGAGCAATTCCTCCCTCCCCCAGCACAGAGTTTGTCTCACCCCTCTGCTCAGCAGCCCAATGGGAGCACTTCCTCCCACCCCCAGCACAGAGTCTGTCCCACCCCTCTGCTCAGCAGTCCAATGAGAGCATTTCCTCCTTCCCCTGTTGCTGTGTTGGCACTTTGTGATAAATAAGTGGGTTTGGGGTTGCAGTATGGGCACTTGGTCTCTAAAAGGTTCCCCATCACTGGTCTACCTGCTTATGAGGCAGAATAGTATGTTCTTATTTCAGATCAATCACTGTTTAAGATTCAGCATTGCTAAATTCTGTAACTTATCTTAATAAAGGGTGCAGGTTCCTCCCTTCCTTGACCAAATTTTCATAGGTATTGGATGAAAAGGACACTGACTCACAGACCGAGTATGTACTTTGCATGTAGATTTTATTCTTGACATTTCCAGTTGAAAAGATTAAATATCAAGGACTGAGAAAGACCTTCATAGACTATAGAGAGCAAATGTCAGTAGACAATGCTAGGCAAGATGATTCAGGATATAGTAGAAGTAGAAAGTAGTTTTCTATGGATTTTGATTATGGCAGAATTGTACAGAATTTCCCCTTTGATGTTTCCAGTCTCATTTCTTTTAACCTCTCTTTCTTTCTCTCTCTCTCATCCTTTCCCCACCTCTATTTCTTCATCCTTAAAACATACACGTCTTTAAATTGCGGCATCTCCTCTAGCCCTCCATTTTCTGGGGTGGATCAAATGATGACCTACAATTTGATTTTAAAAGGCGTCGAAAGGCTGGATTTTCCCAGAATAATAACAAAGCGGCCTGAAGACTTGATTCGGAGGCTCTGCAGGTGAGAAGGGCAATTCTCTTGCCAAGGCATGAAAAGAATACTTTAGCAGCATTACGTTCTTTGAAGCAACTGAAAATCAAGTGTCACACAAATAGATTTAGGCCAAAGACTTAATGGCTTTTCACATACTTGGTAGCAAAATTGCAGATGTTACAGCAGCTAGTTGAGGCCAATTCAGAGACTATATCAGATTACAATCTAAATCTGAGCTATTTTCACCGCAGTATTATTGCTTATTTTGATCCAGACGCATGGTGATGGGAATGGTCATAATAGTGGTAGTGGTGTTGATAGTCATGATGATAGTGGTTTTATGCTGCAATCTCATGCATGTTTTGTTAGAAGTAAAGCTGACAGCTAAAAAGGAATATCTTCCTATAGTGGGATGGTTCTTTGAACAAGAAACATATTGTGCTACTTAATGCATTGTTATTTTTCTATTACTTACTGTTACATGGAGAGGCTTGGAACTGAAAAGAAAATGTAGAACACAGAAAAATGATTAAAATGCCGTAAAATATATCTTAAAAATATCTTCTGAAAGTAAACAAAAACTTTAGTTATTACACTAATAAAGTAAATTTATTCTTACTCATTATATTACTTTGGAAATGTAATTGTGCCACACTCTCATTATAAAAACTAACTAGTTACAGAAAACTGTGTTACTGGTAACTAGTTACTTGTAAACTCCAGATTTTTGCAATCGTTATGTGCTTAGTCTGTATCCATTCAGTCTAACTAGATATGCAAATTTAAATGAAGTAACTAAGCAATTTGAAAGTGCTGCAAGAACTTTTAACTCACTAGGGATATTGTGGCTCACATAATACAGTGGAACATTGCCTAACAAATGGCTCGATTAACACAAAAATCACATAACAAAAGGAGAACCATAGAAAAGAGTGGCTTGGTTAACATTTTTTTTTAAACAGATTGATTAGTTTTCAATGCATCCTTATGGGAAACCTCATTTCGGTTAACACATTTTGGTTTTCAATGCATCCCTATGGAACTTGCATTCCCATGGGAAATTTGCTTTACAATTTTTTCATAGTACAAAAGGTCCTGGAGAATGCATTAAATTTGTTAAGTGAGGTTCCACTGTACCTCATTTTGGCCTGCTGTATCTTTGCCTCTTTTCTTCACCTTAAACTGCAGTGATTTCTGCCATAATCAGCTAACTTTTGGGGCTGCTAGGTTCATTTTGATGCAGGTTGCTAGGCAACGAACTTCAAACTGAGAACTTTATAATGAAGGAGGCTAGAAATCATTTTAAGACATACCTTGCAAACACAGATAATAGGATTGGAAATTGTTACTAATGAGCAGTTAATTAAACAAAGGAGCTGTGCTGTCACTTAGCTGTGAATTGGCGCATCCCACATCAAAGCCCAAAGGCATATGAGGCAATCACCCTTGTTAAATCCAAGCAGTCTCTGAGTGTAATTTGTGCAGGCTAGAAGACCTCCGGGGAGCACTGCGTTGAACTCCATTATAAAAGAAATGGGCAGAACAGAGGGAAAACCAGAAGATCAAGAGTGTTGCATTCCTTGCAGCAGAGGGAAACATGAAAGCTAATGCAGCACCTTATTTCTTGATCTTGTTTCCCACACTTCAAACAAACTAGAGATGCTGAATCAGCACCTCAGTAGCCTGAAAAAATCCCCATGCTTTCATCTCATTTGCCTTTTGCCTTATAATCAGCCGCAGGACTGCAGCGTTTAAAATATTACATATGGACCATGGGAAATGTCAATGGGCTGTGTTGGCTCAGTGTTTAAGAAGCTTGCCTTGTGAGTTGGAAGGTCGGCAACCAGCAGTTTGCGACTGCGTGATGGTTTGAGTGCCTGTCTCTGTCCTAGCTCCTGCCAACCTAACAGTTCGAAAGCAAGAAATTGCATGTCGATAAATAAGGACCACCTTGGTGGAAAAAGATTTTGGGGACATGAAAGGAGCCTCATTCAGGGGTTCCCTGAATGGAGTTTCTCCAACAAAAATCCTTTCAACCCAGAATAATTTCTAACCCAGAATATTTTTTTATGGGAAACATCTGTTCGCCTTTATCCTTAGGGTGCAAAAAGTTATAAATCACTCACACCTTGGCAACCAGGATGGGTCACCTTAAGCTTTTATAAGTTACTTTCTGAGGCCCTTTAGGGCCAACCTGACACCATGGGTAAGCAGCACACAAATGTACATTTTCACTGCTGGCCCTGCATTGGGAGAATATCCTACTTGTATTCTTCCCAGAGAAATCCTGTTAGCCAGAATGGGGGCAGTATAGCGAACTAGGTGGATCTTTGGTGAGCTCCAGTGGACTTTATCTATTCTTAATGGATAATTGTGTGCAATTCTGGCTTATGGTGATCATTTCCAGAGTTTTCTAGGTAAATGATACACAGAAGTGATTTATTGTTCCCTTCTTCTTGGGGTGCTCTGGGGCTGTACAGCTTGCCCATGAATGTACAGACTGGCTTTTCTTTCTGGAGGCACAGTGGGGAGTCGAACACCCAACCTCTAACTCCACAGCCAAATACCTAACTCACTGAGCTATCAACCATCTATTCTTTCAAAGCCAAAACCACATGTTTATTCTCCTCAATGAAAGCCAGGCTGTAGACAAAGCATAATCACTGTTTTGCTTCTCACTTATTTTACATGCCTGATAGACCAGGGGTAGAGAACCTACAACAGAGCCTGGGTTTCTGGGAATTGAAGTCCAAGTACCCCTGGAGGACCAAAGTTGAGAAACCTTGGACCTGAGCAGTGATAGCAAACATTGGTACTCCAGTTGTTCTTGAACTTCAATTTCCAGAAGCCCTGATTAGCAGGAGTGCTGACTTGGGTTTCTGGTAATCAAAGTCCAAGAACACCTGGAGTGCCATGGTTCACCATCACAGGCATAGAAGAAACTGACTAGTCCTCCAGGTGTTCTTCGACTTCAATTCCCAGAAGTCCAGCCTCCCCTCAAGGCCACAGGTTCCCCAGCCCTGTACTAGACAGTAGATGGGCAGATCTTAAACCATGAGACATACTTGTTCAATGGGAAGTGTTTTCTGTTATATAAGTGTGATTGCTTTGCTTTGCTTTGCTTTTGATTTGAATTAATGGGGGACAACGGGCTACAACTGAATGTGGGTCAGGGGCCCTGCATTATCCAGGGAGCTACCATCTTTGTTTCTGGATGGGGTGGTTTTGCCCCAAACAGACCTGGCGCATAATCTGGGGGTCCTCCTGGACTCACAACTCCTGCTTGAAGAGCAGGTGGCAGTCATGGCCAGGAGGGCTTTTGCACAGCTTTGAGTGATACACTAGTTACACCCGCTCCTAGATCGGGACTCCTTGCTCATGGTCACACATGCTATGGTCACCTCCAGACTTGACTATTGTAATGCACTCTACATGGGGCTGCCCTTGATGACCATTCAGAGGCTGCAACTGATCCAGAATGCGGCTGCTTGGGTGGTGTTGGGGTGCGGGCGGTATGCCCATGCCTTGCCATGCTTCAGGAGCTGCACTGATTGCCAATATGCCTCTGGGTGCAATTCAAGGTGCTGGTAATTAACTTTAAAGCCCTACATGGTAGTGGGCCAGGATACTTAAGAAACTGCGTCACCCCAAGAACATCTGTCCGTCCCACCAGAGTGGACCGAAGAGGCTCTCTAATTGTTCCATCAGCTAGAGAGGCACGTCTCTCTTGCACTGGACAGAGGACCTTCTCAGTGCCCTATGGAACCTCCTGCCAATTGAGTTGCATCACCAGATGGAGTTGCTCCCCTTCAGAAAAGGTTTAAAGACATGGCAGGTGTGGGGTGCCAGCAATACGATAACCCTGGCCTGTTGGTTAATCTGGTAAATTGCTCTTTCTCTCTTTTAACCTTTCAGTTTTTTAATCTTGTAATCTTGCAATCTTTTGATGGGTTTTTAGATTTGATTGGATTTTAGATTGTTGATTCATCTTTGTTTTTCTTGTGAGTCTCTGGAGTGGAGCAACAATACAAACTGAATGCATGAATGCATGAATGAATGCATGCATGAATGAATGCATGGATGAATGCATGCATGCATGCATGAATGAATAAATAAATAAATAAATAAATCTTGCCACACTGTATAGCAGGGGTAGGCAACCTATGGCCTACTGGCCAAATAAACTGGCCCACATATTTGCTCTAGCCACCTGCAGAATCGACCACAAACTCATTTACGGCTGTTGTAAACACATTTACAACAGCCGCAGACTCATTTATGGCTGTTGTAAATGCGTTTATGACAGCCGCGGACTCATTTACCACTGTTGTAAATGCGTTTATGAGAGCCATAAATGAGTCTGCAGGTGATTCCAGTGGCGGCAGCTGGACCACAAGTCCAGCCTGCCAACTATCTGAGGAAGCATGACCCAGCCCCTGACTTCAAAAGGTTGCCAACCCCTGTTCTATAGGCTTACATCCATGAATTCCAGTCCCTTGAGTTGCTCCTGCAAATGTTGTCAAACACTGAATATTTCTCAGTTATAAATGTTTGTTTTTATGTATTTAACTTTTAGACAAAACCCAACTGAGAGATTAGGAAATCTGAAAAATGGCATCCATGACATTAAGAGGCACAGGTAAGGGGAGGAGGGGCTGGTCAGCATAGAGCCTTGTTCACAACAGGGCTGCTTCCCTTTCTCCCTGGGATTCCATGGAGTTTGAAGTGCTTAGAGATACCCAGTTTAGATCATTGCCAAGAGTAGCCAATTCCTCTTCTAACATCTGTGTGGAGAGAAAGTTAGGAGAGAGGGAGAGAAAAGTGGATGGTAGAGAGAGAAGAATCAGGATAGCAGGAAGAGGAAAGACAGTGGTGAAGAGAAAGAGGGAAAGAGTAGAAAGAGAAATAAAGCATTGGCAGAGAGAGAGAGAGAGAAATAGAGCAATGGTGGAGATGAGAAACTGGGAAGACAGAGAGAGACCGAGAGAAAGAGTGACAGAAAAAGAGAAGGAGATAGAAGGGATCACTGTGCTTGGAGACCAAAAGCACGGGGTTCGATTGCTCAAGAGCTGCATGACAGGAGACATGAAAGAAGCCTCATTTGGGCATCCTCTGTGAAAATCCTTTCAACCCAGAGTAATCTCTGACATGAAAACACACAGCAAAGGGAGAAGAAAACTAGGGCAGCAGAAAGAAAGAAGAAGGTGCTAGAGAGAGAATGGAAAAGCAGTAGAGATAAAGAAAAAAGTAGTAAGATTAGAAAAGGGGACAATCAAAGGAGCAGGAGACAAAGAACCAGTAGCAGAGAAAGGGGAAGAGGGAAGGAAGGAAGGAGGAAATGGGAAGCAAAGAGACACAGATGCTGAAATCTGAAGGGGGTGGGAAAGAGACAAAAAGATGTCAGAAGATGAATAGACAGTGGTAGAGACAGATGGGGAAGAGAGAAGGTTGGCCCTGCTGACTGCTGGTGGGCCTCTACTGATAGATTACCCTAAGAAAATGTACCCCTGAGCAGAAAACAATTAAAAGATAACATTTAAAGGCTGATGGTGAGACTGCAAATCTTCCAAACTGATAACATTTTTAATAGTATATTACTATTGTTCTCTTTGTTTTTTCCATAGGTGGCTGAATGGTTTTAACTGGGATGGACTACGGGTACGGAAATTAACATCACCGTTAAAACGAGAGGTACTAAGTCAACATATATATGTCCAGAGGTGGTCTAAATTCCCCTCCATTTTGGGGATCCAGTAGATCCAACCCACCCACCTTTCCCACTTGCTGCTGAATAACTATTTTCTCCCTCTGTGGAATTACAGTTCTGACTTCATAGATGGAGCTGCTGTAGAGAAAGAACTCAGTGGCTGCTCATTTCATTCACTTGCACAAAGTCAAAACTCTTTTGTCTAGGCCAGGAGTTCTCAACCTTTTAAAGCCGGGGTCCGGGGTCACGCTTCCTCAGAAAGCTTTGGGGGCCCGACAGCCTTTTTGCCCTTCCTCCACCACATGGCACTTCCTGGCCCATGGGTGCAGGTTGAGAATTCCTGATCTAGGCCTTCAACTCCTGCTTCAGTACTTCCTGGATATTATAGTCTCATTGCTATTTGTGGTCTATAGAGGGTACCTTCTAAAGAACCATTTTCCCCAGAAGCATTGCAGCAGAAAATGAAGGCCTAGAAGGAGGACTCAGTGGTGTCCAGGTGAGCAAACTGAAGGTATCTGCAGGTACTTCTAGAATTCTTCCAGCCGAATTATCGAAGAAATCAAGGAACTGGAGCTAAATTAAATTTAAAAAAATTAAAAAACCAAATAGCACACCTCTAATGACAACATTTGGGGTTTTCACGTCTATATTGGTCTATGAAAATGTCTAGATATACAAAGTGATACTTCAGAATTCCAAAGAAGGACTGCAGTGGCTTAGTGATCAAGACACTGAACTTAACAACTGAAGTTCGAGACACAAGTGCTGCATGACAGCGTGAGTTTCTGTCTCATGCCAGCCTAGCAGTTCGAAAGCAAGAAATTGCAAGTAGATAAATAGGTACCACTTTGGTGGAAAGGTAAACAGTATTTCATGCACTCCAGTGTCTAGTCATGCCTGCCCTATGTCCATAGAAACATCTTTGGCTGTAAAAAGAGATGAGCAGTGAAACCTAGAGTCGGATATGACTGGCTTTTGAGCAAGGGTGACCTTTATCTTTACCTGCTTCCAAAATAAACATTATGCATTAATATGCCCGGTGACTGTATGTAACAAGAGCCCTGCTGGGTCAAACCATATATCTAGCTGGTCTAGCTCCTGGTTCCATCAGTGACCAACCAGAAAATACACGGCACAAGACATAAACCGCCCTGAACTGCTGACTTTACAGATTATATATTGGCTGTGCTGTGAGACAGGAGAGGAGAGGTGGTCCCTTAGTGGCCTGTCTTCTATTCTGTGGTCTTTCTTTTTCCTTGCATTTTCTTTTTTAAAAAGGAAAGGAAATGTCATTTCTATACCAAAGAAGTAAAGAGGAATGTGGAGAAATGCAAGATCAAGCCACTGACCCAGGAGCTCAATATTGCACTATTTATAATGGTATGGAACAACAATAGCCCTCCACACTTCATGACAATGGCCCAAAAGGCAGGGGGAAAAGTATCTAGCTTATAAAACAGCATTGGCTCCAGTTCACGTCTCTGTTTTAAGGTTTTGATTAAACGTCTTTCCCTTATAATTCTGTTTTAGCTTGCAGGTCCAATGGATTACAGCTACTTCGACAGATACCCACCTGAGCAAGGAGTTCCACCAGATGAGCTTTCAGGCTGGGATAAAGATTTTTAGGCAAAGAGCGTCATAATAAGGATAAATGATTATAGAAATCCAGATTGTTTGCACTAATTATATATTGTACTTGTTACGATCCTAACATGACTGAATTCAACTACGCAGGACTTTGGCATTTAAATTCAACAGGATGTGGTTTACACCTTTATTTGCTTTGTAGCATCCCAGCATGAACAGTTTCTCCATAATCTTGGTGGGCTAACCTGTGGCCTTCCTAATGTTGAACACATACTCTATTCAAGGAGCTGAGCTTGGCTGTACACCTTGTTGGAGATAAACTCAAGATAAACTAAAGAGGAAGCTTGTTTTAGCTGCTCAGTAGCTGTTTTGGTGCTCATAGTTCTTAATCTTGTCAGATCTTTTAATTGGCCTGGGAACTTTATCATTACAGGAATCCCTTCTCCTCTCCTGTTCATGTATGCATCTAAGACTCTCTTTTCTTAGGGGCATAACAAACTGTGAAGTCTTTCATGACTAATTTGCCCTCCTACCTTCTGTAACATACACAAATAGTCTTTGCTTGGGTAACCTAATCATAGCTGTTGAATACAACAAAATTAAACTTCTGTAGTTTTGAACCCAAGCATGCTGGCCATATTCTAAAAGAAATACCATTTTAAAGGCATGGAGTCTGTATTTTGTAAAAAAATATATAGGAAGAAAAATAAAAGATCTACTCTTCCACTTAAAGGGTTTGATTAAGTTATCCACAATTAGGAATATCAAGTTGTAACTCCAACACAGACACAGACACAGACACAGACACAGACACAGACACAGACACAGACACAGACACACACACACACACACACACACACACACACACACACACACACACACACACACACGTGTGTGTGCGTGCCTGCGTGCGTGCATGTGTGTGTGTGTTGGAGTTACAACTTGAAAGCAGACTTACAGATAGAAATCTAGGGAGCTGCCTTACACAGCACTAGATAAATAGCTTAGTAGTATTGATAATATTACCAGAATGTGATGCTGTTAAGTGGACATCCATGCCCTAGACGTTTCAATACTTCCCTGGGTGCTGTGCAAGAAGAGGGACATTTTGTTACTAGGGATATGCTATGGCATGGATCCATGTGCCAAGTTCCCTGGAAAATGCATTTTTTTCCCATTGGATTTGTGGCATCTAGTAAATACCCCCAGGGGAATTACTTCTTTCAGTGACTCTGGCTTATGAGTAGTAGCTCTTGTCCTAGCAGCACTTGGCATGCATTAAGGAGAAGACAAAATAGTCATAGGTGGTCAGTTGAGAGGGAAGTGAACATCTGAGCAAGCTCACAATCCAAGACAGACAAGAACTATGGCTTGGAATAAGCATCTTTGAAGGAAAAGCAGAATTACAAGTAGCCAATATTTATCTTATGACCTAGGCTTGTGATGGCGAACCTTGGCACTCCAGATGTTCTTGGACTTCAGTTCCCAGAAACCCAAGCACTCTGTGAATCCACACGAATGGATATACTGTGATTCATCCGGCCCACATTGCCCTCGTTGCTCCTGGAAGCGGAAGTAAAACGTGCCCACACGTGCAGTAAACCCCGTTCATGTGGACTCACAGGGACTTGGGCTTCTGGGAATGGAAGTCTGAGAACAGCTGGACTGCCAAGGTTCGCCATCACTGTACTAATGGATAAGGCCAGAGCTACATGGCGGGTGGGGCCATCTCTTTTATCTCTTTCTGCCATTCTTTTTGGGCTGCCCTCTCTTCACACTTCCTTCTTTCTTTCCATCTCATGGGCTCTCAAAGAAGGGAAAGATCTCACTTACCAAAGGCCTGAATTGCTAAGCAATGCACTTTGCCCTTCCCTGGGCTACATGGCTTGACTCAGTACAAAGTAGCGTTTATGCTAATGAAACTAGAGGTGGTAAATCTGTGCTAATGCAGATGTTATAAAACTACTACTTCCATCCCCTTGACCTATAGACATGTTGGATGACTGTGATGGGAGCTGCAGCCAGGAGAATTCCAGGATGTTCACCCTTCCTTTTTATGATGAAAGATACCACCAGTAGGCAATACCAAAGACTATGTGTCATCTCCAGAAACTTTATTCTTAACATACAGTGCATCATCTATCTCTTGTGTCCTGTTTTTAGCTCTAACTAAAATGTAAAAGCTGTAAAATGTTTTTTTAAAAATAAAATGTTTCCCCAATTTATTTGTATATATGCTCAGTTTTCATATTTGACTATTTTTAAAATGAGAACGTATGCAGAATTGTGAGTTTTATTGTACAGAGGGCTGCTGATATGTACAAAGAAAGAAAAATGCCTTTCCTTTGTAAATCAGCTGTAAAATACATTGAGCTCTTTGTGTGCACAAATAAATCTGTTCCACAGCATTCTTCACATCATCAGTTTGTGTTATTCAATTCGCTCATATATGCCAGGCCAGAATCTGGTTGCAATTACTTGGGTGACTCCTCCAGATGCATTGACATCAGCAGGGCAAAAATGCAGTCTGTGGCTTGTGAAAACTACATGAATGATTCTGAGAAGGATGCATAACCTGTAACAGAACTGTGTGTGATAGTTCAGAAAAGCACGTTGTTTTAGCCCACGTGCAGATACACACTTCACAATGTGATTTTGCAATCTTTTGTGACAGAAATTAAATGCTCCAAGGAATATCAATTCAACCTTTCAGAGACTATCAGATAGAGAGACAGAAAACTGTTATAATAACCAGTGCAATGAGATAGAAGAGAAGAAGAAAATAAAACAAAAGATCTTCTCCATATAATTAACTAAATCAAATTGGAAATTTGGAGCTAGATTAGGAATACTGAAAACACAACAAGGGACATATCTGAACAAGAAAAAACAATGAAAACATACTGAAGAAGTATATAGAAGAGTTGTGAGTATGATGGATTCCTTTGAAAAAATACTTTGTGATGAAGAACATGCAATTTTAGAAAGTGAGGTGAAAGCTACTTTAAGCACTTGGTAGAAACAAATCACCAAAAGCAGATGGGATACCAAAAGAACTATTCAAGATGTAGAGACAGAATCTATCAAAATACTTCTAAGAATATGCAAACAATAATGGAAAACAGAACCATAGTCCACTGTCAGGGCAAGAAAAGAGATGCCACAGAGATATTCAAGATTTTGCAATGAAGATTTTTACCCTATATATAGAGCAAGTTATACTAAATGTTCAGTCGAGATAAAGAAAAAGAAAAGGGACTGGAGATCGTATTGGAAATATACATTGGTAACTCGAATGTACCTGTGATGACAAAATTTAATTGGTCACAAATTCACCAATAACTAACAAACATACTATGCCTGATGTTAAATGCAATTATATTAAGAGTGATAGCAATTGCACCTATATATCACCACATAGCACTTAGACCATGTCCTGGGTGTTTCATAACATAGTTAGCATTTGCCTCCAATGAGTGGGTACTCATTTTACTGACCTCAGAAGGATGGAAGGCTGAGTCAACCTTAATCCCATTGGGATTGAACTCAGTGTTGTGATCCACCCCTCCTCCGACAATGACCTGGATCAGACGGCACTTCATATGCCCAGCCTGGTTCTGCCTGCACCCAAGCCTGAGGATGCCCTGAGTCAAGGAGCTCAGCCTGCGCCTGGCCCATGTCTGTTTTCCCTGGCAGCTGACCTGTCAGATCTGGAGCCTGGCTCTGACAGTGATCAGCCCTCAGTCAGGGAGAGGTCCAGAAAGGAGCTATACCTGAGATGTAGGCAGGCTAGGGCAAGCACCAAAGAAGGCTCCCACTGATGCCGATTAGCTGGGAGGCATATAAGCAAGCTTCTTGCAGCCTGCCAGTGTCGGTACAACTCTCGTGCAAAGACCGACGTCCTGCTTGACTCCAGATTGCCTGCCTAGACCCTGACCTGCCTGCCATGACCCTGACTACTCTGCCAACCCTGACAACGCCCCTGGACACCCTTTGGATTAGACTACTGACTCGGACTACCGGTAAACAGACCTTGGCTTGCCTCTTGGACTTTGATATCTGGACTATCCCGGAACAAGATGCTCTGTTTGGTGCAGAGACCGTGCCTGACTGGGCGGGTCAGCATTGTGAGCAGAGTGTTGGCTGCAGTACTGCAGCTTTAACCACTGTGCCACAGGGGCACTTATTATTACCTAAGCATTAAGATGCTTGCAGATGACCTTGTAAGCTTGCAAGAGCATAGTTTTGTCAGTAAAGATTGACCAACCATGACGGTCAACTCTGCTAGGAACAGAAGAAAAAAATTATAGGTTTCCAAGGACAGTGTCAGGGTGATGCATTTTTAAAAAGAAGTATGAAGAGACTTAAAAGTATAAAATATATTGCTTTTGTATACATTGAGGGGATCTTTCTGAATCTATTATTGCTTTAGTGCAAACTAAACAAAATTGAACCTGCTGGATAATTTTTTTTAGTACATTAAAATCCTAACAGATGAAAGAATCACACTCTGCTTTATAGCTTACAGCAGAACTTTGACTATGGATTGAGAGAAGGTATAGATTCGTAATGGCAAACCTTGGCACTCCAGATGTACTTGGACTTCAATTCCCAGAAGCCCCTGTGTATCCACATGAATAGGTTTACTGCGATTCATCTGGCCCGCACTGCCCGTGTCGCTCCTGGTATAACGTGCCCGTACGGCACCCCACAGAGGCAGGATATAAATTTAGTTAATACCAAAATGGCTGGAGTTTTGTTTGTCACAATGCAATGCAAAGTCACACAGGAATAACTTTAATGGATGGTCACACACGGGCACCACAGACTGTGCACTTTAATCACACTATTATTTCTGTGTTTCCCATTGCAACAGATTGTGCAATACCCTGCCAAAAGTACTTTTGGATAATACTTCTGCATCGCCTACAGGTGTAACATCAGGTTGTGTCCATGCCTTTACTTAGCAGGATTTCAAGCACTAATTTACTTTTTTCTCTACATTTTTCTCATCAAAATATTATAAGTATAAATTTGTGATTCATATGAAAGCAGTAGGGTTGACTTTCATGCCAAACTATTTAGGACTGGGGCATGTAATGTAATTCCTTGGGGAAGCAATTTATTTCCTTTTGTGACAACCAGCTTGGATTGTTTACAGATTTAGTTTGACTACAGGGGGGGTTTCCTTTCGATTGAGGAGAACAAAAGAGATGCTAGTTTGGGTTCTATAATATATTGTTCTTTACAGCCCAGGAATAACACCTAGTATTGCATCTGGAAGTGAGTTGCAAGCCAAAAGCTGTTTTTATATAGAGTGTAGGTGTAACTTATTCCCTGTGGTGAGAACAGCCTGCATATGGAGAACTGAATGGTGAAGAAAATAGGTGAAGAAAATAGGAGGATCATTGAGATGATGGCGTTACTGTGAAGAGTTGTTCACTTGCCCAACTGAGCACAGGAAGCAAACGCAATCCATTGGCATAACAGTGGTCCATCGTCAGTCACCAGACTAACAGAATTAAAATGTCTAGAATCTGCAGAGAAATCCCCAAAGCCTTATACTAGCTTATATCATTTTATAAGGTGACAAAATGCAATCGTTCTCTTTAAAGGCCAAACATCTGCTCCATGTTTCTTCCCAGCCAAGTGATGTTTTCTTGGCAGGGTTATATGAGCAGATTCAGATTCAAAAGAGCATGGGGAGCACACAGCTTCCAAACTGGATTTACTTTGTATGTGTGTGTGTGTTGCAAAACAGTGCTAGCATGGGTTGAGAATCTGGTTGGAGAAAGGGTAATAGCTTGCTCAACACCCTCCAAACCTAGCACCCCCTTTAAGCTTATATTATCTTTCTCGCATATCAGACTGAACAGGTTATACCAGTTATGGTGAACCTTGGCACCCAAGCTGTTCTTGATCTACAATTCCCAGAAGCCTAAATCAGCACTCCTACTGATCAGGGTTTTTGGAAATTGAAGTTCAAGGACACCTGGAGTGCCATGGTTTGCCATCACTGGGTTATACCCATGATGGAAAACCTTGGCATTCCAGGTGTTCTTGGACTTCAGTTCCCAAAAGCCCAAGTCTCTGTGAATCCTCATGAATGGGTTTACTGTGCACACACAATTTGTGTGGATTCACAGAGACTTGGGCTTCTGGGAACTGAAGTGCCAAGGTTCACCATCACAGGGTTATAACATTAAGCATAAGAGCACTTTGCCTAAGTTGAATGAGACCTGATTATTACTGTGTCCAACTCAAGAATATTGTAACAGTATTTGTCTGGCCATACGAAACCCATAATACTGTACTAGTTTAGCATCACCCACTGGGATAATTCTAACATAATAGCATTCTAATGTTTGTGCTAAAGTTGGGGATCCCTTGGCCTATAAACTGAATGCTTGCCTTGGTGACATCCTTGTCTTGTTGCTTTTCTTCTGTTGCCTCAAATCAGTTAAATACATTAGGGAGCATTTATATAAAACGAGAAGCTACTTTACAGAACTCAACTGAGCTTTGTTACATCCAGGAAGCTGGTGCGTGGCACTGAGTTCCACTTTTTATTTTAGGAAAATATTGGAATTGGCTGGGGAGGCAAAGCATGAAATTTCTATGTGCTTTGTATCCCAGGAAGTTGTTGCACTAGGATAGGATTCTCTTGAGCACTTGTGCTATGTTTTGTATGAAATTGTTCAAATGGTAAGAATTACTCCTACTAGGTGGGGCTTGAGTGGTCTAACAAAGCAGCGTTGCCCATCTCTTGTCAATGATGTTAGGCCAGGACTAAAACTCATCAAAGCCTCCTCTGTCAGATTCCTTAGGCAAGATGAAAGTGGAGGGCCGCCTAATCATATGCTGAATCAATCAGCTGGTAATCAAATGGCTTAAAAACTGCATGCAGGTGGACTTAAACCCCCATGTCCACTTGCATGTGTGGAATGTCATCATGGAGATGTCTACCAATGTGCAGAATCCTCGTTGAATATTGCCTCAAAGGTAAGGCAGGATTACATTTGGCCGCATTCATTTCATTTTGGTTCTGGTCCTGCTACTGACTCCACCCACAGTTAAACTACATGTGGACACCATGAGTTTACAAATTAGAATTTGTCTCCAGCCCAACAGGAGTTCTTTACTACTGATTCAAGCAAAAATTCAAATTAAATCCATTTTATTCATACAGTCATAGGGATATTATTTTTAAGCAAAAGTTTCGATCTTATAAGCATGTGATTGATGTCAATTAATTATCTTAAAGAGCAGGTAAGAGTGTTTTTGCTAAAAAAGATACAGGAATACAAACACATAAATATAATTTCTTCATTTTACCCAAATTGTCTGTTTCGAACATGATGTTTTGGGGGGCCTTTGAAGTGTTACACAGCACTTACCTCATTTTTTTGGGAGAAAACCTGCAATGTGCATTGAATAATGAAAAAAAGCTACAGGGGGAAAAACTTTGATCTTTGGAACTTTTATATAAAATACCCCTCCTGCCATCTGGGTATTTTTCAAAAGCTGTTTTATGAAAAAGTTACATTCTTCTTTACCATCTCATATTTTCCTCTAATGGTGTAATGGAGTGCAAAAAAATCTTGTCTCATAAACCTGCTCCTTCTGGCAAGTCAGAAACTAGCTGTAATTTCCATTGGAATATGCCCAGAAATTGCTTCACAGAGCGGTCAAAGAGATACATCCATTTAAAACACTGTCATTTCTAAGGTTGTCCACCAGTTCCTCAGTTTTTCTCTCCACACTTATATCTCATCCACATGGAGGAGGAATTGTCTATATTGCAACAAAATGGAATATCATTTTGTTCTCAATGAAGCAAAGCAAAAAAGCAATCACACTTAGATACCACCCCATAGCGCTTAGTTCACTCTCTGGGTGCTTCACAAGTTAATTAGCATTTTGCTGTTGACATGCTGGGAACTCATTTTACCAACCTCTGAGGGATAGAAGGCTGAGTCAACCTTGATACCTGTCAGGATCGAACTCACAACCTTTTAGCTCCAGTACAGCATTAATCACTGCACCACCGGGCAGGACCACTGTATTTTATTCAAGCTATTTCAAGGAACTGAGAACCCCTGGGCCCCCAACTTCCTCACGAGGAACCTCATCTAGTTCCAAACAGACATTTTCTTTGTAATCAAATATAAATAAAATAACATTGTTCCCAAAAGATCTTTGGATGATAAACCCATTACATTCACTGCACTGCACTGTACTGATCACAGAATATTTGTACCGTATGACACTTTCTAAAAAAGCTAGCAAATCACCTGATCCCCATTCCTGTGAAGAAGTGAGCTGTGGGCCATTAAACATAGGTCAATTTCAAAGTGACAAAAATAACTTGCTTTGACAAAACTATATATCTCAGTGGGAGAGGAACACTATTCAAGCTACTTAATTCTAGCATCCTATTTAATTCCACTGCCCTGTTTTGAGCTTCCACAAGATCACAAGTAAATTCACCATACAGTATTGGCAAAAGGAAGTGTGTTGCAGCAGTGCTTGTTCAAGCAACATGAGCCAGTATGTGCAACGTCCCACTTTGCAGAAACTCAGTAGGATACTGGCTATAGTATACATGTTTGAGGTATGTAGATTATTGGATCTGGACCCCAAATTCCACAATTCCCTTGGCAGCATTCTGGGAGTCTGCAATCTAAACGAAAAATAGAATAAAATGTACATACTTTTTTTACAGATACATTCCATACCCTTGTCGGTGGATACCCATCTCATGGGGCTGTGGTGGCTCAGTGGTTAAGAAGCTCGTCTTGTTAGCTAGAAGGCTGACAAGTTGGCAGTTCAAGACCCAGGTACTGCAAGACAGATTGAGTGCCTGTCATCTGTCCCAGCTCCTGCCAACCTAGCAGTTCGAAAGCAAGAAATTGCAAATAGATAAATAGGTACCAGTTCAGTGGGAAAATATCTTGGGGACATGAAAGGAGCCTCTTTCAGGCGTCTCCCGAGTGAAGTTTCCACAGCAAACATTGTTTCAACCCGGAATAATTTCTGAAATGAAATTATCTCTGGTTGATCTCAATAGAGTTGAGAGCATTTTTATTTTCATTATTTGTTACTGACCTTTTACCCAGTTCTCAGAAATATTTTCAGATCCCTCAGGTCATTTTTTGCAAATACTTTTCTTTGATTGCTCATGGTGAAGTTGGGCAAGATGGAGGGAAGGAGAGAGTGTGCTAACTGCATTGCATGCATTTGTGCTTTCTGTATTCTATTATGAACACCCAACAGGTGTTGAAAGAGAAAGGATATGATAAAAGTGAACATTACAACGTGAGCAGGGATTAGAAACTGTAGTACAGTATATGAGTATGCAATCTGTATTTATTTGACAGGGAAAGGAAAGAATGGGACTTAGTAGGAATTTAACTGCTCACATATTGCTGGAAACTCCAGAAAGATAGAGGCAATGAGACTGTCAAGTAGCCTCTAGCGCAGTGTTTCCCAATGTGGGCCCCACAGGGTGACTTCAATTCCCAGAAGCTTAAGTCAGTGCACTGGTTGATCAGTGCTTTGGGGAAATGACTTAGGCTTCTGGGAATTGAAGTCCAAAAACCAGCATTTGGGAAACACTGATCTAGTATTATTAGGTGCTCTTTGAAATGAAGAGAGGGCAGTGTTTATCAACTGAGGCCAATTTGCCAGCTTTAGACCATCTAAAGGTTGTTGACCTTCAATGCAGCATGTTTCTAACATTCACTAAAAGTCAATACAGTCAAACCTCACATAAAGAGTGTCTCGCTTAAAGAGTGCCTCGCTTAAAAAGCAGAATTTTCTAGAATTTTCTCTGACTGTTCACTTTGCTTAACAAATAAAACCAACCAAAAACTCACTTAACAAACAAATCGGGGGTCTCAATTCCCCCCACCAGAAGTCACAACTGGTCACTTACAATGGTGTTTCGCTTAAAGAGCAAACTCGCATAAAGAGCAATCTCATGGAACGCATTATGCTCTTTAAGTGAGGTACCGCTGTATAAATATCTATTTATTCCCAATCTACCTAACATTTGATACAATGCATATAAAATCTAAACATGTAGGTGATCTTTTAAAAGACTCAGAAAACTTCCATTTTGTTACCTTTCTGGAACTGCAAAAAGTATTTACTGTTTATGGATTTGAGATATGTTGGTGGGTGAGAAAAGTATTAAGCCAAGACTAGGGACTGTGGGGGCTTAGTGGTTAAGGCGTTGAACTTGACAACTGAAAGGTTGGCAGGTCAGCACTTCGAGACCTGAGTGCTACACGATGGAGTGAGCTTCCTTCTCTGTCCCAGCTCCTGGCAACCGAGCAGTTCAAAAGCAAGAAATTGCAAGGTACCATTTTGATGGGATGGTAAACAGCTTTCTGTCCGCTCTGGTTCTAGTCATACCTGCCACATGTTCTCGTAAAACTCTGCAGACGCAGACAGCACTGGCTCTTTGGCTATAAACAGAGATGAGCACTGAACTCTAGAGTCAGATATGACTTGCTTTCAAACAAGGGCGACATTCACCCTTTATCTAGGGAACAAGAATGAGCTAAATTTGGTGTCCTAAATCACAGGTTGCACAACTGCATTAACTTCCCTTCTTCGTTAGCGCCCCATCTTAACAGCAGATTAAACTTTGAGGACTTTCAAAATTTGTTTTCCGATATTACTTCTTTACACCTCAAGGCTGTGCTTGTTACCTTTCTGAAAACAATGATTTTTTCATGTTGTTTCAAACTGTATTGTGCATTTTTTTCCTTAGCAATGAGAAATTAACAGAGAAACAGGAGCGTCACATTAAAAATTATTTAAACATATATTTGTACATAGTCCTTTGCCATGAAAAATTCTTATTACTGAAGAAAAGAAACAAATACAAGTCAAGACAAGCTTATACATCAGTAGTGAAAAGGATCCTTCCCAGTATGTCTGCAACATTTGGTTCTGAAGGCATGAGGAATCATAGAATTAATGCAAAAATTGTTCGGTATTTAAAAGTTAAAAATAATTAACACACAGGAAGGCAACAGAAATAAAATAAATAAAAGACAATAATAAAAGCTTCTTTCCATATACAAATATCCTTTGGCTTAAAAAAAAACTTTACTGATGCCAACTGTACAAAGATTAAATCCTAAGTGAAACATATACAAAAGTTTTATTTTAATTATTTTTACCATTATTTTTACATGGAGGAAGAGATAGCTGAATAATAAATGCATCAGCTCCTTAATATGAGAGGATTTAATCCTCTGAAGCTGCAATGCATCCATGGCGAGCTGGAAACTAAAGCTGTAAATGCCATTCCAAGCTGTCAAGCTTTGTGTAAATGTAAGAAAGCTCTCCAAAGCAGAGTGGAAGGCACTTAGTGTTTTCTGCGATATGCACAGCAGTTTTAAGTCACAGCTTATCCCAAACCCTGACTTGTCCACTTACTGTGGTCAAAATCCTTTGGTTTTCCAGTTTCTACAACACAGAGATGCAACCCATTCAACATCAACCCCTTCTGGTCAGTGGTGGTGCCTCCATTGATAGCTGGAAATAAGACATCATGTGCAAAACCAGATAACACTCAGTCTCTGACCATCTTGTCTTTTGATCCAGCTCTTAAGTCTTTATACCTAAATTGGGCAAGACTTTCATCTGGGGAAAAGTCAAACTAATGACCCAGTGGTTGAAATCCTGCTCTGCAATTACATTAATAGTATTAAACTAATCAATCAATGTTACGGTGCATTAAGAAAGCTCTGTAAACAATGTTTGTATATTAGTTGCGTGTCTTGGTATGCAACAGAATGTGGACAGAAATTACTTAATGTGTAGAAATGTGCCTCTAAAATTATGCCTTTTGCATAACTGTGCAACTGGATTTTAGCCACTCTTCTTTCACTGTGATTTCATGGATTAAAAGACTACCACATGGATAGCCAATGAAAGCTGAAATCCTATACTGTATTTTCTAGCTTGCCTGTAAGTAAGCCTAACTGAAATGAGCGGGAGTTACTTCTAAGTAAACACATATAGGATCACAGAGTTAAGTTGCCTTGAGCTGGACAGTGTTGCTTGACCAAAGAACCACCCAAGCAATCTAGAATTTCCTCTCCATTCCTCCAGGTCTCCTGTTTTCTACCAGCCATTTTCTAGCATCTCTATTGGTAAGAATTCAGAGATGTACTGCCAATATTGGTGTAGTGTTTTGAAACTTGGCAGATAAGTCAAAAGGATATACTATATATTGTTACTTGTAAATTAAAGGCTCCAGTCACTGTACGGAAAAGTGTCCTTGTTTATGTAGGTGAGATATACAGAGAACATATACTCTGCATATATGTCCCACATTAAGAAAAAGAGTTCCTTATTATACCATGAAAAAAGATCCTTGTTTGTGTATACATATACAAAGCACTACTGACAATGTCAAGAAAAAAAGCATCTTAAATTGGATAATTATTAATGTTATGGCTTTTACAATATCAGGTTATTCAGTACTTTGGGGAGTTCTCCACCAAGCTAAGGCAGAAAGAAAGCTAATTGCACAGGGTGTATCTTAAATCTTCTTTGCCAGTAGTTTCTGGAATAATGGACTTAAAAAAAATTGTTTCAGTAAACTGCTTTCAAACTTTTGTGCAGAAATATACAAGAGATTCTAGGCCAATTTTCAAATCATCTTGACAAGTTATTCCCAGATTTCATTCTATTTCCCCTATACGTATAGTGAGTTTTATCATTCTTTGTCATATCTTCTCAGCAAGAAAGTTACAACCAGTCCCTTCCATGTGCTAGAAACATATGTTGCATTGCTTCTCAGCTTCTGCTCATGGATTCATTCAAACTCATTCGTAAATCTTTGGATAATGAAATGCATTGGCAGTGCAAAAATGGGGTGGGGTGTGAAGTATTAAGCATAGAAGTCAGTGCAGGAAGAGGGGAGGTTTGGATAAAGCTCTTTAAGAGGAGGGTGTTATCTACAAGCGCAGGATTCTACTGTCATGTTTGGGTAGACCTTGAGGACTACATTCTTGTTTTCATCAAAGAACAAGATGCTGAGCGACGACATCTTGTCTGGCACACAACAAGGTTCGGGGATTCCAGAGACCACACCCACTGCTCTCACTATGCTCTGGATGGTGGCATGGTTTGATGGCTTCAATGCCTGCAGAAGAAAAACAATAACAACAGAAAGAGAGCATGATGAACAGATACATGTAATGTTTATCTGATACTTTATAGCCATATGTGAGCAGATCTGCACTGATTGCCTTGGCTGGTTTTATACCACTTTAACTCCACTTCTGCAGAATCCAAGCAACTACATTAAATTATACAGTACAGTAGTTTAAATTAGGGGCAGGCAACTGTGGCCATTTAGTCACACTTGCACTGGAATTCCATTAGACCTAGGCTGCATAGTCAATTAGGAAAGATGATAGGAATGTCTGGAGGACCATAGCTGGACATTCTTGGTTGAAAATGATTTGTAGTTGGAGACCTCTCCTCTATCTGTAGGACAGGATGACAAACCTTTTAGAGACTGAATGCCCAAACAGAGGGGGCGGGGGTGTTGAGGGGAGGTTGAAAGCACTCCTATTGGGCTGCTGGGCAGAGGGATGGGGCGAACTCTGTGATGGAGGGAGAGAGGAAGTGCTCCCATTGGGCTGCTGGGCAGGGCAAACTTTGTGTTGGGGGTGATGGTGCACATGGCAACAGAGAGAGCTAGGAGTGCCACTGCTCTAGGTTAAACCAGAATCAATTTCGTGTAGCAAAACTGTTTTTTAAAAACAACACACAACTCCCAAGTAACTATGATATAATGACACAGCAACCCTAATAGTGCTTTCAAGATACTGTAAGTGATATACTTAAGGAGTGATTTCCCTCAGTGAGCTTCCACCACTGAGCAGAAATTCAAATCCAGGCTTCATGAGTCCTAGTCCAATGTGCTCTCCACTACAGCAGGGGTTCCGCACCACGCGCCAGACCACTCCCCTTCAGACAACTGAGCAGGCTGGACACATGGTTTTCCCCCCATCGTAAACACTGCCACAAACCACGGTGGGTGAATTTGCACATGTGTGGGCGCATTTACGCCTGTCATAAATGCATCCACTTCCAGGGTCATCACCATGGACCAGATGATTTGCCATTGCAGGCTGGGTCTGGCCAGCGGGCTGTAGGTTGTGAACCCCTGCACTACAGCATATGATTAACTAAGTCCATATTAGCACGTAATTAATAAATAATAAATAAACATGTCAGACCCAAGCCATCTCTGAGCTGCCATTGTATCATGCAATCCTGCTGTGCAACAAGGCCAATATGAAGATACAATTCAGGGATGTACAACCCACAGTCCTGATATGTCTCTAGCTATTCCCTGTATAGCCCTCAAGCAGGCTTTTGGCTGCAAACCTCTTCTACTACATTAATCCCAGCATCTGGAGGTGCTAGAATCAGTGAATATTTCAGTGCACAAAAAATGTACCCATAACAGAGGCTCAAAAAGAAAGTCTTAGCAGGACGTTACAGCACACCAATTGCTGTGAAATGTGGACACATGGAATTTAGAGTGACCCCCAAGAGCTCAAAGGAGCACTCTAAGCACTAGTCTAGACACATTTACTATTCCTTGGATTCCAAAACTGCCACAGGATGGATAAGAGAAGTCTTTTTCAATTTCTTTCCACTGCATGTATGTAGCTTGGTAAAAAAAGCAAAGCTGGAATGACATCCAGCCTTTCATGAGGGAGTGTGTGGCTATGTGCGTGGAATTATGGCTAGATTAAGACCACCTACTTTCCCCTCCACCAAACAGCTCATCAATTGGTTTCTAACATCCTTTATTGAATTAGGTGTGAACATCTCAGTTTATTCTGTGCTTTGTTGGGTCTATGGCCAGCATAATCTTATATTTGGCCTCACCATTCAAGAATAAGGCTAAGTTATGTTTTACATTTCAATTGCAAGATGCAATCCTGCCTTCCTCCCCACAATAATCTCTAAATTCTTCTTCAAAATGGAATGAAATTCTAGCATGCCCTCCTCTCCTTCAGATGATCTGGTGAAACGGTTAACCGATAGTTAACATTACCTCCTCAATTTAGGATGACACCTTTAATGCATGCATGAAGGTAAAGGTCTCCCTTGCTCAAAAGCCAGTCATGTCTGACTCTGGGGAGTAGTGCTTATCTCCATTTACAGCCAAACAGCCAGTGTTGTCTGCATCTGCAGATGTTTCCCTGGTCATCTGGCAGGCATGGCTAGATGCTGAAGCTCACAGAATGCTGTTACCTTCCCTGCTGAAGTGGTACCTATTTATCTACTTGCAATTTCTTCCTTTTGAACTCTTAGGTTTGCAGGAGTTGGGACAGACAACAGGAACTCACTCTGTTGCTCAACATGTGGGTCTTGAACTGCTGAACTGCCACACTTCCAGCCATCAAGCTTGGTGTCTTAACCATTAAGCCACCATGGCCCACCAATGCATGCACAAATACCCCCCAAAAAAGTGACTGGGGACTCCCCAATGAATGGTTACTTGAACCTGTCAGTTATTTGCAAAAAACAACTTAAATATATTGTTCTATGGTCTATTTTAGTTACTTGCATCTGTCCCACCTCACCCATATTCTTGTTAAAATGGGGGAGAAGAAATGGACTCTACAGCTTGTTGTATTGATTTCTACATTCATTTTTTCTTCCTTTATCATCTTTCCATTTTCATGATTGTGTGGGTGGTTCATGGAGATGCAAACAATATAATTATGAATTAAAACATCTCTTACATCAGAAATATTTCTAGAGGTGCTAGAATATATAGGAAATTAAACTGAAAAGCAGGATAAAAGAGAATATTTTAGTCAAGTTCCCCTCACCATAGCAAACAAATTAGGAATTCTGGGCAGAAAGAAAGAGGGTTTTTTTTTTAATACTGTAGGGCAGACTAGACAGATTTAAAGCATGCTGGACTTTAAAAAAATTCACCAACCATTTGTAAACTCCCCAACCCCCTGAATTACAGAACTGAATTCACAGCCCTTTCAGATAGAAGTCCATTCTTTTGGTTGGCTGAAACCTCTCATTCCAGCAGCCTAATTTTGGAGTAACAAGTAAGTGATTCCATGCCTTAATGTCAAGAGGGACTAGAAAACAAAAAACCTTGCTGATCTAACACAAACTCTCCACAGCTTTACCAGTCTATCCTGCTCCTCTTGATTATTACATTTATATCCACTCTTCCTGCTACAAAATTATGCTCAAGATGGCTTGCATTCTTTATAAAAGAATAAAAACAAGTAAAACCCAGTTTTGCTGACAGGATAGCTAAGTGGTGTAGGTATTTAGTTATGGAGACAGAGGTTGGGTGTTCAATTCCCCCACTGTGCCTCCAGGGAGAAGAGCCAGTCTATGTAGCAATGGGAAAACTGTACAGTCCTAGAGCACCCCAGAAGAAAGGAATGGTAAACCACTTCTGTATATTCTCTGGAAAAAGGATTACCATAAATCAGAACTGACTTGATGGCATATAATTATTTTATCATTTATTAAAGCCCATTTTAATCATAAAATTAAATAAATAGCCACCTCATGGTAACAACCATGAAAATAATCTAAGTATGTAGTTAAAATCAGTGCAGCAGGGCAAGGAAAACACCAAATGTCAGTTTAAAAACCAGTGCATTGACTACCTTCTTAAAATCCATCAGAGTGGAAGCAGGTCATAGTTTGGAAGAGAATTCTTTCCATAATCTGGAAAGCACAAAATACTGGGGGGGGGGGGGAGCCCTCTCCAAAATGGCTATTATGCAAGCCTCTGAAATCATTGGTATTTTTAATAGGGTCTGAATATCTTAACATCTAGAGCAGGGGTGCCCAAACTTTTTGGGCCATGGGCCGATCATGTGGTTCAGGAAGCCAGTCACTAAGGCCTGGGGGCGGGGGGCGGCCCCCGAGGCCAATTCATCCGGCACACAAAGCCTTCGTCACTCCTGGAAGCGGAAGTAAAACGTACTGGCACGTTTTACTTCCGCTTCTAGGAGACCAGGGCTTCACGGGCCAGATGAATTGGCCTCAGGGGCCGCACCCGGCCTCCGGGCCTTAGTTTGGGCACCACTGATCTAGAGAGATTCTTCACAAGACAAGAGCAACCTTAGATAGCCAGATCCAAAACTGTTAAAATCAATACATTGATTTGAGCCCAGTAAGCAACTGGCAACCAGTGCAAGTCTTCCAGTATGGTATTGGAGTCTTAGGGCCATAATATGGTGTAGCCTGGCTGCTACACATTTCACCAGTTGAAGTTCTTGTGATACGCTTAGCCTGCTAATCTTGCCAAGGATAGTTTCCAAAGTTTACCAGCATCTCTTAACTTTGGTAGAATATTACCAAAGAAAGATGACACTGTGTATTCATGAAATATTGATTATATCTTATGAGCTGGAAGAAATCATAAATAGATACATTCTAGGAATATGTCCTTCACTGAAGTCAGAAATAGGTTGTGATTCCTTTAATACCTGTTATGAGATTTTACTTTACAGGTACTAAATGTTTGCAAGATATTTGCTGTCCTCCATTACCAGCATTACTTCCCTATGGTTTTTGGGATATGAGCAGCTATTATGAACTGTGCGCTACTGGAAAAATTCCTATTAGAGTACAAGAAGAATCTCACCCCAATATTTTGAGCTGAGGCACCCTCCTGTGTAGATCATGGTTTGCTTATGGTCCAATGTGGTTCTTAATGTGAAAAGAAATATCTAGTTTTCCCAACCACTAAACCACTGTGGGCCCATTGCTGCAGTTTTAGTCTAATGATTATAAAACTTTGTGCTGTGGAGGCCAGAAACATTCTTTGAGAAATGAAACTATCATGGTGGATATATGTAGCATTTATCCCTGCCTCTTCCATTGGTATATGGAATAGCAACATCCTGAAAAAGGAAGCAAAAATTCCTTGAGATTCCCTGATGTACATTGGAGGGTAATCTCTGATACACCACTGAGGAAGGAGGAACAGCTGGGGAGGGCCAGTGCCTGTTTAAAACTGCTTGTTCTGGCCCCTGGCCCCTTACCCACCCTGCCTGAAGAAGGAAGAACAGCTGGAGAGGGCTGGTGCCTGATTCAGGAGATGATGGTCCCTTTGCCATAGTTGTCAATGCATATGTTGGTCTTTTACGTTTATTGTTATATTTTATTGCATTGTTATTTTTATTGCATTGTTACATTTTATTGTACTGTAATGTTTGATATGTTGTGATTTTTGTGAGCCGCCCTGAGTCGGCATATGCTGAGTGGGCGGCATACAAATCAAATAAAACAAATCAATTCAAAGCATTCAGGCATAAAAATGAGAGCATCTGAACCAGGTGGAGATGACAAGGATGCACTGAACTCAAAACTCTCTCAACATAGAAGAATAGTAAGCATAAATGTCAACCCGCGCATAAGCGGCTGTCTATGACAGCTGCAGGTGCATTTATGGCATTCTGCGCATGTGTGAACAGGTTTTATTTCCACTTCAAGGAGCAGCAAGGGCGGTACTGGCTGGATGAACTGGCATTGGGGACTGGATCCAGCCCTCTGGCCATAGTTTGGACACCTGTGCTTTAGGTCTTTGTTTTCTATAGGCAGCCCTGTATTTTCAACATTGCAGGATATGTAAACTCACTGTCAGGACCAAACCACACTAATTCAATTTGCTTAAACTCAAAATTGCCTTGGGCCTATAGAAGGAAGGGTGTGTGTGTGTCAGATGCTAAGAATAAAAGCAGTATATGGGCAGGAGGAAAAATTCCACTTCCTGTTAGTTTGCTTTAGGTTTAATAACACTGGTGGGCCGGTACAACCAACCACAAAAACTTCCAGGAAGAATATTCCATTAACAAGAATTATTATTCCTTGTTTCAACAGAATGTTTATTACAAAATCAATTTATGGAAAGGTCACTGAAGAGGGCAAAACAGAAGCAACTAACTATGAAATCTCAATACAAGGCAGAAATGTTGTCCAAGTCTCAATACAAGCAAATATCACTTGAACCTTTAGCTGTCACTTCCAAAATCACATAATTTCAAGGAGAGAATTTTTCATCTTTCCTCTCCCTTTTTTTGCTAGTCAAATTTTTCTGTAATCTCCTTTTCTCTCATTAGAGAGAAATAGCAGCATCCATGTCTCATAATACCTGTACTTTTTTTTACCATGCTTCTTACTGTCTCTCTCTCTCCCTGTTTCCCCAACATAGACTCTTCCTACTTCACTTGCACATACTGTACCTCAAATTATCCATCTGCCCCAGGCATAGATCCATAATGCCCTGTTAAACTTCCACTGTTGTTTGACATCCTCCCAGTTCCCAACTGAACATCAGTCCCTGTTTACATATAGCTGCTTTGTCAGGTCATCACCTGGCACTGCATGAAACAAGCTGGTTCCACCAGCCTTCAAATATTTGTAGACAGCTAGAACCAGTTTGAGACCTGAGTGCTGTATGACGGAGTGAGCTCCCTCTCTGTTCTAGCTGCTGCCAACCTAGCAGTTTGAAAGCAAGAAATTGCAAGTAGATAAACAGATACCACTTTGGTGGGAAGGTAACAGTGTTCCATGCACTCCAGTGTCCAGTCATGCCTGCCACAAGTCCATGGAAACTTCTGAAGATGCAGAGAGCACTGGTTCTTTGGTTGTAAACAGAGATGAATACTGAACCCTAGAGTCGGATATGACTGACTTTCAAGCAAGGGACTGTTAGGATATATGAGTAGGTTTGCAACGAGAGCAAACCAATGACTGTATCTTTAAGACTGTGCAGCTACCACAGCCAGGTGCAAGCATTGAGTGTTTGTGTCTAGCATAAATTGAGGCAACAGTCTTTGCCAGCTAGCCAGCCTGTTGTTCTCTGACTGCTTTGTTGCTGTGCTCACGTCCATCGGACCTTCGTCGTTCTTGAGGATTGTCTGGTATGTCTACTTGCCGTTTATTGCAAGATATTGGAACACATACCTCAACCACATTGTGGTGACCTAACCAAGGACTGTTTTGGAACCGAACTACTCTGTAGCTAGAATGAACTGGTGAATATCTTCGAAGCCGACCTTGAAGCAACAGATAAAGGTTTGGACTGCTTGCATTGCTTTATCGAAGATAAGAGCTTAATTAGCTCACATAGACTATAAGGACTTGCTGCACCACTTGGTCTGACTTCAAGACAAGTGTTAACTTGCACTTTGTGCACAACCTTTGTAAATAGTGTAAATACATATTTCCTGCAACCCAAGCCGGAGTTTGTTTTTGTCTCCTGTATCTCAACAAACACTCTCAAACCTCAGGGTGTGGCAAAAGCCAGCCACTTTCCTGCACTCTGCTATATTTTACCATTTCAGGGACGACCTTTAGAGCCAGACCAGTAAAGCATTTACAGAATCAGACTAGAGCTTAAGAAAATCAGCTTCCAACCCCTGCTTGACAATAGAAGTTCACTGGGAGAAGGCTAATTCCTATGATTGTGGAAAAATGTAAGCAATGCAGCATTTACGTGTATACAATTTATGCAGCACCACATATAAAAATGAAGGCTGCTGTAAGCCACTCCTTGAACATCTCATATACTGTACCTTGAAAAATAATGGAGAGGCATTGTTAAGACAGAATCAGCTTGAAAGCACAGAATAATGGCAGTCGGTGTCCTCTCAATCTCCTTTTCTCCTGGCTAAGCAAAGGCGATGAACTGGCAAAGCACTTTATCAACACCAATTTTCTACTGATGGCTAAAATTGAGGAAGGTTTTCAGAACACCTTTCAAGAGCTAAATGTGAAACTAGAAAAGGGTCGATAGGCTAAATCTATGGAGAGCAAAAGCAACACACCTTGCCAAGGGAATGAATGCCAAATCGTGTTTTCCACCAGGACAAAATTCTGACTGGACTATCTGGGAGTCACTTAATGAAGTCCAAAGCAGAGTTAGACGATGAAAGAACAATCAAATAAAATGCAACTGCTGTGCTTGGATAGAGGACAAACTTCCTATGACTGTGGAAAAATGTAAGCAATGCAGCATTTATGTGCATGCAATTTATGCCACACCACATATACAAATTAAGATCTAGTAAATGGCTGAAGCAACCCACTTTTGCTCAAAATTGTCCAATTATTTTTATATTTTAATTTTTTTGAAAATGACCTTTATTTAATATACTGTATATTGTATTCTCAATTTTAAATTGTGCAACGTTCTGTTACAGTATAAAGAAAGAAATACATGAAATCTGAATTGAAGTGAAAGTGAAATGAATTTGTTGCCAACCGGGTAAAATGGACAATCATGTGATGAGAACATTTCCTGAGCCAGGTTTATTAATTTAGTTAAGATAAAGGTTTCTCTTGATCGAAAGCCAGTCGTATCCACCTCTAGGGTTCAGTGCTCATCATTCTTGCATACCCAAAGAGCCAGCGCTGTCAACTTCTGCAGATGTTTCCATGTTTACCTTCCCACCAAAGTGGTCCCTATTTATCTACTTGCAATTTCTTGCTTTCAAATTGCTAGGTTCCCAGGAGCTGGGACAAAGACAGAAGCTGATTCTGTCTTGCAGTACTCAGGAATTGAACTGCTGACCTCCCCCCTTCCAGTCAGGGTCTTAGCCACTTGAGCTGATGCTGATAGGAACAAAAGCTGATGGCTGATGGGGGGGAAGGCTTTTCCCCCTTTTATGCATTACTTGATGCATATTTATTAACAAAGGAGCAAAGTTCATTAAGTCATACTAATGAAATCACAAGCATGAAATCTAAATCACAAAACATGTCAAATTTGCAGTTCATCTGTGTGTTTTATTTTACTAGGTCAATGTATTAGGGATTAGGCCCTGACTGCTCCTTGGGAGAAAAAATATTGAAGAGGACACTAAAGTACTTTGGACACCAAATGAGAGGAGGGGACTCACTCAAGAAGGCCTTGATGCTGGGAAAGAATGAAGGCAAAAGGAGAAGGGGCAGCAGAAGATAAGATGGCTGGATAGTATTGTGGAATGAATATAGATCTGGGTGGGCTGCGGAGGATGGTGGAGGATAGGGGTGCCTGGCGTGCAGTGGTCCATGGGGTTGCAAAGGGTATTCACATTCCACCCTTACTCTATCACAACAACTCATGGCAATGTAAATGGGATTTCCATAGTGCTTTTCCTATAGGCACTCACAGTAATGTTGTGTGGATTTCAGCCGCCCAGGGCTGAAGCCAAATTTGCTGCCCCCTGGTGGATGATTGCTTCCACTCCCGCTAGGGCTTCTGGGAATTGTAGTCCAAGAACACACATAGCCCAAAAAGTGCTGCTCAGGGGGCCCCACCCCCTAGCCCCCCGTATGCAACACCACTGGGCACTCATCTGGCTCAGATTTGCAGAAATGCTACACCATATGCATTTCCTTTAGAGCTCTCTTCCTAAAGATACCATCAAGGAACATTCTCTTGTAATGTTCTACCAAAGATGGGTAGGTGAGTATCCTCCTTATTTTTAAATTCCAACAGACTTTAGAGCCAGTAGGATAATTTTAAGTTAGCACTGTTTTACATTCACTTATTCTTCCATTTCAGTGTGGTGGGCATTTCACTTTCTCAATTCATGGAGGAGTTAGAAGGACAGTTAAGAACTTGTACAGTGGTCATACCTATGTAGCAAAAATCTATCTGATATTGCAATGGTTCACATTGTAAAATATTCTAGCTAGCTCAGTGTTGTAAATTCCTTTTACACTAATGGATTGTCAGGCATGGCTGGTTGACCTCTTTCCTTCCAACCAAAGCATGTATTTTCCAATACAGCAAATGTTACAGTTCTCCACTCCCACCCCTGATTAAGCACTAAAACACTGTTGTACAGTATTTGAATAAATGAGCATGCTGGGGATACTAGCAGTGGTGGGCATCAGCAGGTTTGCACCAGTTTGCCAGAACCAGTAACAGAAATTCTGGCTGGCCCCACCCATCCAAGATTTGAAATAAAGTACAGTGGAACCTCGTATAATGAATGCATCATACAACAACAACAAAAATCATACAATGATAATTTTGGAACAAATGGGTGCAGCATACAACGAAAATCTCTATGGGGAAAAAATCGTAAAATGAAATTTTTCTTTGTACGATTTTTCCCATAGAGATTTTGTTGTACGGTTTTCCCATAGGAATTTCCATTGTACAATTTTTCCCATATAGATTTTCATTGTATGATGCATGCATCATACAACGAAAAAGATAGTATAACGAAGTGCCTTGTTGAACCAATTGTTTTCGTCATATGAGGTTTCCCCCCTGGCCACACCCACCATACCAAGCCCACAGTGTGGTAGTAAATTTTTTTTGAGCCCACTATTGGAAACCAGGAATTAATAAATATGGAAGGTAAGAGTTCACACATTACCATTACCTAATAAGAAATTTAACAGCATATTTGGTTATTTAAAAAAAAAACTTCCTGCAATCTGTTCTCTTAGTAACTTTATATATTTGCATAAACCAGTTCTGACTTATTACTCAGCTGTTTTAGCGATTCCTTTGCAGACAGCAGACATTTTAATTTTTTCCCATTTAGTACCGGTCCGTTTAATAGCCACCAAGATGGGTTTTATTGATGCTTTTAATGAAACCACATATAGCTCGTTCAAAGGAAGGAATAGTTTTTCTTCATTGTGTATAGACAGCTAAAGGATAGGTTTTTTAAAAAAGTAAGAAGAAGATACTGTACCTTTGGGATAGGGAACTGGCATTCACCAGAACAATAATAGGCATCAAAAGATTTAGGGGAAATAATCCATTCACTCCAGCCAATGTCTGCAAAGTCAACTTTAAGATAGCGCCGTGCACAATATCTTGGCTCATTCCATTGCTTCCTCCTTGCCTTTTTAAGGGTCTGTTCATCGAATTGGAGTGTCTGGCTTTTTTGATGGTTGCTTTTTCTCTGCTTTTTCTTGTTCTTGGCCCTTTCTGCCAGGCGTGGCTGGAGTGTTTTGTAGTGCTTCCTGTCTTCCCATCTTTCATCCTCATTGTATTGATACTCTGCACCTGGAAGTTCATTGTTCTGCAAAGGCAGCAGGATACCAGTGGAACGTTTTTGACGCTGTTTGCTGAAGCCATTTTGTGAATGGCTGTCTAATTCTGGCAAACTCCCGGGCTGGGGGTTCCAATGTCCTTGCAAGCTAGAAACAACATTCTCTGATTCTGAAATTGCAGAGTCATTTGCATAAATGAGGATGTATGGTTCATAATTGGCATGCATGCTCTTCCAGGGGTGTTGACCAATAGAAGCTATTTTGACTCCAATTAGCAGGTGATTGTTTAGTTTGGCCTTCCTCAAGATGTGAGTGATGTTCTTCCACTGCCAGGAAAGGACACCCCGATAATCAGTGGAAACGTTGACTAAGTAATGTCCCAAAGTCCTAGTTTGGTTTCCTAATGAAGGACAACTCAACAACAACAAGCTGATCTGTACATCAGATTTCCTGTGTCCATGTTGAGAACAACCCCTGAGTTGGGGACAATTTGTGCTACTGTTCTGGAGATCTCCAACATAATAATGCAACAGGGCTGACAAGATGTTTTCAGACTTGGTGAGAGAGGTCAGATTAAAAACATGAACTTCTTTGTTGCCAGGGATCCCTAGGAGAATTAAAAAAAAATTTATGAGAAAAGAAAAGGTCAAACCTGGTTGTTGCTTTTAATAAGTGAGTCAAAATGCAAAATCCCCCCCTTAATTGTAACAGATGTTCTCACAGAGCATTTTACAGATTTAAACTGGAATATATAATACCACAAAATTAATAGACAAGGACACAATTTCATAAGAAGGCTGAAGTTGAAGGGCACTCTGGATTTTGCTTTTGTACTTAATTGTAGTGACATAGCAAATATGAACAAAGAGTCTCTCTTAAGAGCAATGGATATAGCTGCTCATATTTCCTTCAATATTCTCAAAGAGGCACCTCATATTTATGATTTGCTATGATGCACTGGATTAAAAAAAGATCATTACTCAGTGCTCTAACAACTGCTTTGCCATATACACACATTATATATATATTCCGTGCGTTATGGTGTCTAGTCATCCCTGCCACATGAACACGGAAATGTCTGCAGAAGCAGACAGAGCTGGCTCTTCAGCTATGAAACAGAGATGAGCAATGAACCCTAGAGTTGGATACAATTGGCTTTCCAGCAAGGGTGACCTTTAATTTAAATAAAAATTCAAGCAGGTGATGATGTTCGTGGACTATGAGCCACCTGTGGGTACAGCACATTGCCCAGGCCAGTACAGTGGTACCTCGGTTAAAGAGCATAATCCGTTCCACAGGATTGCTCTTTAAGCGAGTTTGCTCTTTAAGCAAAACACCATTGTAAATGACCAATTGTGGTGGATACTGCAAACCCCAATTTATTTGTTAAGCGAGTTTTTGGTTGGTTTTATTTGTTAAGCGAAGCGAACATTCAGAGAAAATTCTGCTCTTTAAGTGAGTTACTCTTTAAGCGAGGTGCTTTTTATGCGAAGTTTGACTGTAATTAGTTTTTGAGTGTCAAATATAAGCTTGTACTTGTTTTAAGTGAGTTTGCTTTGCTTTTTCAGAAAACAAAACAAGATCTATTCCTGGTTTCTATCGCAAACATTCTTCTTTTCAGTAACCTAATTTTGTTGGCACTGAAAGGTAGAAGAGAACATTTTCCCAAGTTGTTTATATTAAACAACAGAAGGTCTCATGTAGATCTTCTGCAAAGCTCCCAAATATCTATCAGAAAATCTCTACCTACCAACTGCTCATCCCCGTACTCTTCATTGGTTGGACAAATTCTGGATGAATTTCTCTGGAAATAGGGCATAAGGTGACATCTAAAGGCAGACAGTGGAAATACATGTGTCTGCAATTATTTATCTTCCTTGAGAAAACCATTCTATTTTTCAGTGAGCTTTATTTGTTCTTTCTGTGCACAGGCATGTATTGTCCCACATTGTTAAAGCACTCTTCAGGCTCCCCTATGAGACAATTAATAATGATCACAAAATGAGACCGCAATATTTAGCCAACACATGCAATAGGTAAAGAGATAAGCAGCTGTTACGTTGTAAGAAAACCATGCTTACTTCTCTGTATGTCTGCATATGTGTGGGTACCATATATGTGTCCACCCCATTTTTGGAAAGCTGTTTTGTAATAGAAAGACAGAGGGGGGAAATGAAGCAGAAGGATTTTTGTATCAATCAACTGTTTGCAAGCTGCCTTTAAAATGGTTTGATCAAAAGGTCATCCTTGCTTGAAAGCCAGTCATATCTGACTCTAGGGTTCAATGCTCATCTCTGTTTATAGCCAAACATACACTCTTTTTGTGTCTGCAGACATTTCCGTGACATGAGGCAGGCATGACTAAACACTGGAGTATACAGAACACTGTTTCCAAATGCCATGTTTATAAACTTCAATATACATCATGATTTGGAGCAAAAGTGGAAAATCATCAGGTCAATAGAGACTTTAAGGCAAATGTCTTCCAGTTAAATTAAACATAATAAAGAAAATAATTTGTAAACATTAGGAATGCTTCTGAATGAGTTTTTTTAAACCCTACATTCAAAATGTCCCACACAAAACTTTGACAGATTTAGATGCAATCTTTTTAAAAATTCACCACCTTTTTGCATCTTTTTTCTTCTAAGAAAAAACCAAAACTGTTCAGAATAACAGGTTACAGAGGGTATACTAAACTTTTGATTGACAACATTTAGAATCAATGGCTACACAAGATTCTTCTGGGACCAATAGTCCAAAAAAGTAGTTTTTCTAACCTCTCAAACTAGGTTCTAAGGCAACATGCACAATGTTCCCCATGCATACAAGAGATTTTCAACTTCTCTCTCTCCATCACCTGTTCTGGACATGTACCAGATTCTTCCTTTGTGTCTAGGCTAGACATGAAACAGCTAAAATGAAGCTACATTTGTTGAATTCATTCCACAGTTCCTTTCATCTGACCTAGTGTGAGAAAGATTAGTCTCCTTTTACTAGATGATGCACAAGATACTTTTACTGAAAGGAAAAATTAATCACACCATGACAATGTGCATGTGACTTAGATACACGCACACACAAACTACAGTCAAACCTCGCATAAAGAGTGCCTCACTTAAAGAATAACTCGCTTACAGAGCAGACTTTTCTCTAAATGTTCACTTCGCTTAACAAATAAAGCCAACCAAAAACTCGCTTAACGAATACATTGGAGTATGCAATCCCCCCCTCCAAATTGGTCATTTACAATGGTGTTTCGCTTAAAGAGCAAACTCACTTAAAGAGCAATACTGTGGAACACATTATCCTCTTTAAGCGAGGTACAACTGTACTCTTTGCCTTTCTTATTCTGACCCAAAGATGCATGGAATTCTTTGGTCCATTTACAACCCACTCCAGTGCACTTAACTTCCACTGTGTACAATGGAACTCACACTCAAGTAGGTGTCCCCAGGATTGCTGCTTCCAGCAGTCATCAAGTTGTAAAAATGGCTCATACTTTCACACAACTGATTGAAATTTAGTCACCCAGATGATGGGACAAGGGGAACTCTGAAAATAAGACAGTTTTCACAGCACTCTTGCTCAAAATGTACAGAGTATAACTGCATTTCATAACTGAAGCTACTACCCCCAGCAGGCAATGAAGCAAACCTATATAGGAGGATACTTTCCCTTTCACACACTCTAGTACAGTCTTTTCCAATGTGGTGGCCTTCAAAAGTTTTGAACTATAACTTTCAGCCTTTCAGCAAACAACTATGCTTGATTAGATTGATGGGAGTTGAAGTCCACAACATATAGGTCACAACCCAATTGCCAATCAGTACTACAATAGACCAACTGAATCAAAGGAGTAATTTGTAACTGTCCTGTCCCTGTTAAGGAATTTATTCTAAGAGTCTAGCTGTAACCAGAAACAAGATCTAGATTTCAGAGGACATCAGTTTGGAGAAAGTGGATCTATAGTTCACCAACTGCAAGAAGTGGGCTTTGGAGACAATCAGGAATGATCTGTCTCTACGTCCCCCAATTGGAAACAGTGGTGACTAGTATCCAAATGAAAGGACTGCTATCCACGTGACTACTGTGTAAACAAACTCCTGGCTCTTGAGGTGGCACTAGCTCCCATTCAATCCCTATGTTTATTTTATTTACTTTATCTTTAAGATGGCATTTTCCATTAAAGAGACCCAGGTGGCCTGCTTAAAGTGGCTAGGGACCACCTGGGTCAACAAAGGATGAGCTAAAACTGTGCTGAATCCATATTACTTCCAGTTTAGGGTTGCTGGGAATGGTGTAGTCTTCTTCTGTGCCTAGGCCAGATGTGAAAATGCCAAAAAGAAGGCACCTTTTAACGAGTTCATTCTGCAGTTCCTTTTGCCTGACCTATTATGAGAAAAATTAGCTATCAATACAAGGTTGCCATTACCAGGGTACACCCGATTGTGCTGGTGTACTGGTTGTCTGATCAGAACTCTTTCACTGGAGGTTTTTAAACAGACTAGACTGCCATTTGTCAAGGAAGCTTTAGTTATAGACTTCCAATGTATTGGACTCCACAGCCCTTAGAGTCTCTTCCATCTTTACAATTCTATTATTCCACTGTATTTGTAAACCAGTGAATGGTTGGTTGTTTGGATCAGTGTACGAGTACTGCACAACAGAGTGAGTTCCCGTCTCTGTCCCAGCTCCTGCCAACCTAGCAGTTTGAAAGCAAGAAATTGCAAGTAAATAAATAGGTAACACTTCATTGGGAAGGTAAACAGCATTCTGTGCACTCAGGTGTTGAGGCATGCCTGCCACATGTCCACAGAAGCATCTGCAAAAGCAGACAATGCCGGCTCTTTGGCTATAAACAGATATGAGCACTGAACCCTAGAGCTGGATACGACCTGCTTTTGAGCAAGGGTCACCTTTACCTAAATGTTGGTACAGTAATACCTCAGATAAGGTTTACCTCGGATAACGCTAAAATCGCATAACGTTTAATAATCTGGGGAGGAGAATTGGATTGAATAACGTTAAGGTCCTATGGGATGGATTGGATAACAACTGCTAAAGCCTGTGTGGTTACAATGTATCTCTCTGGAGCTTTAACGTTATCCAATCCATCCCATAGGATTTTAACATGCATCGGATAACACTAAAAATCGGATAACACCAAGACTTGTGGAACCAAGTCTTAGCGTTATCCGAGGTATTACTGTATACTGTATCTTCACAGGAAACCTTTTCTTCAATGATGGTGCAGTGCTTGCCCAGTTTTATACTGAGATTTAAACCAATGGATGTTAATAATTCCCTCCTCTAATACTGTATTCACAACAACAAAAGTATGTGGATGTGGTGGTGGTGGTTTGAAGGTTAATAACAAGAAATATAATGACTATACCGTACTTCATTTTTAAACTTGTCCCTTTAATGAGAAATGGAAGCTTTGATATTCTGCAGCTTGCTACTTGCTAGGTTCAAAATATCAAAACTTGCTTCTCTTTATCAATAGATGTCACTGTTTTCCAGCATTTTCAGATAGGAATATTTCAGAAACTCCTATAAGCTATAGTTGTTGGTTATCACAGATGCTCTGGTATAAATTACATTTGATTTAGAAAAAGCTGGGAGGGGGGAGAGACACATGCCTGTAGCACTGGAAAAGAAAGTGGTGGGTTTCTTTCAGTGGAACAGATAGTACAGATTGCTAATAAATTTTAAATTATGGACAGCAGCAAAAACAAACAAACACAAAACCTATGATCCAGAAACCAAGCCACAAGATGAAACCTGTTCTAATACATGATATGAAAATTGAAGTTGTTATTTAAAAACATTTCCCTGTTTGTAGCTTTGTCAATTTATGGTACAGATTCTATAAAAGAGACAGACTAGAAAGCATAGATAAAGAAGAGTAGATCGATGAGAGAATAACAGCTAAACCATATTGTAACAGTGGGACACCTTTTTGTTAAAAACTTTTTTCACTCAATGCTGCTAAGGAAAATTACAATCCATATGGAAGATACTGTATATCTAAATGCCCCATATGAATTGTCATAATAAATATCACACACACCTCTCAATTCTAAGAATGTCGCTCCACAAAGTTGATTGCAAATACATGTCTCCATTCTAATATTTGCTAAATCTTCTTGCTTTACGCTGACACAAGTGCAATGGTGTCAACTTTAGTGGAGAATCATCACTAGTTATCAAATTCCTGCTTGTATTATTTGCCACAGGCTAACTGCAAGGCCTGATGCGCAACAAGGACTAAAGTGGGAATACATTAATTAGCAGAAATTTGCTGTCATAATTTGTGCCATGCACTTAAACACTGGCACGTATGGGTCACCCTCTTTATCTGCAGGGGATGCATTCCTAGATCTAACACAGATACCTGAAACAAATTATTTTATTTATTTATTCAACTTGTATACAGTATCTACAATGTATATCTACAATGCAGACAGAGGCCTCTGGTGGCAAACTCTGGTAATCCACCATAAAAATACAGTACAGTTGTGCCTCACTTAAAGAGCATAATGCATTCCACAGGATTGCTCTTTAAGCGAGGTTGGTCTTTAAGCAAAACACCATTGTAAGTGACCAATTGTGACTTCTGGTGGAGGGGATTGTGAACCCCGATTAATTTGTTAAGCGAGTTTTTGGCTGGTTTTATTTGTTTAGTGAAGCGACCATTCAGAGAAAATTCTGTTCTTTGAGTTATTCTCTAAGCGAGGCACTCTTTATGCGAGATTTTACTACATAGATTTTTTTCAATAAAATATTTTTAGACCCAAGGACAACTGTAACCTCTGGATATGGCGGGCAACCTGTATAATCAACAGGATGCTGGCCAATCTAATGTAAAGCACTTTTATTTAATGGGGACAATGGACAGCAGCTGTCTGTTGCCATTTCCCCCTCCACTTGATTCTCATTAGTGCTATGTTCATTTGCTTGAAAAGCATGGCAGAGAGATACAGAAAACTGATGTTTTCACTGTAATATCTATGCTGCAGTATAAAATATAAACTGTGAATGGGGAGGGAGTATGAAGCTAGTTAAACTGATACGTAATTTTTTCCCCTTTTTAATTGGATTATTACTTATTTAATAGGATTTTGAAGTATAGACACATATAGGCCTTTGTAATGAAGCAGAAAATCAGTTCAAGTTTTCTACATTCCTGGACCTTATCAAAAGAATCCACATGTTTGCTGTAGACCTCTCCTTTATTTGCAAAAAATAATAGCTTACAACAGGTGTTCCACTTCTCCTCATGCCACCTCTCATTTCTCTCCTTCCAATTTGAGTATTTTCAAATGGCCCAAAATTATATTCATATTGGCACTGGGTGGATTTTGCTTAACCAAGAGTCAACTGTGTCAAGGTGATGATGGAGTGATGGATGGATGCAGACAAATTTTAGCAGAAATAATGCATATACCCTTCCTCTGCCACATGCCTGATTGCCATTTTCACATGTGTTGGACATATGGCTTGTGATTATACCAAAAAAAAATACGCAGCCCCAAATGAGGATGTAGTGGAGCTGTGTTCTGACTGTGAAAATAAAATCCTATAAACTCATAACAAATGACATTTTGGATTGGGACATGCAGATCTCTGCAACTATTCTGTACAAAATTCAAGGGTCTTCCATGGATATCCAGTCTATATTTACAACGTACTACTATAGGTGAGGGTTGACATAGTTGCTGAAAACTTTTTCCTATAAAAGACAAAAACTAAGCTAGAAACAAAACATCATTCTTTGCACAAAGAAAGGTGGCAATAAAACATTATTCTTTGTGCAAAGAAAGGTAGCATGTCATGAGAAAGGAAATCTAGACATTTTTCATGACAGAGTATGGAAAAAAGGTACATGGGTAATGTTCAGGAAGGAGTATTTTATCCTGGAAGCTCCCCTCCTGCATCTTGAATAGTTTACTGTTACTATGAGTACTAGGACAGACTCACAAGAACTGACAATACAAACACACATTAATGCTATAGTGGGCATGCCAATACATTAATGGGTGGGAATAGGTCTGTTAGTATGTGGTGCGTGTACTTTACCGAACATATACTGACATTTTTATGGACTGTGAAATCTGTCCCACAGGTTAAAAAAAAGGATGCAATAATGAGGGCTGTTTAGTTATATAGTCATCATTAGCTCACCTTTAAATTATATATTAAATCAGCATGCTTGCCCCAGTCTTCCTTAAAACGCATAAGCATTTCCATTATAAAACTCTCTTTTCATGGCTTTATAACTCAGTTCCCATTAGTGTGTTGTATAATGTGACTGTGAAGTAGAAAGAGTTCTGTGAATGCAGTTTCTCTTTTTCTTTTCATGCCTTTTTAACTCCTTCCTGTTCTCAAATTGTTTGGTTTTCTCCCTCTCACTTCCAGTATAGAAAGCATAGCATCAAACCCGAAGGACATTTACTACATGCATTTCTCAACTGGGGTTTCAATTTCTTCTATTTTTAATATAATATTTGAAAACTAGGTATAACTTCTTAAACATAAACATTACAGTCTATTAACCAGGTTGAAGTCTAAATAATATCTATGGGCTTTCATAGGAAACCAGTGTAGAGAAGCTGAGAAATATACATGCATATGAATTTATTCTAATTAGTAGCTATTACTCAATGATTGTTCCTGGAAAACATAGCATTATTTGCATTCTGAATTCTTCTTCCGTGTCTAGACCAGAAGTGAAACTGCCAAAATTAAGCCACTTTTTGGCGAGTTCATTTTGCAGTTCCTTTCGCCTGACCTAGTGTGAGAAAGATTAGCCAGCAACACAAGGTGGGTGTTATCAGGGTATAAAATTGAGTTAACCTGCAAATGCCTATAGATTAGCGGTATGCTCTAATTTATAGGCATTTTTGGACTTCTGTTCCCAGAACTTTCCAGGAATTCTGGAAATTGCAGCCCAGAAGCCCAAATGGAAGAGTTGTTCAGTAACTTTACTGGCAGCTTTCTGGTTGCCTGTTGCTTTCACAGTTGCTGATTTGTTAGGAGGAGGAGGAAAAGGAAATAAGCTACCACAGTGCTTCCTGGGAGTCATAATTCTTTGAGGAATGTCTTCTAGGGAATCTCATGGGCAGCAAGACTGTAATTCCCTGAAAGTACCACAGTAGCTAAGGACTGAGGTGGCTTAGTGATTAAGACACTGAACTTGATAACTGGAAGGTTGGCAGGTCAGCAGTTCGAGATCTGAGTGCTGCATGATTGAGTGAGCTCCCGTCTCTGTCCCAGCTCCTGCCAACCTAACAGTTTGAAAGCAAGAAATTGCAAATAGATAAATAGGTACCACTTTGGTGGGGAGGTAAACAGTGTTCTATGTACACCGGTGTTTAGTCATGTCTGACATGTCCATGGAAACTCCTGCAGACACAGATAGCGATGGCTCTTTGGCTTTAAACAGAGATAAGCACTGAGCCCTAGAGTCAGATACGACTAGCTTTCGAGCAAGGGTGACGTGTACCTTTACTACCACAGTAGCTTTCTTTTTTTCTTAATAAATAAATAGTAAAGGAGAAGGTAAAGATCTCCAGTGCCAATAGAATCACCCGAAAATCTGGACGCAAAACTTGTAAGTGTACTGATCTAGCCATTAATTCTTGGGGAATTTGGGGAATTGAAGCCCAAAAAACTGAAACAGCACACTCATACAGAAGCCTTCCTTTAATAATAATAATAATAATAATAATAATAATAATAATAATAATAATAATAATAATAATAATAATAGTAGTAGTAGTAGTAGTAGTAGTAGTAGTAGTTGGTTGTTGTTGTTTTGTTGTTGTTGTTGTTGTTGTTGTTGTTGTTGTTGTTGTTGTTGTTGTTGTTATTATTATTATTATTATTATTATTATTATTATTATTATTATTATTATTATTATTATTATTATTATTATTATTATTATTATTATTATTATTATTATTATTATTATTATTATTGGTTGAAAGGATTTTTGCAGAAGAAACTCCACTCAGGGAACGCCCAAATGAGGCTTCTTTCATGTCCTCAAGAGCTGGGACAGAGATGGGTGCTCAATCTGCCTGGGTTTCAAACTGCTGACTTGCCAGCCTTCCAGCTAACAAGATGACCTTCTTAACCACTGAGCCACCACAGCCCCTTTATCATATGAGGCAGTGGGGGGATTCAACTTTTTTTACTACCTACTCTGTGGGTATAGTATGGTGGGTGTGGCCAGGGGGAAAGCCCTTCATTGCACCTGAATTAGGACTACAGTGGGATCTCATACAACAATCACCCTGTATAGCAATGAAATCGCATAACAATTAGGTTGGGGGGGTGGATGGGATCCCGCTTAACAATTTTCCTTATGGAAAATATTGTACAACAATTTTTCAATAGGAAAAATGACTTAGCAAAAAAAAATCATTGTACGATGCATCCCATAGGGAAAATCACTATACAATGCATGCATCATATAGCAATTGTTTTGTACATGGAGCAGATTAAAATCAATGTATGAGGTACCACTGTACTTTATTTCAAAACTTGGATGGGCAGGGCCAACCAGAATTTTCTGCTACCAGTTCTGGTGAGCTGGGGTGAACCTGTTGATGCACACCACCAATATCAAGAGTCTGAAGACTATTTTGTCAAAAAAAAACACCTTTAGTTTACTTTTAAACAGAATAATCACATGTCATATCATTGTTTCCAAAAATGACCTCATTTTCAGGTAGGCCTTGGCATGTAGCAGGCAGTTCAAGCACAGGCAATTTTCAGTTTTTAATGTTTTTGTATATAATACAGTCCATCTGCCCCCCCCCCAGTCCCCCACTGTTTACTCAGGTTGCAAAATATTGGGAAACTGCAGCTATTATGAGGCATTCGTCTAACAAACACATTATTTATCTAATATAGAGATGTGTATGGCAGAATATCTCATGCCACCACTAACTTGGGGCTAAATGTTTTCCTAGGGATAGAAAGGGACTTCAGTCCCTAACTTCTCTGTTCACTCATTTTACAAGTATTGACTAGCAACCAAACACTCCACAGTCAATGACACAGATGGAAGAATGTCCCAGGTAAACCAGCCATACTGTTTATCCTCCCTCTACGACTTCCAGTTTCTCTTACTTAAGGTTTCCTGGATGGGCACATCATCTTGTACGTATGTGAAACAGGTCTTATGATAATCCTCACTTAAAATGAACTACCTCAAAATCACAATTTATATACAGTCACAATCACCTGCTACTACTATTAAAGCATAGCAGGCACTACAGTTTCTCCTTTTCCAACAAACAGTTCCCCGAAACTGTTCCCTATACCCATGATGGTGAACCTTGGCGCTCCAGATGTTCTTGGACTTCAATTCCCAGAAACCCAAGCACCCTGTGAATCCACACGAATGGGTTTACTGTGATTCATCCGGCCCATGCTGCCCTCATCGCTCCCGGAAGTGGAAGTAAAACACGCCCATAGGAGTTTTACTTCCACTTCTGCGTTTTACTTCTGCACCGTTTTACTTCTGCACCGTGTTTTACTTCCGCTTCTGGGAGCGACAAGGGCAGCACGGGCTAGATGAACCACAGTAAACCCATTTGTGTGGATTCACAGGGTGCTTGGGCTTCTGGGAATTGAAATCCAAGAACATCTGAAGTGCCAAGGTTCACCATCACGGCACAATATAAATGAAGAAAATGGCCAACAAATCTACTCCAAGTAAAGTTGAGAGAAATAAAATACCTGTCAAACTTATGGAGTTCATCTATCAGATTTTAAACTCATGTAGTCCCTTAACCCTTCTAGTACAAAGATAGCATGGGCCTTCCTTCAAGTAATCTCATCTACAAATTTTCAGAGGACCAGCCATGGATGCTACATATCACCTTAAACTGATTTCTTGTTATTATTGCAGAATAAGATTAACCTGTTCCATCTTCAGTAGCAGGGTTTAATACCTAGAAGATTCACATGGTATTTCTTCTAAAGCAGTTCTCAACCTTTTTAAGCTGGGGGCCGGGTCATGCTCCCCCAGGGTTTTGGGAGCCAGATAGCCATTTTGCCCTTCATTCACCACATGGCACTTCCTGGTGTGGTAGAGGCAGTGGGGGGAGGGGGACACAGACCACAGGTTGAGAATCCCTGTTCTAAAGAGTACATCTCACATACATCCTTAATCTATTGATTTGGAATCAGTGTAATTGTCACAGTTCAACTGTGACAGAACTCTATTTGGGTGAGTTGTTGTATTCATGTGACATCAAGTTGCTTTCAAATTATGATAACCATTTGAATGAATGACCTTCAGAATGTCTGGTCACTAACAATTCTGCTTGTCTCTTGCAAACTAAATGTCATGGCTTTCTTTACTGAGGTAATCCATTTCAATTTTGGTCTTCCTATTTTCCCTGTCTTGTTCCAATTTTCTCAACATTGTCCTTGCTTTTGAGACTCATTTTCTCACAATACAACAGCTTCAGTTTACAAATTTTTGCAATACCTGTGATGACTTGAGATTACTTGATTTTTAAAAAGCGTAAATTTAAATATGTTCACTTACAAGATCTCTTCACTCTCCAGCATGAAACATACAAATGAAGAAATCATTTAAGCCAATCTGGAGTCTATCTTTGGACACATATGAGATATAATGCTACTATACTGCTAAAAAATCCCAACAAAAACTAAATTTTGCAAGCAATAACTGAGCACTTTTATGGCTTAGATATATCTTTTTTTTACCACTTACTATAAAAGGGTTCCACATAAGGATGCTAATCAAGTAAGTTGGAGTACTTCTTCATTTCCTTCCAGCCAGCATTCATATACTGTCCTGGACCACTTTAATTTCTGATTATTAAATGGATATGCATGTCAAAGACCCAAATCTCTCTGCTTCAAATAGAATGACAACACTACCCTTTTCAGCTAAACTCACCTTATCTAGAGAACATTTTAGCTCTGCTTTTCCACTTTGTTCTCTTGCCTTCCTATACAAGTAGAGGGCAAGAAGTCTGGATTAGAGTGGCATTATCCATAGACATCCCCCTGTAAACTGTGACCTTAAACTTCCAGGTTCCCAACTCATGTGGAGAACCCCCATGAATAGTAGAATATTCCACCTTCTGAGTCATTACCCTTCATGTATAGGAGGGCAGTGAATGTGCTAAAGCACTGCCCTCTACATCTTGTGTGCTTCTTTGAACTGTAACAATAGAATAGGGCTACTATTTAAAGTGGGATGCCCACACTTTTGGGGCTGTGGGCCGGACACATGGTTCAGGGGGCTGGTCACTATGGCCTGGAGGCCAGATCTGCCCGTGATGCCAATTCATCTGGCCTGCAAAGCCCTCGTCACTCCCGGAAGCAGAAGAGAGCTTTGTGGGTTGGATGAATTGGTATCAGGAGCTGTATCCATCCCCCAGGCTGTAGTTTGGGCAACTCTGATTGAAAGCAATGTTATGGAGATGGTTATTATGAAGACATATATCTCTCTCTGACTAAAATCCTGTTGCATACCATAGTAAATCACATTATGGTGGGTCTACTGAATCAGTGGGGATTTGGTGAGTCACCTCCTCTTTAAATTCCATTGTTTCAACTTGACCTACTCTAGTTGAAACTTACTACGTTGATGTAAGATGCAATCAGATCCCCATTAATTCAATGGACTGGCTGCAGTTCAATTTGCTTCAGTAAGCAATGGGATGGCAGTCAGAGTGTAATGGTAGCTCCCATTACCACCACACTGAAATCAATAAATGGCACTCTTAGCTAAACAGTGCTCAAGATGTTAGTTAATATCCAGTGTACTGTTAAGTCTTTCATGTTCAGAAATACTCTGCTTATATAATGTGTTTACATATTCCAGGAGGTAGCAGCAACGCAAGCATTTTGCTTGTGGGGCAATTTACATGAGGAGGGACCAGTTCAGGTGGGTGGGTGGGTAGGCAGGTAGCCAAGCAAATCTTATATGCATTCCATGGTTGTTTTGTTTTGTTTTTACAATATGCAAAGCTGCCCTTGCCATGTATGCTTAACACTCATCCACTGCTAGTTCCTGTGCTCTGGAAACAGCTGTAAAATATATATTTGTCACACCAATTTTACATGTTACATTTGTAAATGCACACTGAATCCATGTAAAAGCCAAAGCTTGGGAATGTTATTTTTAAGACCCTCTTTGCATGGATGGCTGGAGGAGTGTAGTTGTGCTCTCAAAACATAGCACTTCCAAAATTCAGAAATGACCAAGTAGAGTTCTTCCCTATGAATGGATAATTCATGCCCTACTATGTGAACTAGCTGCTTCCAAACACACATTTCCCCACATAGTAATAATGACTATTAAGTATCTTTTCATTTATGTCTGGGAGTTCCCCCAATCACTTTCCAGTCTCTTCTCATTGCATCACCTCCTATGTAAATAGACTAATTCTTAGAGACATGCAGATGCCTTCACAATTTATCAGCCAGAGCTTGCAAGTCCAGACAGAAAAACTGTACTCAATACCAGGATGACGAGGAGAAGCAGCATGAAAAAGGTTGTAACCAGAGGATTTGGTTGGGTATTTTTCTATTGCTAGTTCCGAGCAATCAATAATCTCTTACTGCCTCCAGAATCCTTAATATGGGGTACTTTAACACAGGAGTTCTCAACCTTTTCAAGTCTGGATCTGGGTCACGCTCCCTCAAATAGTTGGTGGGCTGGACTGGTGCTCCAGCAACAAATGCCACCGCCGGAATCAGCTGTGGACTCATTTATGGCTGTTGCAAATGCATTTACAACAGCTGTAAATGAGTTTGCGCCTGTCATAAGCATGTTTACAACAACTGTATATGAGTCCATGCATGTCATAAATGTGTTTACGACAGCCTCAAATGAGTCTGTGGCAAATTCCAGCGGTGGCTGCTAGAGTGAGGTCCGGGTTATTTGGTGTTGTGGGCCATAAGTTGAGAACTCCTGCTTTAACATTACTAGGGGATAAGGTGACTTTCTCAGCTGGTTATAAATCCGAGGAATGCAGTGGGTGGGTATTCAGAACCAGTATCCCAAAGATGGGCTTCGCAAGAGCATCTCAGTGGCCAATATGGGAGCAGAATTCTGGACTACCTTAAGCTGTGGATATGAGCCAGTTGAACCCTTATGCTTTCTTGCTCCTGAGGAAATGGATGTGATATAACTGGAGGAAGGCTGTACGTGTGCATCAGTTGATCTTATGAAAATATTGCATACTATTTTCTCCAATGGAGCACTTCTATACCAATACATGAATGAGATGATGGAATACTGGATGGAATCACGGCAAACTAGATCATAGATCATTTTGTTAGGCATAATGTTACAGAAGTAAGTGGAGAATGGTGTACAGGAAAAAGCAAACAAGGGCTGATTTTATGGCTTTATAATCTGCAGGTGACTTGAAATGTAACAGAAGACATTTGCATGGGGTTGATCAGGTGATGCAGAGGTGTTAATTTTCCCCAGGTCAGACCACAAACTAGCTAGGAACTAAAAGGGCCAAATGTTTTGGTCTTTCATCTAAAAAAAAAAAAACACCACACAAATCATTATAGAAAATTTCTGTAAAGGTCAAGTTTGCCATTGCTCAAAAGCCAGTTGTATCTGACTCTAAGGTTTAGTGCTCATTTCTACCTATAGCCAAAGAGTCAGTGCTGTCTGCATTTGCAGACATTTCTGTGGACACGTGGCAGGCCTGCCTAGATGCCGGAGTGCATGGAGCATTGTTTACCTTCCCAACGAAGTGGTACCTATTTATCTACTTGCAATTTCTTGCTTTCCAGCTGCCAAGTTGGCAGGAGCTGGGACAGAGATGGGAGCTCACTCCATCATGTAGTATTTGGGTACTGAACCCCAACCTTCCAGTCTTAAAGCTCAGCATGTTAACCACTAAGCCACTGCAATCCCTAAATTTCTGTAGCTAACCTATATAGAGAACATAATGGAAAAAGGTTTACCCTATTCTATTTTCTATTGTACAAGCTTTCAATAAATTTCAACATGTGTACTTTGTCAAATTAATTTTTCCAACAAAAGAAATCCAACAAAACGGTGTGTCATCCATGTATCACTGAAATGTGAAGCTTCTCTTGGTGTTAATGGCTCAGAATAGATGATTCGTCTAATATCTTTATAAGATGATGAGGCAAGAAATGAAAATAGAGATGGGGACCATTTTATGTGCAACTTCCAAATCATATTCAATGCACTGTGGATAAATTTCAATGCACAAAAGGAAAGAAACAACCCACAAATGAAAACAAAACATCCAGTCTCCACTCTATTTACAGTAAGTGCCAAACTTAGTAAGGAAAAAATAAGATTCACTCCCCTCCAGTATATGAACTTAAATTTCATAGCAACTTTTCTGCCAATAATAACCTTAGGAGTGAACTGTCACCTCCTAAGGGACAGGAAAGACAACACCAAACTGGTTAGGTATTTTGCATAAATACTTATAAAAGTGTCAAAAAAAACTTATAGCCACTTCAAATTTATTTCTTTGGCACTTGAACTGCTAAAGGATCAGGGAGGAGGAGGAAAGGGTAAGTGAACTCTGTGTTTATAGGACTTTTGCCACCCACAGTCAAGTAACAAAGTAAATATAAGCCAAAAGACCGCAAAGATGGGCTCCAGTCCAAAGACATTTTAGGTTTAGAACAATAAATACCTTCTAATCAGGTACCTGGAAAGAGCCAAGATAGTTTCCCCAGAACTGTACCTGTGCACAGTTTCAATCAAAGTAGCAGTGGCTCATTTTTATGACATTTTTAGAAAGTGGGCAAAGTGTCAGATCCTGATTTATTAACTGATATTGGAGCAAAGCTCCTGTGTTTAAATATAATAGGGAACCCCAGTTTAATGAACACCAAGAATTAGTGCAGGAGTCAGTTTCTAGTACATGGAAGGAAGGGGTAGAATAAGGACATGGCTACAACACATATATGGTCATAGCTGATAAAGGTATGGATGAATGTCTGAACACAGCCTATCAGTGTGGGTTTGCAGTGTTAGAAGTCCATAATACATTGGTTAAAGGTTGTAGGAGAAGATGAGACTTTCTGGAAAAGACAATAATGCTCAGAAAAGTTGGGGGGGAAAGAGAGGGACTGTTTCAATAAAGGAAATAACCTTTTCGATGGCAAAACCACCACCTTTAGATGAACAACAGGTTCTTTTGGAGATCATAAATTCATAGCCTTGCCATAAGTCAGGACCAACCTGACAGCACAAATGAACAACAGAATTAGGAGGATTTTTGGTGAACACAAAAACCAGTCAAAATATTGTGTTATAGTTCAGTGTGCCTAAGAATCAGAATTCCTGAGTGGGCTATACAAATGAAGGAGTATGGCTATACAGATAAGTGCAGTTGAGATTCCTCATATAAGATATGACCTGGAGAAGGAAGTAAGATTGTCCTACTTCTGTACTTTTCCCCATGTAAGTAAATAGTTCTAATGAGAAAGTGTGTTCTACCAGGGAACACTAGATAAAGCTGGTTCACACCAGCTGGCCAGAACTGGTAGTAACTTTTCCCAGTGTCCCGAAGAACCAGTAGCAGCTTTTGGGGGGAACCACCTTCAGGGCTTACCTTTTTACTGGTTCCCCAACTGCGCATGTGCACCAAGCTTGGCATGTATGCACGGCCTCCTTGCTGTCCTCCCAAGTGGGGAGGAGGAAGAGAAGCTGCTAGCCTGAAGCTCCCTGTAGCCTGCTCCCCAGTGTAAGTGACTCACCTTTGGATGTGGTGTGTCTGTGTGTATTTTAATGTGTATTTAATACCTTTACCTATATTGACGTACTATCACAGTTCCTAAAAAGGCCTGGCAGCTGGCAGGCCTGGCTTGGGGTTTTTAAGCAAAGTCTTGGAGTTACCTCATCAATAAGCTACACCTGTGCTGTTCCAATTGCTGTTCCAATTGGCTAACCCTTAAGGAGGTACAGCTGTTTTACATTTACATTAAGGCATATTATCCTGGAGAACTGGTTAGGCAAAGACTTAGTACCTAACTTCTTTAACTGTTGAAAAGTTGAAAAGTGCCAAAATGAACCCATCTTGTGGTGAGATCATTCTGTAGTTCCATCTGACCTAGTGTGAGAAAGATTAGCAAGAATAAGCTTTAAGCTCTGGTTTAAAAGCTCTGGTTGATTTGTGTTTGGGGTGGGTGGGTGGGTGTATTTTAATGTATTTTTTAATTTTATTTATTTATTTAATTTATTTATGGGTTTGTGTTGTGGGTGGGTTGAGGGGTGAGTTAGTGAGTGTGTGTGTGTGTGCTTATTTTTATTTTATTATTATTATTTATTTATTCTTTGGCCCCACCCACAATGTCATGATGTCATGACATTAGCTCCACCCACACTGTGATGACATCACGGTGGGGTAGTAAAATTTTTGACATCCCACCACTGGATAAAGGCAAAGACTTCATTTCACCTCTGATTTTGTTCAGTGTAGATTCCATGTAGGCATGCATTGTGTTCATTACAGAGACACTAGATGAATCAAGAACCAGCTTTTCAAATACACAATAACTATGACTGTTTATTTTGCTAGTAATCTATTTGGTGTCATTGCACCTTTCACATTTTCAAATGTGCTGTATTCTATGATCCTATATTTTTGCACAAAAAAACTCTGTAGTGCCACTTATCTCATATTTTGTTGGCACCCTGCTTGATAGTACAGTACAACACAATTCTAAGTATTTACTTGCCAGCAAAGTAGCCCTTAGTATTAGGCTGTAACACAGTAATGCACCAGCTGCTTTGCAAAACACTGAATCCTCTGAATAATCCAGGCAGTTCATCCTGTTATGGTAGGGTGCTGTGGTGGCTCAATGGTTAACATGCTTGTCTTATTAGCTGGAAGGCTGGCAAGTCAGCAGTTCGAGACCTGGGTAGTGCATGATGGTATGAGTGCCTGTCTCTGTCCCAGCTCCTGCCAACCTAGCAGTTCAAAAGCAAGAAATTGCAAGTAGACAAATAGGGACCACTTCAGTGGGAAATTTTTTTGGGGGACATCAAAGGAGCCTTATTTGGGCGTCCCCTGAGCAGACTTTCTCCAGCAAAAATCCTTTCAACCCAGAATAATTTCTGACATATAACTACTGCTACTACAACTACAACTACAACTACTACTACTACTACTAGTAGTAGTAGTTATGGTAGTTATGTACTAAAGCTTTGATCAATCCGAAACAATTGAGAGTAAGCTTAAAAGTGTGTATATTCCACTGAAATTAATTTTGCTCATGTTTTAAAGCATGTGTTTAATTCATACTGATTTTGAAGCAGGAGTTGCTTAAGAGAACGTTGTTTTCTTTGGTATGAATGCAAAGAACTGACTGGCACAGAGACACTCCATTAGTGTAGCAGTCCTACTGAATAAGTTGCTGAATTTTGTGATGTGTGCTTTTCACTCACTATTTATAAGCATATGTACATGGGCAAACTTACACTAAGCAGTATGCAAAAACATTAGTGGAAGAGAACTGTCCAACCATATACAAGCCAAATTCAGAGATTATTTTTCTTAGAATTATTCAGTGACATCAAGACCCATGATACATTCCTTCGAGATTAAGGGTAACTGAGAACTGTTACAAAAAGTACAGTTAAACTTGACTAAGTCTGCTTTGAATTATTAGCACAGCTTAATGTGGCACTAATAGATAACTTATTTAGATATCCACAGATGAGATGAATGGAAAATCGGAGTGAAGGTATCAGCCTGGGCTGGGGGCTTAAAAGCTCCAACGGAGGGAGGACTTTTCCCCTCCCAAGAACACCTGCAGCCAGGCAGAGAGGCTGCCTCAGCGTCCAGCCCAGAGACTCTTTCCACCTGTCACCGGGGGCTCCGCCTGGGCTGCCCTCGCTCCCGCCACCGCCACCAGAGGCTCCTGAAGCCGGCCCGGCTTGCTGATGAGGAGCAGGAACACCTGGGCGGCAGGGCGGGAGCTTTAAAACTCGGACAGTTTTGTCATCCTCGCCGGCGCCACCAACAGAGGCTCCTGGAGCCGGCCAAAACAGATAGATATTGTTAAATCGATTACTGTGTAATTTTTGTATTGGGTAGTGATTGTATTGTAATTATATTGTTTATTGTCTATTCTGTACTGGGTATTGTTTATGGATGGTATTCTGATTATATTGTGTTTATATTTATTTTATTGTACTATATTTTATGATACTGTGATATTGTATTATTGAACTGTTACATTGTATTTTATTATATGTTGTAAGCCGCCCTGAGTTGGTTTTCACCAAGTAGGGCGGCATATAAATCGAAATGAATGAATGAATGAATGAATGAACAACGAAACAAAACCAAGAGATAAAAGACTGTGGCACCTTAAAGGCTAACTGCCTTAATTAAATGTGAGCTTCTACTGATTAGATCCATTTAGGTATAAGAATAAAATGGTACAGATATCAAAAGATGTATTCCTTATCTTTGAAAACAAGTAAAGTTTGCAGGAAGTGCCCTAGTACCAATGAAGACTACACTCAGTAGCGTAGGGCGGGTTTCAGTTGCCTGGGGCTGCAGGCCAAACTTGCCACCCCCACCTGGCTGCCCCCCCCCCAGTAGTAAAGTCCTACCTTTGGGCTTCACCAGGCTAGGAGGCAGGGCAGCCGTGCGCCTGGGAATCTGATGGTGTGGGGCAGTGCGGCGCAGGCCCAGCAGGAAGCCAATCCTCAGGGTCCCAGGCACTTGGCCACCCCACCTCTGAGCCCAGCAGTGGCAGCTCAGCCGCCTTTGGTGGCAGCGGTGCCTAGGAAGCCAGTAAGCGAGGCTGGTGGTCTCGGTGGAGCAACGGCCAGAGCAGTACCAGCCAGACCTTTCCTGGGGGGGGGGGGAGGTCCTCGGCCTGGCTGGCGCTGCTCCAGCCATGGGCACTGGGCTGCAACGACCACTGGCCTTGCCCCTCTGGGTGCTACTGCTGCCGAAGGCAGATGAGCTGCCACTGCTGGGCTAGGAGGTGGGGCGGGCTCACCACTGGGCCCACACCCCGCCGCCCCAGACCCTCACCCACACCGTCAGGGTCCCAGGCACGCGGCCACCCCACCTCCTATTCCGGCAATGCCAGCAGCACCCAGGAAGGCGGGAAGCAAGGCCAGCGTTCGTTGCGGCCCAGTGGCCAGAGCAGCGCCGGCCAGGTGTTGCAGGGTGGTGGTCCTCTGCCTGGCAGGTGATGGGTCATGGTGACTGCTGGCCTCACTTCCCGCCTTCCTAGGCGCTGCTATCGGACTAGGAGGCGAGGCAGCCATGTGCCTGGGAACCTGATGGTGGGCTCTCTGCTAGGACTGTGCTGTGCCGCCCCACCCCGGCAGGCGGTAAGGAGGGGCACCTGGGGAGGAGGGGGAGTGGAACCCCCTGGCCTCCACTGCGCTGTCAGGCCTGCACCTTCTGGGGTGGGACCCAGGGCACCAGTGGTAGCAGAGTGTCCTGGTGCCTGCCCCAGCTGCCAGAAGTCCGGGGCAGTGGCATCACTACCCCCTGCAAAGTGACACCCAGGGCAGGCTGCCCCCTCGCCCCCCCTCGCTACGCCTAGCTACACTTAAGCTGTTATCAGCAGTTTCCGAAACAGGCTTTTCATTAGGAAGTTGGCAGGGAGAGAAAATTTGTCTCCAAGTCTTCCATATTGCTGTTTATATAACTAAAGCATGCTTATTAATGAAGTTCATGAAATTAATGTCACATCTAGGCCTTGAAGTTACAGCAAGTACTGTAAATGAACTCAAACTGGCAGTATCTTTTTTTTGTGGGGTAGCATATACCTGTATGTTGTTTCAACAGGGGAAAGTGCAAATTCCTTCAGATTTTGAAGCTATCCTTGTCCTGCTGCCAATTCTGATTTACTAGTGATAAACAAACAAGATACTGCTTGTGAGCTTGCTAAAAGCCATCAAAATTAAGGATGATACTTTAAGATGACTGATTGCAATTCACATCTATAGGCATACAGCAGTACAGTACAGTACTTGTATTAAAACAAATGGAGCTACAGAGAAATAAAAGCAGCATGAAATGTGGATTTAGACAACAACAGCATAAACTGAAAAAATACCTTTCAATTTTGTGTATCAAGTAGCCATGCATGAAATTGAATTGAAATGTAATGCTTTGAATTTAAAGACAATGGGATCAAGCCAGTTAACTGTTCATTCCCGTGTTCCGTTGAAAGCAATCGATTGGATTTAGTTGTGAGAAGCTTCAGTTCCATTTATTTCAGCGAAGGCTTACCAAACTGCAAAATGGGAAATACGCTGCCGGATGAATTCGCGTTGGGGGCCACACCCAGCCCCCGGGCCTTAATTTGGGCACCACTGCATTAGAGAGTAAGCTCACTTGAACACAATGGTACTGCTTCGTGAGGAAACATGCATATGATCAGACTTCAAGGGATGCAGCATCAAATCTAGTACTAATTGTGAATACAGCAATTTAACCTATGATGCCCCATTTCTCCTAACTGGGCTTAAATACAAAATGGCATCTTTACATTAAAAGTTGAGCACAGGAACAGTTCAATCGTGAACTTCTCACAAAAATGAGTTTTGTTTCCAAACCACAGCAGCATTTTAATTAGTTTTCTAGCACTCCAATTTAATATTGGACTTTCCCTAACTAAGTGGCTTATTTCTGGGATTAATGTGGAACAGTGGATGACTCAACAGACCAGGCCTAAAAGAGCAGTAACTAATTATCTAACCACAGACCAAAAAAAAAAAAAACCACCCCTCACTGCTAAGTAGATATTTAGGATCCTAAGAGATTAGCTCCTTTGGTGGTTTAGATTCTAGTGACTTTTATTCTCAGCAAGAATGATTAAAGAATTATATCAGGGTTGGGAGACCTTTACTTAGAAACAATTATACAGTATTGTACAAAAATATATCATCACTATTTGTTCTCTAACTGAAGGCTACTACAGAGTTAACACTGCCCATGTTTCAGCTACTTCAACCTACAATTACTCCAATTAGGATATATTTTTAGTGACTTACTAATAGCTTGCTGAAAATAACTTACTAACTGCCATGGTCAACAGTACATTAACCATTTATTCAGTTAAGCTTGTGGATTGATGTATAACAGAGAAATAGGCACAGACATTTAAAAAAATGTATGAAAGTAAACCACCATCTCTTGGTAAAGACACTGTAACCAGCCTACAAAATCTGTGAAACTATATTTCACAAATGAAACTTCTGAGCCCCTGTGACTCAAATTTCAAAGCTACTAATGTTTACTAATGGTGGTGGAGGGCCTAACTAAGGCACTGGGTAAGATGGAGACTTGTTAAAAGAACTGAACCCTGTAGATAGGAATAAATAATTTCCACAGCCAACAGAACAGAACACAAGAGCTATTCACTTAACTGGCAACAAACAGAGAAGAAACATGAAGACCATCTCATTGTGCTCAAGGGGCTGCGGTGGCTTAGTGGTTAAGAAGCTTGCCTTGTTAGCTGGAAGGCTGGCAATTCGGCAGTTCGAGACCCAGGTACTGCATGATGGATTGAGCACCAGTCTCTGTCCCAGCTCTTGGGGGCATGAAAGGAGCCTCGTTTGGGCGTTCCCTGAGTGAAGTTTCTTCTGCAAAAATCCATTCAACCCAGAATAATTTCTGACACAAAATTATTATTGTTGTGCAATAGATAGTTAAGTTATGGACCCACAAAGAGATGTTATATCTGTCAATGTCAGTGAATGCACAGTAAAACCTCAGATAACACTAAAACCTGGTTCCACAAGTCTTGGTGTTATACGATTTTTAGTGTTATCCGATGCATGTTAAAATCCTATGGGATCCATAGAGATACATTGTAACCACACAGGCTTTAGCAGTTGTTATCCGATGCATCCCATAGGATCTTAATGTTATCCGATGCAATTCTTCCCCCCAGATTGCTTAATGTTATGCGATTTTAGTGTTATTCGATACTAATGTTATCTGAGGTATTACTGTAGTGATCAATGTCATTTTAGGACATGGAAGCAAGGAGTCCTAACTTCCACTTGGCCATGAAACCAACCATTTCTTCTTTCACCAGTCTCTCTCTCTCTTAGCAACATGATTGTGATGATAAAGCAGGAGGCAGGGGAGAAATGATAGGGGAAATGCAACTAAAACAAAGAGAAATAGTGGGACCTCCATGTTCAGAAAGAGCATATCTCTGACAATGAGATACTTAAGTCGAACTATAGATTAGGGGTTCTCAGCCTTTTAAACCCGTGGGCTGCTCATGCCTCCTCAGACAGCTGAGTGGGCTGGACTGATGGTGCCCTCCACTGTAAACACTGCTGTAAAACAAGTCTGTGGCTGTTGTAAATGCATTTACAACAGCCATGGGAACATTTATGGTTGCCAGAAACACGTCTGCTTCCACTTCTGGTTGCAGTGGTGTGAGCCACAGGAAATGGTGCTGTGGGCTGGAGCCGGCCCATGGGTTGTAGGTTGAGAACCTCTGCCAAAGGTGGTATTGATTCTGAATGGATATTGATCTAGACCAGTGTTTCCCAATGTGGGATCCATGTCGTACAGAGGGAGACTTCAATTCCAAGAAGCCTAAGTCAGTACATTGGCTTATCAGTGCTTTGGGGAATTGACTCAGGCTTCTGGGCACTGGAGTCCAAAGACCAAAGGTTGGCAAACACTGGTCTAGACAGATTCATCCACTCAGGTTTCCTGCCTAGTCCTTCTCAACCAAACTAGGTACAAGACCTACTGAAAGGAGAGGTAGGAGGGCATATATTTCACAGTTAGCATACTGAAATCAATGTTATGTTTCATCATGGGCCATGGCAACTCTAATAGGGTTTTCAAGCTATGTGAGATGTTCAAAAAGTGGCTTGCCACTGTCCTCCCCCAGCCACCTCACGAGTTCCCATGTTTGAGCAGGGATATGAATACAGCTCTCCTAAACTCTGGTCTGACACTCTATCGACTGCACCACCTGAAGTCTTGGTTGAAATCAACAGGCTTACATTATATTACCTCCTCCTCTTAATTACAATCTGGGAAGAAATTTTGTTTTGCTTTCTAAAAAGTAGCCTGCTACATCAATCTTCTTGAACACAATTAATTGAAAGAAAATGTCACCAAAATCAATTAAAAGTTAGTCCTAATTATTGGACAACACCCAGAGAAAGTCAGATGACTGAAACCACACTGAAACCAACAAGATTTATACAGCTAAATCATAATAATCTTCATGTTGAAGTCCATGTAATTTACTCCCAAGTAAACATGTGCAAGATCAAGTCACCAAATAGCTCGGTCAATTATATTTCAGTTTGTCTAAAAATGCAGCTAATTTTCTCTGGTTTATGTCCACTGGATGTTGAATTGGGATGCCATTCAAACATTACCCATCCATGTCATTTCGTCAGGGGAGTCACGGTATATTTACACTGTGGCTTTTAGGTATGTGCCCAGGAATAGACTTTTCCGAAGTTTGTTCATGTAACAACTTTTGGAAAAACTCTCTATGGTGGTTGAGACAAGTGCAAGCTGTGGTCGCTTGATCCATCTGTCAAATAATTCACCAAATCCCTACAGATTTTTCTGGAGCAGAAGCAAGACAGACCCATTTCCTGATGTCTCAATGAACTCTTATCCTTCATTGAACATTATCATGTATGATTTGGCTTTAATCTACAAAATAGTTTTTTAAGAGAGAGAGAGAACACTGTTGGTGGCAGGGGAATGTCTGGCAAGTAATAATTTTTCTCATACTGCTTTTACACAGAGAAATAGCATTTGCTAACTCTTGAAGCTCTGCATTTTAAAATTAAAGCCCAAAACCATCATTTGTTTTCAAATAAGGAAACATGCTCAGAATTACTCAGTACTATGCAATTTTTTAAAGCCAGCTAGGAAGTCTTTAACAGGACCCTGGACAGACAGCCTTGGAAAATCTCCAAAGAGAAAAGAGAGAGAGAGACTAGAGAGAACCTCAAACTATCTGTGTAAACAAGAAGTGTTTATGCATGTCACTCTGCCTCATTTTGCTTTTGGTCCTCCTCTTTCCAGAAACAAATAATAAAATCCCCCACTCTCTTCTCCCACGAAGTATGTAGGCTTGCTGCAATTTAAAGCATAAACCCATCCACTTTGTTCATGCAACAGGTATGAGACAATCATGAGGCTGAAAACCCTCAACCCGATTCGCTACATAAAGGAAGGTCTCCTTTTTCTGCTTGTTGGCTAGCTTCGGATGTAAAACGGATCTTGAAGCAGGGTGTCCTTCACTCTTTTTAAAAAATTAGTAAATCTTTCTTTTCATCCCTCAACGCACAGGTTGGCTTTAAAAGCAAAGCCGTGTGGGCAAGAAATCACCCGTGTTACATTTTGATGCGCTTTAACCGACTGCAGTGGCTCAAGTGGCTAAGACGCTGACTGGAAGGCCAGCAGTTCGATATTCGAATACTGCAGAACGGAATGAGATCTCGTCTCTGTCTCAGCTCCTACCAACCTAGCAGTTCGAAAGCAAGAAATTGCAAGTAGATAAATAGGGACCACTTCGGTGGGAAGGTAAACAGCGTTCAGTGCGCTCGGGTGTCTAGTCATGTCTTCCACATGACCACGGAAACGTCTGAAAAATTAGACAGCGCTGGCTTTTCAGCTATGAAACAGAGATGAGCGCTGAACCCTAGAGTCGGATACGACTGGCTTTCGAGCAAGGGTGACCAGCTCACTCCGGCAGGATCGACAAGGGAGCGCTGAGCCTGTCACTCTCTGGATCGCTGATGTGCGAACCTAGCCCGCGCAACCAGGCGAGCGCAATGCCGTCCAGCCAGGTGGGATTCCCTTCCCTCCCCGGGAATCCTACTCGCTGCTCCCGGGTGTAAAACGCCCACGCCCCCCAACCTGGGATTCTGCACTACCCCTTCTTTTCACCCCCAACTACATTCCTGGCCACCATCAGAAGGCGCCTCCTCGAAGATTGTGGTCTTTTTGAACCACAATCGGGGCATTCCCTGGTCAACGGCTACTTTGTTGTGCCGGCTGCTCTTTCTCACACTAGGTCAGGCGAAAGAAACTACGGAATGAATCCACCCCAAAGAGGACTTCGTCTTTGGCAGTTTCAAGTCTGACCTAGACACGAAAGAAAATTATATATACAGTATCTATAGTTTGAAGTGGTAGCCGTATTAAGACTATGCAAGCATATCAGAGTGTAAACAAAACAACACACACACACAAGACAAAAAACGTTGTGGCACCTTAAAGATTAAGTCTTGTATTTTAATGTGAGCTTTCGTGGATCAAGTCCACGAAATGTCTATCAAAGTGGACTTGATCCACGAAAGCTCACAGTAAAAATATATCAGTTAGTCTTTAAAGTGCTGCAGTGTTTTTATTTTATTTTTTGGTTTCTGATCCTGTATTCGTTAAAATACAGGACTTTGTCTTTGAGGTGCCACAACGTGTTTTTTTTTTTTTTGTCTTTGTTGTTTTGTTTACTTTCTGATACGAAAGAAAAAGAAGATCGGGCAGGTGTGAATACATGGCATCCCGGACGGACCACGAGGCGATCCCTAAACTGCCTCGGCACCGCGCAGCCTTTCAGCCGGCAGGAAGGGGCGCCTGGATCGCTGGCTCCGCTCGCCGCCTTCCTTGGGCGCTTCGTCCCGCGGCGCGCCCACCTGCCCGCCGCCTTTCCCCCTCGCCCGCCGCCGAAGCTCACCTGCCGGCAGCGCTCGGAAGCTCCGCACCGTGTTGCCCTGGCGGAGAGGCAGGAGCCGGGGAGCGCCGGACCCCGCCGCCGCCGCCGCCGCCTTCTCCTCCTCCGCCGGGCCGCCGCGGTACCTGTCGTAGAGCCGGAGCATGTGTTCCGAGACCTGGTCTCCGGCAGAGGCGCCCCTGACGACGGGAGCCGCGGCGGTGCGTTTCCCGCCCGAGGCGCCTGGGCGCTCCCGGGCCGGCTCTCCGGGCGCCCCCACCAGGTGCCACCAGGTCAGGCAGAGGCAGAGGAGGCGGAGGGCGCGGGGGGAGCCCGCCATGCTGCTCCCTCGCCCACCTTCCCCGGACCTAAGGCGGCCGCCGCCCCAGGTCGTCTCCTGAGGTAAAAAAACAACACCACACAGACACCCCAAAACCCACGCGAAGCGCGCGAGTCCGCGGGAAAGACGTGAAGGACCGGGCTGGGAGGGGGGGGAAATACCCCACACAACCTCCCCGCCTTAGCAGGTGGGCGCCCGTCAGGGAGGGCGAAGAAAAGCGGACGCGGCTTGGCGCTGGCTAAGGTGGCGCTTCAGGTGGGGCGGGAAGCCCGGGAGAGGGTCTGAGGGCGGCCAAGAGGCGCCCCCCCCCCGCGTGTGGGGTGCCCAGGCGTCGGCGTCGGCAAGAGCTGCTCTCGGAGGTTCCTCTCACTCCTGCCTGCCTGGAGTGAGGCAGGCGCCGCTCCGGGCTGAGTTTTGTAGGACGGCTGTGTGTGTGTGTGTGTGTGTGTGTGCGTGCGCGCGCGCGCGCGCGGAGAAAGTCCCCCGCGTTGGGTAATAGGCAGCCAATCGGGCCGCCTTCTCGCCTGGTCGCGCGAACCGGCTGTGTTTGGGGGGGGGGGGGGGGAGAGACAGTGGAAGGGTGGGTGTGGAACGACGTCCTCTCCACCCCTTAGGAAAGCCTGACATGTACAGTGTGCTGCTGAAGGATCGTGGCCCTTGGCCACAGGGGGAGAGGAGCGCAGAGACTGAGAGGAGGAAAGCCTCCCTCCCCTCACTACTTGCCTGATTGATTGATTAATTAATTCGGGGTTATTATTGAGACCCACCCCCACACCCCACCCCACATCAAGCAAGTGAGGATTTCCGTGAAATCTGCTTTCCTTATCTGAGACCAGATACAAACCTACACCAGGTGAGGAAAGACAGTATACCCTCTGGTGGGTATTGCTCCACCTAAGATAAGAAGAAAAGCAGACAACAAGAGAACTAAGGAAAAGAATTACTCTTGACATCCTCTGAATGGGAATGAACCTCAAGTCTGCTGACTCAGACCCAGGAGAGAAGCAGCAGCAGACACTGAGAGAACTAAGCAAGAAAAGGATCCTCGGACATTATCTGAAATGGATAGGAGCAGTGGTGGGCAGCAACAGGTTCACACACCCCTGGGAGCCCCCCCCCCCCAATTAAGTGGCCTCTGGGCAGGGGAGTGGCGAAATTTGGATGGCCTTCCTGCAGGGGGAAGTACTGAAATTGGGTGGCCATGCCCACCTCCCTGCCCTGCCCTGCAAGTGGTTCAAAGTCTCCCTTGCTCAAAAGCTAGTCATATCCGACTCTAAGGTGCACTGCTCATCTCCATTTACAGCCAAAGAGCCAGAGCTGCCTGTGTTTGCAGATGTATACATGACCATAAGGCAGGCATAACTAGATTGCCCATGATGTAGGCTCCACCCACGATGTAGGCTCCACCCATGACATAGGCTCTGGTCAGTGTGGTAGCGAAACTTTTTGCTGGCCACAACTGGATATGAGCCTCAGCTCCAGGAAGAGCTCTTTTGTAAGAACAAATATTCTTGAGGGTATGCAAGAGCAAAATCAAATTTGAAGACGGATAGAAAGAGCTCAATGGACAAGGAATAACATTAAAGGAGGATATAGCTGTGGAACTCAATCTCCCCTACATCACTTGGAGGACCCTGAATAGGTTGAGGGTTGGAGTGCCTAAATGTAAGACCAATATACTCAAGTGAGGATCACTGGCAGATAACAACACACTGTGTGAAAGTGGAGAGATACAGAATCCAGATCATCTGCTTGTCTGCCAGTTACTACCAGAGACATATACTGATGAGGACTTAAGTTTGGCCAATGACAAAGCCAAGAAAGTGGCTTCATTTTGGCAGTCCTAGGTTTGATCTGGACATGAACGAAAAAGAATCTGCAAGCAGTGAGATCCTGGCAAAGGATCTCTCTTGCCAGTGATCTTTGGAATCTACTCTGAACAGCAATAGCAAATCTTCTTAACACATCACCCCAGAACACTCTCTGGGTGGTTCACAAGATCATTATCATTTTGCCCTCAACAAGCTGGATACTAAATAGCTGAACAGTTGGAAATGAATCAGGGTACTTAAATCACTTTTTCAAATTTTATTTATGTTCCCAGCTATATGTTGGGTGTATATCCTCCTTCCCTGTACCCAGATTTTAATTGAAGCACTCCTGCCGTATAATACAGACACTTTTCTTGAAATGAGCCTTAGGATTAGACTGTATCCATCTACTTGAGTGTGATTTTAAAAATGGAAGTGATCCACTCTGTGTGTGTCTCCACTTGCTTGGTAGGGAAATTTAGAAATGAGGATGTGGTGGAAAGTGCCCTTTCATAACTGTGTGTGTGGAACTGCTAATTCTGGTGTTTTAAATTATTCACTTACTCTTTACAAGGTAGTCTTGCTAGGTTATCCTGCTATGGTAATAGAGTAGACCATACTGCCAGCAACTCAACACCAATCGTCAGGTGTCAGTTAATTAACCTGACAACCCTGAAGACCAACAGCCTTGGGTGGTGAACTCCATAGGGAGGGGTGATGGTCCCCAAGTGGATTAAATCCCACTTGAATCCACCTTGATGGAGGGCAGCAGCTTCATCAATACTGGCCTGGGGCTGAAGAGGAGTTGGTGTGCCAAAAGGACTCAGGACCAGAAAGTGACTTACGGAACTGGACTAATGGTATGAGTGTCACACTTAAATGCAGAATGATGGAAGGTAATTACATTAACATAATCTTCATGGTTGATCACTATGACAATAGCCAATATTCAGAATCAGATATAGCACAAGAAGAACTCTTTACAACCATCTTGTAGAATAGGATTACCTTGGATAATTTGCAGTCGTTATTCAGCGAGGAATCCACACATTGGTAGACATCTCTGCAATGACATTCCACACATGAAAATAGACTTGAAAAATCAAGTTCATTTACATGCAGCTTTTTAAGACATTTGGATATCACATCACCCACTGGCAAGGCGGACCATGAATGTGTCTCCTGTAGAGCCAACGCTCAGAAGGGGGAACCTTGCTGAGACCACTTACAGTGGAACCTCGGATAACATAAAAATCGCATAACAAAAGGAAATTCATAGAAAATAGTGGCTCAGTTTAAGGACTCCCCACCCCCATTAATTGGTTTTCAATCCATTCCTATGGAAAACCACGTTTCATTTAGCATATTTTGGTTTTCAGTGCATTCCTATGGAAAATTTGATTTAAGTAATTTTTGCTTTAAGAAATGTTCCGGAGAACGCATGAATTATGTTAACCAAGGTTTTACTGTACTACATTCATCATTAATGAGAGTTTTGAGGAGAGGATTCCTTAGGGCAGTGATGGTGAACCTTGGTAATCCAGCTGTTCTTGAACTTCAATTCCCAGAAGACCTGATCAGCAGGAGTGCTGAGCTGGGCTTTTGGTAGCTGAAGCCCAAGAACACCTGGAGTGCCAAGATTTGCCACCACTGGCCTAGGGTCACCCACCTTTATCCTCTGTAGAACAGAGGGAAAACTTTGAAATATTGGAAAGTGAAGTTGCTGGTGACATATAGTACAAGCAGTTCCCCCTTTACAAAGTGTCATTTTTCTCTTCCCATTGCTGAACAGAACCTCCTGGATGGCTCTTGTTTTAATAGATGGTACCTGTGGGAAGCTGGAGACCAGGTGACTTTTGAAAACAAATATAACCTGCATCACCTCCCCTTGCTCAGTCTTGCTTTGCCTCCCCTTTGCAAAATGAGGCAGTTTCTGACTCACTCAAATGGCAACAAATGAGCCACTTATTCCAGAAGGTTTTTTTTAACAGAAAAAAAGGAAGGAAGGAAATTTTGCTCTGTGGTCTTAGTAAAATAAAACAGCAAAATTGGGCAACACCTTTACCGAACCACCAAAAAACTTTTTCAAGAGGTGACCTTTCAAGTTCTTCATAAACTTATATGAAATCATGCCAATACACTGGTTTCAAATAGATTTAACTTTTGCAGTACATATATAGCCAGAGCTAATACTGTGTAAGAAATAGGGGTGTATTTTCTTTCCTATTGCATCCACCTATATTTTCTCATCGTGGGATTTGATTGCAATAATGTTAATCAGCAGCCAGTCTTTTGCTGTGCCTGCAGAACCAAAATGTTCTAAGTTATGAAATATATACAGAATGTTGTCTGGGATCATTTTATATAGGCAAAATATTTCCTACACTATAATTATCATATTTATTTATTTATTATTTGTATATTTACTTTTTAATTAGAAAAGCTTCTTAATTTTCTTCCTGGGCATATTTAGCTATGCTTACATTACATTTCTCGGAGATCTCTCTGATGTCAGCTTTTGTGAGGAAAAAATTGTTCAACAGTTACATCTCACCCAAACTTTGAGATGAAGTCAGGTAAGGGTGTACATATCTTGGTGTGTGAGAGAGAGAGGGGGGGGAAGGAAGATGGAGGGAGAGTCAGTGAATCAGTCAGACTGTGTGTAAGGATAAGGGGGGGGAAGTAAGTGCAAACATGTTATGGGGTTAGGTGAAGATTGAGGAATAATGTTGCCTCTGAGGGATGTCGAAATTATAAAATGCTAACTCATGGGTTCCCAACCTAAGGCTCATGGGCCATATCTGGCCTGTGGTGCCATTTCATGTGGCCTGGCCACCTCGCCAAGAGCACTCAAAAAACAAAATGGCAGCCCATTTGAAGCTGTTGGGACAAAATGGCCACCCCTACCGTGTAGGCAAGGCAAAACGGTCATCCAGCCCTCAAAGCTGACGGAGAGAGTGTGACCCAGCCCACGGCTTAAAAAGATTGGGAACCCCTGTGCTAAATGATTTGCATTCTTAGGAAGGATTGTCCTAACTAGGATGATGAATTTTGTCAACAGTGGCCACAATCTTGTTAGTTGTGCTTGCCAACATAACTAACTCAGCATTAATCTTAGTGGTGATTTGCCAATACAGGACAGTGAAACCTCGCTTAGCGAGCAACTCGCTTAGCGAAAAACTCGCTTAACAAGCGGGTTTTTCAAAAAGCAAGCAGCCTCACAGAACGAATTAAATTTGTTATGTGATGTATGACTGTAGTTAAGTGGTCAGCATGGACATTTGCTCTTACCTAGCATGCAACAGCAAATTATTTATTTATTTACATTTTTATATTGCCCTTCTCACCGGGGCGACCCAGGGCGGTTTACAACATCATAAAAGCATAACACAACACAACCTAAACCCATTATTAAAAACTTCAAAATTACAATTATAAAATTTGAAAAGTTTTTAAAATTTATAAAAATCAACAGGTCCCAATAATAATTAAAAAGTTAAAAACAACTTAAAGATAAAAGATTAAAAGACCGGGGGGGGGGGGAGCTCAAACAAGCCAGCGAACTGGGGTCATGGTACCACCAAGACTCCATACCTGTCCCGCCAGCCATGTTTTTAAGTTCTTCCTAAAAGACAGCAAGTCCATCTGTAGACGTAGCTCAGTTGGTAGGAGGTTCCATAGGGCCGGAGTGGACACAGAGAAGGCCCTCCTTCTAGTGCCAGAGAGATGTGCCTCCCTGGCCAATGGAACAACCAGAGAGCCTCTCCGGTCCGCTCTGGTGGGACGGACAGATGTTCTTGGGGTGATGCGGTTTCTTAAGTATCCTGGCCCACTACCATATAGGGCTGCACTGGCATTTTAGCTTGTGACAATTTGCTGTTGAGATTTAGCCAGCTGAATGATGCTGGTGCAAATATGTACGATGCTAGCCACATGCCTTTTTTCTTTTTGTCAGAGCTCTTAAGTTGCCGCCAAGTAATAAATTTCCCTTCAAAATGTCCCATAGTTAATAGTTGTACTCAGTTCTTGAAAGCTCAAGGCTGTTGCTTCTTTCAACTTTTCCTAGCACAATTATTCTTTCCAACATGTCCTTCTTGTGATATGCTCATAAATTTAACTGCCTCAATTTCATCATTTTTGCTTCTTGAGAAACTTTAACCTTGATTTAATCTAGGACCCATTTATTTGCCTTCCTGGAATTTCACGGTATCAGCAAAACTCTCATCCAATGCCATGTTTTGATGAATTAATTTTCCCATGTTGGCATTCTTCACTGTTTAGCTTTCACATCCATGCATAGTAGCTGAGAACAAAATAGTGTGAATGATCTTTACCTTCATCTCCCATGAAATACACTTACACTTAATACTTCCCTATTCTTTTCAGAACTTGGAAACATCACTTTCTTTTCAACTACAAATCCCAGCTATGCTCCATGTGAAGAAAAAAACTATTTACAAGCTCTGGATTTTATAGAAGCTGACTGTATTTCGGGGCTCAGAAATGCAAATAAACAATAAAGTATATATCTACTTAAACATATACATTGAATCCACACATCCTCTATACTGGCCTCCACCTAAGATTACCAGATGCAGGGAAAGGAGAAGGTCCTTTTACCTTTTAGAGTTGATTACAAGAGTTAATTTCAGAAGGTGCAGCTTTTAATCCAAGCTACTTCTGCTGAAATCTCCTTCATACAACTATTAGAGGTCCAAGAACCCTATTCTCTTTTTCATCTGGCTACTTTATTTCTATCCCTTTGGAGATGTACTTCTCTGGAAGAAGTTCCAGATTTCCCATCTTTAGGTAAAGGTTGCCCTTTCTTGAATGCTAGTCATATCTGACTCTAGAGTTCAGTGCTCATCTCTGTTTATAGCCAAAGAGGCAGCACTGTTTCTGTTGTCATGACTAGACACCAAAGTCCATGGAACAGTTTACCTTCCCAACAAAGTGGTACCTGTTTATCTACTTGTAATTTCTTGCTTTCAAACTGCTAGGTTGGCAGGAGCTGGGACAGAAGTGGAAGCTCACTCTATCATGCAGCACTTGGGGCTTGAACTGCTGACCTGCCAACCTTCCAGTCATCAAGTCCAGCATCTTAACCCCTGAGCCTCCACAGTCCCTACCTTTGCATATCTGTATAAAGCATTTGTGGCTTAATCTTTGTAAAGATTTACCTGATTGGTCATCTGTATACACTTCTAGCTTGCTGCAAGTGACTGAAGCTTATGACTATTCATAAAAGGAACACCTGGGCTTTTGCAAAGGAGATCTTCATGACCAGATGACCTCCTCCTTTTTGACTCAGAGCTTATAAACATGGGATCTTCTGTCTTGTACATGGGATTTGCAGCTTGCTTGTGTATTGTTGGGGTTGTTTAGCCTTCAAATTACACATTTCTGTCCTATTGAGAGGTGTCCGGTGCAAGGCTAAATCTATTTAAAATTGTATAGGTGAGTAGGGAAGAAGACGCTGTAGGCTCATGATAGCACACTGAAACAAGAACCATGTTTTCCTTCTTCTTCGAGTGTGTACCAATCCAGCTGGGTTTAGCCTGTTCCGCACCTGTGTTTCTGTTTTCTTTATGAGGAGAACATTTGCCTAGCCTAGAAGGCCTGTCCCTAATGACTGAGAAAGAACGAACACATGCTTAGTTCATTTTGGTTTGCTTTCTTTTCTCTGTTTGAACTTTGGAGTTTCATGGAAGGCTTTGCAGCTGGGATAAATCAGCATATCGTCATAGCAGAAAACAGTCTTCCAAGCACCCAAAAAAGGGACATGAGCAATAACACTGAAGAATAAAAAGCAAAATGCTTTTAAGGCGTATGAGCTTAGCAAATGCTGAGTTTTTGCAGGTCAGGATCCTGAGTGTACAGGTGCAAATACAGCACCAAGATGGGAATCCAGCCCAGTGCATATAAGTAATATTTAAGAAAATATCTGCATTTGGGGATCTGTAACCCCACTGCAGTTGACTGTATTCTATTAAGTTCAATATGCTGGATCCAAATCTAGTCATCCTTTTCAAAGTAGTTCCACGGGGGTGGGGTGGGGGGGAGGAGAGCTCGGCCAGTTTTTAATGGTCTGATTGATTTTAGGATATCTTCTTTTAAATAATTAATTTTAAAATAATTATTTAAAATAATTAATTTTAAATAATATTACTTAACTTTGGTTGGCTTGAGATTCATGTGTGTGGTCCTGTCAATGAAGAAAAGCTTGTATGAAATCTGCAAAACTTCCTATAGGAAAAAGTTGTGACTCTGAGAAACCAGCATGTAATTGAGAGAGACATTTCATTCTGTCTGAACGTATCATTGCAGACATTAAAATCAGCATAAATAAAAAAGAAAGAAGGCCAAAACAGAGGGGGGGGGGGGAATAGTCAGACAAGATGCAAGCCTTAATTTTCCAATTTAGAATTTGTTAGCAAATTGACACCTTGGAGCTAGGCAAATCTTGAAAAATAACTATTTCTTTAGGTGTGTGTTTACACTTCTGATCTTGTTATGCCTATTTATCTTCAGCAGCTGTTAGTAGGTAGAAGGTTATATCCACAGAAATTGGATCTTGTATTTATTTGATTAGATTTTGCATTATATTGTTCTCTGCTTAACATTGAGACACACCTACTGTTGCTATCATTTGCCTTGCTCTACCTTTATGTATTGTTTGGCTTAAAATTATCATGCTTCTCCACTCAAGATACACATACACACACTCTCATTTAGATAAACATTTTATTTATCTCATATAGTGGTTTCTAGGCCACAAAATGGGTGGCACAGTTAAAGATAGGGAAGGTCAGTTTGAACTAATCAGCAATTTCATGTGCGTCTGCTTTATTTGCTGAACCTCCTGAAATGCAAAGCCTAGCTATCCTTTGGTATTCATACTGTTCTGAGTTTTATAATGCAGTTCTATAATCCAAAAATGCCTGCAGAAAGTATATATTTTTGAAAATATTGTATAAAGTGCATGATATTAAGGAAAAATGCCTGCAGAAGTATGTACGTTATGGGAAAATGCATAAGGAAAACATATATTTGGAGGAATGTGCAGGAAAAATTGTATTAATTGTCAAGTGGATTAAAAAATACAGTCTAATATAGAAAGGGATTTGTGCATCCGTGGTTCTGATGTGTATGTGTTATTCATTATAGGAAACATGATTATGCCTAATAAACACCAACAAATTTAAATAAAACATCAACCAAAACTGAAGAAAACAAGTACTGTATGCCCTTCTCTACCTATTGTTACTCTGAGAAGTTGCAAAAGGGCCACCTGATTTTCCTAGATTTAATTGTTTGTTCAATGTGCATTTTCTGTTCCATGCAGAAGCTGGACTGGCACATTGATCAATGCTTTTGAAACAGAAGGAAGGGAATAACTAGCTTTAAACATGACACCACACTGGCAGTTCACATCTGGCATGGAGATGATGATGATACTAAACTCTCTCAACCTTACGGTCTTTATTATAACACTTTCTGCTATTACATGCCACTTCCCACTGATAGTGACTCTCATCAGGTTTTTGTGGCATGTGAGAAATTCAAGGAGTGCTTGATTACCGCCAACCCTCCACTGTGTTTCAGTGATTAGGCAGGAATTTGAAATTAGCTGACAGTTGTATTTATTATTTTATTTTCTATGTCAAAATAAAAATGATAGACATCCCAATATATAAATAATAGCAACAGAAGCCCCCTGTAGTCCAGTTTGGGGGAAATGCTTGTTAAGCAACACCCTAGTTTTGTGGATGAGTTATCCATCATATTGCATGAGTTTAACCTTAAGAGAAGTAGCAGTGGACACCAAGAGAACTAAGCAAGAGAACAACCCTTGACATCTTCCCAACATATATGAGCCTCAAGTCTGCTGGCTCAGATCCAGGAAGAGCTTTATAGCAAGATCAAACATTCTTGAGGATACGCAAGAGCAAAACCAAATTAGAAGATGGAGGAAGGAGTTCAGTGGGAAAGGAACAACATTAAAGGATACAACTGAGGAACTCAACCTCCCCTATGTCATATGGAGGACCCTGAATAGACTGAGGGTTGGAGTCCCTAAATGCAAGACCAACATGCTCAAGTGGAGGCTGATGGCAATTCTGTGCTGGGGTGACAACATGTGTGTCCACAGAGAGGGCTCTGAGTGCCCCCTCTGGCAATCGTGCCATAGGTATGCCACCACTGAAATAGGCTAACCTGAGAGATAGAAACAAATACTGTATGCATATCTCAATACTAATGTATATTCAAGCTACTAGAAGGATGTGTTTAAAATTATCCTTGTTAATCTTCTGCATAATTCTTTCCCAATCTCTGCCCAGTTTCAAAAATGTGTCCCATCAAAAAAAAAATTACAATTTTTTTGTGTGAAAATGATCAGATTCAGTGAAGAGCTTGAACTGGAGAAATGTGGCCACTGTACAGTATGTGACAATTGAGATAATCGAGAAGTGGCGTGTGGTGTATTTGACAGCGTGTGATGTATTTGACACTGGAAATACAGCTCAAATGCAATTCACCCTCAGAGGATTCCCAAGGAGAATGAGAAAACTCTTAGTTAGATTTGGTCTCTGTATTATATTTAATAAAGTTGGAGTATTACTAAAATGATAAAGATAATCAAATTATATTCTGAATGTGTTATTTTATCAGCAGTGGTAATGTGCCAAGGACATAGAATGGTGCGATGGTGGTGGTGGTAATGTGTTCATCGTGTTATATTATAACTACTTAATGTTTTATCCTCTATAGTTGGGAGATGCATCACAGCAGAGCATCTTAGTCACAATTGATGAAGGCCTTTAATGAGAGGGAGATCAGGAGAAGAACACAAGTGTCTACAGTTTTATTTGTTGACATTTCTAATCTGCATGTTAAGGAGGGCTTCTGGCCTATAGCAACACTTAAATATAATTGCCATCCATTAGTGCCTGGAGCACAAATTCTTTTTGTTAGATATTTGAATGTCCAGCGGCGGGAAAACCGCCGCTCCCTATTGGTCAGTGGGCTGGGTCAAGCAGGGTATTTAATCCCCTGCTTACCCAGCCGTTTGTTGTTGTTGTCTCAAGGTGTTCACAATAAACTATTGTGTTCCTGGTTCACCTATAATGGCGTCCGTGTCCTCACTCCCGCGCCCGGATCTCCGGATCTAACACTTTTGGTGTGCTATCTGACATAACATTAGGAACAAATGTCTTGTAAAAATGCATAGTTAGTCAAAATTGTTTATGGAAAAGTGTGGACTTTGGCACCCAAATCCATTAATCCTCAGGGTGGTCAGGTCAGTAAACCGCCACCTGACACTCACCATTGAGTTGTTGGCAATATGGTCTACTCTAATACCATAGCAGAATAACCTGGCCAGACAGGAGAAAAATTGGCAGCTCTGTTATCAGCTCATTGGCTTTTATTTAATCTCTTGCTTCACTGGCTTTGCTTTTCTGTGTAGCTTTCCAGTTTCAATAGCTTTCCCTTCATTGCCTGGGTATTCACTATCTCAGGTTTTTATTACTTTAAGCTGAAATTAAACAAGAGAGTGAGAGAAAGAGGGAGAAAGAATGGGTTCAAAGATTTGAAAGAAAGTGGCTGTCCTTGAACACCTATACCACAAAGTCATCATAATGCAGTTCTCAGTGTATTTAGGATTTCACTGAGGACAATAGTGTAATTCTCAAAATGTCCTATTGTTTTCATTCTCCAGATGATAATTTATACATTTTAGCAAGCTAATCAACCATTGACATAATTACTGTCAATCATTTTTTGCAAACAGAAAAGCGCCTTACAGAATGACTGCAAAAGCAAAATAATTTGATCTGGGGTAGGGGAGAGAACCCGAGGTGTGTTTAAATTTCAGTCTTCCTCACCAACTTGATCCTTTGAAAAACAACTAGGCATGACTTGTCCTCAAAGTTGTGAAATTCCATCAGTTTGTTGAAGTATAATATATAGTAAATAGTATTTGTTGGTTGTTGGAATATAGTTTCTGTCCTGTGGATTGGATATAATGGTGTATACCTGATTGCTTGTCTCATCTAGAGTAGACCCACTGAGTCACTGCTGAAAGGTAAGTCAATGCTTATGTGACTCTCCTCTAGTTGGAAGGCAGACACTTAAAATATCCTGGGAAAAGGGAAGGTATGTTTTCCTGCAGGATGATCTCAGTCATAACTAATGCAAGAAGCCAAACATCCAGCTTATGGTCTGTCCTGGTCTGTCTTGGCAAGGAAGTAATGTGGGTCAAAATATCCTGCAGACAAAGATTTACTTCCACTTTCTAACCTTCAGTGTTAGGAGTAGCATTGCAGTCCCTGTGGGGTTTAAACTTGCACAAATGCAAGAGTAGGAGATAACTTTATTAAACCACTAAAAATAAAACCATCAGTAAGTTTTTGTGAGTAAAAAGCTACTTCTTCAGGATTATGCACCAACATTGTGCAGAATAATTATAAATAATCAAAAAATTAGTGGCAGATCTCTCTGCTCAGTCTGTAAAAACGGGGGTGATGGTGTTGCAGGCCCAAACCCCATCTCTGGTAGCATGCTTGGAATTTTCCACCCAGTCCTTCAGACAAAGACTTGCCAATTACCCCATAATAATCCTCTCCCATGCACATCCATGCAAATAAACGCAGTAACAGCCACTTCATCATAATATAATACTGATTAAAGCAATATCCTAATATCCAACAGCTGCCAGGTACATTTATCAAGGTACATTGAAGGGGGCACTGGAGGACAAGTCAAGACTTGGCTTCCCAACTTTTAATCCTTTTAAATTATATGTTAACTGTTAATCATATTCCAAGTATTCATTTCTAATACATGTGAAATCACTCCTCCCAGCAACACTACATTAAAGTCAGTAATATTAATCAGACTACAAAATTAATACATTCTCCAGCTAATTATCTAAAATTAGCACTTCAATTACCACTTAGATTGATTTCTTGAACAAGATCAGCAGAATTTATTTTGTAAGAGTTCAACAGTTCTCTAGAACTTAAGTTCTAGAATAGTTGTCCCTAACCTTCTGAGATATGGAGGGTGCATTAAAGCGCCTGATGCATAAAGACAGCCACATCTTAGATCAAAATGCAACTAAACTATTCACCTACCGCTTTAGATCAAGCATAAACATTCAGAGGTCAATGAAGCAATGTTTTGTGCAATTGCAGTGCACAGGAATATTGGGCCATCTACATAGACTAGGAAGATATTTTGTAAATAAAAAGATTATGAATCTGATCTATCAGAGGGCAGAATTCCAATTCTAAATGCATTGAATACAATAAGATTTATTTCTTAATGAACACGGTACCTTGAGTTTTAAATCACATGCTAACACTTAAAAATTGGGGGGGGGGGTTTGCTGCTAAAAAAAGGGAAGGTAGAGAGAAGGAGTGAATGAGGGTGGAATCCCACCTGAAGCAGAGGATATGCTATTAAGTTGGCCTTACTTCTTGCCAGTCATGAAAAACACACTCTGGCCAGGTTATCCTGCTTTGGTAATAGACCATACTGCTAGCAACTCAACGCTGAGTGTCAGGCAGCAGTTAACTAACCAGACAACCCTAAAGACCCAAAGCCTTGGGTGCCAAAGTCCACAAGGAAAGGTGATGGTCCCCAAGTGGATTAAATCTCACTTGAATCCACCTTGATGAAGGGCAGCAGCTTCATCAATATTGGCCTGTGGCTGAGGAGGACTTTGTGTGCCAAAAGGGTTGAGGACCAGAAAGTGACTCGTGAAACTGGATCAGCAGTACGGGGGTCATGCTGTGATGTGGAAGGCAGATGAAAGGCCACTGCATTATATTCTCAGGACAGTCTTCAAGGTACAGATACACAGAAAGAGCCTCCTCAAAGATTGTGTTATTTTTGAATCACAATCGGGCGTGCCCTGGTAATGGTAACCTTATGTTGCTAGCTCATCTTTCTCACACTAGGTCAGGCCAACAGAACTGCAGAATGGATTCACCAAAAGGTGGCTTCATTTTGGCAGTTTCACATCTGGCCTAGACATGGAAGAAGAAGTCATGAAAAACAAAATGGTAGCTGTGGAAAGGGAACTCGGGGGAAGGAAGATGTGGGAAGTGAAATCCCATAAGCTTCTCTGCTAAGAGAGTACTCCTCCCTCTCAACCCAAGGGGCCACTGACCTGCTCCTCCAATCACAGATGTGTGAGAAGACTCCTAGCTGGAATGGGTGGGGAAGGGGAGGCAACTTAACTAACTCTTTTTGAGGAAGGAAGAATGCTTTTGCTTCAAGCAGCAACTTCACCAATAACATTGGATGTCACTTGGAGAAGCCTTGATGGGTGAAGCCTCTAGTTATGTTCCCCCAGATGCAATATGCTTTGTATACTTTTTGCAAAACTACCAGGCCTCCCCCCCCTTTTTATGCAAAAGCAGCCCAAACATCCAGAAAGCTGCTTTATGTTCCTTCCACATTTATATAGCCTCCAACATGGTAATACATGGAGAGGGGGTGTGAAATAAACTGAGTGGTATAGGTACCTCAGCTCTGCTAACTAGGAAAGCACCTAAAATGGCTGAAATGCTAGTGTGGAAGATAAGACTAAAAGGGGTCTGATCAAAAACACCAAAGAGATCAAAATAAACAACCTTGCTGTTGTGTTTTTTTGTTTGTTTGTAAGAAAGAGACAGGGAGAACAGCACTAATTGGTGTTGCTTGAGGGCAGAAAGAACAGTGTGGGGAAATGGAGACCAGAGCTTCCTGGACCCTGTGTTAAATAAAAGGCAAAGAACAACAATAGGCAGAGAAAATTTTGTTTAGTCAAAGTTTGAGGATACAGGTGAAATTCTCCTAACGGTTCTCTGTTCCTATTAAAATGTGTTTCCTATGAAAACTAGCTTGCTTCATCTCCCATGAGATGGCTCTTCAGTTCTTTATATGCCTTGAGTTATCTTCTGCATGCCATGGAAAATAAACAGTAGACTTTGGTAGTAGTATTACATGATAAATTAAAGCAAAGAATTTTTTAGGAATGTTCCTGGCCAGAAGAATATACATGTATGTTATATTTCTTTGAGGGGATATTTCTTTCATTTTCATGTTTGTTGTATTTGTTATGTACTGTCAAGTTGGAACTGACTTAATACAACCCTAATAGGGCTTTCAAAGTAAGAGAGATACTTAAAGAGAGGCTTTATAATTTTGACATCCCAGTAAATTTTCATTGCTGAGTGGGGATTTGAACCCAGGCTTCCTGAGTCCTAGTCTGTTACTCTATCCATTACACCATATTGAGTATAATTTGTTGTATATCAGTCTTTTTATTTTACATAAAAGGGAACTGCTTCTTTTGAGTTACTGATTTCATGTTTTCCCCATCTGTATTTTGCTTCTACACACTAACATGACTATCGCCATGGGTAAGGTATGTGATTCACACAGGGAGCTGTTGCATCTCACAGCTTTTATAGTAAAATATTATATTATTATTATTTATTTATTAGTTCAAATTTATATTGAACTTTATATTTATATTTTATATAAAATATAAAATTTATATTGAAATTATATTCAAATTTATATATCCAGCAGGTGGACTGATCTAAGCAGTCTCTCTTTGAATAAACTCTGAAATAGTTGTATACCATCTCTTTCTAATAATACCCTAGCTTAATGATATGTCAGTTTCATGAGTACACTTTGTTACATCAAGATACCCAGTTCAGAATAAGATTCCTTTTGGGAACTGAGAAAATCCTGGCAGGAGAAGAAACCTTATCTAGGGTTCCTATCACATGGCTTAGATCAGTGGTGGCAAATCTATGGCATGTGTGCCAGAGGTGGCACTTGGGGCCCACTCTGTGGGCACCCGTGCAGCCACCCCAGCACAGAGTTTGCCCCGCCCCTATGCCCAGCAGCCCAATGGGAGTGCTCCCTCCCTCCCCCCAGCACAGAGTTCACCCTGCCCCTGCCCAGCAGTCCAATGTAAGCATTTCCTTTGTCCCCTGCTGCTATGTTGGCACTTTGAAATAAATAAGTGGGTTTTGGGTTGCAGTTTGGGCACTTGGTCTCTAAAAGGTTCACCATCACTGGCTTAGATCATGCTATGTACCACTCCTTAATGAGTGTACCTCTTAAATGTGCCTCTACATGCTGTACAAATCTTTAACAAACCTATTTATCATGAAGAATCCAAGCCCTCCCTCTGGGTATCCTTTTTGCCAGTTTATTGACAGTAGCCCTTCCCATGGAGCTGTTCAATTATGTGATTTCTTTGGCTTTTTGCTAATTTCTAAAATAAACACCAGCCCTCCCTATGAGCACCTGGCCCACAGCATAAGCTGCCTCTCACCTGCAAGAAGGTCCCATATTTTCTAGGTGGGTGCTTTTAATTAGAGAGTCACAAACTAACAATGGGAATTCTTCCCTTTGTGATGTGAAAATCGACTTCTGGCTTAAAAGGGGAAGGGAAGGATCTTTGTTACTGCACTCTAACCCACTTTGCAAATCAGCCTCCCCCAACTTGGCTACTTCTAGATGCACAACAGAAAAAATGACAAGCTGGTTGGAGATAACAGGGATGGAAGGCCATCATATCTAAAAAGCACAAGGTTAGGAAAAGTAAGCTCTAGTTTATATAGAGCTGGGCGGGTTGAGGAGGATGGTAGAGGATAGGGGAGCCTGGTGCGACTGAACAACAACAACAAGTTTATATAGCAAGCAGAAAGAAATTACAACCTTATCTCACATTCTAATCCTACTTATTAAAGCACTCTTCTACACATGTAGAATAGGAAGCACAACTCTTTTTAATTAACAGTCACAAGAAGGTTGCCTTTGGACATCATGTAGCTTGATATAATAGCTTAAGATGTCTCTGTTGTTTGGAAGGTGACTTTTTCAACCCACAACAAAGATTTCTTTCACTATATTTGTTGCTTATGAGACCTGATTGTCAGAGCTTTCTTCTGAGGACATGGTCATAGATAACCACTTGAAGGTAGTGGTCTGTTTTGATGGAGGTCCGTGTTGTGTTGTCCCCTGGATAAACCTGGGAGGAGAGGAAGACAATTTTTTTTAAAAAAAGTTTTTTACTCATGTAAAAAGTTTTTTACTCACTTGAGAAAGCCTTGATGCTGGGAAAGGTGGAGGGCAAAAGAATAAAGGAGCGGCAGAGAATGAGATGGCTAGATGGTATTGTAGACACAATGGGCACAGAGCTGGGCAGGTTGAGGAGGATGGTGGAGGGCAGAGGTGGCTGGAGGGCAATGGTCCATGGGGTCACAAAGGGTTGGAATCGACTGTGCGACTGAACAACAACAAATGAGTATATGATGGATTGGAGACTTAGACAGGTGCAGCCTCCTGCCTTAGATACTCCAAAGGAGACACTGACAGTCAATTATTTTCACTGATATTTATGTCAGCAAGCCGTTGACCAACATAGCACAAAAGGGTCAGCTGTACAACATGTACAGATAGCAAACCCCCCCCCCCGTGCCTAAAGTATATATTTCATGCAACAATTGGACATCTGCTTATTTGTTGCAGATGTTCTTCAACTGCAGGAAGTTAGACCAGAGTAGCTTACTTTGAATGCAACCAAATATACTTTTTTTAGAAATGCATTTTAAAATGTCTCACAGACCAATGCCCTCATTTTAAAATGTGTATAATTTTGTTATTTTGTCCCGTTGCTATTCGTACACAAGCAGCTTTCATGGGAAGCACTTCAAAGAAACTCTCATCCAAGAGTACAAACCCAAACAAATTACTGCCCGGCTTACTCCACATTGGTTTTGAAAGGAACCAAAGCATGGGTGTGTTTGCCATATTCAATCTATAGCCAGATACAACATTTTAAGAGAGGCAATGAAGAACAGATGGACATGTTCTGATTGCAACAGGGGACCATTGGTCATAAAGGGATAGGCCACATCCAGTTCCCTAGCAATACAGTGAAGAAAGAACTGACAAAAAGGCAATAGTGCCAAACTTAGACAATTTTAGTTCCTTTATTCCAATGGGAAAAATGGCATTTGCTTAGTTATCTAAAGCAGAAATCAGTGGAACACATAACTGCATCAACACTCATGGAATTAAACTCATTTGTTCACTGTCTCTTTGGTCTCTTGTTGGTGTAGGTCAGCCATGGCGAACCTTTGCTCTCCAGGTGTTCTTGGACTTCAATTCCCAGAAGCCCAATTCCCTGTGAACCCACATGAATGGGTTTACCACAAATTTACAGGGACTTGGGCTTCTGGGAAATGAAGTCCAAGAACATCTGGAGTGCCAAGGTTTGCCATCACTGGTGTAAGTCAAACAGTTTGAAAATCCTATGCATGAAGCTCCTTGGCTAATTGGATCCTTCTTTGGGGCAGAACATTGCTATTTCTTGGCAACTGAAAGACCCAAGAAAGCAAATAAGACCTTGGAAAACATATTGCCACTCATGTCAGATAGTAGAGTTAGATGGGTCTGCAGTCTGACCTGATATGATACAGCTTCCAACATCCCACCCTTCTTGTTTAGAGAATAAAATAGTGTACTGAAGTGGGATCAAAATATATCACCACCAGCACTCATCCTCAGTGGGAACTACACACATCAAATGGTCCGAAATTCCTATGCATGAGGCTCCTTGGTTAATCATATGGGCTGAAATCCAAATGGTGGTAACCTTACAACGTGCAATGAGGATGTTGTCATCACCCAGCAATACTACTCTTTGCTTCAGTGATGGAGGGCAGCAGCTTCATCAATACTGGCCTTGGGCTGATGAGGGCTTCTTGTGCCAAAAAGGTTCAAGACCAGAAAGTGACTCGCAGAACTGGATCAATGGTACGGGAGGTCATACAAAAGGGAGATGAAAGGCCACTGCATTATATTCTCAGGACTGTCTTCATGGCTGATTGCCATGAGGATTGCCAATACTGTATATGGATTCAGATGTAGCAGAAGAAAAAGAAGGAAGAATGCCACCAGGTTGCTGTTGGCAGTCCTGATCCAGCAGCAGAAGAGATGCTGGAGGTTTTCCACTATGAAAGGCTCCCCCTCAACTCCATGTCATGGCACGCGGCTAAGGACCTCTCCCCCACACCAACAGCCAGAGAGGAGTTAGTCTGTATTCTGCTTTGGTTGTTTTGTGAGGTTGTATTTTATGATTTTTACTGTACTGTTGCTGTTTTGACTGTAAGCCACCCTGAGTCGCCTCAGCGAGTGGGCGGCAATATAAATATGAACAAACAAACAAATAAATAAATGCTAAGGATCCCAGAGGTATCCCTGTGGGTTCTTCCTCTTCTTCGTGTTTAGGTCTAGATGTGAAACCGCCAAAACGAAGGCACCTATTGGTGAGTTCATTCTGCAGTTCCTTTCACCTGACCTAGTGTGAAAAAGTTTAGCTGGCAACATAAAATTGTCGTTACCAGGGTATGGCTGATTGTGGTTAAAAAATCTTCAAGGAGGCTCTTTCTGTGTACCACTTCCCTGAGGTGAAAGAGACTCTTAATGCACCTAAGAACCTGGGAAGGAGGGGGGAGGATAGGAAGTTTTAAATTAAATTAAAACAAAGAGTTACATCAGCAATGACATCACAGCATATAAGGTTGCAGAGCAGAATTGCAGCTATGACCTTCAGCAGTGGCGTCGCGCAGAGATCAGCCGCCGGGGGCGAAGAACAAACTCGCTCCCCCCCCCCCGCTCGCCTCTGCCGCCGCCCCCCAGGACCCAGGCAGAAGGTGGCCCCCCTGCTGATGAGCGGCGCGCGCGCGCGCTGCCCACCTCCTCCTGCCCAGCCACCCAGCCACCCGCCAGGGGCTCCGGCCACGGCGCCACCCACCCCCGACGAGCGCCCCGTCTGACGGCAAGCTGGGTGGCTGGCTGGGCGGGCGGAGGCGAGCAGCGTGCGCGCGCACGTAGGGCGCCCGCCAGAGGCAGGCGGTGGAGCCCCCGACGGCCACCCGGGCCACCCTCACCATGAGGGTGAGGATGCCAGAGGCAGCCAAGCGCCCGCCGGCCAGGCTCGACCAGGCTGGGGAGGGGAGGTGGGGCTCTACCTACCACCTCCAGGCCACTGCCAGGCGCCATTGGAGTCCCCACCCGGCGCCCTGGGCTCCCTGCCTCGCCGCCCGCCTCATTGCTAAGGCACCCATGTGGAGGGAAAGGGGCGGAGGGGGGATAATCTGAATCTCGCCTGGTTGCTTTCTGGGTCTCAGACGTCCCTGGCGGTGGCCTTCAAACGCGCCCGCTTGGGCGCCTGCGGTTACGCGCCCAGTTGCCGACGGCGCTCCCTGCAGAAGCGGAGATCCTCTGAAGAGGAAGTGTGTGTGTGTGTGGGGAGGGGCGGGGGGGATAGGCACGGAGGATCGGCTCCTGGAAAGAACAGCTCCCTCCCTCCCCAATGTGTCTGCCTTCCCGGCTTGGCGGCAGCCAGGATCCGTCCTCCAAGCGTCGCCTTTGCACCAGGCCAGGGCGCATCATGCATGAAGAGGCGAGCCTAGTTTGCCTCCTGTGCGTTTTGGCACGCAGAGCGCAGCGCTCCTCCAGCGTCTCCACCGTACCAGATCAGGTGGGGGTGGAGGAATCGCACGCGGGGCGCCCGCCAGGGGCAGGCAGCGGAGAGCCCCCGACGGCCAGCCAGGCGGGCGGAGGTGAGCAGTGCGCGCGCGCGCGCACGCAGGGCGCTTGCCAATAAAAAGGCCACCCTCCGCCTGGGAAGTCCTGCTTCCTAAGCTAAGCCCAGGCAGAGGGAGGCCAAAGTGGTGGGGACATTTTGCCGCCCCCTGAAAGCCGCTGCCCGGGGCATCTGCCCCCCCACCCCCCACGCTACGCCACTGACCTTCAGTGAAATGCCTTTGCTCTTTTATGATGTATGTGTTTAATGAATAATAAATACTGTATGTGTATAAGACATATCAGAGAATAAACAAAACAAAACAAAAACGCTGTAGCACTTTAAAGACTGTTAATGTGAGCTTTTGTGGATCAAGTCCACTTCATGGGAGTGAGGCTTCATGGCAGCAATTTATACATATCAGATACAGAGGTACAGAGTGATTGGTTAGCTAAGCATACAAATCAATGTGGCTTCATACAATCAGTAATGGCAAATGATCTCTGGTTGTTTTTCAGATTAGCTGTAATCTCCCCTATTTTCAATTGCAAATAGTGGGAAGAGTGGGAAGATACTATTTCAATTGCAAATATTGGGAAGATCCAAAACAAACACCCGGCATTGAACATTTGCTAACGAGTTTGACCTTTGTGTTACTGCATGAGCACATTCTTTGTTCTGTGAGACAGCCTATGTTGGGAAAGAGAATTTTATTGGAAAGTTTGTGAAGGTGGTATAATATAACAAAATATAATATACAACATATATAGCAGCATATAACAATCTGTGTATCACATCTGATGACATTCCAGAAACTCTTGGCAATTATTCAAACCTTTGTGATGGGTGTCCAATAGATGGATGTATTTTATTTCTGCTGTCTCCACTGTTTTGAACGGAGAGATCAGGACATAAGGAATTTAGTTGTCCCTCCCCATACCACAATCCTAACAAGACAGGCCACATCCACCAAATCTACGTCTGAATGAAAGATCCCTTTGGTGCTGTACCAAGATAACACCTTTAGCGCTGCTTCTAATGCAGACTGTACTCTTGACCCTCTTTAGCCCTTATGCTTTGTTTATATATAAGATGCCTATATTGTGCTTTGTTATACACTAACAAAGAGCAAATGTGGTGTAGTGGTTAGAGTTTTGAGACTGCAACTCAAGAGGCCTGAGTTCAAATTCCCACTTGACCAAATTAGCTTATTCATTTCATAATTGGGTCTTAAGGATTTTAGCACAGAATTCCTTTGAAGCCTGATTTCTCAAACACAGACATGTACCTAAATTCTACCTTTCCAACATTCATGTATTTTGTATCATTACAGTGTCTGTTTCTGCCATCAGCTGACAAAGGCTACAAGTGCTTCATGACTGAACATTCATTCACAGTGAAATCAGGTTTCTTAGGATTTTTAAATGAAAGTGCAGTAGGTGAGAAACAGTCTAGAACAGGGTTCCTCAAACATTGTTCTCCAGATGTTCTTGGACTTCAATTCCCAGAAGCCTTGATTAGCAGGAGAGCTGACTCGGGCTTCTCTAATTGAAGTCCAAGAACACCTGGAGAGCCAAGTTTGAAGAATCCTGGTCTAGACCAGTGATTGCGAAATTTGGCACTCCAGGTGTTCTTGGACTTCAATTACCAGAAACCCAAGTCAGCACTCCTGGTGATCAGGGCTTCTGGGGAATGAAGTTCAAGAACACCTGGAGTGCCAAGGTTCACCATCACTTGTCTAGACCAGCATTTCCTAACCTTTGGTATTTCGACTTCAGTTTTCAGAAGCCTGTCAATTTCCCAAAGCACTGATTAGCCAATGTACTGACTTAGACTTCTGGGAATTGGAGTCCCCCTGTAGGGCCTGGGCCCCATGTTGGGACCCACTGGTCTCTAGACCAAACTTGGCTCTCCAGGTATTCTTGGTCTTCTGTTACCAAAAGCCCAAGTCAGCACACCTGCTCATTAGGGCTTCTAGGTACTGAAGTCCAAGAACATCCAGGGAGCTAAGTTTGAGGATTCTTGATCTAGAAGACTACAGGTAGGTAAAGTGCTAATGCCTTCCACTCTTCCTTTCCCCTCATCTTCTGCTTCCAGAAGCTTTCCCCAAAAAGACAGATAATAAAAATATCTAATGATGGAAACAGAGGAAATGAAACACTGACAAGTAGTTATCTATCTTACAGTGTGGTTGCTTATGTGATCATTGCCACACATCGTTCAAAACAGCAAATTTCTCCTCCAAGTAAAAAAGACCTTGCTGATAAAAATGCCAGCCACTAGAACCTGTTTTCTACTGATTTACAGTTGGTTTTCATGGCCAGCCAACACATAGTAACCCCTGGGAAAACACTTGAAAACCCTGCATGTACCAGCTTCCTCCCTGTGGTCTAAAGGTTATGGGTTGCTGCTGCCAAGTCCAGGATTGATTTTTCTGTGCAAGCCACCAAATTCTAGGATGTGTCCTGAGGTTTTTATCTGGCAACCAGTTCTGTTTAGCTCTTGTTTCACTAGGCAGGACTCCTAAATGCTAGCTCAAATGACTAGCAAAATGTCTATTTCTCCGCTTCCCCCATTTCTCAAGCCTGCTAACCCACATAGCTGGTTGAAGGGAGAGGCAGGGCTACACCTCCCTTACAAAGGCTCCTTGGTTAAAAATAAAGGAACTAGATGGAGAACACTCCTGCCATTCCATTTGTTATTTAAACTATAGTGTCTGTAAGAATCTGTCAGAGACTGGTAGGGAGCTATTTGTGACATGCCCCTCCCCAGTGTGTTCAAGGTGAAGCATCCTTCCTCTGAGTTCTTGGGTTGTCCCTGCTTCTCAGCAGAGCTGACCTTGAAAGTAGAGAAAGCATGCATGGAAATGTCTTGTGATGACCCTTACCTTCTTTGGAGTCCCCTCAGTAGAGAGGGGGGAAACACAGAAAAAGCCTCCTCAAAGATTGTGGTATTTTTGCACCACAATTGGGCATACCCAAGGCAATGGCTACCTTGTGCTGGCTAATTTTTCTCAGATTAGGTCAGATGAAAGGTGCTGTGGAATGAATTAATCAAAAAGTGGATTTGTTTTGGCAGTTTCACATCTGGCCTAGACATGCAGAAGAAGAAATGGACAGATTTGCTCTAGGAAATGGTGTCAGGAAAGATAATTGGCACTCCAGATGAAACCCCATCTGAGTGAGAAACTGCATTCAATTTACCTGACCTTTGCTCAGTGATGACTGTGTTAATTGCTGCTCCAGTTTGCTAAACACAAAGCAAACTTTGCATTTAAACCTCAGTATCATGATAAGGGAAGATTCAATACAGGAGACAATAACACTGTAAAAAATTAAAGGCAGAAAGAAAAGAGGAAGACAATATAGGAGATGGATTGTCCTAATTGAGGAAGCTATGACCTTCAGTTTGGAAGACCTACCGTATATACTTGACTACAGTAATACCTCGGATAACGCTAAGACTTGGTTCCACAAGTCTTGCTGTTATCTGATTTTTAGTGTTATCTGATGCATGTTAAAATCCTATGGGATGTATCGGATAACGTTAAAGCTTCATAGAGATACATTGTAACTGCACAGGCTTTAGCGGTTGTTATCCAATCCATCCCATAGGACCTTAACGTTATTTGATCCAATTCTCCTCCCCAGATTACTTAATGTTTTGCGATTTTAGCGTTATCTGAGGTAAACATTATCTGAGGTATTACTGTATAAGTCGTCCAGTGATGGGATGTCAAAACTTTTGCTACCACACCATGACATCATGGATGTCATGGGCATGGCCAATGTCATGATGTCATGATGTTGTGGGCGGAGCCAAAATAATAAAATAATAAAAATAAAATAAAAGTAAATTAAAGTAAATTAAAATAAACACCCCACACACCCACACACCCCTCAACCCACTCACCCAACCAAACAACCACAACACAAACCCATAAATTAATTAAATAAATAAAATTAAATAAAAATACACCCACCCACCCCAAACACCCACTCACCCACCCCAAATAAACCTACCCATCCACCCCAAACACAAACCCCTCACTTACCCTTGGAAGCAGCAGAGGCAGTGGTGCGGCAGCAAACTGCTGCTGCATCAAACCGCCACTGCGACAAACCGCCGCTGTGGCAAACCACCGCAACTGTGTGGCATCCTGGTGGGGCGGTGGGGCCAGGCGCGGAAAGGCCACCGCTGCCGCTTCTTCAGGTGCTCCCTGCGCCCTTCCTTTGACTGCCGGGAACTGCGCATGCATCAAACTTCCATTTTACGCATGCGTAGTAAAAAAATAGAACTGTGCATGCATCAAATGAAGGTTTGGCACATGCGCAGTACCCGGGAGCCATTTTGGCTTCAAATTATTATTATTTTTTTTGCCAGTGAGGCATCCGAACCAGACGCCTCCAAAAAACAAACAAACAAACAAACAAACAAAAAAAAACAATCCCGGGTGGTTGCTACTGGTTTGGTGAACCACTCAGGAATGTTGCTACCAGTTCGGGTGAACCAGTGCAAACCAGTAACATCCCATCACTGAAGTCGTCCCAAATATAAGTCAAGGTACCTAATTTGGACTTCTAAAACTAGGAAAATAGATTGACCTGAGTATAAGTCGGGGGGGGGGGAATGCAGCAGCTGCTAGTGAGTTTGAATAATTAAAATACATGAAAATACGGTGAAATTAATTAATTTAGATTAGACATTTGTGTGGTTATGTTTTTTTTTAAAAATTTTTTATTGATCTTTAAAACAAGAAACACAAACAAAAAATTACAAAAAAAATACCACATACACATATTATGTTTTTGAGTTTTTACAGTAGTGTTAGTGCTTCCCCCCCCCCCCCCCTGTATGTTTAAATTTGCAACACTGCAGTTTTGGGATTCTCGGGATTGTTGACCTGAGTATAAGTCAAGTCCCCTTTTGCGATCTCATTTTGGGGGCTAAAAAACTAGACTTATACTCAAGTATATAGAGTAAGCAATGCTGTTAATAACAAGTCCCTTTGGAAGTCATTAATCTGTAGGGTCAACATAAGGTAGCAGCAACTTGATGGGATATAACAGTAAAACATATGAAGGACACTACATTATGCTTCTCACATGTCCCTTTATAGCAGAGGTGCCCAAACTTTTTAGAGCCGCGGGCTGCTCACGTCATTCAGGGGGAGTCACTATGGCCCGTGAGCTGGATCTGGCTCCTGACACCAATTCATCCGGCCCCTGAAAGCCCTTGTTGCTTTGTGGGTCAGATGAACTGGCATCGGGGCCCGGATCTGGGCTGTAATTTGGGCACCCCTGCTCTAAGGGAAGGGCATGGGGGGGGGAAACTGTATTCTTCATCTCAAAGGGAACAGTTTGCAGATCTGTCCATTAGGGGTCAAAATGGTTATAGGCAAGGGATGGGATGATTTTTGGGCCTGCATGTGTCAAATACTGAATTGAAAGGACCATCCTTTACCTTTCTAAAAGTGACCCTCCCTTCCTAACAGTGATACCTCCTACCTTTGCAATTAGCCGTAAGGAATATCAAATTAGAACTTTTTAAGTTCATGTAGACAAGCAACTATGTCATCATGGCTTGCATTGTACTCAACTTGTTTTCCTGATACATAAAATTCTAAATTCAAACCTAGAGCAAAGTTCTTCTTTCATGTCCTGATCAGACCCTGGACTGCCAAAATGAAGCCACTTTCTTTGCTTTGTCATTGCACAAACCCAAGTCCTCATCAGTGCATGTCTCTGGCAGCATTCAGCAGACCAGCAAATGGGCTGGACTCTGTGTCTCTCCACATTCACACAGTGTGTTGTTGTCCACCAGCTGTCCTCACTTGAGCATGTTGGTCTTGCATTTAGGGACTCGAACCCTCAGCCTGTTCAGGGTCCTCCAGGTGATGTAAGGGAGATTGAGATCTTCAGTTATATCCACATTTAATGACGTTTCTTTCCCAGTGAGCTCCTTCCTCCATCTTCTAATTTGGTTTGGCTCTTGTGTATTCTCAAGAATGTTTGTTCTTGCCATAAAGCTCTTCCTGGGCCTGAGCCAGCAGACTTGAGGCTCACATCCAGTGATGGGATGTTACTGGTTTGGTCTGGTTCGCCCAAAACTGTAGCGCCCATCACGAGGGGTTCGCCGGGTGGGGGGTTGTAGAACACCAGGCGACCGGTTTGCTCGCCTCCCTGAACCCCTTCCTGAATTTTTTTCCCGGGCAGCCAAAATGGCTGCCCATAACTGCGCATGCATCAAACCTCTATTTGACGCATGCACAGTAAGAAATAGAACTGTACATACGTCACACAGAGGTCTGACGCATGCGCAGGCAGTGCTTCATGCGGCGGAAAGGAAGCGCAAGCAGCGCTTCATGCAGTGGTGGCCTTTCCTTGATGCAGCTCGCTGCCAGGCTGCTGTGACAGTTTGCCGCTGCTGCGCTTTGCCGCAGCGGCGGTTTGCTGCTGCGCCGCCACGTTTCCTGCCTGCCTGCTGCCTGCCTACTGCCTAGCTAGGTAAGGTAAATGATGGGTTTTTTTGTGTTTGGGGTGGTGGTGGGTGGGTTGAGGTGTGTGCGTGTTTATTTTTATTTTATTTTATTTATGTCATTTTTATTTTATTTATTTTATTTTAATTTTATTTTATTTTTAAATTATTTTTTTGGCCCTGCCCACCACGTCATGACATCATGATGTTGGCTCCACCCACACTGTGATGACATCACGGTGTGGTAGTAGAAATTTTGACAACCCACCACTGCTCATATCTGTTCAGAGGGTGCTGAGGTTCATTCTCTTGCTTAGATCAAAGTTAAAATGTGAATATGAGTTCCTTCACTTCTATATTATTATTTAATAGTGTGGAGGTTAAACATGACATGCAAGATGTAGCAGTCTAAATGAAGCTCAGAAGGTCCAGTTTGGGCCTGGACAATAAATGACCAACAATAATATCACATGCATCCATGAGCTTCATTCTGGACAATGGTGATAAAATAAATATTGACACTAGAAATTGAATTCCCTTAATTATTGTAAAACATAGGTACTAGAAATTCAGTTTTCTTGATTATTGTATTAAAAAGCCCTCTTTCATAACGATCACTCTATCTGCAAGAGTGTCTCTCCCTGCTACCTGGACCACTCATCAGCTTAAGTTACAAGTAGTCATTCCAAAGAAGTAAAGAAATCTGTGACTTCAAGAAGAGGGTTTTCCACTGTAGTCCCCACATGGTGGAATAGTTTACCATATGACATAAGTTCAGCTCCATCTTTATTTGCCTTTGGAAACAAGGAAAATGTTTTTTTTAATCAAGTGTTTTCATCTGGTTATTCTCATTTATTAATAAATTATATACTCTTGGTCTAGTCCTAAAGTACTAAGCCCATTAAATAGACATTTTATAATGTTTTAAGATATTGGAAGTAATTTGAACTTACAGTAGTTATCTGAGTGGGTATATTTATTTAATTACAGTAATACCTCATATAACATTAGTATCGAATAACACTAAAATCGCATAACATTAAGGAATCTGGGGGGAAGAATTGCATCAGATAACATTAAGATCCTATGGGATGCTTCAGATAACAACCGCTAAAGCCTGTGTGGTTACAATGTATCTCTATGGATCCCATAGGATTTTAACATGCATCAGATAACACTAAAAATCATATAACACCAAGACTTGTGGAACCAGGTTTTAGTGTTATATGAGGTTTTACTGTACTAGTATTTGTTATATTTTATTTCTTATATTTATTGTATAGTTGTACTTGTTATTTGTTTTTTATTTCATGTTTATTGCATTTTTGTGCACTTCTGCTGCTTTTTGTAATGCTCTGAGCTGCTCAGAGTAGTACTTTTTGCACTAATTGTGAGGCTATACAAATTTGATAGATAGATAAATAGATATATAGTGTGAATCACAGTGACCATGAAGAAAACAAACAAACAGATAGATAGATAGATAGATAGATAGATAGATAGATAGATAGATAGATAGATAGATAGATAGATAGATAGATAGGTAGGTAGGTAGGTAGGTAGGTAGGTAGGTAGGTAGGTAGGTAGGTAGGTAGGTAGGTAGATGTACTGTAGTTCGATAGATAGATAGATAGATAGATAGATAGATAGATAGATAGATAGATAGATAGATAGATAGATAGATAGATAGATAGATAGGTAAGCATTTCGTGCACTCCATTGTCTAGGCATGCTTGCCACATGTCCACAGAAATGTCTGCAAATGCAGACAGCACTGGCTCTTTGGCTATAAACAGAGATGAGCACTGAACCCTAGAGTCAGATATGACTGACTATTGAGCAAGGGTGACCTATGTGAAGACACTCACCAGATAAAAAAGTAATTTTTGTCCAGGCCAGAAGGGGGCAAATTTCCATAAAAACAACTAATCTGCAAATGGTGAACACAGAAAAACATTCTCCATAATTACTTCATGTGGGAACAATAGGGTAGTTACTGTAGGAATGAATGAGAATATACAAAAAAGCAATGCATAGATGATAATGCTAGAATTGCAATATAAGCTAAAAGAAATAAAATGACCATATTTGGATAATGTGGGTAATTTAGTCAGCTCAACTAGTTCATTTATTTGCTAGCCTGATAATATGTAATAACAAGAACTTTAAAAAAAATCTATTGTCCATCATTTTTCCATGCTGGCAAACTTTAATGTTTCCTTTTTGGAAAAAATGTGTGTGGGTTTTTAAAAAATTATTCTAAATTATTCTAAAATGTTATCATTTGACAGTCTGGATTTATATAGAAGAAAGATAAGCTTATATAAACATTTAACTGATGAAAGATTTATGTAATAAGAATGAGGCAAGTTGAATGAGTATTATTTTAAAAAATGCCCCCCTCCCCCCATCACTCATTGATTTTTCACCAAAACAGCTGGTGGTGACCTAAGATTTTAACACAGTGCTGTAATCTACATACTACTTTATTCACTTTTCCTTTATATATGCAACTTTATTCATATTTTAAAAGATACAAACTGGATAGATATTTTGATTGGGAGATACAAGTGCAATCTAGTTTGTTATATGTTTGGTAGGTCTAAACTTTGCAAACCCATATTAATATTCATATCTTATACATTTTACAGCTTTAGTTGAGAATCCACCATAATCTTCTGCCACAAATTGATGTCTCCATTTTGTGAAAGAAGAAAAAGATAAACTTTGTATGTCTCAGAACCTTACGTGATTTGCCCAGTGTTGGAAAAGTTGTACTGTACCTGTATCAAATACAACTGAATTACTCTGAAAGTTATAGGATTTACTTATCTTGATTAAGATTACATAGTCTGCCAGAAGTCATATTTTCAATATCAAATTGTAAGGAATAACTGGAATCTAAACATTTGTGTTACAGCAATAGCATAATAGATTGCCGTCATCTGATTTCATAAGCCTTCCCCAGTATCTAAATATTAATTTCTTTATGCATTCTTGCTGAATATGCTAAACCATTATTTTAAATAAATGTGTGCACTATTTTATGTGTTTAGTGATGTAACTGTGGACGAAGAGCTAAAATAGCTTGCTACCATAAATGATAAGTATGCAATAACCCAGAAACTGGCAACACAATGACTCTCAATTATTTTGGACTAGAACGCCCATCAGCCTTGACCACAAGCTGTGCCAGCTGAAACTAGTGGAGTTATAGTCCAAAATATTTGAAGGGTTGTTGCCTGCTCTTGTAAAAAACATTAAACAGTTTTTGAGTAGGTTGCTTGCTTGTGACTACAAGTGCTTCTAGTTGCTGTACAGGATTGCTAAACCATTACATAAGGAAATGCCTGAGGGGAGAGTTCTCTAGATATTTTCTTAATGAAACTGAGGTCCACTGCAATCATCCTGGGAAAGAAGCTGAGAGGTTTGCAGTTCTCATTCAGCCAGTCTGGCCAGGTTATCCTGCTATGGTAATAAAGTAGACCATACTGCCAGCGACTCAACGCCGAGTGTCAGGCAGCAGTTAACTAACCTGACAACCCTGAGGACAAACAGCTGAAGTCCACGGGGAAGGGTGATGGTCCCCAAGTGGATAAAATCCCACTTGAATCCATCTTGATGGAGGGCAGCAGTTTCATCAATAATGGCCTTGGGCTGAGGAGGACTTTGCGTGCCAAAAAGGCTCAGGACCAGAAAGTGACTTGTGGAACTGAATCAGTGGTATGGGTGTCATGCTGCGATGTGGAAGGCAGATGAAAGGCCACTGCATTATATTCCCAGGACAGTCTGCATCGTACGGGTACACAGAGCCTCCTTGAAGACTGTGTAATTTTTGAACCACAATTGCGCATACCCTGGTAATGGTAACTTTGTGTTGCCGGCTAAACTTTCTCACACTAAGTCAGGTCAAAGGAACTGCAGAATGGACCCACCAAACGGTGGCTTCATTTTGGCAGTTTCATGTCTGGTCTAGACATGGAAGGAGGAGAAGAAGAAGTTCTAATTCAAACACAATGAAGAGATGAAATTTTCATTTTGTGAAGTTTATGACACGTTTTCAGAAAGAGGTGGTGATGGTTCAGTGGTAGCAACCTGCTCATCCAGGTAAAAGGCTCTATGATGGGAAAGCTTAGAAGGACTTTCTCTTAGCACCTGGAAAGCCATTGCCATGTGAAAAATGAAGACTGAGCTAGACAGCACTCCCAATTCAGCTCAGCAGCATGAAAAATAGCTTTAAACGGTATCTGATGTCCCAGTCAAGAAATGGTGCCCCATCAGAGATCAATGGAGGGGAGCCTTAGACCACATGGAATCTTCACATGCTTGAATAATGGCTAGCATTAATGTACAGTATCTGTATTTACAAGATGTCTTATGTAAAGAAAATCATATCTGCAATTATTATATGAGATAGCCTTTGTATTTCAGCCCACAAGTTTCTGAGAGGAGGAAGTTTATCCTTTGGCCAATATTCAAGATAAGATAAAAGTATGGATCCTTGACAAAAATATTGAAGATAAAATCTCTACCTTGGGGTCCACGTTAATCATTTTCCGGTCAGACTTGTTCTTGAAGAGTAAGCCACATACATTTTCTGCAATCACTTGGTAGTTTGGGCTTGAATTCAGGCAGCAGATATTCTTATCCCAGTTGTAGAAACTGCAAGAATAAAGCAAAAAGCAATGCAAACCACCCACTTGCGCTTTTGTGCATGGATCAAAAGTACAGGGGTTACAAGCCACTAAATAGCACTTATCCACATTTGTCATGTTGCCTTTAATGGAGCAGTGAAGGATGAATGAAGGGCACACTCATCAAGTAGCACTAGACTAATTGGTTAACTATCCAGGAGAATGAGGCACAAATGAATGAGATGATAATAAGGCTTTTTATTACTTATTGCAATAGATTAGCATATATGAAGTCCAAATATAAGATTGGCTGGATACTTTCCCTTCTTTGATGGGATCAGGTTTTGTCCCTGCAAGTGGTTCAAGATCTCCCTTGCTCAAAAGCCAGTCATATCCGACTCTAAGGTCCATTTACAGCCAAAGAGCCAGTGCTGCCTGTGTTTGCAGATGTATACATGGCCATATGACAGGCATTACTAGATCGCCCACGACGTAGGCTCCACCCATGACATAGGCTCCGCCTATGACATAGGCTCCGCCCATGGTCTGGTAGTGAAAATTTTTGCTGCCCACCACTGGATGGGATCACTACTTGATCCTAGAAGTTCAAACTGTAATACTTTATTGCAACATTCTTTGCATACCCAATTAAAAGCTAACGGCTGCATTTCAGCCAGTTTAAGTTCATCCAGTGAAATCCAATATTTTTACAAGCTGAAACGCCATAAAGCAGACCCCCCCTGCTCTAATGATTCAATTTGTTCCCCAACAATGATTGTAACAGGAGTTGCCATAAGTTACACCCTACTTTCCCATTTGGTTAAGTATTAACATAGGAGTTTAGTTCCTTGACAATTCTCCAGTCACAGTCTATCCTCGTCTCTATTTTTTTTTGCTTCTTCTGTCTCCCACCTATCATCTTTTCTCTCCTCCCACCCATTTTGTCATGTCTTGCTTGCCTCTTTTCCCTGTCTGACTTTCCTGAAGTCAGTGTGCCACTCAGAGAGTTAATAAGACTGTGTTTTGGGTGATAGTGTGGAGGCATTAGGTAACAATACAATAGTCATAAAAGTGGGGAACGGGTGGGAGGTTCATAAAGTGAGCTGTCATAACTTGGGAATTTTCTGCAACCACAAGCAAACATCACTAAAACAATGGTTGTCCGTTCTGGGTAGTTACACGCATAGGACTGCAGTTACAGTGATCCTAATTAAGGAGGCATTGTCCAGTTTTGCTTGGTTTCTGGGAGTAGAAATGCTCCCTAATCCAACAGTAACATGGTTTTTTTATTGTGTCAGAAGCACACAAATGTGCTTTCTGGTTTGTGAGGATTTTGGCTGGAGGAACTCAGGGGTCAACCAAATGAGGCTCCTTTCATGTCCCCAGGATGTTTTCGCACCAAAATGGTCCCTATTTGCCGTAGCTACTTGCAATTTCTTGCTTTTGAACTGCTAGGTTGGCAGGAGCTGGGGGCAGAGATGGGTGCTCATTCTGTCACGCAGTACTCGGGTCTTGAAATGCCAACTTGCTGACCTTCCAGCTAATAAGGTGAATTTCTTAAACACTGAGCCACTGCAGTCCTGGTAATAACATGGTGAAATCTTGCATACCTATATCCACTAGTGCACCACTGAAGATTAGCAGTGCTTCTCTCCTTACTTGGCAACATTTAGAAATGCAAAAAATCTACAAATAGATGCAGTGAGAGTGAAAGAAAATTGAAGGTGTCATGCAGGAGTGCCTAAACTTTTCTCACCTGACCATGCCCCCTCAAACAACTGAGAGGGCCAGTCACGTAGTTCCTGCCGATGCTGCCAGCAGCGCATGAATTCAACATGTGTTTTTGAGCATTTCTCCTGCCCCCACTGCTTCCCATGCAGGAGGGAGCAAGGGCAGAACATTTTTATACCTTTTTTTTGAAAAAGCTGGCATGTTTTTGCTGCAATTTTGGTGACAACGGGGCACTTCTGGTGTCAGCGGCAGTTCAGCTCATGGGCCGTAGTTTGGGCACCCCTGGTGTAACATGATGGCTAATGATGAATGGGAAATGCATTGTATTCATTTTGTTGGAACTCATCTCATTTTGCAAACCCATGGTCTTGAAAACAATATGTGAAATCCTGAATTGCTGCTGAGATATGACCAAAAATGTGAACCTGAACTGATCACATGCAAAATCAACGATAGTCATCTGTACAATATGTTTTCTCTCATGATTGCATTTATGAAGTACTGTACTGCATGTCCTTTTGCAAGAAATAGTATAGAAACCATAGTTCATGGGAGATCTATAAGCAGGAGCCACTGAGAATCTAGTTCTTTGCTTATAGCTCTTATCCTCAAACATCTGGATACTTCCAAAAGGGTCATTTCAAAGCACGAAGATGAATCAGTAGTATCATGTCAGAACCAGCCCTCTCAATGAGCCAGAAAAGAAAAGACATGTTTGCATTATGACTGTAAATTCACTCAGCTATTAGGCTTCCCCTCTGAGGAAACATTTCTGGATGGTTGGAATGGAAATTTTGTTTGGCAGTGACACAAACCTACAGTTTCCAAGACATTCTGCAGTAGTAAATTTATTATCATCATTTCTTACCTGTGATCTTCTTAACCACTGGTTGATGTGCTATGATTGTTCATTTGTTTTGCAAACTTTCTAACTATTCAGCATGGAAACCTAAGCTGTAGAAAAGGGGTGGCCAGCCTTTTTTCACTGTGGGTCTGACCATGCTTCCCTGGACAGCTGCTCCCCAGAAGTAGACCATGCTCCCCAGAAGTAGAAGCAGGCACATTTACGGCTGTCATAAATGTGCCCACTTCCACATTTATGACAATTGTGGGCATGTTTATGTATGTGTGGGTGCATTTTACGACTGACGTAAACACGCCCACTTGTACTTCCTGGTGTGGTAGTGGTGGCAGTGGGCCAAATGGAATGGCGCTATGGGCCAGGTCCATAGGTTGGGAACCCCTGCTGTAGAATGTCATCGAACAGTGTTGTTTCTAGGAGGAAAATTTAAGTGTGTGTGTGTGTGTTTTGTTTAGGAGCCAAATTGTACTTATAATTAGAAATAGGAAAGATGGGTACTCTATGGGTGGTACTCTATGGGTACCAAAGATGGTACTCTATGGGTACCAATGGCTGGAGAGGTTTGTCTCTCCAGCACTAGATGGAGGGCCTTTTCAATATCCACCCCGGCCCTCTGGAATCTCCTGCTGATGGACCTCCACCTCTAACCACAACTGCTGGCCTTCAGGAAAGAGCTAAAGACATGGCTGGCCCAGTGGGTGTGGGGTGCTGTTGTTGGATCTATTCAACACCGCTGGCTCATATGACCATCTGACAATTTGTTACGGGGATTTTAGATTTTTTAGATTTTAGAAATTTTAGTGTTTTTATGATGTTCTAATGGGTTATGTTGGGGTGTTTCTTATGTTGTAAGCTGCCCGGAGTCACCTTGGCGAGGGGGCAGCTAAAAAAAGTCTAAATAAATAAATAAATAAATAGTTAGTACCAGAAGTTGATATTCGAGAGTGAGGGAATGAGTCAACAACCATAACAGCTGAAAAGGAAGGCTAAGAATGTTCAAGAATGCCAGGGGAGAAAGAAGAAGGGAAAATGCATGGTACTGAAAAATCTGGCTCTCCAAATGCTTCTGGACCCCAAACCCTATCATCCATTCCAACCATCCAGAAATGTTTCCTCAGAGGGGAAGCCTAATAGTTGAGTGAATTTACAGTCAAACATGATGAATGGTGAGGAAGACTAGGAATAAGCAGTTCATCAGCATGTCAAAGTCATACATTCCCCACTTCAGGGCTGAGAGGAATATGAATCAAAGGAAAATCTCAGTACGATCTAAGAACTGAGTTGGTTCATATGGGGAAACTCTGGGCAAGAGATACCAAAGAGAGAGTGTTTGTATGCATGAGCAAGCTGATTTTCACATGTGGATTTAAACCAGCAAGGCGCACTTTGGGCTGCAGGTGTTTAGTATTGTGTATCTGTTCATCAAGCCTTATGTTGCTGCCTTGCAATATCTCTTATTTGGCATCAAACAGCTCAGTGGATGGACAGATTGTGTAAGAGAAGATATGATGGGAAGGGAAAACCACTAGCAAGAAACGCCTCTGATGAATAATGCTGAACGAGGGGAAAGAACACTTTCCTGTGAAGGATTTTCTATGAATCATTAAAAATAAATTAGATGTGTACAGAAAGAGCTATTAAGGAGCTGCCAGATAATCGCTTCCATTATTGTCCTGCCAAGTTGTGTACTTGTGTGCAATGGACTGGGACAGCATCATGGTTCTATTCACTAACCTGGAGGGTTTACACCTCAGGTGTGCAAACATTGTCAGTCAATCAAGATCTCTTTTGTAAGCCCATTTGTGGTATGGCAAACAAGGTTGTGTATGACCATTCCATAGCTTATGTCTCTTCACCAAATGCTGACTTAGCACCTGGCAGAAGCTACCAGCAGTATCTGTAATATGCTTTTTCTGTCAGGGAGAAGATATCTCTGTCCAAAAAGCTCCTTGCCTTAAAGAAAAGATGTGCCTTCCATTTAACAATCCAAACTATGTGGGGTGGAGATTGCAGGGTATCAGACAATGAGGACCTTTGACAGATAGTCCCATGACTCTGAAAGAAGGAAAAACCAAAGGGCGGGATGGTGGAATCCTCCCCTTTCCACATCTGTCTTAACTAGGTACAGGTCAAGGTCACCCTTGCTCAAAAGTCAGTTGTATCTGACTCTAGGGTTCAGTGCTCATCTCTGTTTATAGTCTGCAGACATGGAACACTGTTTACCTTCTTGCCGAAGTGGTACCTATTTATCTACTTGCAATTTTTGGCTTTCAAACTGCTAGGTTGGCAGGAGCTGGGACAGACTGGCACTCACTTCATCATGCAGCACTTGCCTGTTGTCAAGTTTTGTGTCTTAACCACTAAGCCACAGTTGTGCATATGTGCTCTTCTCCCTTAACCAGGTCTCTCTCTGATGACATGTAGGTAGTGTATAGCCAGTAACCTGTAACAATCTAGGCAGCGTGTCATGATGACTGGTAGTGAGAAAAGGAAATGGCCTGCTTCTGGCTATCCCCCATTTTGTTACAAGCCCTTTGGCAACAGGCTTGTGTGCTAAGGTTAGCCAAGCATGCTTTTAACCAGTCTTGGCCCCTGCACGGACTGTCTACTATCTAAGGAGGAGTTGAGCAACCTCCACCCGTACCATAAACTCAGCCTGCCAAATTTCCCCCTCCATGCTTGTGACAGATGGTCTCAGTAGCTTCGTGTGTGGTCAATGGTCAGATATACTTTTGCATTATAATTCAGCACATCTGGAAGGCAATGGAATTGGGGGGTGGGAACTGCTCCAGAGGATATGTGTTGCTTCAAATACCAAATTCCTAGCTGGGTTAGATCTGGTCAGTGAGAGAAAGAATTACTTTGCATTCTTCCCTCCAGGTTCCCAAACAAAACACTGCTTCTTAAGCACAACAATAGTCTGAGTAATTTCCATCCAAAATAAAAGTAACATTCGGTCTGCAGCTAGCTGGTGGGCACTATTCAGTACTGCATATTCCACATATCTGAGTGCTTTGTTGGAGAGTATTAAATAAGTTTGGAAAATTTGGAAATCTATTAAAATAATAAGAGGAAATCTATGCAGCAAATTCTAAAACACAGTTGGCATTCTTTGCTGTCTATTTGATAGCATTTATGTTTCAGGACGAAGTAAAACATTTACAGGGCATCTATAGTGCTATTAAACAAAGTCAAATTTAGTTGCACTAGAGCAGTGATGGCTAACCTTGGCTCTCCAGATGTTCTTGGACTTCAGTTACCAGAAGTCAGCACCCCTGCTGATCAGCGATTCTGGGAATTGAAGTCTAAGAACATCCTGAAGTGCCAAGGTTCACCATCACTGCACTAGGTCACAGTGTTTCTTAGGTTGCAGAAATGCTTGTCATTCATTCCAGAGGGCAAGTCAAATTGTGCAAATTGTGCTAAAAACCCTAACAGAAAAGAAAAATGATCATACAAAACTGCCTTATAATAAATTAGAAGACTGGTCCATTCAACCTCGCATTGCCTATAGATGCTACTGTTTCATATGGTGGAGGAAGGGCAAAATGGCCATCTGCCCCCTGAAGCTGCCTGAGGGAGCGTGACCTGGGCCCTGGCTTAAAAAGGTTGAGAACTCCTGGTATAAACACCTACTTACTTTCAAAAGTAACCTTTGAATGGTATTTAAAGCTTCTTAGCAACATTTGGCCGTGCCCCTCTCTGCTAGGTTTTATACCATTTTTTCATCAGTCCCAAGCAGCAGAGAAAGGATATTTTATTTTTAAATAAATGCTGCCATTATGTATGTTTAGACTAATCCCCTCAAGGGAAGCAGAGAGTATTTCCATGTATTTTCCTGGCTTGTATGTAATAATGCAATACATTAGTTATACACAATGAAACAAACTACTTATGTGATCAGAGCTATGATAAGGTCAATCTGGCTTCCAAGAAGTAATGAATAACACAACATTCCTTTTAAAATGTAACATTCTGAGCTTCAACTACCGGTAAGTCAATAAACAAAATGTTGTAATGATTTCCAGCATTAATAACCGAAAGCTAATTTTTATGACAGCTATGATTGTCATTGTGTTTATGTTTTCTTTAAAGTATTTTCAGTGGCACTAGGCAATTTATAGTGCATTGGCTTAGCTCTATGAGTTGAAGAGCCTGGCTGCACAGCCACAGTCCAGGAGATTGAATTCCCACTGTTACTCCAAGGAGGATCTCCAGTTGAGATACCTGGATTTGTGTGTGGCTGATGAGGTTGCAGTACTTGAAGTTCAGCCCTGGGACAGAAAACTCACTTTGGAGTCCTTTATACCTTGATGTCTGGCCAGACATCCCGCTAAGGTAATTGAGTAGATCATATAGCCAGTGACTCAGCGACAAGTGTCAGACGTCAGTTAACTAACCTGACTCCCTAAAGGGGCCAACAGATATGGGTGGGGTGATGGCCCCCCTCAGTGGATGAAATGTCACTGGAAACCATCATATTGGGCCCAATGGCAAAATGAGCAGAGGAGACATTCTGATTCCCAAAGGTCATGGAATCCCCACTGCCCTTTCCAAAGAGGCAGGCTGATCTCCCCCTCTCTTCCTTTCCCTCTTCGGAAAGGGAACAGGGCTTTTTTTTTAATGTTGTGCAATCAATGCATTGCAAAACGTTAAAAACCGGATAACGATGAGACTTGTGGAACCAAGTCTCATCGTTATCCAAGGTAGTAGTGTACTTTGGCGTTCCTGTGACAATCCCAACATGTGAATGGTTCCAAACATGTGGATGGCTACACTCTTGAGCTCATCTTCATGGCTGGACAGGGAGAGCATAAAGTGAGGATGATGGACCTGGTGTCCTTCACCATCTCATGGTCTGATCAACTTTTGTTGAAGTTTGCAATTATATTGGCAATCCTCTCTCCACTGGGTGACTGGACCCATTAAGATGGTCCATCCCCAAAGGGTTACGGAGCTGGTAGGCTTTCCGAATGCCTTGGGTAGGTTTGCAACTGACTTGATTGGTGTCTCTGGTTGAAACCAAGGTCTCCAAGTGGTTTGTTGTTGTTCAGTTGCACAGTCGATTCCGACCCTTTGCGACCCCATGGACCGCTGTCTGCCAGGCACTCCTGTCCTCCACCATCCCCCTCAACTCGCCCAGCTCTGTGCCCATTGCTTCTACAATACCATCTAGCCATGTCATCTTGGGCCGTCCCCTTCTTCTTTTGCCCTCGACCCTTCCAAGCATCAAGGTTTTCTCAAGTGGATCCTCTCTTCTCATTTGATGTCCAAAGTACTTTAGCTTCATCTTTATTATTTGACCTTCTAAGGAGCAGTCAGGGGTGATTTCTTCTAAGATTGACCTATTTGTTCTCCTCGCTGTCCATGGGACTCTCAAAACTCTCCTCCAACACCACATCTCAAAGGCGTCTATTCTTCTGCAGCAATGGAGGTGATTGATAGGATTGCTCTCCAATGCAGGCTAGCAAGCAAGTTGGAGGAACTTAGCTGCATTTCAGGAAGCTATCTAGCAAATATGTCAATGCAATAAAGGCTGCAAAAGTGCAACGCTGAATCAGAGATGACTTGACAGTACATAATAACAACAAATATAAATGTAACAAATAAATAAATACCGAGAAACCCTTTGAAGTGTTGCCGTAAATTAGAATTGGCTTAATGGCCCATAATTATTATTAGAAAGAACTTACACAACTCCAAATCAATCAAAGTTGATCAGGAATCAGTACAAAGAACATCTCCTATCTACATAAAATCATTTATTTGTTCCAGACCTTCCCAATAAACATTTGATTTCATCTGAATGCTTACCAATAGAAAAGCACCTTCTAGCTAAGGGGCTCCTAACCTTTAAAGCTGGATGGCCAATTTCCCCCTGCCTGCACGATTGGGGGCAGGGGGGCGGCGGCAGGCACGTTGTCCCAACAGCTTCAAAGGGGTGGCCATTTTGTTTCTTGAATTGCCCTTGGAGGGATGGGGGGTAAAGGGGCCTTAGCTTGGGAACCCCTGTTCTAGATCTTTCTGTTCACACAGCTGAAATTCTCCCTGAAAGCAGAATGGTTTTATGTCCTCTTTGACAAGAGATAAGGTGTAGGTATTATTTCCCCCTTGGTAACTGGCAGATATTGACCCCATACCTTCTCAGCCAGCTTTTCTCAAGCACTCACAAAGAAGACTGGATCTCATGTTCTATGTTATCCCTGTTTCTCACTTTCTTTACATTTTTTAATCATTGTGGCCCATCTATTGATACACCTCAACAAGAGGAGGTACCAATAGACTACCTATTTGCAATGTGTACCATAGAAATCTAAAGCTTTTTTCCAGACATACTCCAGACTACTTATACTGATAGAAAACACACTCAGCAAAATAATCTAGAATGGGGTGCCCAAACTGTGGGAGGGCATGAGGGAGGCTGATATTCATCCAAGCAAAGGCACTGAAGGCATATCCTACCAAAAAGGTCTATTCAGCACCAGTTAGGGCTCATTGTGTCCAGTACTGGTCAGCACATTTTAACGACAAACTGGACCCATTTCACAGTAGGGCGGGGACTGAAAACCAAGCCCGTGAGGAAAGGCTGAAATAACTGGGCATGTTTAACCTTGAGAAAATAAGACTAAGGGAGGCTATGATAACACTTTCCAAATATTTGAAAGTTAATACTAATAGAGGACAGGTAGGATCTGTTCTCAATCATCCAGAATGCCATCATGCCAGAGTTTTTCACAAGCAATGATACTCAAGCCACCTCATTAGTACTGTAGAAATAGAAAATGTTAAATCTAAATACAGTATTTTAGACCTTGAAAATGCTATGGTGAGACATATACAGTACACACACACGAATTACATATAAGAAATAATTAAGGAATCAAACTAAACAAAGGGTTAGAAACAGGTTGGCAGGGTTGTTTGCTCACTTGATTATCTGAGTAATGGATGAAACTATTTTTGGAATGAATGGAAGACTCTTGAATGAACATTTTGCCAAATTATTGCTAATTGCCAAGTAAGTAAGTTAGTATAACAAAACCACCTCAGAGTAACGGTGATTAAAACCCATTATAACACAGCCATTTAGCTACTGCCCTACAACTTAGCAGTAAACAGAACAAAACCTACAAATTAGCAACGATCTTGGTACACCCTAAGGTAGCTCAAATAAATGAAGAATGAGTTTGGCTAATTGGAAAATTAGATTGATTTGGAGTAAAGAAATAGGCTTCTATGCAAGTGCCAACACCATTATGAAGTCCCCTGGGCTTGGAAAGAACAAAATGGGACAATCTTGTTTGTAAAGAGAAAGTTGCCCTTGTTAGAAAGCCAGTCATATCCATCTCTAGGGTGCAGTGCTCATCTCCATTTACAGCCAAAGAGCCAGTGGTGTCACCATCTGCAGATGTTTGCTTCTGCAGACCGTTTGGCAGGCATGACTCAACATTGGAGTGCATGGAATCCTGTTACCTTCCCACCAAAGTGGTACATATTTGTCTACTTGCAATTTCTTGCTTTTGAACTGCTAGGTTGGCAGGAACCGCACCCTTAAAAAGAAGTTGGGACACCAATGCAGTTGTGAGTACAAATAAATGAGTTGTTGTGAGCTGCTTCAAACACAAGACTATTGGAAAGCTAGTGGCTGCCTATGAGTTGCCTCATTACAGTATTTAAATTCTGCTGGGTTTTCCATCTGTCTCAGTCTCTTTCACAAGGGCAGGATCTGTTCCTTGCTTCAGTTCTTCCCCCACCCACACAAATGCAACCAGATAAAACTATTCCTTGTAGCAGATTGAATTCAGTTAAGGCTCTTCTGGGTTAACCCTTCCTCTGTCCAAGCGTGTTTTACTTCCGCTTCTGGGAGCGACAAGGGTGGCACAGGTTGGATGAATCGCAGCACACCCATTCGTGTGGATTCACGGGGGCTTGGGCTTCTGGGAACTGAAGTCCAAGAACATCTGCAGTGCCAAGGTTCGCCATCACGGAGCTAGAATGAGTAGCAATGGGACAAGAAACATCACTTAAACCTACCAGGCATTTGATTTCTGATGACTATATGATCATTTTGCTGGCATTCATCATGACCTTGCTAAATAAGATACTGAGGAACAAATGAACCTATATTTGGATTTAGCCTATCAGAATCGAAGGCACACAATGATTTATTATTATTTGCTGTTTACTTCAGTGAAACATGGTAGTAGAACACAAATGTTTAAAAACAAACAAACACGTTTCTTTGGGACCCAGAACCCATAAATAATTGTGTCCTGTTAAGTCAATTCTGACTTATGATAACCCTTTCCAGGGTCTTCCAGGTAGAGGATATATAGAAGTGATTCACCATTCCCTTTGTCTGAGGGTGCCCTGGATAGTGCAGTTTGCCCTCGGCTGGCTCTTCTCTTCAGAGACGCTGTGAGGAATCAAACTCTATACCTAAACCACTGCACTATTTAAGCCATAAAATCTTTTGGCAATAGTGAGTTTCAAACCCACAACCTGAACAGAACTTTATGATCTTCTGGTAAGCTATTTCTTTGGATTCTGTGCCTGAATTCTTTGCTATGAGCCGTTTTTCATTTCCCCATGGTTTTCTTGTGGAATCTGAATAATTTTGCTAGTCTTAAATATTTTTAGGCAGGGGTTAATTTAGTTGTGTCACAATGAATTAAATGTTTTTTTAAAAAATAATCTATCCTGAGCATATTAAGATTTCTCATATTTTTGAATTCTTTAGTGCCATCTTGTCAATAAACAGGGGCACACAGAAAGAGCCTCCTCGAAGATTGTGGTATTTTTGAACCACAATCAGATGTACCCTGGTAACGGCAACCTTGTGTTGCTAGCTAATCTTTTTCACACTAGGCCAGGCCAAAGGAACTGCAGAATGAATTCACCAAAAGGTGCCTTCATTTTGGTTGTTCCACATCTGGCCTAAATATGGAGGAAGAAGTTGTTATTTAGCAGCTGATCATTTGTGCCTGTTGACCTTTTCAACTCCTCTTTATGTTCAATTAGATAGAGGGGATTTTCAATAAAATAATTATATATTGATCTTGCACAGTACACTTGTGAGTAGTTTAAACATTATTGGAACTAATGTCAATAATTATTAGGTTCATTACCCATTTCTCGATCAGGAATGTGTAACCTCTTGTCATCTAGTCTTTAGTTGTGGAATTTTGGAGTAAGTGATAGAACTCTATTGCTATACATTAATGGAGACTTGTTAAATGTTTCAAACAAAAAAGTGTGGCAGGTAGAGTCTAAGGACACTACCATAAGCGATTTAGTTCATGAATTCGATTGTGTACTTTTGACGAGTTGCCACAACGATACTGCAGCACTGACGGAAAGAAGGATTATGCCCTATGAAAGATCATTTCGGCAACTTTCAGGAATGCTAGGACTCAATGGCCGGGAATGCAAATTGATGATGTCATTACACTTGGAATTTGCCCTGTAAAAATGACATTTTTGCTAGGGGCATCCAGTTGTCGGTGAGCCAGGAACCGAACCACTCAAACTATCGTAGTGATTCAAAGTGTGCTAGATAAAGGATAAAATAACCTATGTTTTGGCACTATTAGAATTTTGTTTTTGCTTTCCAAAAAGTTTTTATGACAATGTTTATGCAAAAGTCCTTCCCCAGAATCCCAAAAAATCTCAGATAAAAGGGAAAAATCTGTTTGAAATCAACCAAAACCACTTTCTGTGATTGATAGAGGTTGCTGATGAGTACACTGGATAGTTTGCTAGGTTTCCAACAAATTTGTCCCTTTCATTTGAGCGCTTTTGTGATGTCATTTGAGGATTATTTTGGTAAATGTTGTCATAAAAACTGTTTCTGAAGTCTGACCAAAATTCTAATACAGTAATACCTCAGATAACGTTTACCTCAGATAACGCTAAAATCGCATAATGTTAAGTAATCTGGGGAGGAGAATTGGATCGAATAACGTTAAGGTCCTATGGGATGTATTGGATAACAATCGCTAAAGCCTGTGCAGTTACAATGTATCTCTATGGAGCTTTAACGTTATCTGATATATCCCATAGGATTTCAACATGCATCAGATAACACTAAAAATCGGATAACACCAAGACTTGTGGAACCAAGTCTTAGCGTTATCCGAGGTATTACTGTAATGTCATAACAAAGGTTATTTTATCCTCTATCTAACGCACTTTGGATCACCTCGATTGGTTGTGTGGTTTGGTCGCTGGCTCATCGACAACAGGATGCCCCCAGCGAAAATGTCATTTTTCCGAGGCACCTTTTGAGTTTAATGACGTCACCAATTTGCATTCCCGGCCATTGGGTCCTAGCATTCCTGAAAGTCACCGGGATGCTCTTTCATACGGCATAATCCTTATTATCGTCAGTGCTGTAGTTTCATTGTGTCAACTCATAAAAAGTACAATTGTCGTTACATGCCAAACGCAGTCAGACCACCCTACCGAAATGTAAGATGTTCATTGAATTCATGTCAAAAATCTGTGCAACTCATCTGGTCCAGGTGCACTCCAATTTTTCCCCATCTTTGCTTGCCTCTTAATCATGTCGGGTTCTCCCGAGTGGGGCGGGGTAATAAATTCAATAAAATAAATAAATAAATAAATAAATGTCATTTGTTACTATGATATCATCCATATGTTTTCTTTGGGTGGCAGTGGCTTCTCCTCTTCACCTGTCAACCTGATTACCTTAGCTTCACAACATACATTAAATAGTGCTGGCACCAGGCAGCAATAGATAAATCGCCCAGTTCTCTCAGGGTTTCCATTCTCTTCTAGTCCTAAATTAATTTCATCCCATTTCTGTACTGATTTGCAATTTTAAAAATGCATGAAAATCTATATTTCATCTACCATACAAATTGCTGAATATTATAAGTTTTTCTGAGTATACATGAGTTTGAAGGAATATTCGCTTAGTACAATGCACTTTTGTACATCTTCCACAACTATTAAGGCTCCACATCAGTCTTCAGGGTGAGGCTCTGCCAAAAGGTCTTATGTAATATCTTTTAACATAGCTGGAGACACAGATTGGTGTGATAAAGCTTTCCTTTGTTAGAAGCATTTCTAATTCTTCCTCAGAATTCTTGCTCTCCAAAATGTTTAATAATTCATTCTTTAACAGTAGTCTTGATCAAATTGGTTTTCTAGAAACAGGATCAATTTCTGCCAGAAAAGGATTCAGCTTTATGAATAGTACTTATGTGTACAAAGAATGTGTCAAAGTTATTTTGTTTGATATCCAGATTTCCCCCTTGCCAAGCAACTGTTGATAAAACTATTTTCAATACTCCTTTATGAAAGATACCAAGTGACTAAACAAGAGAAAGAAGTAATGCTTTGTGCAAACCAAAACAACACATTTATACAATGTAGTCCTCATCACAAAGTTCTTTACCAAGGGAAAAACACATATTGCATGTAATAAATGGATAGATCTGAGGCATACAGTGGAAGAAAAGTGAAAATAGAAAGGGTGGGTGGTTTGTTTGTTTTTTGTTCAAACAGGAGTTTTTCAGAAATGGTCTGCCTCAAGGAAGGACTTAGAGTTGTTTGGATGAAGAGTTTGTCACAAGACTAATGCATGTACAGAGGCTGAGGATAAAAATTTCTGTACCAACGGCTTTAAAATATACTTCTTTCAAAAAGTTCTCTCTCCATATATTTCACATTAAAACATCCCCTGGGAAACCTATCAGATAGTGTGATGTGATGATGCTATGATGTGATGTGGTAATTTTTTTGGGGGGGGACATGTGTTTTGGATAACCTACATAACAGAACTCAGGCTTTGCCACACCTGAGTCATAAATACACCTGTCTCTAACCTAGGTGTGATAAGGCATGCATGCAGTAACCACACCTGCATCTATTTTATATCTCTCTGTAGATATGGATTCTGAATCCAAACTGTTTCACTCCTTGTTAAGCTTGTTAACTAAATTGAACACAGATTCTGCCATGATGCAAGATACATTTGAGCAGCCATTTAAAGCAACTAGTCAAGTCTAGCATGAGACCTTCAGGTAATCTGGATAATGTTGGGTATGTTGAAAGATAGATTCAGATATTTTTAATCAGTGAATTCAGAGATTGTCTTGGGGGGGGGGCACAGTGAACATTTAGTAACTGACACATCCTCCTGTTAGTTCATTCTATTGCTATTGGAGAGGGTAATATTTAAAAATAATTGATCCATTCCTGAAAAGAGCCGATTCTATCTTGAATGTCACTGTAGCCCACTCCCCCTGAATAAATTGCTGTCCTTTAATTTTTTTAAATTCCTCATGTTAAAGTCCCTATTTTCCAGCTGTCTGAACTGCACCAATGGCCAACAGGATGGTTACTTTCATGCTAACCCAAAAGAAGAAGTGTGTCATCAGAAATGACAGAAAAATAACCTAGACTGAATAAAGTCGACATTTAGAAATAATTACTGTAATTAATGCAAATTGCAATCATTCATGGTGGGAAGATGGTAACCAGATGAATTGTATGGCTGAGTTGTTCATTATACAAGTTCAAAGTCCTGATTTGTGTCTTCTAAGGTTCTTTGTCATTGGCCTTGGCATGGAAAGTCCTTCTCATACAGCAACATGTGGAACTTCAAACATTTCCGGACTGTAATGTCGAGCTCTCCTAGCCACTGGCTAGCATGACTGATTGAAGGGGTGGGGGGTAGATATATATTCTATCAGTGCCTGGAAGACCAATTGTTGCTCTGTGTTCGAGCTTATCCTTTGAGAGCCGTTCAAATTGAGAACTGTCCTCTCTGTAATAGAAAATTTTCCACTATCAAATTCACACTGTCAATATTGAAGTTGTGCAATTCTTTTGTAGTCATTAATTTTGTCTTCTTAATGCTCAACTGTAGGCCTGATTTGGCATTTTCTCCATAGTCTGTTAAAATAGTCGATTCTTACTTACTATGCAGGCTTTGCTATTGCTAATAACAATATGATATTGTTTCTATTTACCTAGAGTCATACATCTCATGTTCCATGTCCCAACTACATGTGCATAATCCACAACACTTTGCTTTCACTTTTGTGCACCTCATTCACTAGATATCCTTTTGGTTTTGATCTAGTTGCATCATTAATAACAGAGCTATTTGTTCTTGTATTTTAGTTTTCTCCAACAGCAGTTTGAGTGCTTTCTGATCTGGGAATGTCATTTTCCATCACTATCTCTTGTTTTATTTTGGACTGTCACAGGCTTAGGAAAGTTTGGTAAGGATTTACCATTGTCTTCTGCTTTCAAGGTAAAGGACGTTCAACAGTGGTTTACCATTGCCACCTTCTGCAAAGAACTAACAAAAGTTAGCTTCAGCCACAGCTAATGCTAGTCATTGCCTTGAAGAGGGTGGATGCATCTTAATCTGGTATCTCAGCTGTGACCATTTTACTTTGGATGACATTTCTAAGAATCCAGACTTGTAGCAGAGTCTGGTTTTCTGATGCCATTGTTCTTAGCTTGTTCTCCTGACAGCTTTGCACTGAGACCCCATTACCATGTTATGGTGTGCACTGAGGAAAACTACAATAGACCTATAAAAACCCACTGGCATTCTAGTAAATTCTAGAGGAATTCTATCAGACTTATGAGTGGTAAGAAGCAGAGTCCTCTATTCATCCTTGAACTTTTTATTTCGGAATATTCTGTAAATATAAATAGTCACTCACCTTTCTCCTGAAAAGATAGCTCCAGTCTTATAAAATGATAAAATCTTGACAAAGCAATAATAACACACCCACACCCATATGTACACAAACTCCATGCTAAAATAGTAATGTCTCTCCAATTGTCCGTTGGAAAATAGTCAAGATGGGTCAACTTGACCTTCTGAGAAGGATATTTCACAATTATGGAAAATGTTCTGCTTTTCCATTTCATAGCACCACCTCTGAAGGAAGTGGCTCTTGGAATAAAGTCTGCTCCAGAAAATGGACAAAAACTGAGTGTGTTCACATGGGAGAAACTAGCCATGCAGTGAAGCTGCTGTAGAATTTGTGAGAAGGTACTGATCCACCTCGGTCAAAGTGTTGTTTTCAGATATTTCCCGTCTACTTTCCGTGGAAAAAGTAACGACAGTTCTAAACCAGCTCTTTAAACCTGACTTAAGGAAACCAATCCCATTGTCTTTTCTTATATGGTAGCCAAATTTATTTTGATGACAGTTACTCAAGAGCAGGATTGTTTAAGTCTGTAGTGCTTATGTTTCAATAAAAAAGGGAGGGGTTGTGGTGGCTAGGTGGTTAAGAAGCTCATCTTGTTAGCTGGAAGGCAGGCAAGGTGGCAGTTCGAGACCCGGGTACTGCATGAAGGATTGAGCACCCGTCTCTGTCCCAGCTTTTGGGGGCAAGAAAGGAGCCTCATTTGGGTGTTCTTTGAGCAGAGTTTCTTCTGCAAAAATCCTTTCAACCCAGAATAATTTCTTACACGAAATTATTATTATACTAAAAAGGGGCATTATTAACATGCACATTACAGTAAACCAAGCAAACTGTGAGTTTAACTGGTTTCTGGTAAATTCGGAGAGTAGATTCAATAATAATTTGGAGACCATAACTCTGTTTTTTCTTCATTATATTGCATACTAGGCTCGGAACTTATGAAAATCCTTTGGAGCTATCATTTTAGTATGCTTACATTTTGAGGATGAAGGGGAACAATACAGATAGAAAGAAAAGGAAATTAAAGTCCTCAGGGTTATAGGCTCAGTCCCAAAATGGCTCAGCTCGTCAATGGCTCAGCTAGTTTACATCCTAACACAATCTGAAAAGCCATATGTGATCTCCAAACAAGCTCCTGGAGCTAGTTGCCGTCCTGCTAGAGTTCTGTACTTGTGAAAACCTTGCAACTGACATCCCATTCTGCCAAATTTTAAAGCAAAACCCCACTAAATCATTGAACATACCTATTTTGTATTACTTTAATTTAATTTTTGCTTCTCATGCCATAGTTTAATTTCTCTCAAGCAAGCAAGACAAGCTGAAATTCAAAGAGCAAAGGAAAACAGCAGCAGCAACTCAGACCTTTCTCCACAACTGCTAAACAGTAGGTAAATCAACAATATGACAAGGTATTTTAAATTCCTGATTTTCCTGGGAAAAACTGAGATGCTGCCCTACCAACTGACCACTAACAAGTTCCATGCTTATCCATACCTTATGGATGTTTTTGGAATATCTGGGACAATTCAGTGACACCATTCAAAATTCAGAAAATCCACTAATGAAAGAAAAACAAAATAGTTGCACATGATTTCTTCTCATTGGAAGGGATCATTCACCTCAAAGGTCCTTAAGAGCGAACTGAGATAGTAATAGATAATTTAAGATATAGTTAATTGTACCTGCTTTTGAAAAATAGCAAAACAAAATTTGTAAGACTCATCCTTGAGTGAGCCAAAGGTATGATAAAAAGTAGAAAGACCTTGTGGGGACTGGGAAACTTAACAATGAAAGAAAGCACAGCAATCCTATGGCAACTCTGGCCAATATAATTCTGCTTGCTTGTTTGATTGCTTTGAGTAGAGCCAGCTTCTTGAATGATTTACCTTTTAAGGAAGCAACATTTAGTAACCATGAATAAATCAGTCTTTTTGATCAAAGACTGATGAGCTCTCCAATATGGAAATGCTGGATCTGTTTGAAAGCATGCTTTCCAAAACACATGCAGTACAAACATCTCCTTCACTCGTTCTCAATCTGTGGTTTCTTCAAAGGTGTTTCTTGCTTTCTCCTTCTAATATCCTAAGGCACTGAAGAAGTTCCTTCCGGAGAGAATCAAGTTGTGCACAAAGCTTCTAATTGCCAGCCAAGCTAATGGGATATTATCACTATTATTTATGTTGTTGTTTCAAATACTTCTGCTGCTTTGGATAAAAAGAGAAACTGCAGCTTTTCATCCTATGTCTTGTTCATCCTTCTGAAGAAGATACTTCACTTCTGCTAGCTGTTTGTTACAAGTTTTATTTGATTTATGGTTCCTTGCATCTGTATAAACCCAGGTCAAGTAGGAACCCTATGAACACATTTCTCCTTCAAATGTTACAGAAACGTTCAAGTTTAAAACATGAAGCGACAACACCTAGGACCACTTCACAGGCAATGTCTGTGGTTCAGTCAATTCCATTGCACCAATTAATATGTCAAATACCAGGACTCAACCCCTTGGGCAATTGTACTCAGATCTAGATGCTGAGTGTGTCTCATCCAACCTATACTCTCAAGCACCTGTCTCTGGAGCTGCAAATCAGCAGGTCAGCAAAAGACATTGCTCTAATGACAGTCCAGGCACTTGCTAGCATTTACACCAGACTTAGTTAATCCATCCATTTAGCTTCTTCTTCTTTCGTGCCCTGGTTAAACCTTGGACTGCCAAAATGAAGCCACCTAGTTCGCTTTGTCATTGTCCAAACCCAAGTCCTCTTTGGTGCATGCCTCTGGCAGCAATAAGCTGAACAGTAAATGAGCTGGATCCTGTATCTCTCCACATTCACACAGTGTGTTATTGTCTGCCAGCAGCCCCCACTTGAGCATGTTGGTCTTGCATTTAGGGACTCCAATCCTCAGCCTATTTAGGGTCCTTCAAGTGATGTAGGGGAGGTTGAGATCCTCAGCCATATCCTCCTTTAATGTTGTTCCTTGTCCAGGGAGCTCCTTCCTGCAGCTTCTAATTTGGTTTTAATCTTGTGTACCCTCAAGAATTGTGAATACAATCAGGCGTACCCTGGGTGACAACCTTGCTGTCTAATCTTTCTAACACCGGATCATACCAAAGGAACTAAAATCAATTTAGCTGACTACAGAGACAAATTATATATCCATCTCTTCATTTTTGCCCCTAAAAATAATTCAGATTGCTGGGATGTTTCTGCTCACTACTTTACCAGCTTCATATTCAACATCTTATTATGTGGACTTGTCCTTTTACATGTATTTGCCAAATGAAACTCTGCCTTATGGTCTATTAGGTGGTTATCTGTGCATATAAATTAGTGTGAGAATCTCATAGTGACCACTGCACATTCGTTTGGTTCATTGTTGTCAGAGAAATTGTGTTACTGAAGCTCTCAACTGGCCTTAGAGGCTGATACAGAACGAAGAGAAAGTGACAGCCTCTGAGAAAGTGATAAAAAGAAATAAAAGATCCACAGTTCTGTCTTTGTATTTAAATAATATTTAATTTAATATTGTTCTAATGCAAGGTGTTCTTTTAAATCAGCATGCTGAAATTTCCATATACAGTACTGTATATCTATTTTGATAAGTGCAATACACACAAGTTACTGCATGGGATCAATAACATGTACTGCTACAGAATCTTGATTTCTTATATTTCACTGTATCCTTAAATAACCTGCAATACAGCTGAAATGAATTTTTACAAAAGATGGGCTACATATGATTGTTATCCTCTTGAATATTTGTTGTTTGCTTTCAACTTGACATTAGATACCTGCTGAGATAAATGGGATTTTATATACAGTACTGATGAAAGGATTGGTTTTCTGCCATGCGGTGGAAAAATAGCCATGGTATATAAATATAAAGGGACATTAAGGGTATATAAATATAAAGGATTTTGTTCAGACTTCAGCTTCAGTCTTCAGCAAATGGGCTGCTTGTGTTCAAATAAATTTGGTGCCAATCTGCTTCAACAATAGTCTCCAAAGAGAGGGAGAGCTATGAAATAGGAAACCTAATGTCTGTTGTTGTTAGCCATAAACAATGCCAAAATAGTTACAACACTTTCCCCTCTTTGTCAGAATTTGATGAAATTGGTGGGCTTACCTCCAATAAAGATAAAGATATGCAGGCTGTTTTGCTAAATATACAGTGATGGGATGTAACAGGTTCTCACCAGTTCTCCAGAACCAGTAGTAACTTTTCCCAGTGTCCCGGAGAACCAGTAGCAGCTTTGGAGGGGAACCAACTTCGGGGCTTACCTTTTTCACTGGTTCCCCCACTGCGCATGCGCGCCAAGCACTTGGTGTGCATGTACGCCTACAGTGCTTGCCGCATATGCACGGCCTCCTTGCTATCCTCCCAAGCGGGGAGGAGGAAGAGCAGCTGCTAGCCTGAAGCTCCCTATAGCCTGCTCCTCAGGGTAAGTGACTCACCTTTGGATGTGGTGTGTCTGTGTGTATTTTAATGTGTATTTAATACCTTTACCTATATTGACGTACTACCATAGTTCCTAAAAAGGCCTGGCGGCCTGGCTTGGGGTTTTTAAGCAAAGTCTTGGAGTTACATCATCAATAAGCTACACCTGTGCTGTTCCAATTGCTGTTCCAATTGGAGAACCCTTAAGGAGGTACAGCTGTTTTTCATTTACATTAAGGTATATTATCCTATAGAACTGGTTAGGCAAAGACTTAGTACCTAACTTCTTTAACTGTTGAAAAGTTGAAAAGTGCCAAAATGAAGCCATCTTGTGGTGAGTTCATTCTGTAGTTCCTTCCATCTGACCTAGTGTGAGAAAGATTAGCCAGAATAGTCTTTAAGCTCTGGTTTACAACCTCTGGTTGTGTTTGGGGTGGGTGGGTGAGTGTTTGGGTGGGTGGCTGTATTTTAATGTATTTTTATTTATTTATTTATTTATTTAATTTATTTACAGGTGGGTGGGTGGGTTGAGGTGTGTGTGTGTGTGGTTATTTTTATTTTATTTTTTATTATTTTATTTGGCCCTGCCCACATGATGACATCATGCTGTTAGCTCCACCCACACTGTGATGACATCACGGTGGAGCAGTAAAATTTTTGACATCCCACCACTGTCCGGGACACTGGGAAAAGTTACTGCCGGTTCTGGCGAACTGGTGAGAACCTGTTATATCCCATCACTGCCCTAATTGGTTTGAAAAGAGGCCAGCTTCTGCCAATTTTTTAGCCAAACCCCATTCACATCCCTGCCCTGTGGTGTGGCAGTAACTGAACCACAGAAACCAGTCTGCACTATCACCAACCTCTTCCCACATGTTGAATATAAAAGAGAAAGCCTTTGTATGGCAATGAATGGGATGTCACATTGGCCAACTGGCTTTGGAGAAAATTACAGTACAGTACTGAATTTAAGATAAATAAGATTCCTTCTCCAGATTAGCAGTTTTGGTTAGACAGCAAACTAAATGAGAGGAAACTAGCTAGGAAACGTATTACCCTCTTACAGCCACCATTTGTTTGAGATTTTTCTTCTTGCTTTTTGCAACCAAGATGATGAGTACTGCTATACTGTATTATATTTTTTGCTATCTACTTGCCAATTTTATTTGAACACAAGCCTTGTAAGTAAACATTTTTCCTTATGCTAAAGCTGTGTCTGAGCATTTGTACAACAAAAACTAAGAAGTCAGAAAAGGGGAATTGAGAAGGGTTTGCTTTTCAAAACATTCAGTCTTAATTCTTTGGGACACCATTCTGCAAACCTTATCCAACAGTTTTGAGTTAGAATTTGATTGCATCAAGAAATAGCCCAACATGAGATCAACAATCCACAACAACCTGGATGCTGTCCATTAACGGTACCACACAATCTTGAGGTATGTTGCCTTACTTTGCCCAATGATAGGGCCAGTCTTAACTCTAACAGATAACATACACTGGTATTTAGTAGAACCATATTTGTCAGCAAATATATATTTAACATTTTATAGTTATGATTCAATAGTTTTGGGGTACACAGAAAGAGCCTCCTCACAGATTGTGGTATTTTTGAGCCACAATGGGGCGTACTCTGGTAATGTTAACCTTGTGTTGCCAGCTAATCTTTCTCACACTAGGTCAGGTGAAAGGAACTGTAGAATGAACTCACCAAAAAGTGCCTTCATTTTGGCAGTTTCACATCTGACTTAAACATGTAAGAAGAAGAAAAAATCAATAGATTTAGTATTTACAAGTATTGTATTGTATTGAATTGTATTTTCGACTTACATGCCGCCCCACTCGCAGAGCGACTCTGGGCGGCTTACAGAAGAAACAGTTACAATTACTGTACATAGCAATTACAGATATCACATAGTAAATTACAAATATCGCATATACGGTATATATATCTCCAATAACCGTTGCAATTACAAAACATTAGATTAAAACATCCTAAGAAATAATCAAAGATACTGTAATATAAATCATTACAGCATCAAAATTCACTAAGCAACAATATCAAACAACAATCAAAAGCTTCCAGTATCAGTTCAGTTTACATATACAAAAGCAAAAAACTAACAAAAAAGAAACAGTTGCTAAATCCCGCAATAAGTGACAAGCCGGTCCGCCTCACCTCAGGTGTTTCTGGTGGTGGTGGCTGCTCGAGCTGCTGAGCTTTTATCGTCCCCCGGGCGGAGGTGATGGGGCCCGGGGGAGGGCGGGAGCGTTGCCTCACCGCCCCCAGCTGATGGTCATCTCCTCCGGCATGATGGCGAGTCCGGAGGGAAGGTGGGAGCGTCCTCACTCCACCGCTGTTGCCGCCGAGCTTTTTATCATCCCCCAGGTGGAGGTGACGGGGCCCAGGGGAGGGCGAGAGCGTTGCCTCACCGCCCGCAGCTGATGGTCATCTCCTCCGGCATGATGGCGAGTCCGGAGGGAAGGTGGGAGTGTCCTCACTCCACCGCTGTTGCCGCTGAGCTTTTTATTGTCCCCTGGGCGGAGGTGACGGGGCCCAGGGGAGGGCGGGAGCGTTGCCTCACCGCCCGCAGCTGATGGTCATCTCCTCCGGCGTGATGGTGAGTCCGGAGGGAAGGCGGGAGCATTATTGCAATGGCATGTGAACAATCTGATGTAATTAATACTTACTTGCATATCCCAATATTGATATTTTCTACAGAACAAGAGCTCTCTCTTGAATTCCATGAAACATTTGGTACCATTAAAATGTCTTTGACTACACTTAAATCAGTGCTTCATTGTGATAAAGAAACAGAGATCAAAACTACATAATTTGGGTGTGATAAATGATACAGTATCAGGTGTCTAGTGGTTCAAAAAAACCTGAATAGACTCGATCAGTTTGGAATGCTTAATTTGTTCCAGCTTTTGCTTTGGTTTGGATAGTACTGTACAAGAATGTCTGAGAACAGAGGAGAACAGGCTAACACAACAGTCCCCTATAAGACATTACCCTGAACAGTGGTGGGATGTCAAAAATTTTACTACCCCACCGTGACATCATCATAGTGTGGGTGGAACTAACATCATGATGTCATGATGTCATGGGTGGGGCCAAATAAAAAATAAAAAATAAAAATAAGCACACACGCACACCCCTCAGGCCTTTTTAGGAACTGTGGTAGTACGCCAATATAGGTAAAGGTATTAAATACACATTAAAATACACACAGACACACCACATCCAAAGGTGAGTCACTTACCCTGGGGAGCAGGCTATAGGGAGCTTCAGGCTAGCAGCTTCTCTTCCTCCTCCCCACTTGGAAGGACAGCAAGGAGGCCGTGTATATGCACCAAGCACTGTAGGCGTGCATGCACATCAAGTGCTTGGCACGCATGCACAGTGGGGGAACCAGTGAAAAGATAAGCCCCAAAGGTGGTTCCCCCCAAAAGCTGCTACTGGTTCTCCGGGACACTGGGAAACGTTACTACCGGTTCTGGCGAACTGGTGAGAACCTGTTACATCCCATCACTGCTGATCTAGGTATGAAACTACCCTTGTGAAAGTCCAGTTTCTGCAAGTGACTGTATATTTTGTGAGCTTGTGCAAAAAATGCACCATGCCTCATTACATTGGTGATACTGGTCTTTTCTACCATACCTGTACAAAATCACATTTCAGCAGAACTATGCCAGTAAAGTTTATTTTTACTCAATCAGTGATGAATGTAATTTAGGCCTTTGTTAAGTCTCCCAGTGATTGAAAGTTGTCACAGAGAAACAGGAGTTGACTACTCACAAAAGGGGTGCCCAAAATATGGCCTGTGGGCTGGATCCAGCTCCTGATGCCAATTCATCTGGCTCATGCCACCCTTGTTGTTCCTGGAAGTGGAAGTTGAACATGCCTGTGCGCATTTCACTTCCGCTTCTGGGAGCGACGAGGGTGGCGTGAACTGGATGAATGGGCATCAGGGGCTGGATCCAGCCCACGGGCTGTAGTTTGGGTGCCCCTGGTTTAAACAGAGAAAATGGCCGCCTAAAATCTATCTCATCCTGTTGCAAAATAGATTGCAAGGCGCCTTTTTTCTTCAGCTTCCGGTGGGAGGAACCATGTGACCGGCATGCTGAATCACGTGACTGGCCTACTGAAACACGTGGCTGGCCCACAGTCGGAAAAGTTTGGGCACCCACCCCTGGTGTAAACTATGAGGATGTGAATAATCAATTATGTCAGGAGAAATCTGTATAGTGTTAATGCAAAGACCAAAAAGATAAATACAAAAGTGTAAGACAGGCTCAAGGAGTAAGGAAAACTGCTTGTTACTATATATTAATACAGTAATTATAAAAACAGAAAGTCAAAGATGGAATAAAAATTATAGAATATAGAATCATGTCTCCTATAGAGGTAGAATCATTAGGGTTTTAAAAAAAAGCATTAGTAAATTACTCCCCAAAGAAGAATTTTGAACTAGACTAAATTCAATACACAAATTTAATGGTTGGAAAATTTTAAACCCCAGTGCGGTTAATTGTCTTTTGGCAGTCTACAATTCTACTCTAAAGGATTAATAAACACATGCTTAGGAATTGTTTTAGTGCACAATGACCCAAATTAAATTCTTGTGTGTTTTTCTCTAACTAACTGATGCAGTCACCTAGTTTCTACGTCTGTTTCATGCAGTTAAGATGTAATTTGATTATTGGAAGTTTTGAGCATGTATTGCTCTGCACACTATGGAATACTAAATGGAATATTTATAGAGGTAGGTATATTCTACTCCAGATGTAAAGGGATTTGAACTTATGGCTCCCAATACAGTATAGAGAAAACATGTGCCATAAATATGGAACTCCTGCTTTTTCCCTCAAACAATGTTAACATTACTGCTTTTCAATTGCCAGCACAGCACCTAGTAAGTAGATAAGCTATTAGAAATAACTCATTGTACAAATCCATACACGCTTAAGAGTAATTTATAGGTGCATGGATATTGCTTGATTATGCAGCTTGATAACTACAGTGGAAAGAGTCCGTTCCACTGCTAGAAAACTTCTGGAAATTTCCATCTGTGTCTGGGATGTAGGATTTAAAATATCCATATAATGCAGAATTTGAAGTATGATTATTCATATGTTTATCAGCCATATGTTCTAGCATGAACATAACAGTCATCATATTAGGAGTCTCTGTGTGAGCACCTAGCCATATACTTCTCTGCAATCTGAAATGTACTATATATACAGGTACTGTACATTTATTGTATAAAGGCCAGAATCCTCTTGATGATTTGTGCCAGTGTAAACTTGGTGGTAATTAGCAAATTGCTACTTTTGTTCCTGATCACATGCCAAGTTACACAAGTAGCATGCAGCCGAGAATCCAAATAAAACTTCTTAAATATTTACTGCCATAATTTATGCAATTACAGTACACTTAACCTAGTGTAAATGTACAATGGGATTCTGGCACACACATTAACATATGCTGTCTATTTTGGAGATGGGCTTTTTGTTTTTTAGCAAGATGTAAGTGGCTATTCTATTATGAATACCAATTTATAGCTCTGTACTCCTAGGAGGCACATATAGCTGAATAAATTTTAGATATGCATGTAAAAACATTATTGTGTGGTGTCAGCTTGCCTATCAGGAAAGTCGGCAATCCTTTCCTTTACTCACAGTTTTCTGTGTGAAGGACCCCCTGCTTAATATTTTGATAGCGTTTACTATGAATATCTTCATGGTCAAAAGGTTACCTGACACTATCTGGTTTTGTCTCTTTTGGTTATTTTGGGATTTTTTTGATGATTGCATGGTATGTTTTGTAGATTGTAAGCCACCCTGAGTGATGCTTGCATCAAAAGAGTGGGGTGTAAATGTAAATAGGGACTGTGGTGATTTAGTGGTTAAGACACTGACTATGGCAACTGAAAGGTCATCAGGTCAGCTGTTCTAGACCTGAGTGCTGCACGAAGGAGTGGGCTCCTGTCTCTGTCTCAGTTCCTACCAACTTAGCAGTTCAAAAGCAAGAAATTGGAAGTAGATAAATAGGTACTGCCTCAGCAGGAAAGGTAACAACATTCCATGCACTCTGACATCTAGTCATACCTGCCACATGATGCGGATAGTGGTGGCTCTTTGGCTGTAAATGGAGATGAGCACCACACACTAGAGTCAGATACAATTGGCTTTCGAGCAAGGGAGACCTTTACCTTTATACATGTAAATAAATATAGATACTCTATATATCAGTCTATCATTTCCATGAGAACTAAGCCAGAACAGAACTTTCTCTTCCCAATTTCTATTATTATCTAGCCCTGACCTTCTTCAACTTCTGGAAGATTTTCATTGTCTTTTGGGTGTTGTGGCATCCACAGTTGCATGGCGACAGAAGTAGACATTTATCTTATCTTCTGAATCTAAGACAATCATCTTTGCATCAACAGTATACAACAGTATATCAAAGTATACCAGGGCGGCCAGGAAAAGTGGCCTCCAACCACATCATTGTTAAGAACATTTTGATCCAAGGATGTAATGAGAAGCAGCATTCCGGGACTTCTACTTTCCCCCTACCCTCACTGGTGGCTGTAATGTATAGGTGCAGGTGCTTCACCCAGACGCAGGACAGAAACAATGCATTTCTGGCCTGGTTTGGCAGCCAGTTTGGATGTTTGCCTCTGCTGTTTTGTTTCCAAAACTTGTTACTAGAGCAAGTTGGAATTTCATTTCAGATCCATATTCTCTGGACGCTAATCAGGTTGGAGTGGAGGAAAAGGGATCCTTTTTTTCAAAACCCAGCATAAAAGAATAAAGGAAGAAGGAAAACACAGATACCAAGACAGATTGGAAAAGCTCTATTAGTGCTCTCTCTAAGTAGCGTTTGTGAACTAGTACATATTTTGGGAGATCTCACACACAGAGACAGTTTCTCTGGATGTCTTAGCCCTTACATGTCTAAGAGATAATCTCCTCCCTAATGTCCAGCCTTTTTAAAAAAAAGCCATTGGCCTGCTGTAAAAAGATCATTCTTGTTTTCTTTTTAGATTTGGGAAAGATGTTCAGCAAAATAAATACTGGAATGGAGAAAGAATGCATGGTATTACAGATTGAGCTAATCGTCTAACAATCTGCCTAACTCACAAGTAAGAAGAGAGTTCATTCCTGTATTAGCTCAGTCAGAGCTGCTTTAAATTTCTTTAGTGTCTGTTCCTTTCGTTCTGCTGTCCTTAAGTCTGGGGTTCTCAACAAATGGCCTGTGGGCCAGATCTGGCCTGCAGTTCCAATTAATCCGGCCCCCACCCTCACTCCAGCTGCCACTGCTGCCATCAGAATCAGCCATGGACTCATTTACAGCCATTGTGAATGCATTTACGACAGCTGCATACTCATTTATGGCTGTTGTAAATGCATTTACGACAGCCATAAATGAGTCTGCGGCTGATTCTGCCACTGTCGCTGGCTGGAGCACCAATCTGGTGCACCAACTGTTTGAGGGAGCATGGCCTGGCCCCCAACTTGAAAAGGTTGACAATCCCTGTCTTAAGTCAAACAGGGGCTGGATTTGTGCATTTCCACCTGCCATCTCCATGTGATTATTAACATGAGCCATTTTGTTAAAAAAAACAAATGGTTAGGAACAGTGCTGACAAAATTATGCTCATTCAGGATTACAGAAGCAAGTCCCAGCACCACTGGACACATAGCATGCTTGTATGAATTGTTTGAACATAGTCTTAGATGTAAGTGGGGAGATTGTGCTTTTGGGTCCTTATATGTACAAGTCTCTACCTCAGTAACGTCAGGTGGAATTCAGCTGCCCAGGGCTGAAGCCAAATTTGCCACCCCCTGGTGGATGCTGGATCCCGCTCCCGCTAGGGCTTCTGGGAATTGTAGTCCAATAACATACATAACCCAAAAAGCGCCGCCCAGGGGCGGAGCCCCCTAGCCTTCCCAGCGATGCCACTGCTCTACCTTAGCACAGTGGTGGGGATTTCATACTCCAATGAGGCAGAAGGTTATGTTGTTAGGGCTACTCACTTCAGAAAGGCTTGCATTGAGGAGTCAGACTAAAAGTGCCCTCACCCAGTGTCAGAGTCCAGGGTGACTAAAAGTGCACTTACTCTTTGTTACAATCCAATGAGTGGGCAGCTGGCAAGTAACCTGAGCACCAGGACCCAGGATAACCAGGTAACATGCCAAACAGTACCCATATCGCAGCCTGGAATCCAAGATTCGGTCGAGGTTGAATCCCAGCATGGGAACATTGGATCTGGGGCTGGCCGAAGTGCAGTCTGGTCATGTCATCTGGGATCGGTTTGATCCAGTTGTCCCTGAGGAAGTGGACAGGCTCCGGGGATCTGTGCATGCCACTACATGTGCTTTAGACCCATGCCCCACCTGGGTGGTGAAATCTGCCAGGGCAGTGACAGGTGGTTGGGTCGAGGCCATCATTAATTTTTTGCTTCGGAAGGGGTTTCCCCCTAAGACCTTAAAACATGCCTTGGTGCGCCCCCTCCTAAAGAAGCCATCCCTCGACCCCGTGATTATGACCAACTACCGGCCTGTCTCTAACCTCCCATTCCTGAGTAAGGTTTTGGAGAAGGTAGTGGCACAGCAGTTACAGGAGATCCTGGATGAAGCGGATAATCTAGACCCTTTTCAGTCAAGATTCAGGCCCGGATATGGTACGGAAACTGCATTGGTCGCGCTTGTGGATGATCTCTGGAGTGAGTGGGATGATGGACACCCATCTGTCCTGGCTCTTCTTGACCTCTCAGCGGCTTTTGATACCATCGACCACGGTATCCTTCTGGAAAGGCTCCGAGGATTGGGGATCCAGGGCACTGTGTGGTCGTGGTTTTCCTCATTTCTGAAGGGCCAGACCCACTCGGTGTGGTTGGAGGGCGAGATGTCCAGCCCCAGGCCCCTCCAATATGGGGTGCCTCAGGGCTCAGTACTCTCGCCTCTCCTATTTAGCATCTACATGAAACCGCTGGGTGAGATCATCTGTTCCCATGGGGTGAGGTATCATCAATATGTTGATGACACCAATCTGTATATCTCGGCCCGTGAGGACCCAAGCAATGCAGTGGAAGTCCTTTCCAGGTGCCTGGAAGCTGTGAGGGTCTACTCTAGATGGGGGACAACATACTGCAACTGAATCCCGACAAGACTGAGTGGTTGTGGGTCAGGGGCCCTGCGTTAACTCGGGAGCTACCATCTTTGGTTCTGGATGGGGCAGTCTTGCCCCAAACAGACCCGGTGCGTAATCTGGGGGTTCTCTTGGACTCACGACTACTGCTTGAGGAGCAGGTGGCAGTTGTGGCCAGGAGCGCTTTTGCACAACTTCGTGTAATACGCCAGTTATGCCCGCTCCTAGACCAGGACTCCTTGCTCATGATCACACACGCTTTGGTCACCTCCAGACTTGATTATTGTAATGCGCTCTACATGGGACTACCCTTGGTGACCATCTGGAGGTTGCAACTGGTTGTGGAGGGGTGCGGGTGTTATGCTCGTGCCTCACCATTGCTTAGGGAGCTACACTGGTTGCCAGTGTGCCTCTGGGTGCAGTTCAAGGTGCTGGTTATTACCTTTAAAGCCCTATATGGTAGTGGGCCAGGATACCTAAGAGACCGCATCACCCTAAGAACATCTGTTTGTCCCACCAGAACGGACCGGAGAGGCTCTCTGGTTGTACCATTGGCTTGAGAGGCACACCTCTCTAGCACTAGGAGGAGGGCCATCTCTGTGTCCGCCCAGGCCCTATGGAACCTCCTGCCAATTGAGCTACATCTCCAGTTGGAGTTGCTGCCCTTTAGGAAGGGAGTTAAGACCTGCCTGGCAGGACAGGTATGGAGTCTGAGTCAGACAGTTGCATCGGCTTATTGGCTCATTTGACCCCTCCCTCTCTCTCTCCAGGACCACCCCAGGAGTATCACAGAACTCTCCCTGCCGGTCGGACAGGAAGAATGAGGGGCAGCTGTGTGAACTGGCCGGCTGGCCGAAGACTGCTGTCTCTCTCGACTGTACTGTATTTTTTACACTGTATTTTATTCAATTGTTTTATTGTTTTTTCTTTTTATGTAAAATTTATTGATTGTAATATCTGTGTTGCATCTGTTGTTATATTTTTATATTATGCTGTATTTATATTTGAGATTGTGATACTGTATATATTGCTTATGTTATGTGAGCTGCTCTGAGTCGCCTCAGCGAGGCCAGAAGAGTGGCATATAAGTCTAATTTAATAATAATAATAATAATAATAATAATAATAATAATAATAATAATAATAATAATAATAATAATAATAATAATAATAATAATAATAATAATAATAATAATAATAATAATAATAATAATAATAATAATAACTACATCCTCCACCATCTATTCAGTGTACTGTGTGTGGTTGCTTGTTTCATGCCAGGATCAGTTTATGGACTCACCAGAGAAAATGACTTCCAGGAAAAATGCATGTTTGGATACAAGTAGCAGCTGATGATAACAATACTGTGATGGAATATTATGTTGGAATCTGTGCAAGAATTATGGAATACCATCTTTGAAATACTGGTGGGAACACAAACTTGAAACGCTGGTTGAGAATGACAATAAGGTGGTTAAGATCTCGTAGGTCTTTAAGATCCAAACCAATAAAAAGCTCAAACAAAACACTCCAGACATTATTGTGGTTGAAACATATTTGGTTCAGCTGATTGACATGGCAATCCCAGGTGACAGACAGGTAGAAGAAATAGAGATTGAAAAGATCATGAGATATTTGGATCTGAGATCTAAGTACAGCATCTCTGGAGGAAAAGAGCAACAGTGATATCAGTTGTTATAGGAACACAGGGAACAATTACAAAACAGTTGGAAAACATCTGAGTGTGATTGCCATTGATAAGTTCACAATAGTTCACAGTTGCAGAGAGTAGTACTACTAGGTTCCAGCTACATTATCAACTGATATCTCACTGACTCTTAGGCTAGGACCTGAGCTGCAGGGTTCCAAAACTCCAATCTGGATATCTGGTGGATTATGTACACTTTTGATGATGATGGCAACAATGACATAAAACTATATGCAAAAAGTCCCACTGAGATAGATCTAGTGTTACACACAGGGCAAATGTTTAGCAAAGATATACAGATTAAATTTGGACTTGAAATGTGCAAATCTCTCTCAATAGAAAGGGGCAAGATTAGAAAAATGGAAGAGAGTTAAGAAATGGTGATATTATACAACTAATATATTGATAACTACAAATACTTTTGGGTGCTAGAAGTGGACAATATCCTGCATACAAGAGTTAAAGATTTGACATAATGGGAATACATCAAAAGGCTGTAACTGTAATTTGTTTTAGAAACAAAATTAAATAGTGGAAATACAATAAACACATGGGCAGTTCCAGTAATCAGATACCCAGCTGCAGTAATAGATTGGCTCCAAAGTGAATTAGAAGAATTGGAATGAAAAATATGGAAATTAATGACATGGATCATGCACTACACCCAAAATCTGATGTGGACAGCTTACACTTAATGTGAAAAACTGGAAGCTGTGCTACAAATACATCAGGCAGTAGAGGAAGAAAAATAAGCCTAAACCAGGAGTTCCCAACCTAAGGCCCATGGGCCATATCTGGCCCATGGTGCCATTTCATGTGGCCCCCATCTCTCCAAGGGCATTCAAGAAACAAAATGGCTACTCCTTTGAAGCTATTGGGACAAAATGGCCACCCACATCATGCAGGCAGTGCAAAATGGCCGTCCAGCTCTCAAAGCTGACTGGCTTGTAAAGGTTGGGAACTCCTGGTCTAAATCGTTATATCAATTGAAGCAGAGAATAATTTCTTAAGGCTTAGATGGAAAACATTTTGAGAACAATAGAAACAAAGGTGGAATGTAAGAAACAACAATCTGAAGATAAGTTGAGCAAGTAGAAAAACAAACCATTCCATGAACAACATCTGAAAAATATTGATGGAAAACATGGCAACAATTTAACTTGGCCATGGTTTAAGCTGGGTACCATCAAGAAAGAAACTGAAGCCTTGTTGTTTGCTGCACAAGAACAAGCACTCCAAGCTAATGTTATGAAAGTTAAAATCCACAGAATTAGTGCAAACAGCAAATGTCAACTCTGTTCAAGAAAAAGATGAAACTGTGTGACACAAAATTATTGTCACAAAATCTTGAGATTCTGAACATAGGCCTTCTGGTTATAACCTCTATCTCCTGATTTGCCTTTTGGTTGACAGGAACACCTCTGTCTCACCTAGATTGAGTTGCAGTTTGTTAGACCTCATTCAGTTCATAACTGATGAAAAGCACTGATCTAAGCACAGAATTGTTTCTTTGGAATCAAAAGGGGAAGGACAGATGGAGTTGGGTGTCATCAGAAACCCAAAACTCCGGAAAACTCTACCAAATATCTCAGCTTTTTATAGTTAAAACTATTTAATTTAATATGTTTGAATTAATTGTATATATTTATATTCTGCAACTTAAGGCAACACTATAAAAATGTGACTTATTATTTAAGCATGAGATGACATATGATCATTAAAGCATACCACTCTTCATTTTTAGTATATTCACTTTTTCACATTTTGGAAGAACAGTAATTTTAAATTCTCTTGAGTAAATTGAATTACTGTTGTATCCCATAAGATTACACTAATCAGCCGAGGAGAGAGAGATTAAGTTACAACCCAGATTTCAGGCCCATGTTTCAGTTCAAACCTCTGTGCTAACACTTTCCTTTCCTTTAACAAACTAGAGCCAAATGAGTATTGCAACACATAAATAATGGTCCCTTGGTAAAGGGCTGTAATAAAATGGAAAAGAAATCCTAAAGAGGTATATAGATCAAATACAAGACCCTCTAGTATTGCTCAAAGGATATAAACCATGACTATCACATTAACTTTGTAATTGCCTGAATCTTTCTTTCTCTGTTGGGAGAGAGAATTTGACCCAGATGACACCTTTAACATATGGCTTAATGTCATCCGACAACTTCAAGCTTCTCAAGAAAAATATAATTCCATGGAATGGGGAAACCTGAGACAACAAGGAAGTGCTAAATTTGACAATGAAATACTAATCTTTTCACAAACTTGCTATAGACAGTAAGCTGCTCTGCTCCTTCAAAACTTTGTGAATCAGCTGGTGGAAGCAAGGTCAGGGCGTTAATGTACAGCAATGACAAAACACAAATTGAGCTATAACTTTCTGGTTTCCATAACACCATTTTCTGTTCCTTAAGGGTTTTCTGATGTCAGCAGAGCTCTTCAGTTCTCATGTGGGCTGTAATTTAATGATGAAATTCCACTCACAAAAGGTAACAGTGAGAACACTTTAAGAATACAGTTGTACCTCGCTTAAAGAGCATAATGCGTTCCACAGGATTGCTCTTTAAGCAAGTTTGCTCTTTAAGCGAAACACCATTGTAAATGACCAGTTGTGGGGGGATTGCGAACCCCGATTTATTTGTTAAGCGTGTTTTTGGTTGGTTTTATTTGTTAAGCGAAGCAAACATTCAGAGAAAATTCTGCTCTTTATGCGAGTTACTCTTTAAGCAAGGCACTCTTTATGCGAGGTTTGACTGTACTTTTGTATAAAGATTTGCCATAGCTGGCTAGAGATGTTAAGCTGTCCCATTGCAGCTGGACACTGGATTTACACCAGTATGATGTGCTTTACACACACAATGAAGTTCCTGTTCCTTTTTGACAACTTTTGCTCTCTTGGGGCAAGGGTGGAATAGCAGCACCCTTTACATCAGGAGCAGGAATCACACAGCCCTTGGCCCAAATGTGGCTCCAAATGTCCTTCTAGGTACCACTTCAGCAGGGAAGGTAACAGCATTGTGTGTACTCCAGCATCTAGTCATGCCTGCCACATGACCACAGAAAAGTCTGGAGATGCAGAAAGCACTGGCTCTTTGGCTGTAAACAGAGATGAGCACTGCACCCTAGAGTCGGACACAAATGGCTTTCAAGCAAGGGAGACCTTTACCTTATTTGCATGCTAAATAATGTGTGCATGCACATACATACATACATATATGTCAGTATGCACATGTATGGAATGTATATGTGCATGCAAGTATTTATTTGTTTTATATTTATGATATTTATATGAGTATCCATATTCATAATCACATGTAACCTTTGGGAAAGGAAGACTGCACACCCCTGTTTAACAGAATCACGAGCTCTAGATGGTAGAACAACAGATTACTTTGTCCTTTGTTTTATTGCTACAGATGGAGGACACACATATATTACTTTTCTTCCTCCAAATCAATATCTGCATTTTATCAACATAGCATGCTGTCTGGCCGGACATTCCGCTATGGTAATGGAGTAGACTGTACAATCAGCGGCTCAATGCCAAGTGTTGGGTGGTGGTAAATAACCTGACTCCCTAAAGGAGCCAATAGCTATGGGAGGATGAGCCCCTTTTAATGGTCCTCTCAGTGGAGGAAATGCCACTGGAAACCATCATATTGGGCCCAACAGCAAAATGAGTGGAGGAGGAACTCTGATTTCCAATGGTCATGGAGGCAGAAGAGGCCATGCCAGATGGACTAGCTGTGAAGGCGCACCTTGTTAATGTCGCTGTGGCAGTCCACTGCAGTACCAGTGTTAAATCCTGCATCTCTCATTTCATACGTGCTGCAGGAGATGGCTCTGTGATCACAGTGTGTGGGTCACTTTATGGTAAACTGCGATCCACATTAAACAAATTCACGTGAATGGCATTTTTCCTGAAAAATGTATACTCAGATACGAATAGCAGCCCTCTTCCTCCTCCAGAGTATCTGCACCATGCCAATAACAGGTGCATTCTAGCCTGTAGATGATCTGCCTGGCCTCTGCAATGTATCCTATCACTGGCTGGTGTGTGGGCCTCTCCCAGTGTGAGGAAATACCAGGTAATGCTCTGGATGAGACTGATCAGATTAGATCTGTGCTGTCTGCTTTGGTGGCGACAGGGTGAGAGCTCTTAGAGGGAGGGCTTCATTTGTCACCTTTACTAATGTTTCAGCTGGCTGAGTTCATTGAGAGATCCCTGATTATTGGCTGCAGTGACAATGAGTTATCAGATAAGTCTGCAGATAAAGATGCTTGCTTAGGAAACAGATATTAGTTGGAGAAACTAGTCTGACTGTTCCACTGCAATCTGAAAGGTAAGAAGCTTATCCTTGTGTTGCTTAATGTCAGGGACTGCTGCCTGTCAGACTTTCAAATGCAGTGGAATCTCAGTTAATGTAATTAATGCATTCTCTAGGACGTTTCTTACAGCAACAAATATCTTAACCAAATTTCCCATAGGAATGCATTGAATGCAATTTCCCATAAAAATGCATTGAAAACCAAAATACTTTAACCAAAATGCGATTTCCCATAGGAATGCATTGAAAACCAATTAATCCATTCAGAAAAAAAATCTGTAAACCGAGCTATTTTCTATAGATTTTTTTTGTTATGCAATTTTTATGTTAACCGAGCTGTTTATTAACCTAGGTTCCACTGTGCTTTTTTTGCAGATGAAAGTGCAAAATGCCTTTGCTAAAAATCAGCTTGACAGAACTGTCTGGTGAACTACATCATATCCAGCTTCTTGTCCTTGGGCATCTACGAAACTTACTAGATCTCACATCATGCCTCTCTAAATTGGGTCTAATATAATACATTGCTTGCTAATCCTGTTGCTTTATATAGGCGTGGGATTTACAAAGGAGATTTTTTACTTATTTTGTTCACTTAAACTTCTGATGTGCAATATGTGAGCAGCCCAGTGTCTAAAATCATCTTTTGCCTACTTCCATAGCTCTTGGGATCCTCCTTAGATTGGAAAAAATGTTAGGCAAAAAGGAAAATTGCCACTACTAGAAAATAACTTTTGAAAATGGTGATTCATTTCAAAAATGACATTGCATCTTGTCCTTCTACTTTTGTTGATCTGGTGGTGATGGGAAGAATTGGACCCTAGACATCTAGGGATCATCCCTGGTTCAGGCTTTCATCTGTGGCTTAGTGGTTAAGACGCTGTACTTTATGAATGGAAAGTCAGCAGGTCAGCCATTCGAGTCCCGAGTGCTGCACAATGGAGTGAGCACCCATCTCTGTCCCAGCTCCTGCCAACTTAGCAGTTCGAAAGGAAGAAATTGCAAGTAGATAAATAGCGTCTCTCTCTCTCAGAACAACTACCCACACCACCTGTTCGTCAGAGTCTATGAAGCTCCAGGTGCCGCCCCTAAGGATGGATAGAAAGTTTACAACTAGAAATAGAGCCTTCTTGGTTGCGACACGCTATCAGAGAAGCTGCGCCAAGTCCCATCACTGGCTATCTTCAAACAACAACAACAAGAAGAAGCCATCAGCAGCTTCCCCAGTGGCTTAGTGGTTAAGACATTGAGCTTGGAGATTGGAAGGTCGGGTTTTGATACCCGAGGGCTGCACTTGGGGACATGAAAGGAGCAGTTTCTCCAGCAAAAATCCTTTTAACCCAGAGTAAACTCTGACACAAAATTATCATTATTATTCAGAATGTTATCCCTTGAGCAATAAATTAATCAGTGTGTTGATTGTCTGGACCCTCATATGCCAGTTATTTTATTTTATTTTAGGATGGATTTATTTTTAATTTGTTTTGTGTTTTATTGTTATTTTGATATTTGTATGTACACCACCCAGAGTGGGAAATTTCCCAAATGGGTGGTATAAAAATGCAACAAGTAAACAAACAAACAAATAGACACCACTTTGGTGGGAAGGTAAACAGCGTTCCATGCACTCCAGTGTTTAGTTATGCCTACGACATGCCCCGGAAATGTCTGCAAATACAGACAGCGCTGGCTATTTGGCTATAAACAGTGATGAGCACTGAACCCTAGAGTTGGATACAACTGGCTTTTGAGCAAAGATGACCTTTACCTTTACCTAGTCTTTGATCACTGACTATGCATGATGCACTTGTAGGATGAGAAACACACTGACACTGGTTCATTTAAATGTTGCTACCCATCCTTGACAAAGAGTCTTAAAAGCTGGTGCTTCATCATATTCGTGCTATTTTCACCCAGCCCTTCTTCAAAGAAACCTAGAGGGATGGCGCCTGGCTCATGGCAATCGCCATTCAGAGCTCCTTGAAACTTGCACCAAGTTTCCCTGATGCAGAACTCTCCTTGTGTATGTCTTACCTCTGAGGTGGAGCTTCTACTTGCAGGAACTACCAAATCTCAAGAAGTAGTATGTGGAGCATGAGAATCCAGTGGCGTAGCGTGGGGGGGGCGGGGGGGGCGGATGCCCCGGGCAGCGGCTTTCAGGGGGCGGCAAAATGTCCCCTCCCCACCCTTTTGCTGGCGAGCGCCCCGCGTGCGCTTCGCCGCTTGCAGGCGAGGAGGAGAAAAAGGATTTTTTTTAAAGTGGACAATTCAAGGAGGGGGGGGGCCCGACTAGCCGTCGGGGGCTCTCCTGGAGGGCAGCCCGTGTGCGCGCGCACGCTGCTCGCCTCCGCTCGCCCAGCCACCCACCCAACTTGCCGTGAGACGGGGCGCTCGTCTGGGGTGGGTGGCGCCGTGGCGGGGAGCCCCTGGCGGCTAGCTGGGCAGGAGGAGGTGGGCAGCGCGCGCGCGCACGCGGGCCGCCCTCCAGGAGAGCCTCCGATGGCCAGCCGGGCGGGGCGGGCCCCTCCTTGAATTGTCTGCCTTTAAAAAAAACCCCTTTTTCTCCTCCTCGCCTGCAAGCGGCGAAGCGCATGCAGGACGCTCGCCAGCAAAAGGGTGGGGAGGGGACATTATTTGCTGCCCCCTGAAAGCCGCTGCCAGCGGCAGGCGGCGCGCGGAGAGCCCCCGACGGCCAGCCGGGCGAGCGATCTGCCGGAGATGCGCTCGTCGGGGGTGGGTGGCGGACGGAGGTGTGTGTGGCGCGCGCGCAATTGCGCGCGCGCCGCTAATCAGCAGGGGGGCGCCTTCTGCCTTGGGAGGGGGAGGGGGGCGGCAGCGGCGAGCTGGGGGGGGGGGGCGGCGAGTTTGCTTTTCGCCCCAGGCGGCTGAAGACTGCGCGACGCCACTGTGAGAATCCTCATAATGCTAGAGAATCATTGTAGAGAATCATCAAAGGGACATTTCTCCTGACCTAGAATTCTGGGATCTGATCTGGTGTTCTAGGCTACGTCTTCATTTCCCAGATTTTATAGGTCCAACCTGTTCCAGAACCTTATGGATCACAGTGCTCTTGCTCTGCATGTGTGTGGACGGGAAAATTAATTTTCTCTTGTGCATTCTGTATTGCTTGAACCACTTTCTTACTTAGCATCTAATTTTGCAGATGACTGGTAAGATTTATGGAAATTTTAGAGTGATGCAAGAAGCAATATTGGACATCAGGTTCTCTCTCTTCTTTTTAATTACCCTCTGTAGATGCAGGGGTTGCTGGGGAAACCAGCTGGCAGGATCAGACTCTTCATCTTGCATCACTAGCACTACCACAAACGTAGCTGTGCCTTGTACTGCAGGGATGCCATTTAGGTGAGAGAAATTATCAGCTGATCTTGCAGCTCAGCCCTTGCTAAGGTAGGGTCATAAAATTGTAGTCTTAAAATCGGCTCCTCTCAGTCAGAAGGTTGAGGGCAAAAGAAGAAGAGGGTGGCAGAAAATGAGATGGTTAGATGCAGTGACGGGCAGCCAAAATTTTTACTACCACACTGTGGGCAGAGCCAAAGTTGTGGGTGGAGCCAAAGTCATGGGTGGAGCCTAAGTCATGGGCTGAGCCAAAGCCATGGACGATCTAGTCATGCCTGCCATATGGCCATGTATGCATCTGCAAACACAGGCAGCACTGGCTCTTTGGCTGTAAATAGAGATGAGCACTGCACCCTAGAGTCAGATATGACTGGCTTTTGAGCAAGGGAGACCTTGAACCACTTGCACGGACAAAACCTGACATCAAATTTGAATGCCAGTCAGGGATCTTCTGTTATTAGGTAAAGGTTTCCCTTGCTCGAAAGCCAGTCGTTACCCACTCTAGAGTTCAGTGCTCAGCTCTGTTTATAGCCAAAGAGCCAGTGGACTTGATCCACAAAAGCTCACATTAAAATACACATAAAATACAAATTAAATATAGTTGTACCTCGCTTAAAGAGCATAATGTGTTCCACAGGATTGCTCTTTAAGCGAGTTTGCTCTTTAAGCGAAACACCATTGTAAATGACCAACTGTGGGGGGGATTGTGAACCCTGATTTATTTGTTAAGTGTGTTTTTGGTTGGTATTACAGTATTTGTTAAGCGAAGCGAATATTCAGAGAAAATTCTGCTCTTTAAGTGAGTTACTTTATGCGAGGTTTGACTGTACACATCAAAAACACATAAAAACACATAAAATACAAACTAAATATACATAAAAACACATAAAAATAGACATAAAAATACACATAAAATAAACATTAAAACACACATAAAATACACATTAAAATACACCCACCAACCCACCACACACCCAAAGGTGAGTCATTTACCCTGGGGAGCAGGTGGTAGGGAGCTTCAGCGGCTCCTCCTCCTCTTCCCCACTTGGGATACCAAGCAAGGGGAGTGTCAGGGCCTGAGCGGCGCCACATCCATGCCTCTCTGAGGGTCTCTGCCACGAGGCCGCGGCTGCAGCACCTCCAAGGAGGCCACTGAGGGCCTCAGCCGCCGCCGCCAGTTCCACTGCACCTGCCCCTCTCCTCCAACATTGCGCTCTGCCACAATCCAAGCAGCAAATAGCTGCTTGGCTTGGGGTGCAGAGCGCCGGAGTTGCGCATGTGTGCCGACTGCCAGAATTGTGCATGCACACCTTAGTCGTGCATGAACGCCAAGCGCCGGAGTTGTGCATGTGCGGCAAGCACTAGAGTCATGCATGCACGGCAAGTGCCAGAACCATGCATGTGCACGTAGGTAACCAGTACCCCTCCTCTGGGTGGGTTGCCCCAAATTCTTGCCACCGGTCCACAGGGAGAACCGAAAAAGTTGCTACTGGTTCACGTGGACCGGTGCAAACTGACTAGATGGTATTGTTGACACAATGGGCACAGAACTGAGTGGGTTGAGGAGGATGGTGGAGGACAGAGGTGCCTGGTGGGCAATGATCCATGGGGTCGCAAAGGGTCAGACTCGACTGTGCGACTGAACAACAACAAAACAACATCAACCATTTGAAGCCCAATCCAAGAAGTGTGTGCTTTCCACCTTCAAAACTGAGAGCCAAGAGTTGAGTTGGATGTTACGTGGCAAGGGAACCAATTACAGCATTGTTCAGCACCAAAATACCTCAGCATGACACTTGACAGGACACTCTTTTAAGCAGCGCTGTCTGAATACCAAAGCCAAAGTTAGTACAAGGAACAATATCATCAGGAAACTCACAAACTACAATTGGGGAACTGAAATATCCATGCTGCTCCAGTATGGAGTGCATCCACATACGCAAAAGAAGTTGACATTGTTGCTAATGAAGCCATGCATATAGTGACAGGATGCTTCAAAACTACACCAGTTGAGAAAATATATCCTCTTGTTGGTGTCTACCTAAGATCAGGAGAGAAGTAGCAGCAGATGCTGAGAGAACTAAACAAGAGAAGGACCCTCAACATCCTCTGAATGGATATGAGCCTCAAGTTTGCCAGCTCAGATCCAGGAAGAGCTTTATGGCAAGAACAAACACCCTTGAGGTTACACAAGAATGAAACCAAATTAGAAGATGGAAGGAGCTCACTGGACAAGGAACATCATTAAATAAGGTTACAGGAACTCAACCTCCCCTATGTCATCTGGAGGACCCTGAATAGGCTGAGGGTTGGAGTCCCTAAATGAAAGACCAACATGCTCAAGTAAGGGCTGCTGGCAGACAACAACATGCAGTGTGAATGTGGAGAGATACTGAATCCAGCTCACTTACTGCCAGAAACATGTACCAATGAGGACTTAAGTTTGGTCAACCACAAAGGCTTCATTTTGGCAGTCCACCGTTTGATCGGGACATGAAAGACGAAGTCAGAACAAAGTGTTCCTACGAATAGCAAGAGTGCTGATGATAAGCAAGATTGAAGAGTTCAATGTTAAGCTGCCATGTTTTTCCCTGTCTAGTGCCAAATATATTGCAAATTAAAAATAAAAATAAGCATTATGTATGGCTATTTATATTTCAGGAGATAACACCAGCAGGAGGCAAGAGAAATTAGATTCTCCCATGTTTCCATACCTCATGTCATTGCAAAGCAAAGCAATCACATATACCACCCCACAGCACTTAGTGCACTCTCTGGGCGGTTCACAAGTTAATTAGCATTTTGCCCCCAACAAACTGGGAACTCATTTTACTGGCCTCTGTAGGATGGAAGGCTGAGTCAACCTTGAGCCATGGTCAGGATCGAACTCACAACCTTTGGGTTGCAGGACAGCTCCGATTGGAAGCTTCATAAATTATACACCCACGAAAGGTATGATTTTCACTTATAAATGATATGTCATATTATTTGATATCATTGTACAGTACACAGTACTATGTACCACTACAAAGAAAGAAAGAAAGAAAGAAAGAAAGAAAGAAAGAAAGAAAGAAAGAAAGAAAGAAAGAAAGAAAGAAAGAAAGAAAGAAAGAAAGAAAGCACTCACATGGTAGGCTGAAGAAAAACAACTGGAAAGTCACAGAGAAAGAGTGACCATAATTGATATAAGCAAAACCTCATATGGACACCAGAGACAACAGTGATATGCTATATGGAGAAGCCATTCCTTTAAAGCAGAACAAATGCCAGCCCCCCGGGGGGGGGGGGAGATGCATGCTTGAGAGATGGGTTTATTCGGCCACTGCTCTGAGTTGTATCATTTACAACCTGCACAAAAACTATTAATAGCATCCAGAATAAATGGAAGAAAAAGTATGTATCAGTAAGCTGCTAGTAGGAAAAATAAACATCTCAGCTAACCTTCTGACTTTGAACCTACATTTTTAAATTTCTTTCCCACTGCTTTCCTCAAATTCTGAAAGCCTTTCACGCCTAGAGTGTCAGAGTGAATTAGCTTTATTCTGCCACAAATCCACTGTGAATTGTTTCAGAATATCATAACTTTGTGGATGCCTCAAGTGCTGTTAAATATTGACCACTGCCAGCTCTCAAATCAAACAGCCACAGTCATGGAGCCAGACATCCCTCTTTCAATGAACCTTAGGGAAAGATTACGTTAAATGCCTCCCTTACTCGAAAGCCAGTCATGTCCCATTGTAGGGGACAGAGCTCATCTCCTTTTACAGCAAAACAGCCAGTGTTGTCTGTGTCGGCAGGTGCTTCTTTGGACATGTTGCAGGCATGACTAGATGCATAAGTGCATGGAACGCTGTTACCTTTCTCACCAAAGTGGTACTTATTAATCTACTTGCAATTTCTTGCTTTCAAGCTGCTAGGTTGTTATGAGCTGGGATAGAGATGGAAGTGCACTCCATCATGCAGCACTTGGGTCTTGAACTGCTGACTTGCCAACTGTCCATTCGTTAAACTCAGCATCTTACCCACTAAGCCACTGCAGCCCCTAACACAGTTATAAAACAATATATACTTGGTGTAATGGCATAACTTCATCTTCCTCATCTTGACCCAAAAGCAAAATTCTAAGAGCAAAACAGGCACTTTAACTATGGTCCTGGAATTTTTTTTGTAAATTCTTTGCTAACTGGAATAAGTCATGCGCTACTGTATGAAATGCTGTCTTAACATTTACTGTGGCTGGTAGCTGTTGTAACAGCCATTAACCGTCATGGTGCCTGTATTCTTTGAGAGACATCTGATTGAAAGTTTAAGGGAGTTCAAACTAATTAGCTTGCTGAAGAGAAAGTCAAAAGATACTTTACAGGCTCCCATTACGCTTGTCTAGGCAAGAGATGACAGGTGAGAGCACATGACTCTCTGAACCAAGCAGACGAAGAGCAGGACAAAATCTGATAGCTGGATCTGTTTTACAGCAGTGGCTAAGAATGAGGGTAATTAACCACTGGAAGAAGTGCCCAAAGCTTGCAGTTAAACCCTCTGTCTATTGTGATGTCTTTCAATTATGAGTCCAAAAGGTATGCTTGATTTCATGACAAAATGTGAAATGCATGTAGCAAACCCAAATCAATTATCTCCCAGGTTTGGCAAGCAGGTTATTTGAGAAAATACAGCAGTGGGAGTAAACAACAGGACCAGAAGGGCAAGGAAAGTCTAGGGCTGTGGTAGCAAACCTATGGCACGCATGCCAGGGGCCCCCTTTAGAGCCCTCTCTGTGAGCACGTGCACCATTGCCCCAGCAGAGTTCACCCCACCCTCTGCCCGGCAGCACAATGGGAGCTCTTCCTCACTCCCCCCCCCCCAGCACACAGAATTTGCCCTGCCTCTCTGTGGCATGGATGGCAGCCTTTTGAGTTTGGGCACTCGGTCTCTAAAAGGTTTGCCATCACTGGTCTAGGGAGAAGGTAGACCTCATTGCTAAAGCTCCAAATTGGTCTTTGATACTGCTTTTTGCCAAAAGGAGAGCCAATGGCCAGGAGGACTGGTCAAAAGTGCAAAAATGTTTTGAGAGAAGCTATGGTTATGTGGCTTGCTATCTGGGGCAATGGTTAGCAATTAGCAATGGCAATTGCACTTATATACCAACCCATGGTGTTTAGTGTATGGACTGCAGTGGCTCAAGTGGCTAAGATGCTGACTGGAAGGTGGGAGGTCAGCAGTTTGATTCCCAAATACCGCAGGACGGAATGAGCTCCGATCTTTGTCCCAGCTCCTGCCAACCTAGCAGTTCGAAAGCAAGAAATTGCAAGTAGATAAATAGGGACCACTTCAGTGGGAAGGTAAACAGCATTCCATGTCTAGTCATGCCTGCCACATGACCATGGAAATGTCTGCAGAAGCAGACAGCGGTGGCTCTTCGGCTTTGAAACAGAGATGAGCACTGAACCCTAGAGTCAGATATGACTGGCTTTCGAGCAAGGGAAAATTTTACCTTTAGTGCTTAGCGTACTCTCTGGATGGTTCACAAGGTAATTAACTTTGTTGACTCCACCATGCTGGGTAATCATTTTACCAACCTCTGAAGGATGGAAGGCTGAACCTTGATCCCAGTCAGGGTCGAACTTACAATGTAAGCAGTTTTGGCTGCAATATAGCAATTTAACTACTACACCAAAAGGGCACTTTACATGGATATATATGAAATAGTCAAACCAACTCCCTTGACTCCCCCCAGAATGGTACTTATGGTGCTTGAGACAAGACAAAAATGAGAATTAATCTTTGTACAAATGTTTAAAGATTGCACAAATAAAGCTTTAACATAAGTACACTTCGACACAAATCCCACAAATTGTGCAAAATGTTGAAGCCTGTTGCTTTGCTGCATAGACTTTTAATAATCAGATGCATTGTAGGTGGATGTTTAAATCTTTTTATACAATGAATTAGCTGTTCCATTTTCCATTTCTGGACTCTTTGTTTTTAAAGGGAAAGAATGCCTGTTTTACACAAGAACTGTATGTGCAAAATAAGAAGCTCTCTTAGGAGAACAAATAGCACTTTTTGTTTCGATCTCATCTAGAAGTGAGAAATTTCACAGGGCTTGAACATTCTGTGTTCACCTGCCTTATTAAGTTGAGACATCCAAAACAGATGAGAATAAAGAATGTAATCATTACTTTTTATCTATCTAAATTGTAACCTTTCTCCCTTGCAAGGATAGGGTTATGGTACTGTACTTTTTAAAATAAGAAGCGTAAGAAAGCTAAGTGGTTGTCCGATGAGGCTCTTAAAATAGCAGAGGAAAGAAGAGACGCAAAAGGCAAAGGAGAAAGGGAAAAATACAATCACTTGAATATAGAATTTCAAAGAAAAGCAAGGAGAGATAAGGAAACCTACCTGAATGAACAGTGCAAAGAAATAGAAGAAAACAACACAAAAGGTAGGACCAGAGAGCTTTTCAAAAAAATTGGGGATCTCAAGGGAACGTTTAAAGCAAAAATGACCATGATAAAGTACAAAGATGGCAAGGAATTAGCTGATGCAAAAGAGATTAAGAAAAGATGGAGAGAGTACACAGAGGAACTCTACAGAAAGGACCTCAACACCCCTGATAATCACAATGATGAGAACATTGAACAGGAGCCAGACATCCTAGAGAGTGAAGTCAGAAAGGCCCTAGAAAACACTGCAAACAACAAAGCCAGCGGAGATGATGGTATCCAAGTTGAACTTTTCAAAGCCCTAAAAGATGATGGAATCAAATTATTACATTCTATATGCCAGCAGATTTGGAAAACAAAACAATGGCCACAAGATTGGAAAATATCAGTATATGTTCCAATCCCCAAAAAGGGTAATGCCAAGGACAGTTCAAATTATCGAACAATTGCGCTCATCCCACACGCAAGCAAGGTGATGCTTAAGATAATACAGGATAGACTGCAACAGCATGTGGAGAGATAGTTACCAGAAGTGCAGGCAGGGTTCAGAAGAGGCAGGGGGACCAGAGACCACATCGCCAACATAAGATGGATCATGGAAAAAACAAAGGAATATCAGAAACAAGTATACTTCTGTTTCATTGATTACACGAAGGCTTTTGACTGTGTCGACCACAACAAAATGTGGCAAGTAATTAAAGAGATGGGAATCCCAGAACACCTTATATGCCTCATGAGAAATTTGTACATGAAGCAAGAAGCAACAGTTAGGACAGAATACAGAATGACAGAGTGGTTTGGAATAGGAAAAGGAGTAAGACAAGGCTGCATTTTGTCACCCTGCTTATTCAACTTATACACAGAGCACATAATGCGCAATGCAGGGATGGAGGAATCACAATTTGGGATCAAAATTGCTGGGAGAAACATCAACAATTTGAGATATGCAGATGATACCACCCTAATGGCTGAAAGTGAGGAGGACCTAAAGAAGCTCCTGATTAGGTTGAAAGAAGAAAGTGAAAAGGCTGGCTTGAGACTCAATATCAAGAAAACAAAGATAATGGCAACAGGCCCTCTGAGTCCCTGGAAAATAGATGGGGAAGAAGTAGGAGCAGTGACAGATTTTACTTTCTTGGGATCAAAACTCACTGCAGATGGGGATTGCAGCCATGAAATAAAAAGGCGACTGATTCTTGGGAGGCAAGCAATGAGAAACCTGGGGAGCATAATGAAAAGTAGAGACATCATATTGAAAACAAAAGTTCGTATTGTCAAAGCAATGGTATTCCCTGTGACAATGTATGTTTGTGAGAGCTGGACCATTAGGAAAGCTGAGCGCAGAAGAATAGATGCCTTTGAGATGTGGTGTTGGAGGAGAGTTTTGAGAGTCCCCTGGACAGCGAGGAGAACAAATAGGTCAATCTTAGAAGAAATAAACCCAGAATGCTCCTTAGAAAGTCAAATTGTAAAGATGAAGCTAAAGTACTTTGGACATCAAATGAGAAGAGAGGATTCACTTGAGAAAGCCTTGATGCTTGGAAGGGTCGAGGGCAAAAGAAGAAGGGGACGGCCCAAGATGAGATGGTTAGATGGTATTGTGGAGACAATGGGCACAGAGCTCAGTGAGTTGAGGGGGATGGTGGAGAACAGGAGTGCCTGGCGGGCAATGGTCCATGGGGTCGCAGAGGGTCGGAATCGACTGTGCGACTGAACAACAACAATGTTTCCAGTTTATACAAAATGAAGAAATGTCTTGCATTTCTCACCTTTGGATTTCATACAAATGATATTAATATAGTGCAAGGGACTGCAGTGGCTCAGTGGTTAAGAAGCTCTCCTTGTTAGCTGGAAGGTCAGCAAGTCAGCAGTTCAAGACCCAAGTACTGCATGATGGAATGAGTGCCCGTCTCTGTCCCAGCTCCTGCCAACCTAGCAGTTTGAAAGCAAGAAATTGCAAGTAGATAAATGGTGACCACTTCAGTGGGAAAGATCTTGGGGACATGAAAGAAGCCTCATTCACCCATCCCCTGAGCAGAGTTCCTCCAGCAAAAATCCTTTCAACCCAGAAAGCACCTATGTGGGCTTCTGACACGATAATAAAAAAAGTGCAGAAATATGCATATTTGCATGTAAAGCTTTGTTGTTCAGTCGCACAGTCGATTCTGACCCTTTGCGACCCCATGGACCATTTGAGCATATATATTCTTTAACTAGGAGTTTTTCCTCTTGAATGCTGCCACCTTCATCACAGAGCTTCATCACATCTACCATCCAAATCATAGTCTAACCGTTTGAGTGCCCATTGGAATCCAGTAGTTAGCTAGTCCTGCTATAAGCTGTTACCCACTTGAACCATACCTCTTTCATAACTAAAACCAGAGAACAGCAGCCAATAAAATTACAGGGCAACAAATCTAACCTGGCTAAAAGGAAACACTTTCCTCAATCGTATGTCATGAGAGTAGCAAATGTGCTAGAAAACATTTGCACCATTTTGGATACTTACTTATTTATTTATTTGTTTATTTGAATTTATATTCTGCCCTACTCACATGAGTGACTCAGGGTGGATTACAACCAATCAACCAAACATACAAAACACGGTTACAAACTCTAAAATCATTTTAAAAACAATTTAAAACAACATCTCGTTCCTTTAGGTAAAGGAGAGGGTGGGTGGGTATAAGATGTTTATTAAGCCATTGGGTAGAGGTCAATGAGCCATCACTACCCTACACCATTCCCACCAGCCAAGTCTTCATACCCTTCCTAAAATCCAACAGCTCCAGCTTGAGATACAACTCCAGAGGCAGGCAGTTCCACAAAGCCTGAGCAGACACGGAGAAGGCCCTCTTTCTAGTGCCAGGGAGTCGAGCCTCTCTGGCTGATGACACAACTAGGGAGCCTCTCCAGTCTGCTCTGGTGGGATGGATAGATAACCTTGGGGAGATGCTGTCTCTTAAGTATCCTGGCCCACTACCATGTAGGGCTTTAAAGGTAATGACCAGCACTTACGTTTTTGTTGTCATCGTCATCATCAGCAGTGGGAATCATGTGGTTTTTCCAGGTTGTTGCACAGCCTCTGCTGCTTCCCAGGGCAGCAGGAGGATTTTTGGAGCAATTTTGCTCTGATTTGGGAATTTTCCACCCATTCCCCGCTGTACTTTGGCAGCTAGAAAGCGAACTTGGCTGACTTCCTGGTTCCATGTTGGGATCTCAGGCATTGACATAAGCTCTGCCAGTCACTGGGAGTTGGCCACGGTCGCGCTCCAGCTGCCGAAGCACAGCGGGGAAGAGGCGGAAAATTCCCAAACTGGAGCAAAATTGCTCCGAAAAGCTTCCCACTGCCCTGAGAAGTGGCAGAGGCTGTGCAAAAACCTGGAAAAATGGTGTGAATCCCACTGCCACTGCAATTGACATATTTTGACATCCGGGGGTGGGGGTGTGTCTAGAGGTGCCAGGGTTCCCACCATGGGCCAAATTAATGATATGCATGGGCTGGTTTAGGCCCATGGATCATAGGTTGGGAACCCTTGCCTTAGAGTTGGACATGACTGGCTTTTAAGCAAGGTAGACCTTTACCCTTACAGTAATCCTTTTAGGTTTTTCATAGTCTAAAGTACTCAAAAAAACAGAATACTAATTATTTTTTCTGTTGGAGTTCAGGGATCATGCAGCATGTCCAAAGCCATAGAGGTGGTAGGCAACCTTATGTGTAAAATCAGTTGCGTTTCTCCTGGGAGGGATAGTAGAGATCCAAACTTCTGACCCTGTTCTGCACCCACATGCTCCAACCTACTTTCTTGTTGAAATCAGTGCAGCTACTAAAGGCTTGCAACAGAGCAAAGGCAGCAAAAGAGGACCTGTAGCCCTTTAGACGTTGTAGAAACTCATCTCTCCCATCAGCCTTAGTTAGCAAGGCTAAGAGTTGTCGGGCCTTCCATCAGAATGGGCAGCATTCAGGACAACACAGGAGCATACAGTAAACCACCTCTAATATACATCATTACCTTCCATTGATGGCTCATGACTTCTTGTTCTGACTCACCGAGGTTTGTCCACTCTTTATAACACTGCCCATAAAGTTTTAAAAATTGCTCTTAATTTAGAATTTAGCACTGATCATTTGGATCAGACCGGCCCCCATTCATAAGCATCAAAAATATCCTGTAAACATACTAGAATAAACAGCTGCGCTGTGGTAAACAAACTAACTTTGCACCTGTGCTTTGCCTGTTTATCTTTCCTGTGAGGCAAACCCCCGCAAAGTCCATATTGGTTTCTTCCCGATACTCATTTGGACGGTAGGCTACTTATCTGAGTAAATTTTACCCTGAGTGAATGAAAATAAAAGTTTGGCTAAAAGTTTGTGAAGGCTTCTATTTACCAATGCATGTGGCACAGGGAGGAAGTGGAAAGGGCGGGCTCCAGATGGTTGCAACACCACACTTAAAAACCACAGACACCAGAACTGTCTAAAATTACACAGCAATGTCAAGTACAGTATTATAAAACAACAAAGTCAAATACTGAAAAATAGCCACACATTATACCGTTCAAAGCTGATTGTCAAAGATCTGGAACACAGATTAATAATGGGTATAACAAAACTAAATCCATTTATTCAGCTATAGTAATGGTTCCATTTTGTGTATATATAGAGTTCGTTATTTTGTCCACATCACACTCATCATGCTGGGAAAGACTCTTTTAAATTGGTAGCCTAATAGTTAGCAACATTTATTTTCTTTTCTTACTATTGATGGATATCTGAAGACTATAAGATACACAGGCATACTTCTATAGAAGGTCACGTAGCTTCTTTTGCTTTGACTGAAAATCTGGTACAATTTTGAATAAACAATTAAATGTATTCAATTTAATTGTATTCAAATGTTGATAAAACCAATACTAGCAAGGGATGAAGGAATGAAATCTCTGAGATCTTTTATGTACTCTCTTGGTCCCCAGCAGGCTTTTGAAACTATGCCTAAGTGCCCCTACTGCAAATAAACATTTATTTTCCATTGCATATCCTTTATCAGGATACCCAGTGATGGATTAGAACTCAGGAAGGCTGGGGTTTGAGTCCCTTCTCAAACATGGAAGCTCACTGGGAGTATGAAACCGGTAAAACCACTCCTTCAATATCACACTTACTTTGAAAGCCCTACTAAAGTTGCTCTTCCTTGGTTCTGACTAGATAGCACACAACAATAGCACACAACAATCCTGCGATCATCTCTTTCTTGTCACTTTCTCTGTTACCTTCCCTGTGGCAGATGTTAGATCATAAACCCTCCAGGTTTATTTAGATTGTGTGCTCCTTGGGCTAGGAATATGTCATCTTCCATTTTGTAAAGCAGGAAGCACATTAAGGGTGTGGTACAAAGAATAGCCTAATTCAAAAGTAAACAGCGAGTTCAACATCTGTATAGACACACACAAAAAGTTTAAGCTTATTCCTATATGATTATCCAAACCACATTCACTACTACAATTAATCACATAGATTAATCAACTAAAGCATTCACGGACATGCTCCAGGGTAGCGGGACAGGCCTCATTTGGCAAAGGCACATCTGAATCAGCATAGCTGACTGGAAAGGGCACTTTATTTTTGTGAGGCTATTTTTACTTTTGGTGTTTTGCTGCTATGGGCGGTTAAACAGAATGTATTCAAGAAGGTCTTCCGGCAAATGACCGCTGCTTTTTTTGTCATATATTTTAAGTTCCCTTCTCTGGTATCAAGAAAGTCAGACATACTGATGTTATGGCAATATGCAAACATATTTAAGTATAATCAATTGATCAGTTTAAAAAGTAATCACTATTAAGCTTATTTATTTATTTATTTATCTATTGAATTACTTTTTGAACCTTCCTTTAATGGGTTTCTACCTCCCCAGTTTGCAATGTATCACACTGAAATCCCAGATGATTAAAATGGTGGTAGTATAATCTTAACACTAACAACAATAGATAAAACAATTGTTAAAACATGGCACCATAAAATAACACAGACAGAGACCTAAGTAAGAAAAATGTTGAGGTTCTTCTATAAGCTAAAAAAAGTGTTGTGGGTATTTTTCAGGCATATCAGAAAACAAAACAAAATAAAAAACACTGTAGCACTTTAAAGACTAGCGACTATATTTTTACTGTTAGCTTTCATGGATCAAGTCCACTTCTTCAGACAAGGAGTGAAACTTACAGGCATGGTTTTTATACACCAAATTCAGGGCTCAAAGGGAGCAGGGTGTGTTCAAGCAAAATGACAGACAAGAAGCAAACACAACAATACAGCTTCCCGCAGCCATCAGCAACAATAGATTATTCAGATTAGCTTTAAATGTCTCCCTTTCAATCTCAAAGGGTCTGAGAAAGTCCATTCTGGTCTGATCAACCTTTGACCTGCAAACAAAAACACTGTACCTGGTTACTTACTGTTTTGCTAAAGAGAATTGGCAGGAAGGTTGTAATATAATATATAAAATATCTAGCAGCAAATAGCAATCTGTGTATCAAATTTGATAATGCCCCAGAAACCCTTCGCTAATATTTAATCGCCTGTGATGGGTGTATAACCGATGGATGTATTTGATTTCTGCTGTCTCCCTTTCAATCCTAGTTTTGTAGTTTCTCTGTTCCAGAATTGTAACTTTCAGATCTTGGAGAGAGTGTCAAGTTAGATTGAAGTGGTTTGAGACAGGTTTCTGTGTTTTGCCATTTCGGATGTCTGATTTGTGTCCATTAATTCTTTTGCGTAAAGATTGTCCTGTTTGTCCTACATAAAGCAAGGATGGACATTTTTGGCAAGAGATGGCATAAATCACATTGGCAGAAGCACAAGTAAAACTCCCTTTAATGTTGTGTGTGGTGCCGTTGGGTCCAGTAATACTGTTTCCAGAGTGAATGTGGGGGCATAGTTGACATCTGGATTTGCAGCAGGGTCTAGTTCCCAAATCTGCTCCTCTTCTGTGTAGCCTGTTGTGTGTCAATAGTTGTTTGAGATTGGAGCATTGTCTATAAGCGAGTAGGAGTTTGTCACCAAGGGCTTTGGAAAATGAAGTACTCTTGTCCAAGATGGGTTGAAGATCCCTCATTATGCGTGTGAGGGGTTTAAGTTGAGGGCTGAAGGTGACAACCAGTGGTGTTCAATAGTTTTCCCTTCTGGGCCTGTCTTGTAGTAGATCACTCCTGGGTATTTGTCCAGCCTGGTTGATTTATGGTTAACCATATGGTTAACCATATTGGATGGGTACTGTAGTTTGAGAAATGCATTTTGTAAGTCCTTGAGCTTGGCATACCTGTCATGTGGGTCTGAGCAGATGTGATTATACCTGAGGGCTTGGCTGAAGACAATGGATTTTGTTGTGTCTTCTGAATGGAAGCTGGAGGCATGCAGGAAGGTACATCTGTCTGTGGGTTTGCGATATAGTGTGGTACTAAGATGTCCATTTTGTAGTTCCACAGTGGTGTCCAGGAAATTTACTTGTATTTTTCAATGGAGCATGTGCTGGATAAATTGTTCTGGATAAAAGGGGGCCTATTCCTTCCTATTTGTCAACCCAAGAGCATTTGCTGTTTCGCACCAAAAAATAAATATCCTTCTTGACTTCAACTTTTAACTTGACTTCCCTTCTTCCCCAGTTTAAAATCAAGATAATGTTACATTCATCTAAATACAATGGCAATAATCCCACAGTAAAGCCTACTATAGTTGTGACTTGCTACTGGATTTCAGCCAATAATACCTACCGTAAATTGATCCTTCATAAGAAAACTTTAATATATTTTATATGCACACACATATTCTTTTCGTTATCAATTCAGTTCATCCAACCCAAAACTAAGTGTTGTTATGTGCTATCATGTTACTTCCAGCTTATGATGACCCTATAAATTAATGACCTTCTAAAGGTTGCATTATTAGCACAATGAAAGATATTACTGTAATCTATAAAGGACAAACTATTTTTCTTCTGAAATTATTTGGTACATTCTAGTTGTCATGAATATTTGCAATAAGGTCTCTAGTACTTCTTCCTTTTCTGCATTCAGAAAAGAATCCAGAAAAGGAGCAAATGACTTTCCTTGCTCCATTCACAGTGAAAATATGTGTTGTAAATTCTTGAGTATCACTTTGCATCCATGGGGAATTAATTTGATCTTATATTTACAACAATCTTTGGAATCTCCTATTCTTGTGACTGCTCATGGTGATTTATTTCTTTCAAAACAAACTAAAGAGAATTAAACTTCAGTCATTTTTCAAAGGAAATAGTAATCATGCATCACAAAATGGTAAATAATGCAAGTGTCAAGATTCTGGCTAAGACAGAGAGGACCACACAAACCACTTAACCACATTGTCCAAATTTTCCTGGTGCGGATAAGCTCCAGGGGACCCAATGAACCGATGTCTGGGAACATCTTTCTGCCCAGTACATCTTCCTACATTCCAGTCTCACTGACTTTTCAGTGTACCAGAGAGTTACTAAAAATCCACAAAGTTAAGCACCTTGAATCTTGTGCCAAACCTGAACAGTAAAGTTAAGAGAAATCAAATTATATGCATATGAACAGGCTCTGAAATCTCACGGACCCAAGTAAATAATAAAATAAGAATGACCCATGGACATTCAAGATTATTTGTCCCTGTATAAAGCTTTCTCCCTATTAACATATTTAAAGGTACAAGATGGGGCCTGTAAATGGTAGTATCTAGGCTTAATGCCCACCAGTAACTGATGTTAAACATATGGGTAAGTCAGAGCAGAGTCTGTAAGCTTAAAACAGCTAGGCTTCAAAAGATGCATTTTGCTCCTAGAGGATGATAATGAGTATGTACAGTTTCAAATGGAAATAAATAAAGATTTTAAAATAGTTTGAACATATTAGTTATTCAGGATGTTGAATGATTGCATATATGCTACTGAAAATTTTTGTATAACACTTGCCTAAGTTTTATAAAAACCATAAGAATAAACAGTCACCTCAGATCAGTGCGCCTGGGGCAAAGCTTCTTCTTTCCATTGAAATAGACCTCAAATTCTTCCACTTTCAACCGGTGTGCATAGTCAATATATGCAGATACCTCCTGACCCCGCATATTTCTGTCCCGAATGAAGATTATGGACTACAAAATAAGAAAAGCAGAAAAGTATGATCAAAATGTTTGTGCAACCAAGGAAAATCTCTGTATTTTACATTGAAGAATTGCTTTTGCATAGGTCGCCCTTGCTCGAAACTCAGTCGTATATGACTAGGGTTCAGTGCTCATCTCTATTTATAGCCAAAAAGCCAGCACTGTCTACATCTGCAGACATTTCTGTGGACATGTTGTAGGCATGACTAAACACTGGAGTGCACAGAACACTGCTTGCTTTTGCATACACAGGAAGAAAATATCTTTCAAGCACCAAATTTGCATGGGCCCCACATTTCTTATTTCACGACAAGAGTTCGGACAAATGCTGAAGAGGAGTTTGTGATAAAGTAAACAAATTGTGTGTTCTGAAAAATAATTTCTTGGGTTCCACTTTTAGAAGATGAACAATTATATCTTCCATTGTATACTCATTAAAAAAGATTCAGAAGAGATGCAGAATGTAAGCAATGAAGCATGCGTTTTATCTGAAGGATTCTAAGTGGTTCTTGCATTCACTGATATAAATTCCCACACTGAAAGATCTGAAGAATCTGACAAAAATGGGATGCCTTCGAGTCAAACCTCAGCAATGTCATTTCCTTTCCAACCACTATATAGTTTTTATTTGAAGAGGAACACCCTGAGCTGTGATTTTTTTGTAAAAAAAAGTCTACTGTTACTAGAAAACTATTTTCTTTAAATGACAAGAGTTGTAACATAAGACATATGGCAGCTGCAGTAAGATAAAAGTGTTGTAAATATATGAGAAATTGGTTCATGAGAGCTTTCTTTCTTTCTTTTTTCAAAAAGAAAAAAGGCAAGAGCGACATATGAGAACCCCTTAAGTTACATTTGGATGTTCCAAAATTTAAAAAGTTGGCAAAGTGTGCTACTTGTTTTTAGCATACAACATAAAACGAATCTTTCAACTCTCACCTGATTATAAAATTAATATCCTAAATGAGGTGTTATCACACAGATCTGGCATGTGAAAAACAACAGATTTATACAGCTCTGCGGGGAAGCAGCCGGGACGTCTATCCGTGTTCTGTCTTTTAAAAAGAAAAACTTAAAACATATATGAAAGAAAAGAAAAATATCTTGTGATAAAGGTACAAAGGTTCTCTTTTTTTGCTTTTGAGCTTACATCTCCTGTCGTCATTCATCTTCATTGTACTTTTTTCTTTTTTTCAAAAATTTGTTTAGAAGCACTTATAAAACATTCATTCATGAAACTTACAAGCATGTTGGATGGAATTTTTTATGATGTTCTATCATTTCTCAGTTTTACCACACCTTTCTGCCTCAGAGAATATAGGTTCATATTGAAGTCTTTTAAACGTTTCCCCCATAAAATAACTAGATAACATTTTTTATAGCTATAAACCGTCAATGTGCATTTCACAATGATGATATTAAGGGTGTGGCTATAAGAATCATCACAGTCCACAGACTGTATCAGTGATGGCAAACCTTTTAGAAACTGAGTGCCCAAGGAGAGGGGTGGCGCAAACTCTGTGCTGGGGGGGGGAGGGAGGAAGCGCTCCCATTGGGCTGCTGGGCAGAGAGGTGGGGTAAACTCTGTGCTGGAGCAGGAAGGAAGTGCTCCCATTAGGCTGCTGGACAGAGGGGCAGGGCAAACTCTGTGCTGGGGCAATGGCGCAAATGCCCACCGAGAGGGCTGTGAGTGCCACCTCTGGCACACATGCCATAGGTTTGTTACCACTGGATTATATACTCCCAACACATGTCTGTCAGGCATACCTTATACTGTACTTAGTTTGTTTATTTAAACACCACTACTATAATGAATGAAGAGATTAATATAAGGTGCAGTAAGGTAGCCCAAATATTGGGACAATTTGCTCCAATCTTACAACACAAAGCACTACCGATCAACACAAAGAAACACTTCATACAAAGCATATTCATTCCCTTCATGTAGCATCATGTCTAATGTAACCAGCTTTGAAAATGTTCATCACTTGTTTGGGAAAGGCATGCACTTTCTTATTTTATTATTTATTTATTTACTCTAGATTTGTATAGTGCCCCAATCAATAGACTCTGGACAGTGTACACAGTCCAGCGAACACCTCATTAGCCACATGAACACATTATGTGCTAACAAACTAAACATCTATTTAGTAAGAGAATGCACCAAAATCCTTGCATGCAACAATCCTTGCTAAATCCCACAGCACTATTATACACAATAATGTGTCCAGCTCTTGGTATTGATAGGGGATATTTTTCTTTTTTAAAAAACTATATGCATGAATAATAAAAGGACAATATGCAAATATCATGTGTGTCTACATTAGACATCCCCCCCGAAACTTTATATTGATTCCCTAGAATAGTGATGGTGAACGTTGGCACTCCAGCTGTTTTTTTTACTGTGTACGCACAGTAAACCCATATGTGTGCATTCAAAGGGACTTGGGCTACTGGGAATTGAGGTCCAAGAACAGCTGGAGTGCCAAGTAAACCCACGTGGATTCACATGGACTTGGGTTTCTGGGAATTGAAGCAAAATAAATAAATAAATAAAGTTCAAGAACAGCTGGAGTGAAAACGTTCACCATCACTGCCCTAGAACTACTACTGGAATCCATTTGTAAATCAATGGCCCAAATCCTACTAGCTACATCCAACTGGTATAATGCAGTTGACACAAATCTAAGTCATGAATTGCCCCAAAGTTTAGTAGTTGGTGTACTTATTTATTGTTGTGTGCCAAGTCATGTTATTTGATGTGCAGCAACAAATATCTTCCCTAATTTCTTCACTTGCAACATATTGTCACTGAGTTTTATGCTGCCCATGTTAATACCCCATTAAGAACTGAATAGTCAGCTGAACTTTATTTTTTAAAAAACGGAAGGGCAAAGAGATGAGATTATATGGGAGGGGAGAAGGAAAGCAACACAATTGGTTTGGCGAAATAAGAGGGAAATAAATTTTCAAAAAATTCTTCTTACAAAAGCTCAGAAGAAGAATGTTATGGAAAGCAGAGTTAAAATAGTTGATTTTTTTAAAAAATTATTTTCTCTTGGAAAGGCTTTATTACAGTTTAATTTGGGACTGCGGTGGTTTAGCAATTAAGACACTGAACTTGATGACTGGAAGGTCAGCAGGTCAACAGTTTGAGACCTGAGTGCTGCACGACAGAGTGTGCTATTGCAGCTCCTGCCAACCTAGCAGTTCAAAAGCAAGAAATTGCAAGTAGATAATAGGTATAACTTTGGTGGAAAGATAACAGCATTCTGAGCACTCTGGCATCTAGTCATGCTTGCCACATGACCATGGAAATGTCTGCAGATACAGAGTTGGCTCTTTGGCTGTAAATGGATATGAGCACTCCACCCTAGAGTCAGACACAACTGGCTTTCAAGTAATGGCAACTTTTACTGTTTAAATTCAACTTCAATTCCAGTTGAGAATCAGTGTAATTGTTAAAAAATTATTCTTTCCAACTCAAGCACAGATGAATTAAAATTTTGTGCTAATTAAGAATTAACCAAGCCATTTACTCTTTCCCCCTAACTTTTCCATCTCTAGCAAAATGTTTGACGACTGATACTACAATCAAAATTTGTCAGCATTAAATAAAGAGAAGCTCTCCCCATAGTCCATGACTCCTAAATATTTCTTAAAATTGTATTTTACACATGCACGCAGCATACAAATGCAAGGACAGAGGTTAAAAAATAGCAGTTAAATTTCCTCTTGCAGGGAGAAAGGAACTAGCAGATGCCTCAGCTTTAAAGGTTCCAGAAGAAAAGCTACTTGCCTTATAAGAAAAAAGGACTATTTTCACTATGTGTGCAGTATGTGCTTTCCAGTCAAGTAATATTCACTGTGTTCCACAGATACTGCTTTGGCCAAGGAAGCTCAGCAGACTGCGAACTTGCTTATCTGTGTAAACAGGGTGTGGGCTGCATTTGCGAGTAGTAATTCACAATGAGAACAGGCTTCCTGAGTGTGCGTTTGTGCTTATATTCATTCAGATGGCATTTCAACACTGAAAAGTTTCCTGTACTTCTTGTGTGCCACCAAAGATGCATAGATTTTTTGCAACATACAATCTCTATGGACTGATGTAATAATAATAATAATAATAATAATAATAATAATAATAATAATAATAATAATAATAATAATAATAATAATAATAATAATAATAATAATAATAACTGGCAAGGGCCTATGTTTGAGTCCCATTTCAATGAAGAGCTCATGTAATACAGCATTTGTTCCTCTCATGGTGCCAAATGAGAACTTTATCTTACAGGGTTTCTGTCCACAAATTTCTAAAACTTCTTTCTTCTCTTCTTTTCTATTAAAGAAATTGGCATCTTTTAAAGAAATAGAAAAAAATAACAGAAGAAGGTTGAACCCTTTACAAATGATTTTCTGCCCCCCCCCCTTTAGCACTGATATTAAAACACTTCCAATGTGAACATGATTCAGCAGAGGTTCATTTCCTTATTTCCTTTGGAAATCATCTGTCACACTACCTCTTTGGAAAACTTTTGAGCAAAAATCCCTTCCCCCCCTCCCGTGAAGAATGATCTTTAATGCTGGATCTTTGTTTGTTTGTGAATTAGTGCTATTGTAAAAAGCTTCCAATCCAAAACGCTCTTCCTGCCTGAGGCCTGCTCCAATACAAAGTGAAACAAACTAACAAGCCAACACATATCCTACAGATGGGTTTAAAAACCTGCTAAGCCAAGAGATCTTTGTAACTGTTCATGCCGATTTGAGACTTGTATCTAGACAATTACCACCAGCAGCACAAAACTAGATATGTATAGGATTGTGATGGCGAACCTTGGCACTCCAGATGTTCTTGGACTTTAATTCCCAGAAGCCCATGCCCCCATGAATCTACACAAATGGGTTTACTGTGATTCATCTGCCCCACGCCACCCTCATCTTTCCCAGAAGCAAAACATGCCCATATGGGTGCGTTTTACTTCTGCTTCAGGGAGCGTCGAAGGTGGCGTGGGCCGGATGAATCACAGTAAACCCATATAAATCGAATTAATAATAATAATAATAATAATAATAATAATAATAATAATAATAATAATAATAATAATAATAATAATAATAATAATAATAATAATAATAATAATAATAATAATAATTTGTGTGGATTCACAGGGGCTTGGGCTTCTGGGATTTGAAGTCCAAGAACATCTGGAGTGCCAAGGTTCACCATCATGGGTATAGGAGAACAAATGCTGAATTTGGAAAAGGTGCAAGTAAGTTAAGAAAATATGCCAGGTACTAATCTGACAGTTTTTATTTTCATAGCCATTGACAACTATCCAGAGCCATTGTTTTCTCTTCTAGCTGATTTGTTCCCATTATTCTATTCTCCATCCCAGTTGCCTTCAAAATCATCCCAGCTAATCCAGGATTTCAATGTCAATATTACAACAATACATTGGGAATCAAATGTAGCTCTGTATATGTAACTGTTTTCAAACAAAATTGAATAAGACTAAGACATTGACTTCACTTTGAATAAGCAAGCTCTTTTGCCAATTTTGTAGTGTTCTCACTGTTTGTTTTTTAATGCAGCTAGATCTGTGAACTGATTCCACTGAGAATTATTCCATGCAAGGTGATTTAATTCCTCACCTGACAGAGGGTGCAATTCGATGGGCATTTGACACAGAGTTTGATCTGGGTTTGGGAATAGGCTGCCTCATTCCATTTTCCAACAACCAAATGATGTAGGTGTCATTGTGAATTAGTCTGTCCCTGATCACTCCAGTTTGGTTTAGTTTTAATGTGTGTGAGTTCTGGGACTGAATCAAAAGTACTGCTTGGCTATCCTTTTGCTGCAGATCAGTCTTTGAAAGATTTGTAAGCCCCTTCAAAGCACTGCTGAGGTGCTGTGTCAGTCAGCAATAATTAAAAAAATTATAATGAGAAACCTTCTCTTCCTTAGTCTACACAGGCAAACAGAGAGGAAACTTCCCAATTCTCAAGATCTTTAAGTGGCAAAACGTAAAAGAGGAAACTGGAGGAGAATTTGTTGTTGAGGGGTTGTGTTTTTTGTATGTTTTCTTTCCCTTTAAAGCAACGATTCCCAACCTTTGGTTTTTGGACTTCACTTCCCAGAAACCAAGATAAACCTGGCAGAGTCCAATATATGGCAAGACAAGGTAGGTTAGGTTCCAGCCTTATGCCTTCTGGTCGAGAATGCTCTTGTTTCCTTATGCTGCAATGTGAAACATCCTCCCAGAGCCATTTGATCAGTGCAGCCAATTCATTTTGCCTACGGGTAATTTGAAGACCTGGTAAGAAGCTTGGTTCCCATCTGATATTTGAAAATTCTCAATTATTTTTTTCCCTACCTGCTTCAGACAAGAACTTCTTTCACTATTTTCTTTTAACAAGTTATGTGTTTCAGCTCCAGTGTCTCCAGGTGGCTAAACATCACTTGGGCTTTCAATCCTCTCCCTTTTTACAGTGGACTCCCACGTCAGAGCACACTTAGCAAAACACAGTGGTGAAAAAAAAATCCATTGAACTTGGCTAGGCATATGTTGACATACTCCCTCACTTTCTACCAATGTTTTAAGTAAAAACTCTCTTCTTTACCAGCTAAGCTACTTGTTTCACTCACTAAGCTCAAGAGCTTTATTTTCTGATGTCACTTGTCACTATGGGAATGAACGTGTGACCCATCTTTAGGACTAAAACTTGGGTAGATGGTTTTGCAAAAGTATTAGAGAAAGATAATGGAAGAGGTAAGTCATCTTTGTACCAAAGCATTGTGACATGGATCTTGACTGGGAATCTTATGTAGGGGATGTTACATTGAGGAAATCAGAGGGATGCGTTTATTTATGGTCAAAATGGTTACCTATTAATTCCTCCTCATCTACGTTGTTGTGGAAAAGAAGATGTGTCAAGTTGGAAAGAGAATACGACTACCTGCTATGTTGGCAGAGGATGTTCTGAGTAGAGAGGGCATTATGAGCCTATTTCTAAGATCTGTCACAACTATATGCACGTGCTATACCATGTTGGTTGTACCTGAAGGTAGTAGGATCATATGACAGAACTATAGGAAGGCACAGACTAAGGACATATTCTCATCCATGCTGTAAAACCTGTTCTGGAGAATGCAGGAATCAAATAGATGACATGTGAAAGAATGGCTACCTTCTGCAGTTAGATGTGGCAGTAAGGGATTATCATGCTACACCAACAGAACACCTTGACCTAACCTGGTTATTTGACTATAAAGTAAAAATTTGCAGTCATAAATGCTGATTGTGGATATCTTCTTCTTCAAGTGCCATATCAAATTCCAAATACTGGCGTCCATCATGGTGATCAGTCACGAAGGTTGTCCTGGGAAATTTTTTAATGTAGTGGTCTTTCATTTGCCTTCTGCATTGAAGGGTGACACCCATACCACTGATCCAATTCTGTGAGTCAGTTTCTGGTCCTGAGCCCTTTTGGTGCACAAAGGCTTCATTGGCCCCAGGGCAGTATTGATGAGCCTATTGCCCTCCATCAAGTGGGATTTAATACACTTGGGGACCACCACCCTTCCCTGTGGACTTTGCCACCCAAGGCCATTAATCCTCAGGGTTGCCAGGTTAGTTAACCACCACCTGACAACCAGTGTTGAGCCACTGGCAGTATGGTCCACTCTATTACCACAGCAGGATAATGTGGCCAGACTCCAGGATATAAGGAATCGTATAATATGAGCTGGAAAGAAAGCAAAAGAGAGGGAACAATGTAGTCTTCAAACATTATTTATTAATCACACCATAAGAACCACGTCATCAGGGGAAATTCACTTAAACCTGGAAGCTAACACTACAGACCAGAATATTTCTGTTTCTGAGAATCCATGATCCTAAATCCTAGGGATGCAGAGATGAGAAGCACTTCATATGTTGCTGGATTTCTATTCCCCATCAGCAGAGCTAGAGATTGGAGATTATGGTAATTGCACTCCAACCAAATCTGGAAGACCACATTTTCCATATTCAATATCAGGCATCTTTCAATGAAAAGCGTTTGTTTAACAGTGTGTTTTAACTTCAGACTCATATTCTGCAAGATGGAAAATATTCCTATGAAAATTAGATTAAACGAGTTGAAACACATAGCAAAATCACAAAGAACAGAGTTGGCACACCAGCCCCGTAGGCTGCTTTCAGCCCAGTAGTGCTGTTCAAGCCTGCTTGGCAGAAGCTCCCATGTTAATCTATAATCCATGCTGGCAAATAGTTAGATAATTTTCTGGGCTTGTAAATGGGGCTGCTTCTTGTGCCTTCCCTTCCTATAGGATTTTGTGGGGGATGCTTAGGAAAGCTACAAGCACTTTAAAGCCACAACAGTTGGTTAGAAGAGAAGCAAGTTCCATTGACTCCCTGTTAAGAGTCTGGGACTTGAAGCATTCATGGGTCTCAGAGTTGAAGCAACTGAAGTTAACTTCTGTGTCCCTAAGAAGGCCAGCTGTAGCAAACAGAGGTATCCCCCCCCCCCAAGGAAAGCAGTTTCCTCCCCAGTGGAGTACATTCTTTTTGAGCTTCTGAAGTCTTCCTGTTGTGGGGAAATCTGTGAGGGTATGTTTGTGTTTATGTGTACCTGCATGTACTCCAAGCCCATTGGAGTCTTTCTATCCAGGGTTCCTCCAGGGGTGAACAATCACACACTGTGTAGTTTGCTGCAGGTGTCAGCTGGCCTCTGTTTATTATTGGTTTTCTGTGTACAGGAAGGCAAGCCAGGCCACTAGTAACAAATTTGTTCAAATGGGTCAGGGAAATGAAAACAAAGCCTGTACAGCATGAACCCGAAAGGGCCTGGGGCTTAGCTGGCAAGGTCTCGCTCCGGTTCCTCCTGAGGTGCTACTCAAAAATTTGTCCTTGTTTGAGTTGGAAGGAACTTTTCTCTCTCACACGCACACAAATAGGGTCCATGTGAGATATGCACAGGTCAGAAACCAGCTGCAAGCAGGTGTGCTGCTCTTTTCATTTCAGTTTTACCAGAGGAATACTTTGCCTGCCTGGCGTCTAAAATGGATTCTTCCCAGCAACTGTCTTGAGAAGTCTGTTTATACAATTTGTTTTCCACAGGAGAGAAAACATTTCTGGGGGGAAACCCCAAAAGCATTCATTTGCTTCTTTTTGAACCTCATTTTGTTCACAAATATAACTTTAAAAAAAAAACACCCTGGTGTTTGTGTGAATATAACCTCTTGTATACTGAAGTAAAACAAAGGTGGAAAGATGAAGAGATGTTAAAAGTATTTTCCTAAGCTTTTTGATACTCTTCAGCCTGCTTGGGGGACTGGGAGGGAGGGAGTCCCCCCCTAACCTTCATAAAATCACAGTAAACTTTGCCAGTGTACCCTGGCACCAACTCCAGCTCTGGGAGCCCTGGAGGAAAAAGATCAAGAGATGAGACAAGGAAAGGCCTCCATAAGAGGCCTTGATTCCCTGTCCTAACACCTGCAGGAAACCAAGTCATATTCATGACAGCTTGCAGCTTACAAGTCCCCCTGCAGCCATTTCTCTTCCCTAAGCAAACTGTCTGTGTGGAAAAATCCCTCTCCTCCAGAACACAGCCAGGGTGCCCCAAACATCTCATGCCCTGCCAGCCTGCTTGATATGTCACTAGGACAGTGATGACAAACCTTGGCACTCCAGATGTTCTTGAACTTCAATTTCCAGAATCCCTGATCAGCAGGAGTGCTGATTTGGGCTTCTGGTGATTGAAGTCCAAGAACACCCGGAGTGCCAAGGTTCGCCATCACTGCTATGATCTTCACATCTGGATCCTTCTTAAACCAGGATGCATGACAAAGAATTCTTGCTGGACCTCTTCTTTGCAACGTGGGGATTGCTCCTTGAACAATAATGGGAATTTTGTCTATCACAAATCATGCTAGTAATCCTCACAAGACCTTTTTCTTGGTTGGGATTTTTTCTCCTCATGACTTCTGGTTGGATCTATTTGCAGGAGAGTCTAAGAGACTGCGGTGGCTTAGTGGTTATGATGCTGAACTTGATAACTGGAAAGGTTGGCAGGTCAGCTGTTCGAGACCCGAGAACTGCATGACAGAATGATCTCCTGTCTCTGTCCCAGTTCCTGCCAACCTAGCAGTTTGAAAGCAAGAAATTGCAAGTAGATAAATAGGCGGGAAAGGTAATAGTGTTCTGTGCACTCCAGCATCTAATCATGCCTGCCACATAACCATGGAAACAAATGCAGACTCAGACAGCGCTGGTTCCTAGACTGTAAACAGAGATAAAGACTGCAACCTAGAGTTGGATATGCCTGGCTTTTGAGGAAGGGAGAACTTTACCTTTACTAGGAGGCTCACGTGACCTGGGCCTCACATTGAAGGAGGCCTTAAATTTAGATCTTTGATGTTTTCTCCAAATGAATGTATACATACAGTCAGAGAAGACTGTACTGTATGTTAATTTGTTAAATATAAACATTTAAAATATGTGACAATTTCTGCAACTCTGTTTCGCCATCTGTGGACCTCTACAGGATCTGAAACACATGGTGAAGATGGAGAATGACAGGCTAATAGGTCCGGCCAAAGCTAATTTTAGGCTATTTCACAATTATGCTCTGGATTCCTGCTCAAGCACTGCTGTGACTTTCTGTAACTGGGCAGAAACTAATGTGACTAAATAGTAACTCTTCTTATGAATTGCTAATATTTTATCATGGAAATCATGCATCTTTGGAAGAAATCTTGGGAGCTTGCCACCTATGGTTATGCTGTGAAAGCTCACTAAGAAATCTGAATTTTGCTATATTTTATTATTTTGGGTGGTGTTTTTTTCTCCATATTTCCTTCATTTTGTTTTAAAATGCAAGTAACATATCTATTGCAGAAAATAATGCTGTTCATTTTAAAAATACAATTTACGATGTTTCTTTAAATGTATGCATTTTTGCTTTGTAATTACAAGCTTATGTCTTGTGTCACATTCTACCTGCCTGTACATGTTCCAGCAACATGCTCTTAGATTATGCTACCAGAATAGAATCAAAGGGCTGTAGAGACAGAAAGTATGTCATTCCACAGCTGGAAACCCACAACTAAGCACCCCTGACAGAGATTCATTATATTGCCCTCTGTTTTCCCTCACTGCAATTCACTGCTTTCTAACTGGTCAGATTTTAAGCAAGCTGGGTCTTTTGCAATGGGTTTGTATCCTGTAAATAACACCTGTCTTTCGTAGCTTTCTCAAGGTTAAGACTATAAATCTTTAAAGTGATTAAACTGTTGTTTTCACATTGAATTGGCTTTGTGATACCACACATACAAGTTTCATTGGCTATATGACATTGTGATATGTTAACAGTCTGAACCATGAGTGGTTGGGCTCATACCATTAGGAAGCAGCAGCCTTGTTTAAGAAAAAAGGAGTATATAAAAGAAATTGAGAGGAATAGCTAAGAGCAAGTTCAAAAATGGTAACCATGGATAGAAGATTAATGTAGCCATTTGAAATACTCTTGTTGATACTGAAAAAGTTCCATGTGAAGACCTCTAGCTAGGGTTACCAATTACCATATGTCCTGGTTTTCCAGGATTTCCCAAGATTCAAGCTGTCCTGGCCGGTTCAAGAAAAAACATGTAAAAGTCCAGGATTTTTAAATTTGAACAAAGGAAGTAAGATCACCCCTCACCAAGGGATTTTTGCAAAGAGTTAATTCACTGCCTCCCTGCCTTTCTTTCAATTATCCTGCTTGAAAGAAGTGATGGCTAAACAGCACCCTGAGAAGCCTGCCAGGGAGGGGAGACACTTGCAAACGAGATAATTGAAAGAAAGGCACGGAGGCAGTGAAATAACTCTTTGCAAAAATCCCTTGACTCACCTTGGAGTTTGGGGGACAAGGAGTTGTCCTCAGCTAGGGCGGCCAACCGTCCCGCAGTCTGCGCGGCAGTCCCATTTAGGGAGGGGAAATTCCGACTTACCCTTGTTTCGAAAATGGTACCGGACTTCCCCCATTGCGGTCCCGGAAGCCCCGATTTCTCTCCGACCGGCAGGCAGTTAAAGAGAAACGGAGCCGAAATGGCTCCAATAAACTGCGCATGCGCAGAAACCCAATTTGGCGCCTGGGAGAAGAAAAAACTCACAAAACCAAACCTTACAACCAGTGTACTAAGCAGAGCAGGATACAGATAGTTTCAGTACTCTAGATCACAAAGGTCCCCAACCTTTGGTTTTTGAACTTCAGTTCCCAGAAGCCTTAGTCAATTCCCCAAAGCACTGATCAGCCAATGTATTGATTTAGGCTTCAGGGACTTGAAGCCCAAAAACCAAAAATTGGGGACCCCTGCTCTGAGACCTAGTGATGAAGTGGTTAAACTGCTGTGCTGCAGCCAAAATGTTGTGAATTTGATCCTGATGGATATCTGGGGTGGTAAATAAGGGTTATTGCTATTGCTACACCACCTTGGTAATATATCAGTAGGACCGGAGTGTGAAAGCTTTAAGGAATGTCAAGGGTTTTCCAGGGCTGATGTTGCATCAAAAGCCACCTTTCACACAAACAGGATGGACACAGAAAAGTATATTAAGAAACTACATGAGATATACCGCTGGGAGCGTTTATTTTTGTGTTTAGTGGTACAAGTCTTTTTTTATAGGCTCCCAAATGTTTATTACTTATTCTTGAGAATATTTACCTTGCTTCTTCTTAAGCAGTATAGCTGTTAATAGTTAACTTATTTTGCTGGGGAGTTCAACTTTCCCTTATCTACTTATCTTTGTTTCTGCACACTATATGTTTTCTGAGTGCATAATGTCTGGTGAGAAACTCGTATGTGACCAGGCCTGTATTCTGCACTACAGCTGGGCTGTGTGGCCAGTGACTCACTTACTCCCTCCAAAAGGAAAGGACTATTTCAATTCTCCTTCCCTATAATGGACAGCAACCAATCCACAACGCTTGATGCATGTGAGAGCACTCCAACTGGACAACATCTGGCTCACAAACAGAGGCAAAAGAATCAGGTTCCTAATGGGAGAACTGTGGCAGAATCTGAAGTGCTATTCACAGTGGAAATGAAGACATTAAAGTATGCTTTGGAATAAGGTAAAGGATAAGTCACCTTTGCTCGAAACCCATTTGTATCCGACTCTAGGGTTCAATGCTCACCTCCGTTTAAAACCAAAGAGCCAGTGCCGTCTGTGTCTGCAGACATTTTTGTGGTCATGTGGCAGGCATGACTAGACACTGGAGCATGCAGAATGCTGTTACCTTCCCCACCAGAGTGGTACCTATTTATCTACTTGCAGTTTCTTGCTTTCAAACTCTAGGTTGGCAGGAACTATGACAGATGACAGGAGCTCATTCTGTCATGCAGCAATCAGGTCTCAAACTGCTAACCTGATGACCTTCCAGTTGTCACGTCTAGTGTCTTAACCACTAAGCCACCGCAGTCCTACTTTGGATTACATCATCAAAAAAGATAAGAATAGTGGTGTTATATAGTAGTGGGAGTGGGTCTTCCTTGAAATCAACAGCCACAATGCTGTGGGTTAAGTGTTAAAAAAAATTAAGGGGCAGTAATGGAATAGGACTCTGATTCCCTCTTCTTAAATCTGCTTTATGGATATAAAATAAAATCACACTCCTATTTCTTTTAGTGAGTCTTGGATGAGGCCCAGTGGACAGATGCCAACTGGCCTTTGATTTGAGTACATAATAGATATGGAACTGTCATCATGGCAATTATGTTTTCACCTCCATGTGTATTTTACACCTGTGGCTTCTACTGACAAGGTGTGTGTATGTTTGCTTTGTGGGAAATTCCCAGATTTGAAGGTGGCCTTATGTCTTTTACGTTCAATCTCTCTGTCACCAGCCACAAATAATAAAATAGCATTCAGAGATGAACTGTCTCTGTTGTCATCCATGCTGATATCTGCGAAACGGAGTTTTGACCTTCACAGCTGACTCAAGGCTTCCTGAATGGTCCGGATCCACCCTCAAGCCTCAGTCTTCACAAAGAAGCACCCCTAGTTTCTTAAAAAAAAAAAAAAACTAGTGTGTGGGTTGGCTAAGTATTTTGGCAGTAGCGGATTGGGACAGCCTACCCCCCCCCCAATAATAATGGAAGGCTACCAGTTACTCTAGCTCAGGGATTCTCAACTTGCAGCCCATGAGCTAAATGCGCCCCGTGGCACCATTTCATGTGGCCCCCACCACTTCCATCACACCAGGAAGAGCCATGTAGTAGAGGAAGGGCAAAATGGCCATCAGGCCCCCAAAGCTGTCTGAGGGAGCATGACCCAGGCCCTGGCTTTAAAAGGTTAAGAACTCCTGCTCTAGCTACTTACTTACCTATTTGGTTTATACTTCACTCTCAGAGATACACAGAACCCTAGTACATTAGCAAACTACAAACCTCCTTCCAAACTCAAAAGCTGTGACATGACTATATGAATGACATCTTTTCTGAATGAGAAAACTTTGGAGGTTGTGCTGGGGGATCTGTTTGACACCATGGGCATTGGGCGGCGGCGGGTGGTAGTGGTGGTGTCCCTTGGGGTTCTGTTTTGTCTCCCATGCTATTTAACATCTATAAGAAACCATTGGAAGGAGTTGTCTAGAATTTGGGGGGTCTGGTGTTCCCAGGATGCTGAAGACACATAACTCTATCTCTTCTTTCCATCTAAGTTTGAGTTAGCTATTTTGGTTCTAGATTGGTGTTGGGTGTCAGTAACAGACTGGATGAGGGTGAATAAGAAGAAGCTTAACCCAGACAAGACAGAAGTGGTCTGGGTCAGTCAAAAGGTAGATCAAGAAATAGGGATCCACCCTGTGCTGGATGGGGATAAATGCCCTTTTTAAAACACAGATGTGCAGCTTGGGTGTACTCCTGGATTTGTCTCTAAGCCTGAACATCCAAGTTTCAATGGTGGCCAGGAATGCATTTGATCACTTAAGACTAGAACGCCAACTGCACCCATTCTTGGAGAAGTCTGATCTGATCATAGTGACCAGTGGTGGGATGTCAAAAATTTTACTACCCCACCGTGATGTCATCACAGTGTGGGCGGAGCTAACGTCATGATGTCATGGGTGGGGCCAAATAAAAAATAATAATAAAATAATAAAATAAAAATAAACACACACATACACACCCCTCAAAACCCACCCACCCACCCACCCACAACACAAACCTGTAAATAAATTAAATAAATAAATAAATACATTAAAATGCACCCACCCACCCCAAACATAAGCCCGTCACTTACCTGTTAGTATAAGTGCCAGGGCAGCACCATGTTGCAAGATGGTATGGTCATCGTACCTGTTCTCTAGGATAATATGCCTTACTGTAAATGTAAAACAGCTGTACCTCCTTAAGGGTTCTCCAATTGGAACAGCAATTGGAACAGCACAGATGTAGCTTATTGATGAGGTAACTCCAAGACTTTGCTTAAAAACCTCAAGCCATGCCGCCAGGCCTGCCAGCCACCAGGCCTTTTTAGGAACTGTGGTAGTACGTCAATGTAGGTAAAGGTATTAAACACACATTAAAATACACACAGACACACCACATCCAAAGGTTACCCAGGTGGCACTTACCCTGGGGAGCAGGCTATAGGGAGCTTGAGGCTAGCAGCTTCTCTTCCTCCTCCCCACTTGGGAGGACAACAAGGAGGCTGTGCATACACACCAAGCACTGTAGGCATACATGCACACCAAGTGCTTGACACGCATGCGCAGTGGGGGAACCAGTAAAAAGGTAAGCCCCGAAGGTGGTTCCCCCCAAAAGCTGCTACCGGTTCTCCAGGACACTGGGGAAAGTTACTACCGGTTCTGGCGAACTGTTGAGAACCTGTTACATCCCATCACTGATAGTGACACATGGCAAACCTTGCCACTCCAGGTGGTTTTGGACTTCAATTACCAGAAGTTCAAGTCAGCACACCTGCTGATCAGGGCTTCTGGAAATTGAAGTTCCAGAACATCTGGAGTGCCAAGGTTCATCATCACTGCCTTAGTGTTTGAAAACTCCAGTGGGTCCGAAATGTAACACTCATAGTGCAACGTTCACTATAGGTCCATGTAATGCCATTGCTCTTTTAGCAGTTGAAAGCTGTCTCTTCTGTCCTTCTCATGATTTGCCTATAACCACCCAGAGAGATCTCTAAGCACTGTGGGATGGTATGCAAGTGTATCACTATTGCTGTGAGATTAATGACCCTGTTTAAAAAAAGCACACACACAACCCTTTGCAGTTCTATAGCAAGTAATATCTCTCTATCTCTCATTTTGCTATTCTTTTTCTTTGGCATGCCTGCACAACTTGGTGAAAATGATATGTCCTTCCCAAACGTTCATCGGAATGTCAGTCAAGTACTGCTTATGAGCAAAATCATAAGACAGAGATCCTTTCCCATATAATTATAGGGTGTGCCACTATGCAGATTCTTTCATGGAAAGTTGAAGCAGGCCACAATTAGCCAGAAGAATCACAGAGCAAATGTGGTTACAAGGAAATGGGGTGGGGAAGGGGGGCACCAAATCTTAAAACTTATTCTAATGTTTGACAGATCAGAGTATAAATAGCTATAGAGGTTTGTGCAGCTAGGCATTTTGAACTGAAGTGATTTTCAGAACTCTCTGAACCTATCTGCTCACTATGTCAAGACAGAAAATGGCACATACTTCATTTGCCATGTATCTGAAATGTCTGTCATGAATATCTTCTTCTTCTTCTGCCATATCTGAATCCAAATACTGGTGATCATCATGATGATCAGCCATGAAGACTGTCCTAAGAATATCATCCAGTGGCCTTTCATTTGCCTTCCGCATCATAGTGTGACATCCGTGTCACTGATCCAGTTCCACGAGTCACTTTCTGGTCCTGAGCCCTTTTGGCATGCAAAGTCCCCATCAGCCCCAGGCCAGTATTGATGAAGCTGCTGCCCTCCATCAAGATGGATTCAAGTGGGATTTAAACCACTCGGGGACCATCACCCTTCCCTGTGGACTTTACCACCCAAGGCCATTTATTATTTATTTAGATTTATATCGCTGTCCACTTGCCATTATTATTCCTCAGGCTGGTCAGGTTAGTTAACTGCTGCCTGGCACCGGGAGTTGAGTCACTGGCAGTCATGAATATAAACAAGGAAACTCAGAGATGGAATAAAGCTGTGGACAAGTCTTTCCATCGACTAATGTACATGAGTTTAACATCTGTCATATACCTTCATGCCTTATGGCACAATTAAGCACGTACTAAGCAAAGTTACGATGTAAGAAAGTTAAACTGTATTTAAAAGGCGTAATAGCAGGATATATGGGAATATGGTTCACACTGGAACAGTGCTAGGGCGGCTAACAAACTCTCCAAAACACTTATAACAGAATAAAAACACAATATAAAAATCCAGATTTAAAGATTAAAAAGATTAAATAAAAAGATTAAGTAAGACAGAGAGAGGGAGGAGGTCAGATGAGCCAACAGACTGGGGCAACCGTCTGGCCCAGACCCCACACATGCTCTGCCAGCCAGGTCTTAATCCCTTTCCTAAAGGGCAGCAGCTCCGTCTGGAGATGCAGGTCACTTGGCAGGAGGTTCCATAGGGCCTGAGCAGACACAGAGAAGGCCCTCCTTCTGGTGCTAGAGAGATATGCCTCTCTAGCCAATGGTACAACCAGAGATCCTCTCTGCAATGGGATGTTTCTTCCAGAGATTTGAAAATTTGTTTCAGACTAGCACCAGGAATCCTTCAACCAGGATGGTCAGTGACTATACTATCTTGGGGCCTCTGGAGGTTGTAGCAGCAAAAAGTAACTTTTCCAAGCAATCTTTCTACTATCATCTTTTTACTGATTAAAATTGTCTCTATGCCAATATCTGCCATCTACCCTGCAGACCAAAGGGTATTAGGCATACCAGTTATTAAAAGAAAACAACTGATGCATCAAAGTACAAACTGTATTGCAGTTTGATCAATTGTGCATTTATGCTATTGTGTATACAGTCAAATCTCGCATAAAGAGCGCCTCGCTTAAAGAGAAACTCGCTTAAAGAGCAGCATTTTCTATGAATGTTTGCTTCGCTTAACAAATAAAAACAACCAAAAACTCGCTTAACAAGTAAACCAGGGTTCGCAATCCCCCCCACCCATTGGTAATTTTCAATGGTGTTTCGCTTAAAGAGCAAATTCGCTTAAAGAGCAATCCTGTGGAACGCATTATGCTCTTTAAGCGAGGTAGCACTATATATGCAGAATGATTATCCCACCCATGCTTATTTCCCAAGCTCTACCACTATCAGCCATTTTAATAGTCTGATAAAGTTAACTCCAGTCTTACAACCTGTGTCCCATCCATCATCCTGGCTATCACCTCCATGCTGTCATAAAATTCTAGGGACATAAAAATATTGATTTATCCAATAAGATTATAGTAAGGATTACAACTTGACATGGGGTCACCAACTTATGGATCATGGGCTACATGTGGTCCTGAGTTCTTTCTGTGCAGTTCTCAAAGCTGCCTGTTTAATGCTATTACCCTAAAAAAAAATCCTCCTTAGAGCCATGTTCTTTTTCCCGTTCTTTCCTTCTGTGAGGCCCCCCCCCCCCTGGTCCAGGTCTTATCCTCCATACTATCATTTTGGCCATTCTGGATGTTCTGCTAGCCAGCACAACCCATAACATTAACATTTCTTCATTGACCTCTGAATGCTTACCTATGAGCAACTGTAAATCTATAGATTAGTAACTTAGCTACATTTTGATTTTAAGATATGGCCTTCTTGGGCGTTGGACACTTTGATGAGGGCCCAATGTCCCTGAAAGTTGGGGAATACTAAATTAGACAATGCATGTTAAAATCCTTGAACACTGGGAAACATGAGTTTGATCTCTTAGTTAGGTGCTGTCAAATCAGACTGGACATACAGTGCCCTTAATAGGGCTTTCAAAGTTAGTGAGATATTAATGATATTTACTAGTCCCATTACCTGAATTTCAAAGCCTGAGAAGGGATATGAACCCTGGTCTCTAATCCTAGTCTTTTACTTTGTCCACAAGGCTACACTGGGTACTTCTTGGTCTCCAGTACAATACAATATGTTGGGGTGGGCACAGGGGTAGGGGTGGCAAGGTCCTCAACCTGCCGTGGCTTCTTCTTCCCCTGGCAGTTGGTGTAGGCACAGGGGTAGGGGTGGCAAGGTCCTCATCCTGCCCTGGCTTCTTCTTCCCCTGGCAGTTGGTGTAGGCACAGGGGTAGGGGCGGCAAGGTCCTCATCCTGCCCTGGCTTCTTCTTCCCCTGGCAGTTGGTGTAGGCACAGGAGTAGGGGCGGCAAGGTCCTCATCCTGCCCTGGCTGCTTCTTCCCCTGGCAGTTGATCAATGTACAGTGGAACCTTGAGTAACAAATTTAATGTGTTCTCCCGGACCTTTTGTACTACAAAAAATTTGTAAATCGAATTTCCCATAGGGTTGCATTGAATGCAATTTCCCATAGGAATGCATTGAAAACCAAAATTTGTTAACAGAAATGCAGTTTCCCATAAGAATGCAGTGTAAACCAATTAAACCATTCCAAAAAAATTTGTTAACCAAGCCACTATTTTCTATGGATTTCCTTTTGTTATGTGTTTTTTGTGTTAACCAAGCTGTTTGTTACTGAGGTTTCACTATACTTTATCTCCCCCCCCCCCCCGGTTGTTACACACTTTCTGGAAATAAACATTAGGCAAGTGGGTTTTAGTTTAAAAGGCACATCTGATAACAAGTAAGGCAAAAGATTAAAAAAATGATTCCCCTGTTGACTAGAAATGGGAAAAGCTGTAAAACTTGCCCTTATCAGGAAATAACCAAACTTCACTGTGAAGCACAACATATTACTTCGGATTCACATTTCCAAAACGAGTGGATTACTGTATCATTTTCAAGGAAATCAGTGTGACCAACTAGCAATTTGTCATTATGAATTCATTACTGTGGTGAAGGAGTTTAATTGTTTGTGGAGAGGAGGGAAGGGATGGAATCCAGAGGTAATTAATTTAGAATGGAAGTATGTTGAGCAAAGAAATCCTTATACCTTATTACAAGAGTACAGTAGAACCCCGTATAATGAACGTCTCTTACAGCTGTTAAAATTTGACAACTAAAGGATTGTTTATATTGTTTTGGGTGGGCACTTAAAAAAAGGTTAACAAAGTAAATGCAACATGTTGTAAAGGAGAATCATGCTCCTAAATGGCTCCAGGAAATATGATTCTCCTTTAAACAGAGGATGTGCTCCCATAAATTTTAATAAAAATCAAAGATTTTGACAAAAATAGAAGAACACTTTGATAGAAAATACTATTGAACTCAGGGAAGCTTGCTTCCAAATAAATATGCTAAATGGTGTTAATGAATTGATTAACATTCATATAACAAATGGCTGAGATTTCTTTCATTGTGAGACTGAGCTAAAAATTCCCTTGAGCAATAGCTGAAAGGACTGGCCATGTTTTCAGTTCCTTGGCACTCTAATGCAGTAATCTTACCTTGTAATTAAGCAAATCAAGCACTGCGGTCGTCACTCTATCTCACATCACAAGCTAAAAGAGGAATTAAGTTAATTTCAAAAGTTATTTTCTCCACATCTTCAGCCCACAAAATGTCTACTTCCGGAGGCAACTAATGATAAAATCTGAATTTCATTCTATTGCCAAACATTTTTTTAAATCAAAAAGGAGAGGAGGTGGACTCCTCTTGTGAAGGGGATTGAAGTGAGGAGTGGGAGGTCTTCTTAATGACTACAATATTTTCTGGGGTTTCCCCTTCACATTTTGATAACTTTCTTAGAGGTTCTTCCAAAGATGGCAACATTCCAGGTTCAAAGGCATACAAAACCACACTCCGGCACAGCTGAAAGTTTCAACTGGAAAGAGAACTCAAGTTCTGAAAACTAACCCAAATGAAACAAGTGACATTCTTGTTTATGTTGCAGCTGTTACTGAACACTCTACAAGAAACCTTTAATGTGTTTCTTCTTGGAAAAGAAATATAGCAGAAGGAGAAGGAAACAGAGATGGGTAATACAAGCATTACTGCTCTCTGCAAATATATACAGTACAGTGGTACCTTGAGTTACAAATTTAATGCGTTCCAAGGCATTTTTCATGTTATGAAACATTTGTAACTCAAATTTCCCACAGGAATACATTGAAAACCAAAATTTGTAACTTTAAACATGGTTTCCCATAGGAATGCATTGAAAACCAATTAATCTGTTCTGGAAAAAATTGTAACTCGAGCCATTATTTTCAATTGATTTTCATTCATATTGTGAAAATTTTGTAACTTGAACCATTTGTAACTTGAGGTACCACTGTATATATATGTTTCTAGATAATGAATACTCAGAGGAGTTTTACGATTACCTTCTTCTGGGGGCACCCTGGGACTGTGCAGCTTGGCCATGGCTTTCCTCCTGAGAGTCACAGTGGGGCATTGTACTATCAACCTCTAGTTGCACAGCCAGATACCCAAACCACTGTGGTGGCTAGTTATATTATTGTGTGCCATCATGTTTTGTACTAAGTGTCCATGTTTGGCTTCGAGGACAGTTGGCAAAATATGCCCTGCTGCTCCCATGCATGCCAGGGCTTGCCTTCCAGGTGGTCTTACTTGCAACACATGTTCCTATGTGGGGGTTTCTCCAGACCATCTGCTGCTTCTGATGCATTTGGAAGAAACAAAACCTGTTTCCAGGCCCTGTGCAGCATAAAGGCTTTGTCAATCACAATGCTGGAATTCTAACTCTGTACCATGCTCCAAATGCATGCACGGGCTCTTTTCCTTCTCCCTCCTCTTGTTCCTGGCTTTCTACTGTGCTGACATCTACATTTTTATCTGAATTCCTTTCCAAAACGTTTCCCCTCCTCCAGTACTGACACCTAAAAGCACTCCTAGGAGCAGGTATATTGCACAGCATCTTGACAACTTTGTCTGTTCAACAATTTTGATTTTATTTTACTGATTCTGGGGAGAGGCGGTTATGTGTGCAGAGTTAATACTCAAATCAAATCGATCTTTACTACTGCATACATTTAACACTTATTGTCACATTTTGTATTAACAGGAAACGGTAACGGTTGCCTTTGCTTGGAAGCCAGTCTTATCTGACCCTAAGGTTCACGGCTCATCTGTTTATAACCAAAGAGCCAGCGCTGTCTGCGTCTGCAGATGTTTGTGTGGACATGTGGCAGGCATGACTAGACACCAGAGTGCACAGAACGCTGTTTACCTTCCCACCAAAGTGGTACCTATTTATCTACAGTGGAACCTTGCTTAACAAACGGCTCGGTTAACACAAAAATCGCATAACAAAAGGAAATTCATGGAAAATAGTGGCTCATTTAACAATTTCCCCTCAGAATGGATTGATTGGTTTTCAATGCATTCCTATGGGAAATTTCATTCAATGCATTCCTATGAGAATTTCGCCTTGCAGATTTTTCGTAGTACAAAAGGTCCTGGAGAATGCATTGACTTTGTTAAGCAAGGTTTCACTGTATTTGCAATTTCTTGCTATGTTGGAAGGAGCTGGGACAGAGATGGGAGCTTACTCCATCATGCAGTACTTGGGTCTCAAACTGCTGACCTGCTGACCTTCCAATTGTCAAGTTCAGTGTCTTAACCATTAAACTACCACGACTACCACCCTGTGTCAATTTCATAGTTCTAATTTATTGCAGTAATTTTTAAAAACACCAGAATACTATTTGTATTATTTTACAATACTTCACATTCCAAAGAATTGCTTGGTTATTTGAATGCATTTGAGTGGAACTCTTGTTGCCATGGGCTTAACTGCTCTGATGCCACAGGGGAGGCATGGGCAGCTGAGTGGTAAGGTAGGTTTCTTAAGAGACCCTAGACTTTGAATTCCAAGACCCATAACTAATTTAAACACTTTTAAAATGAAACACCTTTGCCTAGAGCAGAATAACATGGATACCCAAGGTTTCAACAATTTTTGAACATTTTAATGGACACAAAAGGATGAAATTTCCTACATATGGCATGTAACATTTTAATTTTCAATGATAAAAAACCTAAGTTGTATATTATATTTCAACTTAGTCTATAGGAAAATTAAGTGAATAGAGGAAATGAAGGAAAGGAGGGGGTTATCTACCTAGATATACCTAACTTTTCAACATTTTATCACACTTATTGGACACCATAAAGAGACCTACTTTTCATTTTTCAAGGAACATAGCCAAACACTAGGATAAATCCAATTATAAATCCCAACTAAAGTTGACCCACTAAACTGACAAACATTAGAAAAATGTTGATTTATCAAATTTCCTTTGATTCCAGGGGGATTCATTCTACTGGGGACAGAGAATTAGATTTAGGTCTCTGGAAAAAAAATGTACTATCCTTGCCAAAATAATTGCGACTACCATTTCTGCATGACAAACACAGTCCGATGATCCTATATAAATCTGTGCTTTTCATTTGGGACGTGATGGCTCAGTCCTAGCCTGCATTATTACAACAGGTCACAATTTAGTTTAGAGAGGTGTTAAGTAAATACCAAATAGTGTTTATTACAATTTCCTTCTCAGCTCCCTTCAGTATATTATTACTCTAAATTCCTCTAAGCTAAAAAACAAGCACAACAGTCGCCCTACAGAGCTTCAGCCAACCAGGGCAGTCATCAACACTTACAGAGGAGCTATGAGTCACCTTTGATCTTCTTTGATAATGCACTTGCCCAGCTGTTAGTAACAATAGTAAATATTTATATTATGCTAACACACCCTGTGCCTCCAAGCAATTGCAGGTATTCTAGAAAATGGAACTAAGGGGAAATGCAAAAGCCAAAATGTTATGGAAAGACAAGAATCAGCTTCTCAGTTCTGAAGACAGCATCTTTCTCCTGCCCTTCATCGGTACTGGCAGCTGAAGAGCTCTCAGAAAGTCTTTCTGCCCTCTGCTCACGTCCGGAATGAAAATAAAGTAGGCAAGAAGTTTGGTTTTTTGGCCCAGCTAATGGAGAGTTAGACTAAAACCTGTTCTACAGATCTATGTTCCCTCCATGGTGTTTAAGCACCAAAAGGAAACATAAAATAAGAAGGCTTTCAGCAAATCCACACATAGGTGACTGAGGCAGCGTGGTGGTTAAGATAATGAACTTGATGACTGGAATGTCGGCAGGTCACCAGTTCAAGACCTGAGTGCTGCATGATGGAGTGAGCTCCCGTCATCTATCCCAGCTCCTCCCAATCTAGCAGTTCGAAAGCCAGAATTTACAAGTAGATAAATATGTATTACTTCAATGGGAAAGGTAACAGCGTTTGGTGCACTCCAGCGTCTAGTCATGCCTGCCACATTACCACAGAAACACCTGTAGATGCAGATTGTAAACGGATATGAGCCTAGAGTTGGTTACGACAGGCTTTCGACGAGGGAGACCTAAATCCACACATGCCCTGTGAGATTTAGCAGCATGGTCCTTTGGATGGGCACTTGCATTGAAGGATGTAAGTAAAGAAAATAATATAAAGAACCTTCCCTTCCACCTAACAACACCCCCCTCCCCATCATCCAGTATAAAGAAAATTTCTAGGTGCATTTCTGTCAATCTTTCCCATTTCCCCATCTCTTTCTTTATCTCTTTGTTGCCTGCTGATCTGTGTATATATACACAGGCATACAGGATTGCACACGAAGGATATCCTGCTAGCAGATCCTGCTCAATCACTGAATCTGCTTGTTTAGGACCCGATGAGAGGAATAGCAGAAGTTTCAATCACTTTGGTTTGACCTCCACCAGCCTAGCTTCCTGCAACTGGCTGTGATATCGGAGAGACCACTCTTAAAAGGACAGCCCAACATCCTTCCAGCCAGAGGAAATACAAGGCTTACAAACTGGAAGAGACTCCAATCAATCTTGCTCTCCTTCACCCATCCACACACCCACAGAGAAATATCTGATGGAGACACACAAAACACATGGGAAGAATAAAACCATTAAATGAAGGGAAATCCTCTCCCCTGATTGGGAGCTTCCCAAGGAACAAATAGCCGATCTCTATAGTCCTCTAGATAGGCAGCATTTATCTGTCATAGTGGACATCCACCTGCAGGCTGCTACTCTTATCTGAGTGTACATTTCCCCCCTGGAAATCATTTTCACCAGAAAAAATGTCATTGCCGTGAATTTGTTTAAGGTGGATCCCAGCTTGCCATGAAGTGACCCACACATTGTGATCATCTTCTGCAGCATGTATGAACTGAGACATGCAGGATTTAATACTGGGGCTCCAATGGACTGCTGCAGCCTTGAAGATATTATCAAGGTGTGCCTTCACAGCCGGTCCATCTAGCATAGCCTCTTCCATGACCATTGAGAATCAGTATAGTAAAGTGGTTCTTCCTCTACTAATTTTGTCCTTGAGCCCAATATGATGGTTTCCACTGAGGGGGGTCATAGGCCCATAGATGTTGGCCCCTTTAGAGCTAACATCCAATACTCTGTGTTGAGTCACTGGCTGTACAGTCTACTCCATTACAATAGCCAAATATCTCCCCCTTCTCCATCTTTCTTTATCTCTCTGTTGTCTGTTGATCTGTGTATATATACACAGACATAGAGGCATAGAAATATGTTTTAAAAATAGTTTGGAGCACAAACAAGGGAAAAGGAAGAGGTGTTCCTGCTGTACTCTGCCATGCCACACCCTGCTGGAGACATCCCTGCCAATGTCTCCTTAGTACACATCTGCCAGGGCTGCCAGAAATCAAAACTAAATGTTGCTGTTGTTCAGTCGCATAGTCTCTAGCCCTTTGTGACCACATAGACCATTGGTTGTCAGGCAACCCTGCCCCCCACCATCTTCCTAAACCCACCCAGGTCTTTGCCCATTGCGTCAACAATACCATTTAGGCTCAGGGCAACTGCCCCGAGTTGCCCTGGCAAGGAGGGCAGTATACAAATTTAAGTAAGTAAATAAATAAATAAATCTCATTCTCTGCCGCCCCCTTCTTCTTTTGCACAATTGCTCATATACTGTATTAAAAAAAAGTGAAGCAAACAGGTTCAAATTTCCATGTGAAAAGGCCAGTCTGGTTTGTGATTAGTTGCATGTCATATTTTCATCAGAAGATACACTGTACTTAAATGTAGTCTAAGCTAAAGGTAAAGGTCACCGTTGCTCGAAAGCCAGTCGTATTCAACTCTAGGGTTCAGTGCTCATCTTTGTTTACAGCCAAAGAGACAGCACTGTCTGAGTTTTGCAAATGTTTCCATGGACATGTGGCAGGCATACCTAGAGACTGGAGTGGAGTGATGGGATGTAACAGGTTCTCAACAGTTCGCCAGAACCGGTAGTAACTTTCCCCAGTGTCCTGGAGAACCGGTAGCAGCTTTTGGGGGGAACCACCTTCGGGGCTTACCTTTTTACTGGTTCCCCCACTGCGCATGCGTGTCAAGCACTTGGTGTGCATGTATGCCTACAGTGCTTGGTGTGTATGCACAGCCTCCTTGTTGTCCTCCCAAGTGGGGAGGAGGAAGAGAAGCTGCTAGCCTCAAGCTCCCTATAGCCTGCTCCCCAGGGTAAGTGCCACCTGGGTAACCTTTGGATGTGGTGTGTCTGTGTGTATTTTAATGTGTGTTTAATACCTTTACCTACATTGACGTACTACCACAGTTCCTAAAAAGGCCTGGTGGCTGGCAGGCCTGGCGGCATGGCTTGAGGTTTTTAAGCAAAGTCTTGGAGTTACCTCATCAATAAGCTACATCTGTGCTGTTCCAATTGCTGTTCCAATTGGAGAACCCTTAAGGAGGTACAGCTGTTTTACATTTACAGTAAGGCATATTATCCTAGAGAACAGGTACGATGACCATACCATCTTGCAACATGGTGCTGCCCTGGCACTTATACTAACAGGTAAGTGACGGGCTTATGTTTGGGGTGGGTGGGTGCATTTTAATGTATTTATTTATTTATTTAATTTATTTACAGGTTTGTGTTGTGGGTGGGTGGGTGGGTGGGTTTTGAGGGGTGTGTATGTGTGTGTTTATTTTTATTTTATTATTTTATTATTATTTTTTATTTGGCCCCACCCATGACATCATGACGTTAGCTCCGCCCACACTGTGATGACATCACGGTGGGGTAGTAAAATTTTTGACATCCCACCACTGGATAGAACACTGTTTACCTTCCCTCCAAAGTGGTCCCTATTTATCTGTTTGCAATTTCTTGCTTTCGAACTGCTAGTTTGGCAGGAGCTGGGACAGAAACAGGAGCTCACTCTGTAGTGCAGTACTTGGGTATCAAACTCTGACCTTCCAGTCTTCAAGTCCAGTGTCTTAACCGTTAAGCCACCACAGTCTCTAATATAGTCTAAACCATGGGATAAACTGCTGCCTGATTGCACCTATGGCTGGTATTTTCACTCTGGTTCAACACCTTATTGTCCTACTGGGAGCAACAACTTTTCAATCAGCCAGGACTTTCTCTAATGGTAACAAGCAGTACATATTTCTCTAGTCACGCTTCCAAAAACTTTTGTGACCTTCATTGCTGGTCTTAACTTATACCAGGAGTTCTCAACCTTTTAAAGCCAGTGGCCATTGGGTCACACTCCCTCAGACAGCTTTGGGGGCTGGACAGCCATTTTGCCCTTCCTCCACCAAATGGCATTTCCTGGTGTGGTGGAGGTGGCGGTGTGGCCACATATTTCATGCCGTGGGCTGCATACGGCCCACGGGGTGCCAGTTGAGAATCCCTGACTTGTACAGTTGAAAGCAGATGATGGCCACAAGAAAGCTGGTCTTCCTTATGACATACAAATCCTAATACAGTGGCTAACTGAGGAAATCATGGGTTGGCTAATTTATATAATTCAATAATTTCACAGCCTTCCTTCAATCGGGCTGCATATCTGCCTTTTCTCCCATCTTGAAAACAAAGTGAGTCCGGAAGAAAAGAAATCACACTTGGATACTCTAACACACATGCTACTGTTCTCCTTGTCCCATACGAACTAATTATGTTCCATTTCTTTCACCACTCACATGTTTTCTTTTAATATTCTAAGATTTTTTCACCAGCATGAAAACCAAAAGCATTTGCTAATCATCACCAGTCTGGTTCAAAAAATCCCACCTGCATTGGTTGTTCACAGAGTACAAGCGTAACAGAATATCAACAAGTTTGTCAAATAATAACTTGCCTGAATTTATGTATTCACTGTGGAATGAATGCAAATGCATGACAGACATTAGGCTTTTAAAAAAAACTTGCCAAGAAAGTTAACAGAAACAAAATTTGTCCAGTGCAACTTATTGTAAAATTAAGTTTTTAACACATTTTCCTTCTGCTTTTTCAATTAGTGATAACCAAGTCCAACATCAACTTGTCCAGGTGGCCTAGAACCAAAGAGCTAGTCTGGCAAAGCTTTGATAGGTATCTTCTTGGAGTGTCATCTTCCAATTGCACCATATGGAATAGGCAAAAATGTTCTTTGGCCATGTTTGTGCTGTTAATAGAGACATGAATATGGGTTGTATTTATATGAGAGCCTTAGTTTAATTAAAAATGAGGCAAGAGTTATCAAGGAAGAAGACTTTCATACCTGAAGAAGTATGGATAAATTTATTTTGCTCCATTTCTCTTTCTTTTACCAACAAATGTAATAAATAAATAAATAAAATGTAACAAAGCAAAGCATTCACACTTATATTCTGCCCCATAGTGCTTAGCGCACTCTCTGGGCGGTTTACAAATTAATTACCATTTTGCTCCCATACTGGGTACTCATTTTACTTACTTTGGAAGGATGGAAGGATGAGTCAACCTTGAGCCCTGGTCAGGACTGAACTCACAACCTTTTGTTTGCAGGACAACAGTTTAACCACTGCACCACCAGGTATTACATTTTCTTTTTCATTTCAGCAATAGACCTATTTTCTTTTTTTAAAGTAGCACAACGATTCAACAATACTGTTTACAAATCTTCATAACAATCATCTTAAATACTGCTTTTACCAATCTACAGTTTTTTGACCACCTCACCCCAAGAACATCTGTCCGTCCCACCAGAGCGAACCGGAGAGACTCTCTAGTTGTTCCATTGGTCAGAGAGATGCATCTCTCTGGCACCAGAAGGAGGGCCTTCTCTGTGTCCACTCCAGCCCTATGGAATTTCCTGCCAACCAAGCTACGTCTCCAGATGGAGTTGCTGCCCTTTAGGAAGAATCTAAAAACATGGATGGCAGGGCAGGTATGGGGTGCAGGAGGTATAATGACCCCAGGTTGCTGGTTGATTTAAGCCCCCTCTCTCCTTCGGCAGTAATTTGCCGTTATTTTAATTTTTTAGATCTTAAATTTTAATCTTTAACCGTTTAAATTTGAGGGTTTTTAGGAATGTTTTAAAGGATGTTTTATGTTTTATTGGGGTACTTTTATGATCTGTAAACCACCCTGAGTCACCTTGGTGAGAAGGGTGGTGGATAAATATGAATAATAAATAAATAAATCAAATAAAACTTTATTTTTAGTTACTTTGAAGACTGAATGCAAAAGCATGTGGCACTGTGTGTGACGGCATTTGAACAACATAATTTTCTTCTTCTATTAGTTAGGGATGTTACTCCTGTTGCAAAATTGTCAACTTAAAACTTATAGGTATAATGCAAAATAAATGATATCATTCTTTATGTTTGTTGTTGCTCAGTCGCACAGTCGATTCTGACCCTTTGTGACCCCATGGACCACTGTCCGCCAGACACTTCTGTCCTCCATCCTCCTCCTCAACCTGCCCAGCTCTGTGCCCATTGCATCTACAATACTATCTAGCCATCTCATTTTTGGCCATCCCCCTTTTCTTTTGCCCTCCATCTTTCCCAGCATCAAGGCTTTCTCAAGTGAATCCTCTCTTCTCATTTGATGCCCAAAGTACTTTAGCTTCATCTTTACTATTTGACCTTCTAAGGAGCAGTCAGGGTTGATTTCTTCTAAGATTGACCTATTCGTTCTCCTTGCTGTCCAGGGTACTCTGGAGGGTAATGGTCCATGGGGTCACAAAAAAATTGGAATCGACTGTGCGACTGAACAACAGGAAAAATAATTTGCAATTTATGTATTTGTTGTATTTTTATCCTGTTCCCCCAATAAAAATAGTATGGAAGGTGGCTAACACCACCACTAAAAAAATTTAAAGTAGTTCAAATCATATTATACTTCTCCCTTCAACAACGCTGGACCCTCATGTGTAACTCAATATTCATGTGTAACTCTTATGCCCTCCCCCAATTATAACTACAAGATATAAAGAGTTAATTAACACACACAGAGAGAGAAAGACAGGTTTCACTTACCAGTAACTGTCGTTCTCCGAGTATGTTGTTTGGGGATTCACACTAATGGGGTTCTGCGCCTGCGCTGAATCCGAGCAGAGCTGAAAAGCTGATTGGACAAAAGTTTTGAAGTTAGGACTGCCCACCATCTCCAAACGCCTATGGCGCCATTTCGTGCTTCTCCCTCAGTTCAATACTAGAGCTGCCTGCGAAGCATAGGGCCATCTCAGGCCGGCAGCCTTTGAGGGGAGGCCGGGTTGGGTCGTGTGAATCCCCAAACAACATACTCAGAGAACGACAGTTACTGGTAAGTGAAACCTGTCTTTCTCCTTCGTGTTGTTTGGGGATGCACACTAATGGGTGACTAGCAAGCTCACTTACTTGGATGGTGGGCAGCCGGCGTCCTGAGATGAAGGAGAGCGTGTTGACATCAGGAATGGGCAGTCATCACCGAAGACGATCAGAGACCAGCCGTCAGGATGGACCTGCCATGTCTGACATCAGCAGCAGACCTCGTATCAACCCGGTAGTGGGTGATGAAGGTGGAGGACCTGGACCAGGTAGCAGCCTTACAGATGTCCTCCATAGGAATGCCTTCCAGAAAGGCAGTAGACGAGGCCAATGTCCTGGTGGAATGGGCCCGGACATGAGGTGGAGGTGGCAGTGATGACATCTCATAGGCCAGGTAAATGGTACCTGAGATCCATTTAGATAGTCTCTGGGCAGACAGAGGCTGTCCCTTTGACTTGCCACCATAAGCTACAAACAGTTGCTTGGCTCTCCTGAAGGACGCAGTCGTTTGGGTGTAAAACAGCAAGGCCCTCCTGACATCCAATGAATGCCACACTCTTTCTTGTGCAGACGAAGGATTCAAGAAGAATGCTGGAAGCGTGATGGACTGGGCCAAGTGAAAGTCAGTGAGGACCTTTGGGAGAAATGCAAAGTCCGGGTGAAGCAGTCTATGCGTTGAGTTGGGGTCAACTGGGACTTCTTGTAGTTGACCCTCAGACCAAGACTCTCCATGAGGGCCAGGCAATAAGAAACATCGTCCATGGCCCTCTGTTTGGTCGGGGAACAGACCAACCAGTTGTCGATGTAAGGGAACACCTGGACCCCTTGCAGCCGAAGATGGGCAGCCACCGGCGCCATGCACTTCGTGAATACCCTTGGAGCGGTGGAGAGGCCGAAGGGTAGACACGTGTACTGGTAGACGTCGCTGCCCACCTGGAAGTGGAGGAAGCGGCGATGTTCCCTCCTGATGGATATGTGGAAGTACGCATCCTTCAGGTCGATGACTGCAAACCAGTCCCTGTGGTTGATCAGTGGGAGGATGTTCAGAAGGCGGAGGTTCAGGATTGGTTGGGACCCTCCGTCCTTCTTGTCCACGAGGAAGTAGCGGGAGAAGAACCCGTCGTGAGACTCCAACGCTGTGACCGGCTCTATGGCGCCCTTCTCCAGGAGAGCTGACAGTTCCTCCTGGAGCGGTGGAGACGGATCGGTGACATGGACCCGTCCGACAGTAGGGCACCTCTTGAACTCGATCGCGTAGCCAGAGTCTAAGATGGTTAAAACCCACTTGTCTGTGGTGATGGTGGACCACACCGACAGGTAGTTCACCAGGGGATGGTAAGGTAGAGGGATGAGAGTCTCGATCACGGAGGAGTCAAACCCGTTGTTTGCTCCTCCGATTGGTCCGCTTACCAGTCTGTTGGCGTTGCTGGTAACGTGGCCGTGAGGCTTGCTGTCTCGGCCGGTAGAACTGGTGCCGAGGGTAGTCCTGCTTCTGCTGTGGGCGAGGCTGGTAGGACGGACCTTGAGACGAGGTCTGGGGTTGGTCTGGCTGGTACCGACCTGACCCTCGGCGTGGAGGACGGAGCTGTTTAATAGTGGTAATGTCATTTTTAAGCTCCCCCAAAGAGACAGCCGTCTCTTTAGTGAACAAACCCTCGCCGTCGAAGGGTAGTTCCTCCACCAGTTTCTTGACCTCATCCTGGAGGTCGGCTGAGCGAAGCCAGGAGTGCCGGCGTATCTGGACGGTGGAGGCCAGGTTCTTAGCCTCCGACTCCGTGATATGCCTCCCAGTTCGGATCTGTTGGAGGGCTAGCTGGTTATCCTCCTGACAGATGGACCCGAACTCAGCCTGGAGCTCCGGCGGCAGCTTTGACTTGAAGGCCTCAGCCTTCTCCCATAGACGACAGTTGTAGCCGCCCATGGCCATTGCATAGTTGGCTGCACGGAAGGACAGGGAGGCGTTGGCATAGACCTTCCTGCCCAGAGAGTCCAACTTCTTCCCCTCCTGCGATGAAGGGAGGGGAGTGCTGCTTGCCAGAGTCCGGTGCTGGGCGCCCTTCACGACCCGCGAGTTGGGCGCCGGGTGGACATGTAGGAAGGTGGCATCATCTCCAAGAAGTCTATACATCCCGTCCACTCATGTCGAAATCGAGTGGGACGAGACGGGCTTCTGCCACATAGCCTTGGCAGCCTTGGCGATCTTCGGGAGAAGGCCCAGGTGGACAGGGACCAACTCCTTCTTATCGGCCATGGCGCACACGACGTCCTCGCACTCCTCTGGAGGGGCCTCTGCCTTGATCCCGAGCGTGGATCCCAGGCGGGTGATCAACACCGTGAATGTCCATTGGTCCTCCGGCTGGGAACCGTGGACGGAGCCAATGTTGTCGTCGGGTGACTTCTCGGCGGCAACCGGCGGCGGCTGATCCTTCTCCTCGTCTGACGATCCGTCGGAGCCTTCTGACCGCTCCGAGATGCTGAGCGGTGGAAAGAAGGCCTCGGGGTCCGAGTCCGACCAGTACGGCCTGACGGTCCTCGGATCGCTCCCCGGCAAAGGCGACTGGTGCGGAGGGAGAGAGACCTCCAATCGTGCCTGCTCCGTGCGTCGCCTCTTTGCTGGAGCCGGGCCCTCCTCACGGAGTGGTGGTGCCTCCGGAGCTAGTTCATGGAGCAGTGGCACCTCCGGAACAGTCAACGGTGGTGGCTGAGGGACCCGGAACTGCTCGGCCATCTTCTGCACCATTGCCTCCAGGAATGGGGCGATGAGGCTCAATTGTATGGACGGCTTGGGAGCCGGAGCCACAGAAGGGGCTGACAAGGATGCAGTCCTCCGCGGTGGCGGTGGTGGAGGAGTCTCCGGCAGAGGCGGCAGACTTGGGACCTTCTCTGGGGAGATGATGACCGGAGAGGTCGACGATGAGCTGCCCGGCGAGATCGTGGCCGTGATGGCAATGAAGGACAGTGATCGAGTTGGCGATGGGCGCGTCGCGCACGGAGTTGGAGGGAGAGAAGTCGAAGAAGTCCGGTGGTGTTTCTTCTTCTCCTTCTTCTTCTCCTGCTCCTTCTTCCTCTTAAACAGTTCTGCGGCGGACTGGAGGTAGACACAGGACTGGAGGTAGACACAGCGGGCGCCTCCCTTGAAGGGGGAGGCGGTGGTGTCAGAGCGGCCTCCATTAAAAACGCTTGCAGGCAGTATTGGCGGTTTTTAAGGGCAGCCTTAGAGAAGCCCTTGCAGACCGCTCACGTCTGGATGGGGTGGTTTTCTCCCAGACAACGAAGGCACCGCACGTGTCCGTCCGAGCTTGGAAATTTAACGTTGCAGGACGGATACTGCTTAAATGCTGCGGAGGCCATCCACCGAAGTAGATGTCCTAGAAGAAAAAACTGTCCCGGCCGGGAGGCCCCGATGAGAGATTTTCTGAGGTAAAATTTATCTCAAATAGTCCTTTTTTTTTTTTTTTTTTGGCGGCTGAGGGAAATCCCCCAGCCGCACGAGGACCAAGGGGTTGTGAGTCCCCTGGTCTGAGAAAAAAATGTAATTTGAGGGGGGGGGGAATTCAAGGTTTTCTGAGGCAATCTCAGATAGAACACACAGCTCTTTTTCTAGGCTCCTGCTCGCGCAGCGGAAAAAAGAGAACTGAGGGAGAAGCGCGAAATGGCGCCAGAGGCGGTTGGGGATGGTGGGCGGTCCTAACTTCAAAACTTCTGTCCAATCAGCTCTTCAGCTCCGCTCGGATTCAGAGCAGGCGCAGAACCCCATTAGTGTGCATCTCCAAACAACACAAAGGAGAACAGTTGAGTTTACCGTAATAACTATATGTACTAGATGATTACAATATTGCATTGTATTTACAATTCATATTTACAAAGGTTATCATCCTCATCATCACACTGAAGAGGTTGAAGGTGAAGAAAGTGTAGCAATGGAAAAGGAAGAGGCATTGGCACATGCCTGCATTTAAACTTGCATATCAGAGCACCACTGTGACCTTACTTAACCCATGTCAGGCTCCCAGGATACCCCAGCTGCCTACATGGCCATCACGTGGAGCTGCCATGTCAGGAGAGGGGGGCTGGCCAGATTGCTACCATTGGACCAAGGGCTGCTGCATCGCCACCATCAGTAAGTCCAAGATCCACCTTTCTGAGGACAACTGAGATAAATAGCAGTATAGTGGTGATTGGTTGGTTGGTTGGTTGGTTGGTTGGTTGAATGAATGAGTGAGTGAATGAAGTCCATGCTGCTCAAACCATGTGCAATTCAAGAGAGGAGTGTAACAGTTAAAATGTCAAATTAAAAAGATGCCATTTCATACCCTTCATGAAGGCAGCAAGAGGTACTTTAAAGCATGTAGTCCAATAACATTTGCTGTATAAAAGAATAATGCCTTGCTTCTGCTAGGATCATCTGTTGTTTTCAAAACCATCAAGGGCATAAAGGACTGAAGAATTGGCAATGAACTAGTGTAACATTTGGATTGTAATGGTAAAAATGGCACCAAGATTTTATAGCAGTGTTCCAGGAAGCAAATGCTGGAACAGCATGATAAGCTCGTGACAGTGTTCATTGACTCCAATTTGTTCCTATGACAGTATTTTGAACATTTTTCTTCAGTGCACATGTACCCTTAGCAAAAATTATTGTGACAAACGGGAGAAGGGGAATGATGAGGTGAAACTCTAGGTGTGAAGAAACAGCAGTGCTCTTGCATTGTACTACTAAAACTGTATAGTTTATAGCCCTCAAATCATTCAAATTATAACGAGACAAAAGTAAGTGTCTGAAGGTAGGAACCTAATCCCACTGCAATATACTACAAACTGTTACTCAGTTCAGCACTTCTAAACAGGAAGGCTATGAAAAAGGGTCATACAGTACTAATAAAATACAATAGAGCCATTTAAGTAACTCCTATTATATTAAACATCTTGGTAATAATTATTCTGGGTTGAAAGGATCTTTGTGGAAGAAAACCCCACTCAGGGAATGCCCAAAAGAGGCTCCTTTGATGTTGTTGGGGTATTAAAACTGTTTCATATTTTTCTATATTAATCTTACTACTAAATACTGAGGCCATGCTTATTTGGGAGAAAAATATGAAGTAGGTTTCATCCAATACAGAGTTCTTTTGGAGACTATGAGTGTAATTTGAGGAATGGTGTAACAGATTGAAGAAACAGAAGTGAAAGTGATTTAGAGAACCAGAAAAGCAGAGCTGTATGCTCCATGCTGATTGAGCTGTGTTCATTGACATACATATCAGATCCATAAAAGTTTAGCATAAATAGGTTACACAAACAAAAATGAGAGATGAAATGACAGATGAGGAAATGCTACAGAGAAGTGCTAAAGCTGATCAGATAATGGGATGTGGACAGAACCATCTCACCACTTAAAAGCGTTGGGATTAGATGTGCTATATAGAACTTTTTGATCTGTACTACATAGATGGTTAAGCGTGAACATTTTAAGTCATAGGTTGCTTTGGGGGAAGGGACAGAATGCAGGTGTGATCCCTGCCTCCACTTAACTTGCTACTCTTAAGCCTCCACACATTTTATACCCAATTTTCAATCATCTAGTGCAGCTGGATTAAAAGCAACTGGGTTGACCATGTGACTAATGTAGAAGTATTGTGCTCAATGGGTAAAGAACAAGAACTCTTAAGACCATCAAGGAAAGAAAGCTCCAATACCTTGGCTGTATCATGAGGAACAACATAAAAGTATAGAATACTCCAACTTGTTCTGCAAGGAAAGATCCTGATGAAGAGAGGCTCTGCATATAAAGATGGATTTTGTGGCTGAAGAACCTGAGAGACTGGTGTGGCATGTCCTCAGAAGAACTGTTCTGAGGAGTAAAGAACAGTAAGACTATCACCATGATGATAGCCAACATCTAGAATGGATACGGCACCTGAAGAAGGGCTTCTCCCACGTGTTTCTGTTAAAGGTATCTAAACCCACTTAGAGTTAGCTTCACAGGGAGCAGAAAAAGGAACGGTACTAACACGGTTAACCACAGATGGCTTCTCCCAGTGCATCAGGAGATTTACACAGGATTTTCTAGATGTAATGCAGGAACCTAAGATTACCTCTTCCATCAACACTCACCTGGCTAGGAGTAGTGCGAAGACTTTTCTTTATACTCAACGGAAGGAATGAGAGGGCTTTCTCAGTACAGGTGTGCTCTTTTATAGGTACACCTGGGCTTTCTCAAATAGTTATGATTTGGGCACCTTGCTTAAACTATTGGTTAATTGCAATTTCAAATACAGTAGCTTGCACCGATATTACCATTGACAGAAAAATATCTGAGCTTGGCCAGGACAGCCTCTGTTTCAGCAGTAAAAACGAACACCATTTCTTAAAAGAAATAAAAAAAAAGAGGAGGTGCTCTTGCCATAATTGCCATTTACTCTAGAAAACCACAAATTCTTTCACAGAATGCCAGTCCCATACTGAAGCACAAACAGCAGCATCAATTCTGTTGACTCAGTCTATTTCTAAGTTGCTATTCAGATGACAAGAGCATGCTAAAAACTGGAAGTAATAAGAACACAAATGTAATCTTTCTTGTTTTGTAGCACACACTTATTTATAAATCAGCAGCTCCTATCTCCTAAAAAGTCTATTTTCACAGGGCATATTCTAGCAAGACCAAACTTCACTTCTGATTTTGTTCTTTGTTAGGGGCAGCAACAATTCCCTTTCCATGTGAGTAGGAAGACTTATTTAGAATAATCTCTACAGCAATCATGACCAGTTGTCATTGAATCAGACATATATACAAGCTCCGTTCTTTGGGGGTATTTTCTAAAATTTACTGATATTCTCATGACCATTTAAAATTAAAATTTCCTGCAGAAAATTATGTTCCCGTAGATTTCACATTAGTTAACACTGAGTTTCTAGATACTTTTCTGTTAGGAATTACTGGGTCAAATAATGAGGTCTCATGGACCAACACACGCTATAACAGATATACTGTATAAAGCATGGTGCTGTAGATGTTGTTTTAGCATGTTTAGCATTGGCTATTTTGCCTTGGGCAGATAAGAATTCGAGTTCAACAACATCAACTGGAGAATAACACTTTTCCTTCACCCTGTGATTCTCGGTCAGGTAGGAAGGAATGTAAAGTTCATTTAAGCGTTGTAAGGTAGATGGAACTCATAGAAAGACTAACATTTGTTATGGATGGAGTACTTCTTGAAAGATCAAAGGCAAAAAAAAGAAGGGGGCAGCAGAGGATGAGATGGCTAGATGGCATCATTGACGCAGTGGACGTAGACCTAGGCAGACTACAAAGGATGGCACATGACAGAGGAACCTGGCGTACGGTGGTCTATGGGGTCGCAAATGGTCAGACTTGACTGTGCAACTGAACAACAACAACTTCTTGTCTAATGGTTGAAAAATATTGCATGGTTGGAGTAAAATATACTTAACCAGGTTGTTTACTGGCATGGACACAGACAATCCATTTTCAACTTTGTTTCTTAATGGGCTTCCTAGAGTAATCTAATATTTTAATACCCTAGAGATGTCATTATGGACAGAAGGTGTGCAGAATGTCGTTGCGGAGATGTCTACTCATACAAGAATTCCTTGCTGAATAACAATTCCAAGGAGACAAGGAGAGATGTTATAAACTGAGAGTCATATAACACTTAGAGCTAATGGTCAGCACATCTTCAAAAATAACCAAAGAAACTAGAAAGTAGTTAGGGAATAACTTTTTAAAGAAGAGCAAGAAACAATCAGTTCAGTTTAATACTGTATCCCAAAAAGCTTAGAATCAGTAAAACTTTCAACTTCCTGTTAATATTTTGAGAGGTTGCATCTTAAAAGAGACAATGTGTGTATTTCTAATATTCCTAAAAGGGTCAAATTTCAATCTGTCTTTGAGCCTCTCCTCCCAAACCATCTTTATATTTTGTAATCATCATCATCTGATTAATTCCAACATAATCTCTGTAAACTACATTATTTCAGTGTTCAGTCTTTGTGCCATTGTTGAACTAAACAGATTGTCTAAGGCCACCCATCAAGTCCTTACCTGAAACAGGTATTTGAATCCAGGTGCTACAGATCTTCTTTTAATATTCTGACCTCTAGACTATGCTGTGTTAAAGAAACATTCAGAGTGCTATTATTATTTGATTGTGGCCTTGGGCTCTCTGCTTAATCGTTTTATCACCAGCTGCAGAGAGTATCCATGATTAAGAGGAAAACAGGTGCCAAAGTCTGTTAACTTTGTGTATGCATAAAGCTTTATCTTTGATCACCAGGATAACAGAATCCTATAATGAAGATTACAAGTATGAAGAGAACACAGATTTTGATAGAGCACAAGGCCATGCATTGGAGAGGACATGAAGTTGGGCAGTTACGACTTTAGCTGCTGTATCTGTTTCTCTTTCCATAACAGCTTGCTGTTGCAGTGAGCTCATGCCTCTATTTTTTTCCCTTTAAGCTGCATATAAACCATGAATTGCATCTGACAATCTGGCTTGGATATCCTGCTATGGTAATAAAGCAGACCATACTGCCAATGACTCAATACCAATCATCATGTGGTGGTTAACTAATCTGACATCCCTGAGGACTAACAGCCTTAGGTGCAGAAATCCACTGGGAAGGGTGATGGTTCCCAAGTGGATTAAATCCCACTTGAATCTGACTTGATGGAGGGCAGCAGCTTCATCAATACTGGCCTGGGGCTCAGACCGACTTTGTGTGTCAAAAGGGCTCAAGACCAGAAAGTGACTTGTGGAACTGGATCAGAAGCCAAATAAAAGGCCACTGCTCTAGGGAGTCCTTTAGGTATTGCTCCAAGGGCTCCAATCACTATGGGAACAACAGGCTTCTTCCTCCATGGATGCTCAACTTCAATTTGCAAATCGCAATATTTGTGATTTTCTTCAGTTGTTTGTTTTCAATTTGTGCATCCCCTGGTATGGCAATGTCAATAAACCAGACTTTCTTCATTTTGTCAACAACAGTTATATCAGGTGTGCTGTGAGGCAATTGTCTATTTGTTTGAATTTTAAAGTCCCACAGGATCTTGACTCTCTCATTTTCTAAAACTTTCTCTACTTAATGTTCCCAATGATTTTTACTACATTCAAATCCAAACCTCTAGAAGTTTCCAATGAATAATTTTTGAAACCCTGTTATGGCATTGCAAATAATCAGTCTGAGAAATTTTGCTGCATCTGAGATGATCTACTTTTTCATCCTTTTCGTTACAAAGCCGGCATTTGCTATTGTTGTATACATGCTGTATTTTGGTCTTCATACATTTTATTGGCAAAACTTCTTCCTGAGCTGCCAAGATAAATCCTTCTGTTTCCTTCTTCAAAACTCCTGCTTGTAACCACCACCATGTCAGCTTTGGGTCAGCCTTGCCTTCTATGATTTTCAAGTACTGTACTGTATTGACCATGCATAGGCTTGTTTTTCCATTTTGGACCTGAACTTTCTTTCCTTTTCTTTCTATATTCAGCTTGATGATGATGATTATACTGTTCAACTGGCCATATGCCAAACCCTCCAATAGGAAAGACATAGTAATAGATTCCTCACCGTAAAACTCTGATTGTTTTTTGAAGCACACTGCCCAGAATCCCCCGGATTAGGGCAGTATATAAATCTATTAAATAAATACATTAAATAAGCCTCTGGCTGTGAGGAGTGACTTTTGCAATATCAAATCTATCTGTAATTCAGGGGTTCTCAACCTTTTGCTCCATGGGCTGGACCATGCCCCCTCAAGACAGCTGAGCAGGCCAGACACATGGTTCTCCCCACCGTAAACACTGCCAGAAAGCACGGCAGTCATGGACGCATTAGCACAGTTGCGTTAGTGGAGCTGCGTTTATAGCTTTCGTAAGCATGACCACTTCTGCTTCCGGGTTCATCGCTGTGGGATGGATGATTTGCTGCCATGGGCCAGGTCTGGCCTACAAGCCTTAAGTTGTGAACCCCTGATGGAATGGATCAAAATAGAGTCACTTCACATTATATGAGGAATGACCAAACTGTGGTCATCTAGCATGACTGCTTTCCAGAAGACAAAGAAGCTTCCCTCAGACTTTTCTTGTGATTATGAGGTGGCATCAGCACATGCAATCAACGGAGTGAGCTTCTGTCATCTGTCCCAGCTCCTACCAACCTAGACGTTCAAAAGCAAGAAATTGCAAGTAGATAAATAGGTACCACTTTGGTGGGAAAGGTAACAGCACATGAAATATGGCTGCAGTAGAATAAACTGGTGCAATATTCAGTGTGCCCAATACTTCTGTGCCATATTTACCAGTGTCACACTGATTTTTCCCACAAGGAGAGAAATATGAAGATGCCTTTAATCCATATTTCTAGCTTGAGTTACAACTGCTATTCATCCTGGTCAGAAAATAAAATTATTTCTAATGTGAATAATAAATTGGTCAAAGGGGAAAAAGATTTTTTTAACAAAATCTTCTGACTTTCTGACAGCAACCGGAAGTGACATTTAACTGTGCTGTGATTGCTTAAGTACTCTAACAGTTAGTTGAATTTATTGGATTTTAATTTACATAAGAATGCATTTACCATATTGTTCTATAAAAGCAATGAATACTATGGTGACCACCCAGAAGCTAAGAGCTGGATTCCAAGAGAGAAGGGTAAAAACATACACACATGTTCCTGCTTATATAAGACTTCCAGAAAATTTAAACTGAACTTTTAAAATAAAAATAAAAAGGCAAAATCTTATATAAATCCACTGTGCAATATTTTGTTTGTTTGTGATTAACCTATCTGAGGAAGTGCCCATTCCTCAGCAATTATACCCATCCCAGAAATTCTATAGCTATTAAATCTAGAGATTTGTAAAATAATTTTTAAGAAAATCATAAAAAATGTTTTTAATCTTGGTTTTAATCTTGATATATGATTGTTTTAACATAGATTCTATGATATCTTAAAACTATTGATTAATGTATAGTTTTAACTGTGAGCCATCTGGTGTCTCCAATGGGGAGTAAGGTAGCATAGGTAAAGGTAAAGGTTTCTCTTGCTCGAAAGCCAGTCGTATCCGACTCTAGGGGTCAGTGCTCATCTCTGTTTCTAAGCCGAAGAGCCAGCGCTGTCTGCTTCTGCAGACATTTCCATGGTCATGTGGCAGGCATGACTAGACATCGGAGCGCATGGAACGCTGTTACCTTCCCACCGAAGTGGTCCCTATTTATCTACTTGCAATTTCTTGCTTTTGAACTGCTAGGTTGGCAGGATCTGGGACAGAGACGGGAGCTCATTCCGTCCTGCAGTACTCGGGAATCGAACTGCTGAAGCAAACAACAATCAGCAATAAAGTAAAAAATTGCAATAGATAATAAAAGCAATAAACATAATAAAAGCAAAGCCATATACAAGACTAAGTATACCACAAGCTCAGGCAACCAAAAACTCTTTACCAAAGGTGAAAGTGATGTCAAGTAGATAAAGAAATCCTTTTTCAAGGTGACATCACTCTGATAAGGATGAAACACTGGTCCTGAGCTATCCTTAGTTCTGAAATTGCTTGCTGGGGAATAGTAATGGTCTGTCTCTATATGTTCATGGACCATTTATTGTAGAATTATCTAACCTTGAACAGTATAGCAAGTGTGACAGTGGTTCTAGAGTATGTGGTTTATTGTCAACAGCCACAAGAAAGGTCATAATGTGTGTGTTCCTGTCAGGACACCTCATATTTATTGCAGCAGAAATGTAAAAATATTAGGAGGTAAAATGAACCCAACAGATGTGTTTGCTGATAAAGGTAAAGGAACCAATGGAAACTCTGCTGCACACTAGGAAAGGAAACAGCAGAGTATGCCAAGTTGCAAGTTGCTTTCACTTTGTGAAAGAAGCATCCAGTACTTTGTGATTAATTGGATTCTAAGTAGCTTTCACTTCCCACTCAGATCATTTAGCACTCAAATAAATTTGTGTATTGTCATTTGCTGGGCTGAAGCAAAGGACTTCAATAAGAAGCCATTCGCAAGAATTTAAAAGATGAAGCCATCCTTAATTCCTACCTATTCACACTTCCATTCACACTTCCTCTTTGTAACTATGCCCTCTGCTGGCAAGTGCAATTTTATTGGTATAAAGGCTGATTTTTGATTGGAAGAGGGTTGTGCCCAAGCACTGAAGAAATCTGTAGCTTTTGATGCTACAACAATAAATGACAACATCAACAAATTGGCATTAAGAAGAAAGGAGAAATCTCGTGTATATATAAAAATGTTTCCTAGGTAAATCTGCACTTTGCAGTCAAATATAATGGTACCATTACATAGTTTCTCTTAGGTCAAATCCATCAAGCCTTTCTAGGTGTTGCAATGCATTGGGCAGACAATGTAATTTTAAGTTTTATGATTTAAGGGATAATTACATGCTCCCTTCAACAGAAATTGCTATATATGACCTTGGTAGTAATGCTTTATAAATAATGTCAAGTCATTCCTGAAGTGCTTAATGATGGTTCTATTCCAAAATAATATTACAACTAGTAGCAGCATTACATTTCCAATTTAATTTATTTCTAAAATGTTGCTTGATGGACGTAAGTAAAACCCCTACTTATGTAAAAAGTCCAGGATGGGATGTTACAGGTTCGCACCAGTTCGCCAGAACTGGTAGTAACTTTTCCCAGTGTCCTAGAGAACCGGCAACGGCTTTTGGAGGGAACAACCTTGGGGGCTTACCTTTTCGCCAGTTCCCCCACTGTGCATGCACACCAAGCGCTCGGTGTGCATGCATGCCTACAGCACTTGGCACGCATGTGCGGCCTCCTTACTGTCTTCCCAAGTGGGGAAGAGGAAGAGAAGCTGCTAGCCTGAAGCTCCTATAGCTTGCTCCCCAGGGTAAGTGACTCACCTTTGAGTGTGGGGTGTGGGTGTGTATTTTAATGTGTATTTAATGTGTATTTATTTTTAATGTGTTTTATGTGTATTTAATTTGTATTTTTATGTGTTTTTATGTCTATTTAATGTGTATTTAATGTGTATTTTTAATGTTTTTTATGTGTTTTGTGTGTATTTAATTTGTATTTTTATGTGTTTTTATGTCTATTTAATGTGTATTTATTTTATGTGTATTATATGTGTTTTACATGTATTTTTATGTCTATGTAATTTGTATTTTTATGTGTACTCCACCCACATAATTGGCTCCGCCCATGACATCATGACATTCTTTCTGCACATGATGTTGGCTCCGCCCACAGTGTGGTAATAAAATTTTTGGCTGCCCACCACTGGCTCGGTCTCTTAAGCAGGATAAAGGACAACATCCGGAGGATGCCCATCAAGCAGCAGTTTGGGAATACTGTACCTAGAATAAGTTTTATTTTTGGTCAGATTTTCAATTCATCTTTAAGTGAGTTTGCTCTTTAAGCGAAACACCATTGTAAGTGACCAATTGTGACTTCTGATGGGTGGTGGTGGATTGTGAACCCTAATTTTGTTGTTAAGTGAGTTTTTGGTTGAGTTAAGTGAGCGAGCATTCAGAGAAAATTCTGCTCTATAAGCAAGTTAGTCTCTAAGTGAGGCGCTCTTTATGCGAGGTTTTTACTGTATAGCAGTTCTCAAATAGTTCTATAGTTTTTCATTCATATTGTAAATAAAATCTAGTTTTGTGTACCTCTTGTTATTGTTAAAGTATTAAGTAGTAAATGCATAATGTTAACTACCTTTTTGTATTTTTTATACTTAAAATAGCAAGTCACAAAAAATTCAATACATAGAAAACACATAAAAATAAACATATAATTTTTGTTATGTCTTATAATGTGAAAAATTATATTGTTAGTTTTAGTAGTGTTATGTTATATTTTTTATTTTTATTTTTTATTTTGAAATTTAATTTTATTTTAAAAAAGTCACATGGCCAACTTTGGCACCACCCACCAGGTCACATGGTCCCACCCATGAAATTGGCTCCACCCACAACATTGGCTCCACCCACAAATTAGGCTCCGCCCACGGTGTGGTAGTAATTTTTTTGACATTCCACCACTGAAAAAGTCCGTTCTGTAGGATTTTGCTTAAATCAGTTTTTTATGTAACTCGAAGCAAACCCACTGATACCAGTAAACTTACATATATGGATTTTAGGATTTCTATGTTGAAATCACTTCCTTTATGAAGAGAAAAGTATTAAAAATGAAACTCACTATCTGTACATTCTGCATTTCATTTCTGTTATGATTAATATCCTTCTGATCTACAAAGTGGATAAATCTATCAAAATAAAGAAATTCAGTTGAGATTCATGATGGAGACATCCTAAATTGTACCTAAGGTCACCTTATAGATGACCATAGGTCAAATAAATGTGACCAAATAGATCTAAGATATAATATGACTAAACAAATCAAAGCCAACAAACAGTTCAATGCTATTAGCCTTGACCATCCTAAAGCTGAAAAATAATTAGAAACTAGAGAGAAAGTATATACCTAATGTTTATCGGGGTCTCTTAATCTTGAGATATAGCTACTCCCTTGCAAAATACTAATTGCTGCAGCAGGATTCCAGCAACACAACACTATAGATAGAGCTAAGTTATCATCAAAACTAAGTTATTGCTACTTCTAGTGTGAGGTTATAAGTCACAATATTATGGCTCTTTTGTTGGAGTTGGTAAACAATTTATTCAAGTTTGATTACACAGATACATGAATTCACGAACAAGGCCTATTTGTTTTGTATAGGAAATGAACATAAGTTGGTACAGCAACTGGGGTTAGCATATACAGTACTGTATATGAGATCTTTGTCTCCTCTTTGTAGAGAAATTTAGTCTCCTCCATAGTTCCAAGCTATAGTACTATGGCAGAAATCCATTCCTAGATCAAATACTTGAAGATGTTTCATATTCTGCCGTATTTTTAAAATTATCTTCAAAACCAAGTCTAATGTGTTTTTAGAAATCAATTGAGGATGAGTAACCACAGCAAAGTAGGGATATATTGGCTAAAATCCCGTTGCTTAGCGTAGTAAATTGTATTAAAGTAGGCCCATTGAATCAGTGGGGATTTGGTGAGTCAGCTTCTCCATAAGTTCTTTGGATTCAAAAGGGCCTACCCTAATTGCAACTTCTCTTGTCACAAGAATATGTAAACACAGCCATGATAGGCGCTACTGACAACATTGATTTTATGTATATAGTCACAGATTTTGGCCTAGAAACAAACTTCTGTCTCAAGACAGTAGACTGATATTCCCCATCAGAAAAGACAATACAGTACTGAGTTGATGACCCAGCAGTAGGAACCTGCATAAGGCACTTAATTTATCACTCATATTATGATCCAACCCTATAAATCTCTACCCACACATATAAACTAAAATAAGCAGCCCTCCCACACACAAGCAAAAATGTACGCTACAATTCAGGATTCAGTTGCTATGTGGAAAATGTTAAAAGAAAAACAAATATCTCTCGTTCTTCCAAAATCCCCAAACCACAAATCTTTGTAAGGCAACAATCACCATAAGGAAAAAGCAAATACCACAATGGTACAATCAAGAAGCAGATGGGATAAGCGTTATGTTAAACAGCAATAGAATCCAAGTTTTTCAAAGAAAATCAACATCTTTCAAGGTTTGGGAACCACGCCCTCCTCACTCTCCAAGATGTTCTTTCAGTCCAGCTTTGCATTAAGCAGAAGTACAGTACTGTACTGTACTAGGAAACCTAAACTTACAATCCATTTCAGTCTAATCCCCTAAAGAGGACAGTATGCTTTACTATGAAACTATTTTTGAAGCACCATGCAGGGAGCAATCTTTGCAATCAATTAATATGGCTGATTGAATCCCTTCCCCCTCCCTTTACCATCTTGAAAGCAAGTGGCAATGCTCAGGCATGCCCAAAGCAATTGCTTTCACGGTAAAGCTACACAGTCGTTAAAAATAAATAAATAAATACACATATTGCCTTGAGGGATTTCGGTTATTACTAGCTACCCCACAGAACTACTTACATATTTAAAATGTTGCAAATTTAGGGCAAGCAGAGAATAGAATTTGGGAATGCAGTAATGATTCTCATCAGATTGCACTATGTGTTTTAAAGGTACAGTATAGTCATATTATGTATTTATCTATATATCCATATCTCTTTGTAAGGTTGCAAAGCATCTCAGAGGCTTATTTATTTATTTTTTTTGAATAGTAGCCGAGTTAGTCTGTGTTTCAGGCACATCAGAAAACAAAAAAAAAATGTTGCGGCACTTTAGAGACTAATAAAATGGACTTGCTCCATGGAAGCTCACATTAAAAATATAGCAGTTAGTCTTTAAAGTGCGGCAACATTTTTGTTTTCTGATATAAGTAACGGTAAGGGTCACCCTTGCTTGAAAGCCAGTCATATCTGACTCTAGGGTTCAGTGTTCATCTCTGTTTATAGCCGAAGTGCCAGTGCTGTCTGAATTTGCAGACGTTTTCATGGATATATGGCAGGCATGCCTAGATACCGAAGTGCATGGAATGCTGTTTACCTTCCCACCAAAGTGGTCCCTATTTATCTACTTGCAATTTCTTGCTTTCAAACTGCTAGGTTGGCAGGAGCTGGGACAGAGACGGACGCTCATTCCATCCTGCAATACTCGTGTTTTGAACTGCTGGTATGCCAGAGGCTTAAAGTCAACACATTTTAAAAAAATGAATAAAACTATATGGCAGCCATCCTCCAAAACTACTTTGCAAAAGAATTCTGCTGTCATGCTCTTATGCCACTGGGAAAATCACTGGCAGAAGACGAGGTTCCAGATGTTTTTGATGCCAAGCTGTCTGAGTTATGTTTGATTGAACATATCATTAAAACTTGTGTTATCAAACCCATGTTTCCCCACGTAAGCTCTCTAATACATACAGTTCTTCTCCTCCATTTGTCTACTTGCCTCTTTCCCAGACTCCTCCTTCCTGAGAAAACCCCTCACAGTGTTTTCCTCCAAGGTATAAATCATGGGTGCCCAAACATTTTGGACCAGTTCAGCGGGCCAATCACATGGTTCCTCCCAAAAGAAGACGTAAAATGCACCTTGCAATCTGTTTTGCAACAGATATGTTTTGCAACAGGATGAGATAGGTTTTAGGCTGCCATTTTCTCTGCTTAAACCAGGGGTGCCCAAACTATGGCCCATGGGACTGATCTGGCCCCCAACACCAATTCATCCACCCTGCACCACCCACATCACTCCTGGAAGTGGAAATAAAAAACGCCCACATGGGTGCATTTTGCTTCCGCTTCCAGGAGTGACAAGGGTGGTGTGGGCCAGATGAATTGGTGGTGTGGGCCAGATCCAGCCCATGGACCATAGTTTGGGCACCCCTGGTATAAATAATAATATCAAAGGGGTATCATCTCACTTGCAGTAGTTCTGTGCCTGCAAGACTGCAGGTAGAATGGGGATAAAATGGAAGCTAGCAGAAGTTGATGAGTCTTGGTTTTCTGCAACTTTGTAAGGCTAACACACACACATTATCCCACTACTATAGGACTCGTTCCATCTGCCAGAGACCTACATCCATTCAAGAAGACCACATAAAGTGTTGTACTGCTTCATCATATCTGTGGTCCTGCTCCGGGCTAGAGAAATCTATGGTAGGTTTCAATCACCGACTGAACAGGATGCATTTCCAAGTCAAAATTCTGCATGTTGCCTACAGTGCAGTAAAAGCATAGGTGATACAATCCCAAACACTCAGCACAGACCCATTCTATGTCAGATCTTCTCAGCCATCCAACCTCAATGTATACCATTCCATAGGAAATATAATTACAACAAAGCTAACTAGAAAAGATTACAACAATGCTAGATGCAGCTGTGCTTCAGACTGCCCCTCACCCAGAGAATGATGATTAATTTTATCTTCCATTTTGGAATGTTTTAGTGTCTCCATTCCAAGAGGGTGATGAACCAACTACATTCCAGAGCAATGCTCCTGCTTAGCAGGGAGCCTTGAATTTCTTCATAACCCAACTCTTCCTCTGTCAGGAAAAAGAAAAACCATATTCCAAATTTAATCTCACATATTTAAAAGCTCTACTACATACATTTCAGCAATATACACACACTCACATGCTCCAAAACAAAAACAAAAATCTACCCAGAAATGTTGACTTCATGCATTTTTTAATAACTGAGCAAGGTGTGTGTATATAAGGATGATGTATGGTACCCTTCTACTGCAGCACAAAAACACGAGAACAATGTCAATGTCAGTATTTTTGCTGTGACAGATGATTAAAGAGGGGACGCTTCCACTTTCAAAACATTCCCATATACTAGCGATATGAACACAAGACCTGTAAACTAACATGTCTTTGCATGTTCATAATTTGGGAAAACAGGAAATGTTCCAACCCCCCCCCCCCCCCATCTCTACTACAACAAGCAGTGTTGTTAATTTGGTTGATCTGGGATCGTAAGCAAGGAAAAAAGTATTTGCAATTTTTGATCATCCTGTGCAGACTGAATACGAACAGGTTGGGTTTTGGGGGCAAAGCTAGGGACATGGTAAGCTGCTGAAAAAGACCTGTGTATATAACTGAATGGTTCCAGGTTTGAACCAAGCCCTCTCAGAATGTACGGTTTCCCTCCAAGTAAGAACAAAAATTTATTAAGGAAAACCACACTACTGAATTGATGAGGATTCCTGTGTAAGAGAAACGATGAAACAACAGGACAGAATTAATTTCCAGAGAGGTTATCAGTTCTTTCTAACCACTGAAGTTACACATTTCCTCTTTATACATTTGTTTCATTTCGATTATTCTCTATGAAAAGCCTGAATGTTGAGTTACTTTTGAGTTGCTTTCTTCAAATCTCTCTGCTCTGCTGCCTCTGTTCCAATCTGACTAACTTCTCCTGCTAATTCCTGCCCCACGAATCCACCAGCATCACAAGATCCAAATCTGCCCCTTGATGATTACTGCTTTCAATGGCAAAATTTCCACAACAGATATTTTTCAAAAAAATATTTAAAGTATTTTTCTCCCACAGCCATTTTGCTTAGAAAATAACACACAAAATGAGGTCCACATAACAGTTGCAGAGAACTTCTTTTTGTGGGCAGAAGGGCCAATGCTCAGTCCTAAGCATTTCTATTTGTTTGTTTATATTAATTCCTCAGTAGAGAAAGCACTATTCTGGGTGTTTTAAAAGTTAAAACTGATTTAAAAGATTCCCATGGTTTTTTGGTTGTTTTTTTTTTTTAAATGGAAAGTCTGGTTTGAGATGACCCAGCTTAAGGCACCCCCAGAAGCTCACCAATCTAAAGTTATTCTTAACACAAAATGTAAAACAATAGAACTACTTCTCTCATGGCAGCAACCCTGCACCACTTGCACAACAGATAGGGCTGATACAATTAAGCTCAAAAAATGAGTGATTAAATTTCATGTCTGTCCATTGAATCTCTGTCCCTTCCACACATACACCCTCAATTTTTTTTATGGGAATGGATGCTTTATGTTTATTTGATACTGTGGAGAGGAAATAAAAATATCTTTCTTTGTTACTAATGTTGACAGTTTCTTTTGTTTTTCAATTGTTTTTTGCCTGTTCCACATAAACCACAAAACCCAAAGAGGTTCCATCTACTCAGTTCAGGAGATTGATGCTCCATTTGTTACAATTACAAATAAAAATAAAAGTACATTCTGTTTACAATAATTGTTTGAATATACTATTTTTAATGTACCAATTATGGTAATTTTATGCCAAATCAAATTGTACATAGTCATATTTTCTGCTGATAAAGTAGCAGAGTGAATTTTAATCTGTAAAAAAGTGCTACTGTTACATTTTTTTCAAGTTTTCCAAAAAAATTCAGTTCTTTCAAAAAAAAAAAAAAAACCCCACAACAACCTTGTATATCCAATGGTTTTAAAATTTCTTGAAATTTTACAATGCCAATAAAAGCTATTGAAACAATTATAAATCATGGAGACCTTCAGAAGCTGACCATAGCAAAAATGGCAATTAGGCTGAAGATTTATAATTTAAAAGACTGGTGATTTCTCCTGCTTGGTAAGATCTTCTACTCAGTTGACTGTAATAAATATTTCACTGATGAGATAAGACATATATTTTCACTCTATTGCTACAGGTAGGCTTTGTCACAAATGTACCAAAATATAAGACTTTTTAAAGGAATAACTGTGCAATTAGACTTTAAATTTAAATATTTCCCCTCCTCTATCATTTTTTCCATGGAGGAAAACTTTTTTCTACCTTTCTTTCTACTTTTAGGTATTTTTCTCACTTTAAAAAAGCTTCCAAAAATCAAAGGGTATTTCTCTCCTCAACACATGAGATTCAGTTCTCACTACCCCATTTTCTTTGAAGTTAACGATTTTGATTTTACTTCTAATTTGCTTGGATGATACATAAGCTAAATGCTTCCAACCAGGCATATATTATTGTTGCATTGATTTTAATTTTAACAGTTTTAAGGTTTCTAGGTAGTGTTTGTGTTTTATTGTCATGTTGTTTTTTTATTACTTGCAAACCGCCCTGAGTCACTTCGGTGAGAAGGGCGGTGGAGAAATACGAATAAATAATAAATAATAATAAAAGTCAAAACACTTCTGCTTTGGATGATTTCACAGGTATTTTAGTTGGAATAGTGAAGTTTAACAAAATAACCAACATCTCTCCAATGTCTCTTGTAGTAGTTACCTTACCGAAGCAAGGAAAACTGCACAGCTTACTACAGCTAAGTGTGGCCAGACCTATGAAATGATCAGGTATGACCCTACAAGGACAACCTGTTTATCCAGCTTAAACTATTTCTTCAATGGGCAGATTTAGTTAGGAGCCTGGAGAATTCACCTTGAAGAATCTGCATGCACTCAGAATCAGGAATACATTTCAGTTGTTCGTTAAACTGTTTATGGTGTCTGCATTAAAATTGTGACCACTGCTATCAAAATCTAGCCTGTGGAAGAAGTGAATTCTTACACCAAATACGTTATTCATAGAGCTAACAGGTTTTCTGGCACATGCCAAACACATTCTGTGAGTATCAGAACTGCAGGTGATGTCTGTGAAATATATGGAATTCTACAAGGCAGTTGAAGATTGTATTCACTGGGCAACAGCAAAGTATTGGATGACTTAAAGAAACTTCTCATGTTGCTTATGAGAAGATGGGGGGGGGGGGGTTTGTCTCCAGAGGCACAAATGTGAAGAAATAGCATTTCACTCTCTTTATTGCATTTATTTAATTAAACAATGAACATTCTCATGGGACCTTAAATATTAACATATTTGATTTGGCATAACTATGAAATGTATGCCTCTTTAAATCTTAATTTTTTAGGAAAATATATTTAAACATCATTTTTCCTTCAAAAAGGAGTTGCCCTCAGCAGCTTAGAAAATGTAAAAAAAATATTTTTAAAGCCTGTTAATTCCTGAAATAAATTTCATGTGTTAATTGTAACTTTATTATTATTATTATTATTATTATTATTATTATTATTATTATTATTATTATTATTATTATTATTATTATTATTATTATTATTATTATTATTATTATTCAACGTCTGCACCAAAATCCTAATCATTGCTTTTGGTATGGAGTTCCTACATTGATATGTTGTTCAGAGAGGTAACTGAAACCAGTAGCAGCAATACACAAGAAGCACACACAAATGACCCAAACCAGCTGTGGGCTAATGATTTTAAGCAACAGCAGAATGAAATGCTGGTTGAAAGAAAAATGTCTTAACTTGCTAGTGCAACACAGATAAAGAGGAGGAGGATCTAATTTCTTGGAGAGGAACTTATGTATATGGGGTGATGTCCTCAAGAAACCTCCTTCAGAGGTTGATATAATAAAACTGGATGCTACAACTTGTACACCTTACATTCTTTTTACCAATGCTAGAGGTGCTTGAAGAATTAAACAAGAATTCAGCTGTCTCTTTGAAACCAAATAAGAACAAAATCCAAGATATATTTGTCATTTGAAGTAGGACCTCCACAACATAGAGGAAGTGGATCCACATATACATTCTCTAAAACAGGGGTTCCCAAACTTTTCATGCCAAAGGCAGGGGCTTCGAGAGCCAGATGGCTCTCAGTTAGCTTCGAGAGCCAGATGGCCATTTTGCACTGCCTGCACAATGGGGTGGCCATTTTGTCCCAACAGCTTCAAAGGGGTGGCTGTTTTGTTTCTTGAATGCCCTTGGAGGTGTGGGGGCCACATGAAATGGTGCTGTGGGCCGAAATCAGCCTACAGGCATTAGGTTGGGAACCCCTGTTCTAAAACCTTAAATTAAGGTGGCAAGGGAACAATAGCTGTTGCCTTTCTGTGGCCTTTCATTGAGCTGAACCAAACAGTCCATAGTGGTTAGGGTAGCAGCCTGCATACATTTCCCACCAGTCAACATTCTAGTAGCAGCATCCCAATTGCAACTCCATGTTGTCATGGTACAATAATCCAAATGGGATATAACAATAGACATAGGACCTCATCCGTTGTCAAGTGCAAACACACCAGGCACATTGGCTAAAGTTGAGCAAAGCATTCTTGTCCATATTGGAGAACTGAGCATCTGACAATACAATATTCAGAAGAGCCCCCAGATTTTAAGGCATAGATTTCAAGAGGAGTGCAACCCCACTTGAAACAGTCCATCGTTATATTTCTGGGCCAGCAACAAACTTTCTAACCAACAGCATTTTGATATTGAGTCCTTGGATAAGAGCAGGGTATAAATGTAATAAAATAAATAAATAAATTTAATTTTGATTCTTTAGCTCTTCAGTGATTTCAGTATCCTGATGAGCTTAGTGGAAAAGAAATTAAGAGCAAAGCATAAGCAGAATCCTGATGGAAATCCATGCCTGGATGATCCTTCCCAGTAGGACATGTAGATGATAAGCAGTGGGGCAAATCCAAACTTTGTGAGCGCCTAACAGACAAGGCCAAGAGTCCAAGCATTATTTTTGCATATAATTTCCAAAACCTATGCATAAGGACAGGCTAGTGACTGCAAAATTGACTTATCCCTTTCTCCATGAGACAACCCAGAAGCCTGCTGTGGTCAGCGGTATTTAATGTTACTGACTGTTGCAGAAGCAATAGATGCCCATCATCCATGATTGGGGTATGGCAATATATAATTTACAAGGATGACAAAGGCCATTCCCTGACCAGACCTAAAGCCAGACTAAACTAGATGCAGGCAAATAGTTCTGTTAGGAAATTATTGCTATTGGATTGTACTGCACACACTACAGCACAATGACATGGAAATTTTGGTAAAGCAGATGGATTAATCCTTGCCCATGGCCATTAATATTTATTAGTCACTGTACTGTCTAATTAAAAAAAAGAAAAGCATATGCCATCCATGAAGGTCCAAGAACATATTTTGTGGACAAAAAAGGTTGTGGAAGAATGTGAATAAAAAGCAGGCTATAAACCTTTTCTGGCCAAGGTATCCTGTTATGGTAATAAAGTAGACCATTTTGCCAGTGACTCAATGCAGAGTGCCAGGCGGCAGTTACCTAGCCCAACAACCCTGAAGACTAGTAGCCAGTGGTGGGATGTCAAAATTTTTACTACCCCACCATGACATCATCACAGTGTGGGCAGAGCTGACGTCGTGGGTGGAGCTGACGTCATGATGTTGTGGGCGGGGCTAAAGAAAAAAAATAAAATAAAAAATAAAATAAAAATAAGCACATACACACACACACCAACTTAATCTGTGCCTTTTGCAGCGATGCCACTATGAAGTTTCCCTTCTAGAAACAAACAGTTGGAGAGGAACTGGTGCAGTCAATTCACAAAGAATTAAGGCCATTGCCTGCAATGTGTTCAGCGGCCGTAATGTCGAGGTCTGCGGGTTCTGCGCTTGCGCTGAGCCAATGTCGGAAAAATGTGGGTTGAACTAGCATTCTACACTGGACTACTATATTTAAATTCTTTGTTATCCAAAATTAAAACACCTAGCCTTCACAATGTTTTAATTAATAAAAAAAAAAGAAAAAGGAAAAACATGAAGGAGCAGAGGTACCAGCATGTTTCATGCCAGGTCTCTGATGCAGAAAGAAGAATTTAATAGGATACTTATTTAAAAAACAAGAAAAGATCCGTTTATAATCTCAGCTAATGTCTACGATTTCTCTATCCTCCTGTACCTCTTATACAGTTACCTGAAGATTTGCATTAAATACTACTGATTTTTTAAATGTGTGAATGAGTGGTTCTCAGAGGTTTTGCATAATTCAAAGTATAGCCACCCATAGTTTTGTAAGAAAGAATGGAAGAGGTTTTTTTAAAAAAGATTGTTGACACTTCCACTTATAAGCATTAACCTATTCATAAATTAAAGAGCATAGAAGAGTTTGGTTTTAAATTAGAAAGCTCCCCCTCCCCCTCAATTAAAAAAACTTCTTGCCTGAGTTATTCTTGACATGTCATGCTTGTGGCATCCATAATCACAGGTGTGAGCAGCGCGGTTGAACACTCCACTAAGACCAGTAAACAGGGAGCTTCCCCCAGTGCCATCTGCATTCTAACCAATCTGCTTCCCTTCCCTTCGAGGAGGCCAGGCTGGTTACAATGCAAATAGGGGTGTTCTCCCTCCCCCCGTTTACTGGACTTGGCCAAGTGCCAAACAGCTGCTAGCACTTCCAAGGGCTGCTGGGATAATGGATGGCATGAAACACCAAGTGGAACTGCAGGTGGGGAAAGTAAAGACGAATAGTCACTGCCTTGCGGCTTCAAAGAGGGAGATTAGATGGAGGGGGAAAAGTGTAGTAAATAAGAATGGAATCCCTTCCCCTGGTTACTTCCAATCTCTGATCTCTGAAAATATAAAATCAATGAGGTAAGAGAAGAGTAAAATAACATCAGAAAGGAAGATCTTGACGATTCCTGCAACAATTCTGTAGCCCCATGGACAGCCGGAGGCATTCTTCTCTCTGAAGAAGTAAAGTAAATAACACATATTTTGCCCTTCTCCATCCACCGTACAATATCCATGTGCACAATATCCATGCCAGTAATTCTGGCACTACAAGCAGAGAATCCTACAAACAGCTCTCTCTCTGGATTTTTTTTTTTTAAAAAATACATTTTATTATTTACCAGTAATGAATTAAATAAACAATAATTTTCTGTCCTTTTATGACACTCAAAATTTGTTGCCGGAGGCGATCAAACCCCTCCGATTAATGGTGAGACACCTATAAGAAGTCCCCATGTTGCTTTATTACTACGTTACACCCCAGTCTTCTTCTTTGCTTCATCGCTTACCCCATCACCATCTGTTGATCAACCCACATGCCCCAAAGGCAATTGGAATGGGATAGCCAAACATTTATTGGAATGGGATAGCCAAACATTTATTGGAATGGGATAGCCAAACATTTAGTGGGCCTCCTTTGTTCACTATACCTATCTTCTCCTTCTCCTTCTTTGTTTCCTCTTTTACCCTTTCAGGTGTTGAGGGAGATACAAGGTTCTTACTCCAGCCATTCTAGCAGCCTCCACCAGTGTTATTTGGTGTTCTTGTAATGTTTCTTTGATGTTATCTCTCCACCATTCTCTGGGCTTTTCTGGTGCGCTTTGTCCTTCTCCTCTTTTCACATATGCCTTGTAAGGTATGGGATTCCAAGACATTCTCTCCATATGAGCAAACTACCTTATTTGTAGTCTCTGTATGTACTTTAAGTCAGGTTCTATTCTAATTCTTTTCCTTATAATCTCATTCCTGATTTTATCTCTTCTAGTTACTCCAGCAGACTTCTCATTTCCATGGTGACCAACTCGTTTATGTTTTGTTGTGAGTGTCCATATTTGGCACTGATAACACAAGATGGGAATGAATATGCTTGTGCTGTTCATTATTGCCTTGATTTGTAAGAGCAGAGATAACTGTCCCCATATTTGATTTGCCTTACTCCCCCATATGTTAATCTCTTCATCGATTTTACAATCTTCAGTAAGTTTTGTTCCTAGGTATTTGAATTCTGTCACTTGTTTTATACCTGTTCCCTCTATTGCGATATTTGGAGTTAGCTGTTGCCTTCCAATTGCCATTACCTCAGCCTTCTCCTTACTGATTCTCATCTTATCTTACATTCTTGGTTCATGGATGTAAGGTGTTACTGTAGTTCCCTAGCTGTACTTGCTATCAATGCCTGATCATCTGCAATAAGTAATTTATTGATATTGTTTCCATTTATGGACTTAGTTTTTTTTGTTTATGCTGTCTATCCCCATTTCACTCTATGTGTTACTGCGAAGGGTTCTGATATTCCTTGACTTGTTCTGATGACACTTCTGCAGTCACTATCAAAGCTTTTTCATAATCTGATAAGACGTTCACTCACTCCATGTTGGGCCAATGCTTGCCATAGCAGTTTCCTGTCAACTCTATCGAATGCCTTCTCTTGGTCTACAAATGCAACAAAGAGATTATTGTTATATTCTATGTCTTTTCCCCAATTAATTGTTGAAGCACAAGAATAGCTTCTGTTTTTTCCTAAAGCCCATCTGTTCCTTTGCCGGTTGTGATTTCTATAACTAGTCTCACCATTGTTTTTATTATTCTGGCATACACTTGCCCTGCATGGCTTAACAGTGAGATGCCTTGGTATTATGTGCATTCTTATTTGCAGCCTTTGCTTTGCCATAGTGGTATTATTATTGCTTTTGCCAGTCACTTGTTGTAGTTAATTGTGTTCATGGTGCATTGAAGATTCTGCGTAGCCATCTGATACTGGTTTTTCCTGCTACACTAGTACCCCGGATAACGATGAGACTTGGCTCCACAAGTCTCGTCGTTATCCGGTTTTTAACATTGTGCGATGCATTGATCACACAACGTTAAAAAAATCCCTGTTTCCATGGAGGCTGCACAAGCCAGAACATCGGGATTTGAATCCTGACGTTTTGGCTTGCTGCACTTGCTGAGGATGTCGGGGAAGCCCAGAAACAGCTTGGATCGGGTCTTCCCACCTTCCTGGACCCGGCCGGGGGGGGGGGGTCAGGGAGCCCAAAATTGGTAAAAAAACAGACTTTTTTTTTTTTTTTTTTTACCAATTTTGGGATCCCTGACCCCCTCCCCACGGGGTCCAGAGAGGTGGGAAGATCTGATCCAAGCTGTTTCTGGGCTTCCCCGACGTCCTCAGCAAGTGCAGCAAGCCAAAACGTCAGGGTTCAAACTCTGACGTTTTGGCTTGCTGCACTGGCTGGGGACATCGGGGAAGCCCAGTAACAGCTGTAGATTGGGTCCCCTGCCTCCTCCAGAGAGATCAGAGGACCCGATCTACAGCTGCAGGGTGACTGGGGAAGCTGACGGGGACTCCCTGTCGGCTTCCCTAGCCACCCGCCCTTGCCTCCGCAGCTGTGGGGTGGCTGGGGAAGCCGACGGGGGAGCCCCCCGTCAGCTTTCCAGCCACCCCACCCCTGCCTCCGTAGCTGCAGGGAGGCTGGGAAGCTGAACAGAGAACCCCGTTCAGCTTTCCAGCCACCCTGCTGCTAAGAACGACTGTATCGGATAACGCTAAAAAGAACGTTCTTCGGTGCAAATCTTCCCCCCAAATTTGTCGTCGTTATGTGGTTTTAGCGTTATCCGATGCAATCGTTATCCGGGGTATTACTGTACTTGGATTATTTCTGTTGGTCTATGCCACTTTGAAATACATAAAATGAAGTTGTGTTAAGACAGCTCTCTCTCAGCTTTCTGCAGATGAAAGGTGCGAAACAAAGCAGGGAAGCAAGCATGCTGGCCAGCTGGGCATGTGACATCAGGAAACTTTTTCTTGGCAGGTAGAGACTGAAGCCAAGGCAGCTGGTATTGCATATGTGTCTTGCATGAATTGCAAGTCATGAGCTGGCTCAAAGTTGCTGCTGATCATTCTACTTCATGATGAGATAATCCAGGAATTCATCCATTTTTTAAAAAAAAGGTGGTTTTGACATGTTTTTTCACTTGCTCACTCTCTTAGCTCATCCTCTACTTCAGGGATTCTCAACCTGCAGCCCATAGGCCGGATGCGGCACATGGCACCATTTCATGTGCCCCCCCCCGCCTCCACCACACCAGGAAGTGCCATGTGGTGGAAGAAGAGCAAAATGGCCATCCGACCCTGGAAGCTGTCTGAGGAAGCATGACCAGGCCCATGGCTTAAAAAGATTGAGCACTCCTGCTCTGCTTCATCATGATCCAACTCTCTTTTGTTTCTGCTGAGGAAGCTGAGCACCTATGTTGATAAATGCAATGATTTTAAGTCCTGTGTATCCCTCTGTCCCAAGAGCTTTCAGAGAGAAAAATGGTTTTCCCAAGAGAACACACACACCAACACAAAATCTACATGATTTTAAATCAGGGGTGCCCAAACTTTTTTGGCCGTGGGCCAATCATGTGGTTCAGGGAGCTGGTCACTAAGGCCCAGGGGTCGGGTGCAGCCCCGACGCCAATTCATCCGGCCCGTGAAGCCCTCGTCGCTCCTGGAAGCGGGCGCGTTTTACTTCCGCACCACTGCTTTAAATCAATTTCAAAAATCCCAATTCAGCTGGTTTATTTCAACAGTGTATCCTCACCCTTAGCCTGATAGATCTGGAAAAATAAATGCAAAGGTACCTGAATCAAGGAATTATATGCAATCCATTAATCATTCCACAATTCCCAAAAGTCCTAATTCTACTTACCTTACAAAGGCTAAGTTAATTTCATTTTCCATTCCCCAACATAAAAGAAGACATTTCAGATGAAAGATACTGTAATACAAGTGCAATTTGCAAGTGCAGTTTCAACAAGTACAATTTGGCACCTTGTATGCTCTATAATGGAATTATTAAACTGATATGAAATGATGATGACAGTTTATCACTGCCAATGTTTACATAGTACAGTAATACCCCGGATAATGTTAAAACTTGGTTCCACAAATCTTAACGTATGCGGTTTTCAACATTGTGCAATACATTTAACGCACAACATTAAAAAAAAAGTCCAGTTCCCTCTCCAAAGAGGAAAGGGAACCGGAGATCGATCGACCTGCCTGTTTGGGAAGGGCATTGGATACTATGATGCCCACTGCCATTACCAAACAGGCAAGCTATCCAGGCAGGGTGTGTGTGTTTCTGAAGAGAGGCTGGGGAAACTTTTTCTCAGCCTCTCTTCAGAACCAGCCTCTCTTTTCCCAGCCTCTCTTCAGAAACCCCTCCACCTGGATCGCTAAGCCCCTTAGCGATCCAGGTGGCGTGTGTGTTTCTGAAGAGAGGCTGGGGGGAAACATTTCCCAGCCTCTCTTCAGAAACCCCCTGCCTGAATCGCTAAGGGGGAGACCAACCCTACCGACTTTGGGGCAGAGACCAACATCGGGAAATTTGAGGAAAACTTTTGCATTGCACGTTAACTTAATGTTGTGCGGTGCAAAAGTTTTCTTCAAATTTCCTACGTTATCCAGTTTTAACGTTGTGTGGTACACATGTTAACCAGGGTATTACTGTATAGTGCATACAGCTCAAGCCCCCATGAATCCACATGAATGGGTTTGCTGCGATTCATCCGGCCTGTGCCACTCTGCACTCGTCGCTTCTGGAAGCAGAAGTAAAACGTGCCCGTATGGGTGTGTTTTACTTCTGCTTCCAGGAGTGATGAGGGCAGCATTGCACAGGCCAGATGGATTGCAGCAAACCCATTCATGTGGATTCATGAGGGCTTGGGCTTCTAGGAATTGAAGTCCAACAACATCTGGAGTGCCAAGGTTTGCCATCACAGAACGAGGCTCTTCCTGGGGGAAAAATAATATTTCTACACTAGTCGATGTACTGGCTAATCTCAGGCTGGATTTTTCTAATGAGTTCGGTATGGATTTGCCCAGTGATGGGATGTAACAGGTTCGCACCATTTCGCCGTAACTGGTAGTAACTTTTCCCAGTGTCCCGGAGAACCGGTAGCAGCTTTATTTTTTTTTTTTGGGGGGGGGCACCTTCAGGGCTTACCTTTTCACTGGTTCCCCCGCTGCGCATGCGCACCAAGCACTTGGTGTGTATGCATACCTACAGTGCTTGGCGCGTATGCACGGCCTCCTTGCTGTCCTCCCAAGTGGGGAGGAGGAAGAGAAGCTGCTAGCCTGAAGCTCCCTATAGCCTGAAGCTCCCTATAGCCTGCTCCTCAGTGACTCACCTTTGGATGTGGTGTGTCTGTGTGTATTTTAATGTGTATTTAATACCTTTACCTATATTGATGTACTACCTCAGTTCCTAGGGAACAGGCTATAGGGAGCTTCAGGCTAGCAGCCTGGCGGCCAGCAGGCCTAGCGGCCTGGCTTGGAGTTTTTAAGCAGTCTTGGAGTTACCTCATCAATAAGCTACACCTGTGCTGTTCTAATTGCTGTTCCAAATGGAGAACCCTTAAGGAGATACAGCTGTTTTACATTTACATTAAGGCATATTATCCGAGAAAACTGGTTAGGCAAAGACTTAGTACCTAACTTCTTTAACTGTTGAAAATTTGAAAAGTGCCAAAATGAAGCCATCTTGTGGTGAGTTCATTCTGTAGTTCCTTCCATCTGACCTAGTGTGAGAAAGATTAGCCAGAATAAGTTTAAGTTCTGGTTTAAAAGCTCTGTTTGATTTGTGTTTGGGGTGGGTGGGCAGGTCTATTTTAATGTATTTTGTATTTAATTTATTTATTTATTTACGGGTTTGTGTTGGGGGTGGGTGGGTGGGTTGAGGAGTATGTGTGTGCTTATTTTTATTTTATTTTTAATTTTTTTCTCTGGCCCTGCCCACATCATGACATCATGATATTGGCTCCACCCATTATGTCATGACGTTAACTCCGTCCACACTGTGATGACATCACTGTGGGGTAGTAAAATTTTTGACATCCCACCATTGGATTTGCCCAAGAAATGGTCCAGAAGCTGCAGCTAGCATAAAAGGGAGACCCAATTGGCATGCAGACAAGCTATTATCAATATATAACACCTCTGCCAACAGAGTAGCACTGCTGCCTATACATTGGGTAAAGGTGAAGGTCACCCTTGCTCAAAAGAGTCGGACGACTCTAGGGTTCAGTGCTCATCTATATTTATAGCCAAAAAGCCAGCGCTGTCTGCGTCTGCAGACATTTCTGTGGGCATATGGCAGGCGTGCCTCAATACCAGTGTGCACAGGACGTTGTTTACCTTCTCACCGAAACAGCCCCTAGTTATCCATTTGCAATTTCTTGCTTTCGAATGCCTAGGTTGGCAGGAGCTGGGACAGAGACGGAAGCTTATTCCATCATGCAGTACCCAGGAATTGAACTCTGACCTTCCAGTTGGCGAGTTCAGTGTCTTAACCACTTGAGCCACTCCAGCCCCTTGCCTACACATTATTAACCTTCATTATGGGAGAAAGAGAATAAAGTCTCACAAGTGAGTAAGAAGGGAAGGAAGTATATAGAGCAAATGGGACACAGTGGGTTGCAACCTGACTTGTTTGTCTGTTTAGATTTATATTACTGCCCCCTCGCCGAGGTGACTCAGGGCGGCTTTCAGTCAAAACAGCAACAGTACAGTAAAATTGTTGATATCTATGCTGGGGTGGTTCATGAAATGTGAACTTAGGACAGTTCGAGATATGCTTTACTGAAGATACAGAGGAGGGATGAAAAATAATTACAAAGGCTACCTGACCCTGCATGCCAACATGACAATCCAATATTCTTTTCTTTTTTCCTTAAAGAGTAGAAAACAGTCTACAGAGAAAATGACCATTTATGTGTACAGTGCTCTGAGACCCAAGAAAGACAAGCTTTTCAAACAATAATTTTGCTTGGGTCACTGAGATTTTTAGATTTTTAATGATGCAACTCATCAGTTGAACAGGATGAAATGGAAAGAAAGCAGAGAAATGTCAGGGCTCATAAAATCTAGTTTTAGCCCCCCCCCCCCCCCCCAATAAAAGTAAACTATCAGCTGGAATGACACACTCTTCTGGCAGCTTAGATAAGACAGGCTGCCCAAGGACAACTGTGCTCAGATAGAAGAATTATCTTGTTCACAATCACTCTGCTATAGAAAATTACTAGGCCTAAACTGAAATTTGTGGGACCATATTTTTCCCTAGGCACTCATCAAAATAAAGAATGGAGACCAGCTGTACAGGGAGGGAAAAGAAAATGTTAAGCAGGTGGTATTCTTGGAATCCCCCCCCCCCTTTTTGCACCTGCAAAAAAAAAGAAAAGAAAAGAAAAGAAAAGAATGAATTTCAGAAACAGTTTGGGATATTGTCCTATCTTTCTCATTTGAACACACATGTGAGGCATACACAGGCATACATATTCACCTTGATCGTCCTCTCCAGAACTATCCTTCAAGAGAAGGCGGAGAAATAGATCAATGCATACAAAATTCCCTCCTGCTGAGTAGTATGGTAGTTGGAGCACTGAGCTTCAGCATGGGAATACTGATTTTAATTCCTTTTAGTTAGAAATGCAGCTGAAAATGGGGAAGGGGGGGTAGGGAATCCAAACAGCTGTAGAACCAACAAACAACAACAGCAAACATCCATCAAACCAAAAATGGCTAGCTATGAAACCGAAGACTTTATTCCCAAAACAAATTAAGAAAAAGTAGTCTTCTGCTCTCTCTCTCTCTCTCTGTAACATTGCTAATTTTGGTTCTTCCCTCCACACAGACAGAGCTGTGAGGCTGTTTTATACATAACTGTGGTGGCATAGTGGGCTACTCAAAACTAGAGAGAATAGAGATATCATATTTTTTGGACCCTAAGACATGCTAGTGGCCTTTATTTCTCACTCTTCAAGCAGGATTTTGCCTGGCACGAACCTGCTTATACGGCCTGATTAAGGTTCAACGTTTCATTTTTCCATCAGCCTGTTCCAGAAGCCTTCAAGATCAATGTAGTGGACTTTGTGTGTGCAGGATGCTCAAGAGGGCCTGGTATAGGATTCCTACCAAAAACATGGTTGCAGTCAAAGGAAGGAAAAAGAAAATGAAAAGGTGGGAGCAGGAAGAGAGGTAATATAAATACACAGACATTATCAAGGCCCACCAGCACCGCTATATGCAAAAGCCTTCTGCAAACAGTTATTCAGTCCATTTAGTGGATTAAGTTTTCGCAGACAAAGGGAATCTATACCAGCTAATCCCAGTGTGTCTTGGCTTGATTCAATGTTGATTAAATAGCTCTCTGCTAGAAGCCTTAATTCGTCATAGCCCAATACTGCTGGGGCTCCTCTTTCTGTAACATGGAAGTCTACTTCATGCCCGCTTTAGCTACATTAATTCAGATTAAAATATTGAGATGAGTACGCCCTTCCTTGCGTAGTGGGAGAGATCACTTAGTTGACAAATGAACCTTGGCACATTAAAAAGGTAGTAGCTCTCCCCCATCCACCACCCACCCCGTTCCCCTGAACATTTTACAGATCCAGGAACTTGTTATATCCTGCACTGGAGCAGAAGGAACATCAAACACCCATGTATGGAAACAACAGATAAGGCATAAAATTATGAAACTGGCAGCAGCCTTCAGACTGCCAAACATATAAAATAAATATAAAATTAAGCACTGGAATAATATGCACCATCCAGAGCCCTCTCAATGGCAATAATGCATTCAAGAAACTTCAAGGAACCAGGAAAAAGGATTTGTTCAAGGTTTTGTAAATTGACTCATTTGCTCACCAATGATTATCTCCCCCTTACACAGAGGGTGCCAAAAATGTATACACATTTTAAGAAAGGAAAATAGACATTAAAATTGTGATATTCAATATACAGTTGTACCTCGCTTAAAGAGCATGTGTTTCACAGGATTGCTCTTTAAGCGAGTTTGCTCTTTAAGCGAAACACCATTGTAAGTGACCAATTGTAGGGGGGATTGCGAACCCGGATTTATTTGTTAAGCGGGTTTTTGGTTGGTTTTATTTGTTAAGCAAAGCGAACATTCAAAGAAAATTCTGCTCTTTAAGCGAGTTACTCTTTAGGCGAGTTGCTCTTTATGCGAGATTTGACTGTATACTGATAACAAAAGATGAACACAAGAATGGAGACCAAGTCACATTTGACTTCTGGAATTACAAGAGGTACTTAAAGTGGCTACCATTGTCCTCTGGAACTCTCTAAGCAGGGATCATTTCTTAGGTTTCTTTAATCTATCAATAAAGCAACCAAATAGGTTTGGAAGGAAAAAGAGACTTTATCAACAAAATCATTAATAACACAGACATATGCATATGTGATGTTTAGATCAACAGAGATCTAAGGACCCTAATTAACAATTCATCCAAGCTTTTATACTATTTTTGACATGCTACATACATGATGTATTCTTTATTGAAATGCACATGTTTTCTTAGTCCTTTGCACATCATAGGTGGGGCGAAGGCCTCCCATATTTTATCTTGGCATTGCATACATTTGGCTTTAAACAAAAATGCATACTCATGCAAACTAATTCCCACCTTAAATAGGCCTTCTCCACTTAAATAGGTGACACAGGATTTTTGTATAACTGGCTTTTCATAAAATGACTTTTTCCAGGCCACACTATAGATCAGCACAAATAATTATTTAAAGTGGTTATGCAAACTTCATTGTGATTTTAACTTCATGCTTATTTTGTCAAGGGAAAAGGCATTAATAACTTCAGCTTATACCATCAGTGTCCAGATACTTGTGATTATGGTGAGCAATATTGACCAAAGTGTCCCAGATCTTTCCTTGTGCATATTACACACAGTACCATGTGTCTCAACCTTGTTAGGCATGTTGTAGGTTCTGTTGCATACTTACACCTCTACTGTCATTGTACTTCCACATTGTTCATGAATTTCAAGTACCACCTCAAAATGTTCTTGTGCTCCTCCAATGACAGCCATTCTTCTGCCATTTTCTTTTACTGTCCAGCCTATCACATGGTGATGCTAGCATTAATTCTTTTGTGTGAACATCATATTACACATTGCTACTGTAATTCAATTCAACTTTGGAAAGTAAGACATAGATAACATCTCTCTAAATGTGTATATAGTACATTTTTGGCATCCTCTATATATGTAATGCTTATTGAAAAACCTCAGTTCTGCACTCTTATCCCTTAGGATAGTCCATATAGCCGCAAACATTGTGTACTAATAGTGAAGAACAGTGTCTGTTAGGCTTATTTAAGAGTCAAGATGAAGGGGGACGGAGGGGGAAAGATAACTGGGAAAGAAACATGGGAAGAAAAACATACTATGTTACCATGCAGACCCAAATGCATTTGCCATTATGATTTAATTGCTTTGAACATGAGAAAATAGTCTAAGTCATTTTTAAATTCCATGGAGACAAACAAAATGTCAGGCAAAGCACACCATTTCAAAAGATAGAAATAACTTTTCACATTCTGTCTCTTCAAAGATATTTCTCCAATTTCCTTGGATCTTTCTGCAATTAGTCTGCTCTCTGCTAAAAAATAATAAACATGGAGGTCCTGGAAGCTCCATGTATTTGCAATACTAAAGAGAACAAGTGTTCCAAAGCAAAACCTTTCTCATCTCAACAATTCCTGCTATGGGAAAAACAATTATTTTCCGTTAGATGCTCCTTTGGTTTCTGGAAAGCTGACCATAGGCTCCCTTATCTCCCTCCACATGGGCTCTAAAGCACCAACTACATCTTGATCCAGCTGTTTCTTCCTTGTTCCAGTGCCCCACTGGTGCTGTGGGTACTGGAACATGTCTGTGTGTGATTTAGCAGCAGCCAACACAGGGCATGCATTCAAATCAACACTTGGCAGCATTCACAGACACAACCAGCTTAAGGAGACTGGAAAAAACATATCCCAGAAGCAGACAGATTTAGACGGATACTCTGTTGTTCAATTACTTGCTCAAGCAGCAAAGAAGTTCTCCAGACAGCACAAAAAGCTCACGTAGCTTGACACAATCCTGAAGAGGTGTCCTAATATGACCTAGGGACCACCATCCCCTTTACAAAATGCCTTTTAGTTTACTATACATCCCCCAAAATATGAGGCTAGTGTCCCAAAGTCATTTTTTTTGTAGTTCCAGTGCTAAAGGAGTACTTTAAGCCCAAGTACTTTGGCCACCAAATGAGAATAGATGGCTCACTGGAGCAGACCCTGATGCTGGGAAAGATCAAAGGCAAAAGGAGAAGGGGTAGCAGAAGATGGGATGGCTAGATGGCATCATTGATGCAGTGGGTGTATATCTGGGCAGATTCCAGATGACAGAGGAGCCTGGCGTACGGTGGTCCAGGAGATTGCAAAGGGTCAGACTCGACTGTGTGACTGAACAACAGCAACAAAAACCATCAAAATGCAAAATTCACTACCTGGAGTGGGGCAAGGTTAGGAGCATTACATGCTTTAATAACTGGGAAACCTGGATAGAATCTGGAAATAAGATGAAATTAGCCTGCCAACTGAGAAACTGCTCAACTGACAACCAATTATTTCCTTAGAAAGGAGCCCCAAATACATAGGCATCCCTGACGGTCCCTCATATAAACATATCTTCCAACTAGAATGAAGGATACCTGGGTGACTCTAGAGCAGAGGTGGCCAAACCTTTTGACCCGTGGGCCAGTCATGTACTTCAGTGGGCCAGTCACATGGTTCTTTCCACTGGAAGTAAAACACGCCTTACAATCTGTTTTGCAACAGGATGAGATAGATGTTAGGCTGCCATTTTCTCCACTTAAACCAAACTACGGCCCATGGGCCAGATCCAGCTCCCTATGCCAAGTCATCCAGCCTGTGCTGCCCTTATCACTCCAAGAAGTGGAAGTAAAATGTGTCCATACGCCTAGTAGTTTTGGCACCCCGCTCTAGAGAGTTACTGATAATCTCTTCCTCCCAGCACCAACGTAGCTTCTTGAAGAGTTATTGCACAAGCCCCTAGAGATTAAAGATACCTTACAAAAATCATTCATGAAACCTGTAATGGTTGATATATATTTTGCACAATTCAGTAGCCAAGTGTTTCAAACAACCAAAGATTCTGGCTGCATATCTATTTTGGTGGATTGATATTCAGCGGCTAAACATTGTTAATTTAACTGAAAAATGCAGAACAAGATTTCTGTGTTTGCATTGTCCTGCTTGCAAGTTGCAAGATCTCCCAAGGACATCTGTCTGTCCCACCAGAGCGGACCGGAGAGGCTCTCTGGTTGCGCCATCAGCCAGAGAGGCGCACCTCTCTGGCACTAGAAGGAGGGCCGCTCCGGCCCTATAGAACCTCCTCCCAATAGAACTACGCCTGGAGACGGAGCTGCTGTCCTTCAGGAAAGGAGTGAAAACCTGGCTGGCAGGTCAGGTCTAGGGAATGGATGGATCAAATTCCCCAGCTGGCTGGATGGTTTGACCACCAGTGCCTCCTAGCTACAACACCTAGTTTTTAATGTTACGTTTTTAAGTTTCTTTTAAAACTTTTAATTTTTGAACTGGTTTTAAATTGTTGTCGATATGCTGACATGTTGTGAATCGCCCTGAATCCCTTTGGGGAGGAGGGCGATAAACAAATTTAAATAAATAAATAAGTTCTAGCACCTTCAATCCAGCATGCAAAGATAACATAGAGTTTACATTTATAAGATGTACTTTTCCCCCCTCCCCATATGGTCCTTTCCCAGAGTCGTGTAAATTCTGCCATTGCTGCATAAAACATCACTAAATCTGATTGCACCTGTTTTGCTCAAAGAAAGAATTTATACAGTGCTTGAGGGAAAAGAAAATAGAGAATACAAAGCAGGAAATTGTCCATGATGGCAAACTCCTGTAGATACATCTGCTCTTAAGAACTCTTCCAATAAAACTTCAAAACCAAAGTCCCGCAGACAAAAATTTGAGCCAAATGCCTTAAGTTTTATTCAAAACACACACACACACACACATGTTATAAAGTCAATTCTACCTAGTGGCCAAGATCTGAGGCCAGGTCAGAGTCATTAGATCAGCAACCTCTAGAGCATTTTGTCATGGAACTCTGCTGTGTTCAAGATGTCAAGCTTCGTAAGCAGGAAGTATCATCTGTGGTCAACAAATGAGCTAACTAAAGTTACAAAATCACTCAACAGATCTGCATTTGAAACCCCATTGCCTACATTCAATCTTTAATATAGTTTAAATTGGTCATGGATATTGCTTTACTGCTAAAACAGAACCTTATCTTAGGCAGATCAAAGAAACAAACCAGAAAGTGAGAAATAATAAGAATGGGAAACCATTTTTCTGTGGCATGCCTAGTGCAGAAGAATAGATGCCTTTGAACTGTGGTGCTGGAGAAGACTACTGAGAGTTCCCTGGACTACAAGAAGATCAAATCACTCAATCCTAAAGGAAATCAATCCTGACTGCTCCTTGGAAGGACAGATACTGAAGCTGAAACTCAAGTAATTTGGCCACCAAATGAGAAGAGACCACTCACTGGAGAAGGCCCTAATGCTGAGAAAGATTGAAGGCAAAAGGAGTATCAGGGATTCCCCTAGCGATATGTGTGGCTGGATGGCAGAGTAGCACTTTTAAGCTCTTACGCAGCGAAAGCCTTAGTGCAATAACACACACACATATGCCTTCAGTGGAAAGGTGCGCTTTACTTACAGTGAGGGGAAGACAGACATACACAGGACTATATACAACAGTCTCTCTCTCTCTCCAAGCCCCACAGTAGGTAGACAGCTTGGAGTCCTCTGTTGGCTCCAACTCCAGGAGCACTCAAAAAGAGTCCTGGTGATCCTTTAGCAGTTCTTTCTTCTCAGTTGAAGAAAAGCTCTGAACACCATCACCTCCTTCAGTGTCTCAGTCCTTCTCAGTATATAGACTCCTTCAGAATAACAACCTCCTCACAGATAATCTCCTCCAGTATGAAAACCTCCTCCATAGACCCTTCCCAAAGGGCCACAGTTATACCCCAGTGTTGCTGGGCAGATTCTCTAATCAGCCACAGCTGGGTTATTACAGGAGCACATGGACCAAGCATGCACAGCCTGGCAATCAGTTTGAGGCTCTATTATGTACACCTGTGTTCAAAACACATGGAGGGCCTTAAAGTTGTACTATTCCACTGGGCAGCAATCTTTGTACAATACCCCCAAATGAAAAATGTCCTAACAAGGAGAAGGGGGTGGCAGAGGATGAGATGGCTAGATGGCATCATTGATGCAGTGGGTGTAGATCTGGGTGGACTACAGAGGATGACAGAGAAGCCTAGTGTGTGGTGGTCCATGGGGTCGCAAAGGGTCCAACTCAACTGTGTGAATGAATAACAACTACCTATCAGAGCCCACATAGGGTCACGATGAGAACCATGGTAGGCCTGTGGATTCAAACAAAGAAAAGAGATACACAAGTGAGTGCCTCAAGTGCATCTTAAATGTCTAATGCTACATCTTTCTTCTCAGACAGGATGCACAGTACAAATCCATCTGGTAGCTCCATCAGTTTCCTAGCATGGTTTTACCCGGCCTTTAAAACAGTCATCTGAGAAGATTCTCTAGTCCTGCATATCCAGTCTGTTGCCCCAAAGACAAACCCCTACTGCTGTAGATCCATTTTTCTTTGGAGACAAGATGGAGCAACAGAGAAAAATGCCACAGAAGCTTATACACCCTGCCACCCATGGAGTTCTTTGGGATGGCTCCATCCCTAAGAAGAGGCCTGGGAATGGAGAGTGACCATAGTGACAATCAAGGAGGCTTGGTTGTAGGGACATTAAATGTTCAAGAGATAATGAGTCTCTTCCTACCTAGGGGCCAGCTGCATTTTTAGTGCTGGTTACTATGGGGAAAGGACACAAAGTGGAATCCCCAGGAGGACTGAAAGGAGAAGAAAACCTAGAGGAAGGTGAATTGGGAGGGGACGGACACCCAGGAATATTGGTCCAGTATCTACTAGGCAAGGACTGTGGTGGCTCAGTGGTTAAGAACTTGATGACTGGAAGGTTGGCAAGTCAGCATTTTGAGCCCTAAGTGCTGCATGACTGAGTGAGCTTCTGCCTCTGTCCCAGCTCCTGCCAACCCAGAAGTTGAGGAGACACTCTTCTCCCTCCCTCCCTCCGCCAAAGAAGCACCTCTTTTCCCCCTTGGAGACTGACTCAGAGAGAAAGCAAATGGTTGGCAGAGGGGAGGGGGCATGGCCTGGTCTGTGCTGAAGCTGGCAGTGGATTCTGGGATTTGTAGTAGCAGCGGGGAAACACAAAGGGAACCCTTTCTCAAGCGCTGTTTCCCCACCCACCCCCTTTCTTTCTAAGCGGTCTCTGGTTGGGATAGTTTTTTCCTTGCAGGACCGACCGACCGACTGACCGACCAAGCAAGCAAGCAAGCAAGCAAGCAAACAAGCAAGCAAGCAAGCAAGCAAGCAAGCAAGCAAGCAAGCAAGCAAGGACTGACCTACTTCTTCTTCTTCCCCCTCCTCTCCTGTCAGAGGAATGGCGTTACTTTCTCTCCCCCCCCCCCCCCGGTGTTACTCTTCCCTGAGAAGATCTGGTAAGCAGCCTTTGAAGTCCCCTCACCTATTTATTTATTTATTTGTTTGTTTATGTGTTTCTCTTTATAGATCCTGCCTCTGGGTTGGCTATTTCTTGCATCGGGAACTTTTTGGTAATTTTGGAATCACATGACTTCATGCTGCTCCCGTGACTTTTGGTCGACCCCCTCCCCCCTAAAATGGTCGTGTGGTATTTGAATGAGCTCTATTCAAACCTTTGAGTTGGATGTCCAGCCTATGGATGTATTTTATTTCTGCTGTCTCTCTCTGGATCCTTGTTTTGTAATTTCTCTGTTCCAGAATGGCAACTTTCAAGTCTTGGATATTGTGTCCAGGTAGACAAGCAATAACTGGTTGTTTCAGCTGCATGTTCTTAGTAATCATTTTGATAACCATGAAGTATGGGAAGCAAGGGCTCAAAAATGATTTAAGCACTAGAAAAGGTTCAATTGTTATTTGGTGGGTGTGCTTATTCTATAAAATGTACAACCCTCTCCCTCTTTTCATCAGTTATCCACATGTCTGGTTACATTGTGAGGATCAAAAAGGAGCAGCTGGAAGGATTCAGCTTCTTTGAAAAATAACAAATAGAATCATAGGACTGAAGAGAAATTTCTTTTTGGATTTATTATGTGTCTGTAGTAACTTCTACAGTGTCAAACATATAACTGATTGCAGGAAAAGCTATATAGCATTCAACAAACCTGTTACCAGACTGTACTTTAGACCTAGACAACTGCCCGAAAATCACCAGGGCTTTCATAAACTGTGCATCTGATCCACAACTTACAAAATCAACCTAAAGAATTTTTGAAATGGACTTCTGGACACTTCCTTTGGTGCAAGAAACGCTGAAGGCTGTATAAACCATTTTTTAAAATATATAATGTAAAATTCCTATCACTCTGCAATATGATTTAGCCATGTCTTCTGGGGCTGAAATGGAATCTTAAGCTCAAGCCGTTGCACACAGAGTTGTCAACAACTCACTCTGCAACCACTATAAATCAGTCCACCAAAATCATAAAGCTGTCTTAAAAGAAAAATGTAAAAATAATTTAGGGACTTTTTTGTTGTTTGCATTTTGTTATAATTTCTGTATCTAGTCATTGCTTTTATCCCTATATAAGCAGAGGGACGAGATATGCTCTTCAGGTAATGTCTGGCTCATATAGTCATGATCCAGCATCAAGAGCATTCAGAGAAGTTCTGAAATGGCAAAGCTCCATGTTAAGTTCTGTGAAGGCTTTACGATAGCTGCAGAAAATGATCTGGGCCTACAAGATAATGGATGAAGACTGACATGCTTTTTGGACTGCTACACTTGCTTTTAAAATGCTTTGGGGAACTTTTTGATTTGGAAACTTTGTGCCAAAACAGCCAAAATCCTACATAGCATTATCACAGGTGGGAAGGGACTTGCTTTCAAATTGGTTTTGGAGCTTTTGACGTTGAGCCTCTGCTTCGACTGGGTGTGTGCTCCAAATAGCCAGGTGGAATGTGCTTTGCAAATGGCAAAGTATGCATACATGTGGATTCTTTAAAATTTATTGTAACCATAACTGCATATGGTAAATGAATGTACAATTAGTTTGTTAACTTCCACGAAAAAGCTTGGCTTACTATCTGTGTTCATAATACTATAATCTGCTACTTAACCCTATATATCTGTATCCAATGATATGTCTGGTTTATGAGTGTGGAATATTATACCTCTGTATCCACGATTCAAAATGTAGGAAATGCCCCAATATTGCAGCATAATATCATGCCCACATTACCAGCAGGAAAAAGGACATCAAGCTTTACATAGCAAAAGGCAGCCTGAATGATACAAATGCCAATGGTAGCAGTCACAATGGCCTACATTCACATAGAGAATAGTGCCATTCACATAGAGACGCGCAAACAATAGAATCATTAGATAGTCATCAATATGTACTTATGTACCTCATCATAGAGGGCTTAGTGGTTAAGACACTGAGCTTGGCAACCAGAAAGTCGGCAGGTCACGACCCGGGTGCTGCATGATGGAGTGAGCACCAATCATCTACCCCAGCTCCTGCCAACCTAGTAGTTCAAAGGCAATAAATTGCAAGTAGAGAAATAGGTACTACTTTGGTGGTAACAGTATTCTGAGCACTCTAGCATTTAATCATGCCTGCCATATGACCACAGAAACATCTATTTTACAAAGAGCATAGGCTCTTTGGCTGTAAACAGAGGTTAGCACTACCTCCTAGAACATGGATTCTCAACCTGTGGCCCATGGGCCAGATTTAGTCCATGGCACCATTTTATGTGGGTCTCCACCACCTCCACCACACCAGAAAGGGCAATGTGGAGGAGGAAGGGCAAAATGACCATCCGGCCCCTGAAGCTGTCTGAGGGAGCATGACCTGGCCCTTGGCTTTAAAAGATTGAGAACTCCAGCCCTAGAATCAGAAACGACTGGCTTTTGAGAAAGGGAAATCTTTACCTTTACTTCCTCAGAGTCATTAAATGTAATTATTAGGTGTACATAATTTTAACTTTTCATAAACATTTGTGGGAAGATAATTACATCTAACCAACTTGTAAAGTGTGTGCGCCTGGAGTGTGATATGAGAACATGTGTGATTTAACAGATCTGTCTCCCTTCACTCTCTCTCTCTGTGTGTAAATAAATAAATAAATATCTGTGACCACCGAAGAACTATTTCATGCAATATCCTCAAGCTTTTAGAGGGAAAAGACCCCTTAGCCAATCCAAATAACTTGTGCTCTGATAACAACAGGAATTGTAAAACCAAATGTTACAAAACAGTATATGAAAAGATCCCACTTATGGAAAAATCAGATGTAGCTCCCCATTCCACACCAAGTGCATAAAGAAAAGCTATACCAAGAGAGATAATAAGCAGGAAATCTTTGCTGAAGCTTGTGTATTTGGCTGTTATTGGTTTCCATCCTAAAATATCAATTAACTACCATTCTCTCTTGGCCAGGAACAATGCACTCTCCCGCCAGCATGCAGAAATTGGCAGCTACATTGTCCACCTGCTATTGTGCATGACAATGAAATTAAAATATTTGGAGAATTTGGCAGGCCTTACCCTTTCAAAACTATGCTGGTAGTTGTAGCAGAGTGATGCTGATGGAGATTGTTCTTGCCCGTGAGAAGAAAAATAGCCCAGTCTATAAAACTACTGGTGGTCAGAGACTGGGCTTTCAAGATAAGAATCAAAAACATGCCCCTTCCTGACATCCGGTCAGATGCCACGGGGCGCTGATGCTTTGGGTATTCAGTGGAAACAGTAGGAAAAGTTGTGAAATATTATGTCCTCCCTCCCCTCCGCAAGATGCACGGATTTGCCTCAATGGGTGAAAGGCAGAGCTCTGTTTATTCAGGTGCAATAATACAAATCATTGTGGTCTGCTCTGCGATGATAAAACAAAGATGATTCCAAAGAATGTGTTCCATGTGGGACTTCACTGTAAGCACACTGTATTTGCAAGATCAAGTGACAGCCAGGAGCAAAATTATTGTCGTTTGGGGCCCTCGAGCTGTGAGCCAGATCAGCTTTTGGAAATGGGGAAGTTTAATGGTGCTGCAGAGCCTAATTGGAAGAGGGGGAATAGCATAGGGAAATGATGAGGGGGGGGGGAGAAGTGGCTACAGTTGCTTCCCCAAACAACCCATTTTAACCCTCTTACGTTTTTCATATGAAAAGAAATAATGGAGAAAGCTATTAAATGGACAATCTGTGTCCACCTTTCTTCGCTTTATGAGCTGATTGCTCTGTTTCTTCACGTGTAAGTTATAGTCTCTTTGGTAAAATCAAATTTAAAGGTGGTATTAAGGTTGATGGAAAAAGACTGACCCATCACCTTTTTGCTGATGACTGTGTCCTTTTTTTGCAAACAGCCCTGATGATCTACAATATAACCTCCAGCAGATAGTGAACTTTTCTAGACATGCCAGGTTGGAGATGAATTTAATGAAAACAAAACGGATGGAAAATGGCCAATGTGCTCGAGGTTCCGTCACTATAAAGGGAACTGAGATTGAATAAGTAGCTGATTATGTCTACCTGGCAGTAACCCAAAGAGCGATTGAACGACGGATGTGTGCAGTAACAATAAGGGATAAGGTTAGCAATAAGGAATTGTGCCAAAGAACCGGACTGCGTGATGTGGTCAATGAACTATATGCGGTAAAGCGAAGATGGGCCGGCCATATCACCTGCCTAAAGGATAACAGATGGACATGTCAGCTAACAGACTAGATACCAAGGGACCACAAAAGACCCCGAAAAAGATGGGATGAGCCGATGGAAAAGCTGTTCATCTAGAGATCGAAACAGAAGGCAAAGGCTAGAACATTTTGGTGTTTGGTTGATTTGTGCTTAAATGGACAAGTGATGACAAATCAATAATAGATTGGATTGGATAAGTTATAAACTATGGCCTGCCTTGGCCACATAAGATCTTTATGGTCACATGTGCCTATTTAAATGAAAATATTTAAATTCACTTAACCTTTGGGCAAGATTGTCAGAGTGTGAACAAAACTGGTATTAAGAGTAAGGAGAAGAGAAGGAAAGACATGGAAGGCAGCAGCGTTATACCTTTTTATTAATAACATGGAGAATGAGATGCAAGGGATGCTTATCAAATTTGCTGGTGATGGAATATTGGGTAGAATAGCTTCTTCTTCTTCCATGTCTAGGCCAGCCATGAAGCTGCCCAAATGAAAGTGCCTTTGGGTGAATTCATTCTGCAGCTTCTTTTGCTTGACCCAGTCTGGAAAAGATTAGCTGGCCACACAAAGTTACCGTTACCAGGGTATGCCCGATTGTAGGTTTTGATTTGTTGTGGGTATTGTTGTTATTGGTTTTCAGAGTGGGATAACACCCAGATGGGAGGTATAGAAATTCAAATAAATAAATAAATAAAAATACCAGAATTTTCGAGGAGGCTCTTTCTGTGTACCCAGGAGAATAGCTAATAATCATGAAAGGCAGAAAAAAAATTCAAGAAGATCTCAATAGGCCTGAGTACTAGGTTAAAAACAACAGAATGAAATTTCAACAGGGATAAGTGCAAAGTTCTACATCTTGGAAAAAGAAAGAAGAGCTTGGAATTATGGCAGATCAGAAGATGAGCTGATGTGGCTAGAGAAACCCCCCCTCAAATGCTAACTCAAGCTGCATTAATTGAGGTATAGTTTCCAACTCCCATGATTTGTTAATTTCCTTCAGTTCAGTACAAGTCAGACCACATCTAGAGTATGTGTCCAGTTCTGGACATTGCACTTAAGGAAGGATGCAGACAAAGCGGAACAAATTCAGAGGAGGGCAACAAAAATGACAGAGGGACTGGAATCCAAGCCCTATGAGGAAAGACTGAAAGAGCTGGATGTTTAGCTTGAGAAAACTAAGCTGATGAGAGATATGAGAGTACTTTTCAAATACTTGGAATATTGTCATAACAGAGGAGGGGGAGGATCTGTTCTCAGTCATTCCAAAGTACAGGACACATAATAATCAGCTCAAGTAACAGGAAGCCACATTTCAGCTGAATATCAGGAAAACTTGGGAGGGGTGAACATTCCAGCACTGGAGATATTCAAAGGGAAATTATCCAAATATACTTGGATATGGATATTTACATTGAGCAGGGAATTGGACTACATGGCCTTCCCAATTCCACCAGTCTATCATTGTATGGTCGTGAGCAGTGGTGGGCAGCCAAAATTTTTGCTACCACACTGTGGGCGGAGCCAACATCATGACATCATGGGCGGAGCCAACATCATGATGTCATGGACGGTGCCAATGATGTGGGTGGAGCCAATGTAAAAAACCCATAAAAATAAGTACACATAAAAATACAATAGACATAAAAATACACATAAAATACACATTAAAATAAATACACATTACGTAGACATAAAAACACATAAAATACAAATTAAATTCAAATAAAACACATTAAATACACATTAAATATAAATGCACATTAAATACACATTAAAATAAATACACATTAAAATACACACCCACACTCCATACCCAAAGGTGAGTCACTTACCCTGGGGAGCAGGCTGTAGGGAGCTTCAGGCTAGTAGGTTATCTTCCTCCTTCCTGCTTGGGAGGACAACAAGGAGGCCATGCATGCGTGCCAAGCGCTGCAGGCATGTGTGCGCAGTGGGGTAACTGGCGAAAAGGTAAGCCCCCGAGGTGGTTCCCCCAAAAGCCGCTACCAGTTCTCCAGAACACTGGGAAAAGTTACTACCGGTTCTGGCAAACTGGTGCGAACCTGTTGCTGCCCATCACTGGTTGTGAGCAAGAGTGTAATGGTTTGCTGAATTGGTGGAAGATGTTTGGTGGAAGATGTTTGCTGAATTGGTGGAAGAGGAGAGAGCGGCTTTTTGAGGTGAATAAAGAAAAGAGGCTTCGCTCTTTGCGTTGCTCTGAAGAGTTTTTTTGGGGGTGAGAGAGGAGGAGGCTTATTAAAAAGACCTGGGACCTATTTCTGCCTCTTTTCTCATATATAGTTATTTTGGAAATAAGGAATTGGAATAAAGAACATTGACTAACTTTGCCTTTACTTGATTAAAAGTGGTAAATCGCTTTTGGAACTTAAAAAAGGGAAAAAGACACTTGGACATTTGGACTTAAAATGGCGGAGGAGATTGAGACCTATAAGAAAAATTGAAATTGAACAATATAATAACTGTACGGTTGGAATATCGTTTTATTTTTATTTAAATTGTTCTTTGTATACTTGGAAATAACCGTTGAATCATTTTTTCACCTCAGTACATATAAGGAACTGTTTGTTAAGTTTTTCCTGAGAATATATTTCGTTCCCCCCTCCTCCCCCCCATCTCCTTATTATCAGAGTTGATTTAAAGGATTTTCGAACTTTCTTTAAAGGACTTTCGAACTCTCCTTAATAGAAATACGGTGAAATTAGGCTGTTTATAATCGTCACACTCAAGGAGCCTTGTTTAAGTGCGTTTTTGTGAGTGAAAGTGACTTACAGACATTGGACATTAGAAGTGGGAGAGAAAGAAACTTTGTATAAAATGGCGAATGAGATCGGGATTTAAAATGAACAGCAGGGAAAGAAGCACAGCAGTTTTCTCATCCTCCAGTTTTGAACAGCGACCTAATATATCAAAATAGTTTATGTTTCCTTCTTCATCTCCTATTCTCTCATCTTATTTTCATAATATATATTGGGATAGATAATTAAGACTGGAATACAATAGATTTTTACAAGAAATTGTTTGAGAGGCACCTTTAGAGAAACTAATTTGCTTCCCTCATCCCTCCCATACCTACATCCCTATATTACTGTTCTTTTTTCTCACTCCTCCCCCCTTTCTATTGGGATACCACGACAGTTAAATACGACCTCCATTTTTTATTGCTTGAGTTAATTTTTAAAATTAATTAGTAGAGGAGGTGGGGGGGAGGGAGAGGAAGGAGGGAAAAAAAAGAGAGACTAGTTTTGTTATTAGTGATTAATTACTGTTAGTATTAGTATTAGCAATTATATATAGATAACACCTGAGATATTGAATTTAGCCTTTTTTTTCTCTTTTGTCCTTTCTTTTCTCTTTCCTTCACTTTTTCTCAACTTGAATAAGCTAATAAGGTTGTCATTGAAGCAAATAAGAGTCCTTAGCATTATTCTTCTACTTTTTTATATAATATATATTGTATAGAGATACTGGTTAAACTGCTGATAATTAACTGGAAAAGAGAAAAGGGAAAAGGAGAGGGTAGAAGGGGGAGGGAGGAGGGAGAATAATTTAAAAAAAGAGATTAATTCGTTATTAGTGGTTAATTACTATCAGTTATTACCATTAGCAATTATATATAGATATCACCTGAGATATTGAATATAGTTTTTTTCTTTTTTTTTCTTTTCTTTTCCCTTTCCTTCACTTTCTCTCAATTTGAATAAGTTAATAAGGTTGTTATTGAAGCAAATAAGAGTTCTTAGCATTATTTTTCTACTTTCCTATATATTATATATTGTATAGAGATATTGATAAGGCTATTGGTAAGTAGATTGTTGTAATTGTTATAGCTTGAGTTAACTATTAGAATTAATTAGTAGTGGAAGTGAGTGGAAGTAAGGGAGTAAAAAGATTAGAATTGGATATATACAGTAAATATATCTTTCTCTCTTTTTTCTTTTCTCCTTCCCCCTCCTTCTTTCCTCCATCCCCCATCTTATCTTACCTTGAACATTATTATATAAAGATATTATAGATATACTAATAAGGCTATTGTTAAATTGATTGTTATAATTGTTATAGAGTAGTTAATTTGGTTAGACTGTGATTGATTGGCAACTAGAGGGGAGGGGGAGGTAACGGGAGGGAGGGAGGGGGAAGGAGAGGAGAAAAGAAGGGGGGATTTATGTTGTAATACATGTTATATTGAATTTTGTATTTTGGTTATCTCAACTCCAATTAGAAACTATAGATTGCCCCCCTGGTTACACGTCAGCTTTAAACCAACTCAAAGACATATATCAAACACGACGTTCATTTCTTCTGCTTGAGTTAATTAATAGCCAAAGGGAGGGAATAAAAAGACTAATTTTGTAGATGACCAGCTTTTATTACGGACACTGAGTACTGAATATATTTTCTCCCTAAAAGCATATTTCACTAAGGAAGATTGTGGTTCTTTTTTTTTTGTGTGTTTGTTTGTTTTTCTCTCCTCTTCTCCTTTTTCTCTCACCTTGGCCCAAAAAAAAAAGGGGGGGGCAACAAGGCTATTTTTGAAGCAATCAAGGGTTTTCAAGAACATTTCTCTACCTCCTTATATATTACTTAGATATTTTAATAAGGTGATTATTTAAGTCAATTGTTACAACCATCACAAATTGTTTAACCTGCCTAATTGTTAATTGGATTTACATTTATTTCTAACTGAATAAGAAAATAAGGTAATTGTTTCAATTGGTATTAGATTACCCAATTGGTATTAGATTAGCTTGACTAATCGATTTGAGTTACATTTGGGCATTGGGATTTCCGAGAAAAGGAGATATAAAATTAATATAATATTTACTGGACAATTGTATACTGTAATATTACAAGATACAGTTAGGCCAATTGAACTTTGGGATTAACGAGAGGTATAAAATTTGAACAATTGGAAACAATAATAATAGTAATAATAATAATAATAAAATAGAAAATAATAAAAACAAGGAATCGAACTGAACTGAACTTGGTAAAATAATTTTTTTGAGATCAAATTTAATTGAATTTGACAAAACAATTGTATTGAAACTAAATTCAAAGTGTCTGATCCCACAGTTCAGTTGACCTAAAGAGAACAGAAATGGAGGGAGGAAGGAACAGAGAGGAGGAGGAAGTGGTGAAGCCTAAGACGAGAAGAGAGAAGAAAGAGCAGAAAGAGCAGAAGGATAGACAAGATACACCAACACCACCACCTGTCGTGGAAATCTCAGCAATGGAAAATGTCCAGATGTTTGTTGAATTTGGCAAGTTTATTAAGAAAGTCGATTTTTTAGACAGGACACTGGTAGATAGCATGCAAGAAATCAGGAAAGAAATACAGGCCAGCAGTGAACAGATGAGAAAAGAATTCAAATTAAGTTGCGAAGAGATGAGGAAAAGCAGGGAGGAGATGAAAAAAGATAGGGAAAATGCCAAACAAAATTACCAGTCCCTGATGACAGCGGTAACAGATGTTTCAAAGGAAGTCACAGAAAATACCACAAAGATCAACGCCATGATGTCGGACGTCTACAAACAGATGGACACTATCAAAATTGAATTGAATGGACTATACATAGCAGACCAAGCCACGAATGTTAAAATAATAGCCCAAGATAAGAGATTGGATTTATTGGAAGAGGAGAACCGAAAACAAAATATAGTGATTAGACGGATGGAAGAGAGAACACCCGATAAACTTAAAGAACGGGTTGTCGAATGGCTAAACTCTTTACAAATGGGTAAAGATTATGTATTGGAAGATATTGTAAGTGCTTTCAGGTTAGGAAGCAGAAGGGGGAAAAAATCAAGTAGAAATGTGTTGGTGAAATTTGCAAGCTGGGCTGATAAACTGAAAGTCATGGCGTTCATTAAAAAGGCCGGTTCTGAGGTTTTGAAGATGGATGGCACAGATGTGGAAGTATACAATGACATCTCTCCAATGGAGAGAGTGTGGCGATACAAGATGAAGCCAGTGGCAAGACTTCTTTTAACTAAGGGTATATTATACAACTGGAGATTTCCGCAGCAGTTGAGATTTTTTTACAAAAAGAAAATGCATGTTATCGATGAAAAAACTGATGTATTAGATTATTTTTGTCAAATTGATTTGTTTAAAATTGCTTCCAGAGAATGGATGGATCTGAGAAAAGCACTGCAAACATCGGGAGCTTTGGAGAAAGATTCAATACTGGGGGAGGAGATGGAGGGAGCGGCAGGGGGGTCGGATACATTGGGGAGTCTAGTTTTATCGGAATAAAAATATAATTGGTGAGCAGAGAAGAAGTGGCAGGAGGTTAAAAAGAGAAGATAAAAACACTCTATGCTCGGTAACGATAATCCCCCCCTCCCCTCTTTGGAGGATAGAGGCGGCTTTTCGGTAAGAAGAGTGGGGAGGGTAACTGTAGTTATAGGTAAGTCATTTTTGTTTTTCTTTTTAGGTAGTAAGATGTTAATCGGGGGGAGGGTAACTGTTTATTACTTTGTTATAACTGGCAGGGGATATAGCACTTCCGGAGAAGGTTACGATATCCAAAATAAAATAAATCAAAATAATGAAGGAGGTTAAAGTTGTATCATGGAATATAAGAGGTTCTGGAAATACAGTGAAAAGGAAGCGTTTAGAACTAGCATTGAAAAAAAGTAAACCAGACATAATATTCCTGCAAGAAACTCATCAAAAATCAGAAGACACTAATAAATTAAGACTAGGTTGGATACAGACTTATGAGAAATCATTTGGATCCTCAAAAGCGAGGGGGGTCGCAACACTTATATCAAAAAGATTGGGATTCAATGTAACAAAAAAGATTTCTGATATAGAAGGGAGGTATTTGATCATCAAAGGCAACATAGAGGAAGAAGAAATAACATTAGTAAACATATATGCCCCTAACAAAAATCAAAAAGAATTTCTAGATAAATTAGTTCAAACTTTAGTAGAAGAAAAAACAACAAATATGGTGGTGGCAGGAGATTTTAATTTAATAAGAGCAAATATAGATAGTACCAATAAAGAACAAAACAGAAAACAAGAGATGCAAGTAATGAATAATTGGATAAAACAGGTTGGTCTGAAGGACATATGGAGGGAATATAAAGGATCAGAAAGGGGATACACGTATTATTCGCAAGTACACAATTCATATTCGAGAATCGACTACATATTAGTGACTGATAATTTGATGAGAACAGTGGAAGAGATAGAAATTGATATTTTTAAAGAGTCCGACCATGCAAAAGTGATAGCAGAATTAAAAATAGGGGAAACAAAGAGACTATCTAATAATTGGAGGTATGATCCAAGACTATATAAAGAAAAGGATTACAAGGACAAAATAATTAAAAAATGGGAAGAGAACTGGTCTTGGAATGACAATGGAGAAGTGGGGTATAACACTGTTTGGGATACAATGAAAGGAATATTCAGAGGGGAGAGTATTAAAATGGCAAGTATAATGAACAAACAGAGGGAAAACAGAAGTGAAAAACTGGAGAAAGAAATTAAGCTCCTTCAAACTGAACACGCAAAGAACAAAAAACAAGAAACATTTGACAAAATGCAAAAATTGAAATGCGAGTTAGTGGGAAATGACATAGAAAAAGTGAAAAGAGATCTAATTTACTTGAAAAGAGAATTTTTTCAATATAGTAATAAAAACTCAAAATTGCTGGCAAGGGCGGCAAAAGAGAAAAAATGTAAAAGAGAAATTACTATATTGATTGATAGTCAAGGAAAGAGATGTAATAAGTCTGGGGAGAAATTAAAGATCGCGGAGGAATTTTATCAACAATTATACTCTAAGAAGGAAATAGATATAAGAAAGTTAAAGGAGAGATTCCAAGAACAAAACAAAATTAGAATAAAAGAAGACTACAAGAACAAAATGGAGGAAGAAATATTAGAAAAAGAAATTAGAGAAACAATTAGTAAATTAAAGATGGAAAAATCTCCAGGAGAAGACGGGCTACCCGCAGAATTTTATAAAGAATTTCAGAATGCGGTGGTTCCAAAATTGGTGAAATTATACAATTATATTCTTGAAGGAGGGGATATTCCCAATTCGTGGTATAGATCTATAATTGTATTAATCCCCAAACCGGGAAAAGATCCAGAGAGAATAGAGTCCTACAGACCAATCTCTTTAATAAACCAAGACGCCAAAATCTTTACGAATATATTGAATAACAGGTTAAATAGCTTCATGGATCAATACATAAATAAGGATCAAGCAGGATTTCTAAGAGGGAGGTACATGGCGGACCTGACAAGAAGAGTATTAAATTTGATAGATATTGTAGGACAAAAAAAGGAAAAAGTGGGTTTTTTAGCAGTCGACATATTTAAGGCGTTCGATTCGCTGCAATGGGATTCAATTAAAGAACTTATTAAATTATACGGATTCGGACCCAAATTTCAAAAAATTATTGACAAACTGTATTACAAGGGAATAGCAAGGGTTAGAATCAACGATAATTACACACCAGACATATCTTTGGAGGCGGGAACACGGCAGGGATGCCCACTATCTCCGACACTATTTATAATGGCCATTGAATTATTAGCAAATACAATAAGAAATGATAGGGATATTGAAGGAATAGAGGGAAACAAAATTAACTTATATGCGGACGACACTCTGATTATAATGAAACACCCAATAAAAACCTTAGATAGAATAAAATTACACCTAAGCATGTTAGAAGACACCACTGGACTTAGAATTAATTGGGACAAATCGGAAATGATATTAATTAACAGCGATAAAGAAGACCAAGATAAAATAAAAACAAAATATAAAATACAGGTTAAAAATAATTTGAAGTATTTAGGTATAACCATCTCAAACAAATGGGAGGAATTAAAGAGATTAAATTATGACAAACAAAGGAAGATAATAGAAGAAAAGATAAAGCAATACCAAAAATTAAACTTATCGTGGTTTGGGAGAATCGCCTTATGCAAGATGATGCTAGTACCGAAGATAAATTTTTTGTTTGAAACGCTACCCATTAGAATAACAGATAAAGAGATGAAAGAGATTCAGAATAAATTAAATAGTTTTTGTAACGGGAAACGAAGAGTGAGGGTGTCGCAAAGTTTATGGTACGTGTCACAACAAGAGGGGGGATTAGGATTGCCGAATCTTAAGAATTACTATAGAGCGTTCCAGATTAAAAACGTGATTAAGATCTTAATGAGAGAAGAAACAATTTGGGAAAATATAGAGCTAAAGGAAATAAGACAACTAGGAAATTTGTTGTTTTTAGACAAAGAAATTAATATAAAAGGAATTAAAAACAAAATGCTAAGAACATTACTGGAAGAATGGAAAAAAGTAAAGCAAGAATTAGTACCGGATATCTCCCCTATTATCGAACTTCAAGACATTAAAAATTTTCCTATAAAGATCGACACAAAAATGGACATCTTAGAGGAAAATGGAGTAACATTAGTCAAGGACTGGATACAGAAATGTAAAGATAAGACAAAAAAAGAAGAGATATTTACACAGTTAGGCCTAAATTGGTTCCAACGTATTGCGATAGAGAACTGGAACAAGAAATATATACAAGAGAAATCCTTAGAAAGATCAAAAACAGAAATGGAGGAAATAATAAGTAAATTAAGAAAAGGAGAGATAGTAATTAAAGGACTGGTTAGTAAAATTTACAAAATATTAAGTAAAGGGACCAGAGCCCAAGAAATATTAAAAAATATATGGGAAGAGGAGTTGAAGGTGGAAATTTCAAATCAAGAATGGAGGAAAAAATGGAAGAGAAGAATCATGAAAAATATGTCAATAAGAGTGAAAGAGCACAATTACAAACTATTATGGAAATGGTATCTGACCCCGGTGAAGTTGCACCAGATTGACGATAAAAAAAGTAACAAATGTTGAAGGTGCAATCAAGCACTGGGCTCATACGAGCATATGTGGTGGTCATGTAAGGTGGTCAATGCATTTTGGGGGAAAATCGAAAAAGAAATAGGAAATATTATGGGAATGCGACCAAAACTGGGGCCAGATACTGTGCTACTAACAAATGTTGAAAAAATGAATGTGAATAATGATAAGAAAGAGTTGATATCAATAATGTTGTCATCAGCAAGGCATATTATTGCGAGAAATTGGAAGAAGGATGTTCAACTAAACATGGAAGATTGGTACAGAGAGATATGGGAATTAGCGTTGAATGACAAACTAACATGGGAGGTGATGGTCAGGAAAGGTGCAATTCGTGAGAATAGATTTTGGAAGATATGGCATCCCCTGATAGAACATTCATTGTATAAGGGTAAAGGGAATCAACCAGAACCAGATCAACTGAGTTTTTGGAAAAACAAATGAATAAGGATAACCGTAGTTTCTCCGGATATTGTAAATAACACAGGGTGATTTCTTTTTTTTTTTCTTCTTCTTTTTTTTTCTTCTTCTTTTTTTCTTTTATACATATATATATATATATTTATATAGATGTACTTATACTTTCATGTCTGTTTTCATGTCTGTTTTCATATTATTATTATTTTTGATTTTTGTGTATTGAAAAGTATAAATAAAAATTTAAAAAAAAAAAAGAGTGTAATGGTTTACAACAGGGTTTCTCAACCTTGGGCCTTCAGTTGTTCTTGGACATTTATTTATTAGTCATATTTATATGCCACCCTATTCGCGAAGGACATCAATTCCCAGAAGCCCATGTCAACAAATGTGCTGACCAGGGCTTCTAGGAATTAAAGTCTAAGAGCACCTGAAGGCCCAAGATTGAGAAACCCTAGTACAGTATAGTAAAAATGCAAAGAATGCAGGAGGGAGGTGATACCTTTGTTTGGATCACTAAAAAACCAAAGCGTTGCAACCTTTCGAGATCAAAAGGTCTCTTCATTAGGCAGGCATAAAATTATTAATGAAAGCTCATGGCACAGTGTTGTAGTGCCAGGCGCTGTTCGTAGAAATGCAGGTTGGCAAGCAGCAAAAGATTTCATGGTGTTGTAATTCCCGCCTCTATAGGCAGCTGGGTGCTGGCAGAAGAAGTGGAAAAACTAAACGTGTTAGGTGAGGGCAGATGTACATGACTATATCAACTTCCGTCCAGAAACAAGACAGGACAGGAAGAGACAATAATAAGGGTTATTTTTGTTTTCTTTGCAAGACTAAGCATGCCTAGTTCTCTCATCTCCAAATCCAAAGAAGTATTAGTTTTCCTTTATTCAGCACTGGTTAGGTAATTAAAGGATGGATTTTTTTCCCCTAAATTTTAAGAGCTTCTCTCTGGACTGCAGGAACAGTATTTTGCATTTCCCCCTGATAACACCTCTAGCATCATACCTCATGATCAGTTAAACTTAGTAAGACAAATCAATTATTTAAAACGACTGTTGCTAAAATTACTGTTTGGCACTCTGTTTTAGTTTGGGCTTTTTGCACTGGACATTTAAAACTAACTTTTGCAAGTTACAGTATCCCCTTGCTAACTTCTTCCTCTTTTCAACTCCAGGTACTCTTTATGTCTTCTTCACACATCTCTTTCAATTAGTTGGCTACGTGTGAATCATCATCATCATATTAATAATAATAATAATAATAATAATAATAATAATAATAATAATAATAATAATAATAATAATAATAATAATAATAATTTCAATTTCTATACAGCCCTACTCGGCCCTGGAAATTCCTGTCCAGTTCCACTTAGCCAAGGGACTGTGGTGGCTCAGTGGTTAAGACGCTGAACTTGATGACTAGAAGGTCAGCAGGTCAGCAGTTCGAGACCAGAGTGCTGCATGATGGAGTGAGTTCTGTCTCTGTCACAGCTCCTGCCAACCTACCAGTTCAAAAGCAAGAAATTGCAAGTAGATAAATGGGAACCACTTTGGTGGGAAGGTAAACAGTGTTCTGTGCACTCTAGTGTTTAGTTATGCCTGCCACATGTCCACAGAAACGTATGCAGATGCATGATTTTTTTTTGAATAGTAGCCATGTTAGTCTGTGGTTCAGGCATATCAGAAAACAAAATAAAATAAACAAAATAAAATAAACAAAACAAAATAAAAAACACTGTAGCACTTTAAAGACTAACTGCTATATTTTTATTGTTAGCTTTCACGGATCAAGTCCACTTCTTCAAACAAGGAGTGAAACTTACAGGCATGGTTTTTATACACCAAATTCAAGGGTCAAAGAGAGCAGGGTGAGTTCAAGCAAAATGACAGACAAGAAGCAAGCACAACAATACAGATTCCCACAGCCATCAGCAACAACAGATTATTCAGATTAGCTCTAAATGTCTCCCTTTCAATCTCAAAGGGTCTGAAAAGTCCATTCTAGTTTCTGATCAACCTTCGACCTGCAAACAAAAACACTATACCTGGTTACTTCCTGTTTTGCTAAAGAGAATTGGCAGGAAGGTTGTAATAGAATATATAAAATATCTAGCAGCACATAGCAATCTGTGTATCAAATTTGATAACACCCCAGAAACCCTTCGCTAATATTTAATCCCCTGTGATGAGTGTCTAGCAGATGGATGTACAGTATTTGATTTTTGCTATCTGAAAGGGAGGAGGATACGTCTGGCTTTCAAGCAAAGACGACCATTACCTCCACTCAGCCAATGCAATTCAATGGAGCAAACGTGGGAGGTAAGGTAGCTAGGCCTGTTGTGTGTGAGCTGTCCTTTGTTGATGAAAGAGACAATCTTCAGAGAAAAACAGTTGATTTATTGTAGCAGGTTTCTTAAAGCATAGTCCATAGAAAAACGTAAATAAAAGGTCAATAGCATATAGATCAGTCCAGTAACAATCCACAGGTTCATTAGGTAATCATGATGAAAACAAAGGAATAGTCCCCAGGCATGGATGTTAACCCATAGACATCCAAAAACGAATTCCTTCTCTCCTCTCCAAGATGGAGATTCTCCAGTCTGGTGGGGTACCTTTAACCAATCAGGGAACGGAGAAAACTTTCTCATAACATAAGATTGTTGACACGCGTGTACCGTCAGTGCTATAACATGTAGTCACAACATCTGGGAACTCAGCAAGCTACAGATAAGGAATAGGAACACTGAATTGAAAACAAACTGTCTCGTGACACTTAGTCTTGTGAGACAGAGAGGAAAGGATTTTTAGCCCTAGTCAAACTACAACCTCAAGCTTTGAGAACGTTAGAAAATATGTTGTTTCATGACAGAGAGTATGCTCCCATATGAACACATAGTAAATTCAGTTACTCAGTTCATTACTACATATAGCCTGGTATTTTGTTTAGAACACATTATTTTCCTTTATTAACAAATTTATATCTCCTACCTGCCTCAGGAGAGGGGCAGGTGACTACTGTTCCTGGAACAGGTTATTTCATAGGCTAGGTGAGGCCCCTGAGAATCCCTTCCTTCTCATTACATCCAAATGTGTTTCTACATGGAAGAAAGAGAAAGCCCATATTGTTAACTGCTAAAGTAGAACATGTACTGCATCAGGCAGGATAAAAATGTTAATAATAAATAAAGCCCTTCTCTTGTGTGAGAGGGGCGGGGGTGTCAGGGAGTATAGTTTGATATGGAATAATCAAAGTTCGCCTCCAGCACCATTTCCAAAACAAATAATTTTTTTCTTGTCAGCTTTCTTTACTGTCCAGCTTTCACACTTGTACATAGTGTTTGGACTATCTTGGTCTTGATCACCAAAGACAATTCAATACACTTGATCATCTTTTTCAATTCCTTTATTGCAGTCCTTTCAAGTCTCAGTCTTCTTCTGATTTCTTGGCTGCAGTCTCCATGTGGATTGATATTTGAATCAAGCTATCCAAAATCTTTCACTATTATAATTTTTTCATTGTCAATGTTAAAGTTGAGAGTTTCTTCTGTAGTCATGGTTTTGGTCTTCCTGATGTTCGAAACAGAATTTGGTTGTACTATTACTTCCCTTGATCTGAACACTATACAGTAAAGCCTCGCATAAAGAGTGCCTTGCTTAGAGAGTAACTCACTTAAAGAGCAGAATTTTCTCTGAATGGTTGCCTCACTTAACAACTAAAACTAACCAAAAACTTGTTTAACAACTAAAACCAACCAAAAACTTGCTTAACAACTAAATTGGGGTTTGCAATTCCCCCTGCCAGAAGTCACAATTGGTCACTTAGTGTTTTGCTTAAAGAGCAAAGTCGGTTAAAGAGCAATCCTGTGGAACGCATTATGCTCTTTAAGTGAGGTACCACTGTATTTTTGTTGCTGTGCCCTAGTATTGCATTAATTTAGTTCCAAGTTAACTGAACATATGAACTCAACACCAGGTTAACTGGATCCATCAATAACTACAATCCATTTTTTGAGTTTGTCAAGGGCAGTTAAGTCCTTTGTTGGTTGTAAATTAGACCCATCCCTCCTCATGCCTCCATATAGCACTGTGGTGGCTTAGTGGTTGAGATGCTGAGCTTGAAGAGTGGAAAGTCGGGATTTGATACCTGAGTGCTGCATGATGGATCTTGGGGACATGATGGGTCCTGAGGATGCCTCATCCAGGGGTCCCCTGAGTGAAGTTTCTCCAGCAAAAATCCTTTCAATCCAGAATAATTTCTGACACAAAATTTATTTTATTTATGCCTCCATAAGGCTACAATGCACTGACTTGAGCACTGTGCAAGCCTGAACCATATTTCCCCCTACAGATTTATTTGTTTCTGAGATTGTATTGATCAAATGGCATTCATTAGTTTCTCAAGTGCTTTTTCTTCTTTTGTCTCCTGATCAAACCCTGGACTGTCAAAATGAAGCCGCTTGGCTTTGTCGTTGACCAAACTTAAGTCCTCCTTAGTGCATGTTTCTGGCAGTAATCGGCAGACCAGTAAATGAGCCGGATTCTGTATCTCTCCGCATTCACAATGTGTGTTGTTGTCTGTAAGTGCTATCTTGCACACACATACTAAGGAATGACTTTGTTTGTATTTTCCAGTGTTAGCAATTTCAAGCCTAGCTAATTCTGGAACAAAAGTAACAAAGAATCAAAGTTCAGAGCCAGCTGTTGTGCCTGGAACAGAAGTTGCACAATAACAATTGTGCAGCCAGGGCAATTTGTGAAAATGCAATGCTGTATGTTTAAAAACACCTACGTCATGACACCGTCACTCACAAGTATTCCTATCACGCACACAAACATATCAGAAAACAGAACAAAATAAACAAAATAAAATAAAAAACACTGTAGCACTTTAAAGACCAACATCAGCCCTGCGGGACGGGAGGAGAGCTTTGGCCGGGAGCGCAAGAGCTGCTTCCACCTGCTGGTGCTGCCGGGCCCCACCTCCATGTCGGGCTCAAAAGCCGCTGGCCGCACCCGTTACCGCCGCCTTGGACATCAGCCCTGTGGGACGGGAGGAGAGCTTTGGCTGGGAGCGCAAGAACTGCTTCCACCTGCTGGTGCTGCCGGGCCCCGCCTCCACGCCGGGCTCAAAAGCCGCCAGCCGCACCCGTTACTGCCACCTCGGACTAGACAGGAGGAGATTTGGACAGTAGCAGGGAATGGACTTAGTGGACTTAGTGAGTGGGATAGAGTTCGGGATTTTTGTGAATTGTTCAAAGTGTTTTTGATGTTTTTTTTTGAAATGTTTATGGTTTTGTGATTGGGATGGGATATTTCTTGTAATATTCTTGATGTTTGATGCTTTGATGTGCTTTTGATATGTGCTTTTTGTGATGTAATATTTGTACTTAATGAAACATTGTTTTGCTGTAAGCCGCCCAGAGTCGCTATAGGCGAGTGGGGTGGCATAATAATAATAATAATAATAATAATAATAATAATAATAATAATAATAATAATAATAATAATAATAATAATAATAATAATAATAATAATAATAAAATTTTATTGTTAGCTTTCATGGATCAAGTCCACTTCATCAGACAAAGAGTGAAACTTACAGGCATGTTCTGATATGCCTGAACCACAGACTAACATGGCTACTATTCCATACACAAACATGACTCTGATTGCCAACATCATTTCCTACACAGTTAAGAACAACTACTGCATATAAGAGGGTCTGAATGGAGTTATATACTAGTGGTTAAGAGGCTGAACCTAATGACTGGAAGGTTTAAAGGTGAGCAGTTTGAGACCTGAGTGTTGCGTAATGGAGTGAAGACCCGTTTTTGGTCCCAGTTCCTGCCAACCTAGCAGTTTGAAAGCAAGAAATTGCAAGTAGATAAATAGGTCCTACTTCAACGAGAAAAGTAACAGTGTTCCATGTGCTTCAGCGTCTAGTCATGTCTGCTACGTGACCATAGATATGTCTGCAGATGCAGTCAGCACTGGCTGTAAATAGAAATGAGTATGGGCCCCTAGGGTCGGATACGACTAGCTTTTGAGCAAAGAAGACCTTTACCTAGGTCTCATCAGTTTATAAAGTGTATCTAGTTTTGCCATCGCTCTCTGCAGACAAAAATAGTTTTGCTTTCTCTATTGCCTCTGGACTGTCTTGCAGGAATTTTGCGTTATTACCCTTCCATATATCTGCAGATGGCAAAAGGTCATTAGAGGTATCCTGAGTACTGCATCTATGTTAGTTATGTGCCACAGCAAAAAAAAAAACCTAGTTCATAAAGTTATTCAGCAGGGGTCCACCTGACCTACAAAACAGGTATGTGAAACATTTTTAAAAGCCTTAAATATGTGTGCAAGGAAAGTTGTTGACTGAATACACTGCACAGCTGGCTGTTGTCAAAGTCTGGAGATCATCACCCCAGTCCATTGTTAGTCCATGTAGAAGTCTATTGCATCTCCATCTGGCTATATGACCAGAGGTAAATCACAAGGGGGGGGGGATTTCAAACACCTTTCTATTGATGGTTTGAGAGAATGCAAGCTACATCATGCTGACCACATATTACATCTTCATTAAGTCTCTTGGCCCATAAATAAGCTACCAATTACAGTAAATTAAAAGCACTTGTATCTTGGCAACTCACTTCATCATTCATCTTTTCTGTTCCTATAATGATTCCACTGAATGAGTCTGATAGCAAAAGAATTTTCACTCCCCCCACATCAACGTTTGTGAAAAAGACAGACGAAAATCACCATAAAGCAATCTCTGCTGCTCTGTTTTTCTTTTTAGCAGAGCAATTCCTAAAAGTCAGCAAAAAATAATGTTCAACCATGTTAAATAATGAGTAATGACAATGATCTCTGTCACATGGAAACATGACCAAGTGAAGGACAAAACAATGGTCCCAGTATTTTGTGGTTGCCATTAAAAACCATATAATGCTGTTGTTGACTGCAACTCGTATCCAAGAATGCATTTTTTCCTGAAGCAAGAAAAATACTATGATCACGGAGCCATCTCCTGCGGCACACACGAAATGAGACATGCAAGATTTAACACCAGGACTGCAATGGACCGCCACAGCTTTGAGGATATGGACAAGGTGCACCTTCACAGCCAGTCCATCTGGCATGGCCTCTTCCACCTCCATGACCGTTGAGAATCAGAGTTCCTCCTCTGCTCATTTTACCATTGGGCCCAATGTGATGGTTTCCAATGGCATTTCCTCCACTCAGAGAGACCATCACCCCACCTAAAGGCATTCATCCCCCCATAGCTGTTGGCTCCTTTAGGGAGTCAGGTTAGTTAACGGCCGCCTGACACTTGCCATTGAGTCACTGGCTGTACAGTCTACTCCATTACTGTAGCAGGATGTCTGGCCAGATATATACTGCACATAGGTTGCAATCTGCAAGACCATCATCAACAGGGAAAAATCTCCTTCCCTTATCTAATGGGGATTATGGAGGAAAGGCCAAGTTTATTCCCAGTACCAGTGATGTTCCTACATAAAAGTATATACAACCTGCAGCACAAAAGGTTTCATGTTGATTTGAGCATGAGGGCATCCATGCATACATCCCTTCAGTTATGCAGGGCTCGTCCGGTGAGTTGAACTGTAAGGCAAAGGCTGTGTTGATGGAGAAGCTCTGCACATTGATGGTACTTCATGTGCAAAAACTCATCAGGCTGACACTTTCATTTTTTGTAAGATGTAACAGATTTCTACTATCATGAAATGACTTAATAAATGAATGAGAGGAGGAGAAGGGAAAGACCTTTTTCTTCAGGCAGACTTTTTCTCAGTGACAGCCTATCTAAGAGGGGTAATCTTAAAATGGGATTGCTTACACCTTATTGCTTTTAAATGTTTTTAGCATTGTTTATATGAATTATTTTTAATATGATATTTGCTTAATTCTCTTTTAACATTTTAGCTATTATATTGTCTTTTGTTAATCATGTAACCCAGCTTGGGGTCTCTGTAGGAAACAAGTGGGGTAAAAATATTTTAAGTAAATAATTATATTTTATTTTTGCCTGTGCTAGACCATTACTGATGCACTGGATTACTTAGATGAAATTTTAGAAATATTTTTCTTTGCCTTCTGTAGTGCCAATTGCGAAATGGCATGAAGGCACTTCATACAAAGGCAATCTTTTTTTAAAAAAAAATCAATCTAAGCAGTGCATCAGTGATAGTATATATAGTACACTCTCTGGGCTGTATAATTAGCATTTTGCCCCCAACATACGGGCTACTCCTTTTACCGACCTTGGAAGGCTGGAGTTCTGACTCAACCTTGATCCCTGTCAGGACCAAACTCACAATGTTTTGGCTGTAGTACAGCAGTTTAACCACAGTGCCACCAGGGATCTTACCACCATCACTCCTTGAAACTACTGTCGTTAGGAATGGAAGAGCAAGTAATAGCTGCAATCATTGGTGGTGAGCTTAAGTAACTGCCACGTTCATATTTTCATAAATAAGTTATCAAAACAAAGAAGATCTTCAACTTATTCTCAAAAAACACAGTCCCTCGTGTTCTGCGGCAAGGCTCCTTTGTTTCCAACCTCTCTACATGTGGTTCAAATTAGCACCTGCATACCTCAGTTATTAAATAAAATAACAGCTCTTTCTACTTGACCCGTGGAGCGTTTGTATACAAGAACATATCCAGAGGCTTTATGCCATTCCTTATCAGATGTGTGTGGTATGACATAATGAATGCAGCGATGTAGTGCAGTTGGCAGGCATTCAGTTCCCCTGTGTTGGTTCACCTTCACCATCAGGCTTGCTTTTTTGCTTTTGTTTTTGTTTTAACCACAGGGTCCCTATGGAGAGGCTGTCCAGTCGCTTGAACTGCATCCACATCTGATTAGAGGTATTCGTGGAAAACTCGGCAGCGAATCCATCCATGCAGCTGAGTCAACGGATTGAACACACAAGCCTGGTTGGAACACAACAGCCTTTTCTAACCTCACCCCAATTCCCAGAATCCACATCCTAGAGGCTGGTAGGAAGATTGTGGGAACTGTAGTCCAGCACAACTGAAGGGTGCCACAATGATGGTAACATATATAAAAAGTTTAAAGAATGTTCAGAGCCCTTCATATGTGTTATTTTTACTAATTAGAACACCATCAAGTGATTTGGCTCAATTAGCATCATGTTGCATGGGAGTCTGCAGCTGAAAAAGACTGAAAAGTTCACCTAAGGTTAAGTAGAAAGTTCATAACAGACGGACTTTCTATGAAACTTAGGGTGTATCTTGACTGTCCAAAAAACTAGGTTTCCAGTTATAAAAAAAGGAGGTTAAGATCAAGCAGTGTTTCATTTAGATTGCCTGTCTTTTGTAAAACCTTGCTAGAACAAATATTTTCTAATCCTGCAGCCACAGTCACCAGGCAGCCTCTCAATTACCCTCTTCCCCTCAGGTACCCTATAGAGTTTTCTTTTCTTTTAAAGACGCTGAGCTTTATGACCACAGTTTTACACCTCAATGCTGCCGGACGGAGTGACCTCCCATCTCTTTCCCAGCTCCTGCCAACCTAGCAGTTCAAAAGCAAGAAACTGCAAGTAGATAAATAGGCACCACTTTGGCAGGAAAGGTAACAGCATTCCATGAGCTCCAGCATCTAGTCATATCTGGCACTAGACAGCGCTGGCTCTTTAGCTGTAAATGGAGATTAGCACTGCTGCCTAGAGTTGAATACGACTGGCTTTTGAGCAAGGGGGATGTTTACCTTTTCTTTTCGTACTCGTTGCTGCCACTATTCGGTGTCTGGCAACCACTCTAAATGGGGGAGGCAGGGAGAAATCTGCTGCTGTTGCTGCTGCAGTCGCCCCCTCTGCACAAAGCCATTCATAGATGTACCAACCTGAGCAACAGCCCCCCTTGACAGGATACAAGCTGCTAATTAGGCCTTTTATAAAACAGACTGGGCTGCTCGGTTTTAAAATCTGTGCTTTGACTTTGGGGTTCCTCTCAGGCTTTTTCTTGACACATTTTATATTTCTTTTTAATGTTTACTTCAAGTCTAAATTGTTCGTGTTTGTTTATTGGAAGTCACACAGAGAACAGTATGTGAAAGGATGAAATGTCGTAAATATATTTTTTTAAAAATGGGGAGAGCCTCAAGTTTACCTAAGGCTGTTTGAAATCTGAATTGCGGTGGAAATTCACTCAGTGCCAAATTAAAGGAAACAAAATGATACCACCACAGCAGTGTCAGTTAAGGTGATGGGGTTGAGGGGAGAGAGAGAGAGAGATCCCTGGCACCTGAAACTGACTCATAAGAAAAGCATGCTCCTTTAAACAGCTCTCTCTCTTTGATGTACTCAGCTGTTCTCCTCAGGGGTGGCAGAGACAGCAGAGACCAAAGACATTTTAAGGGTGGAAAAAAACTGCTTCTTGAATGGAGCAGAACTCTGGCGAAAGAAGTGGAAAGGGAGAGAGAATCACACTGTCCAGGTGAGCGCCTGGAAGCACTACAGATGAGATGCAGAATCTTCCTCTTGAAGGAGGCTGGGATGGTGGCATCTCTAAAAATGTGAAAATTGTTTCAGCCCCACTCCTCCTTCCATGTCTAGATCAGACATGTACCTGCCAAAATGAAGGCACCTTTTGGTGAGTTCATTCTGCAGTCACCTGACCTAGTATGAGAAAGATTAGCCAGCAACACAAGGTTGCCGTTACCAGGGTACATCCGATTGTGGTTCAGAAATACCACAATCTTCAAGGAGGCTCCTTCCAGAATGCAGGTGTGTTTTTAAGACCTGTGTACTTCCGCAGGGTGGAAGCACCATTAAGTTTCATTAGCTTAGCATGGGAGGTTCTAAGTCTACCATGTTTCCCCAAATATAAGACACTGTCTTATATTTTTAAAAACTCCAAAATATGCACAAGGTCTTATTTTCAGGGGATGTCTTATTTTTCCATGATGAAGAATACAGTACACATTTATTGCTGATACAGTGGATCGCCAGGGCAAGATTTAGGTGAGTGCCTTATTTTCGGGGAGGCCCTTATATTTCCGAAGTGGGGAAAAATAGGGGGGTGCCTTACTATACGAGGAGGTCCTATATTCGGGGAAACAGGGTAAGCTTTTAGTTTTTTCCAAGAATCAGAAGATTCTGCCCCAATATTAGGGTATGCAGTTTGGTGGTGGCAGGGGTCGCTGTTAGGCATCCACTATTGAGTATGAAAGGAGGAAAAGTAGACATACAGTTGTATATCATCAGTATATTGCTGATACTGCACTCCAAATCACCTCACCTAGTGGCTTCATCGTCTCATAAACTCTTCACATGAAACTCAAAATACTTGCTAAGGGAGAAGAGGTTTTATCACTATGGCTTAAATTTTAGAGAAAATAGTGGGGCATCTTCAAAGGAGCCTCAAAGTATTCTGCTGTTTTCAAAGCAAATGGGGATTGAGTCAGATTGAGGAAGTAATACAAGAGGGGAAATGTTGCCTAATTTTCTCCTCTTAATGTTAGGTATTTGTATTTCCCTCAGAAAGTAACTGGAAGTCACCAAACATTATTCGTACAGAAACTTGGAAAGGAGGATTTGGCTCCTACTTTGGCTACCATTGGTTATTTCCTAGGCAACATGAGCAATAAGCAATGGAGGACTGAGTTGTATAGCTTTTCCTGATGTTAAAAGCCAGCAGTCTTGCACAGCCCCTGTGCTGACAGAGCATTGAGACCCAGCTGTCTTAGGCCCTCACTCTGCTGATGAGAATTGATGTCCCAGTTTATTTTCCTACATTGTGGATTCCTACATGACTACAGCTGTGATGGTGAACCTTGGCACTCCAGATGTTCTTGGACTTCAATTCCCAGAAGCCAAAGCACCCCGTGAATCTACATGAATGGGTTTACTGTGATTCATCTGGCCCACGCTGCCCTTGTCACTTCTGTACGGGCGCATTTTACTTCCCCTTCTGAGAGCAACGAGGGCAGCGTGGTCCAGATGAATCACAGTAAACCCATTCGTGTGGATTCACAGGGGGCTTGGGCTTCTGGGAATTGAAGTTCAAGAACATCTGGAGTGGCAAGGTTTACCATCACGGGACTAGAGTGACTATTAGGTAAAGGTAAAGGTCACCCTTGCTCGAAAGTTAGTCGTATCCGACTCTAGGGTTCAGTGCTTATCTCTGTTTCATAGCCAAAGAGCCAGTGCTGTCTGCATTTGCAGACGTTTCCATGGTCATATGGCAGGCATGACTAGACATGGAACGCTGTTTACCTTCCCACCGAAGTGATCCCTATTTATCTACTTGCAATTTCTTGCTTTCACACTGCTAGGTTGGCAGGAGACAGTAACTATTAAGAGTTTTTCAAGAATGGAGTTTTCTAAATATACTTTGCCAGAACGTAACTCAACAAGTCCATTAAATGTTACAAGTTTTAAGTCATGGGGTCAAAATGAAGTTCCTGTTTCTCCAATTCAAGAAGACTTTTCCCTGGAAGTTAGAGAGCTGAGGGAGATATTGCTTCAACACCGACACCAGGAACTAAAGAATTATGTGGAAGCTCTACTTCTTGCGATCAGCCAGACCTCATCTAGGGAGTTGCTTTGTGATCGCTGCCACCTCAGCCCATAAATCGCCTAACCAGGCAGGTAAGCAGATGTATCTCCTTGTTGGTATCTTGGAGGTCCTGCTTGGCAATGCTCTCTATTCTGCCATGCTGAAGGTGGCATGATGTAGATTCAAGAACTAAGTAGAAAGTCAGGCAAGCATTTTCATTTATCATGGACCAAATAACAGTTTCATGGAATGGGAAGACCAAGATCATTTTGTTGCCTATAATGGCATACAAGAAATGGCATTTCTCATAGTCAAGATGCCTATTGTTGCTCAGTTATTTTAGTACCAGTTATGTTAAATCAGATGGATAGGAGTACATCCCCAAATTGTTGGAGATGTACTGGTAATCAAAATTTAGGAACATACGAACATATGCGATGGAGTTGTAAAATAAAAAGGGATTTTGGGGTTAAAATTCGAAATGAAATCAGAGATATAATGGGCATTAAAATTAAATTAAATGTGAATATAGCTCTGTTAACAGATTTAGAGGAGAAGAATTTAGTCATTAATAAAAACGATTTAATTTCATTTTTTTAAAAACAATTGCAAGACAAGAGATAGCAAAAGATTGGAAGAATATTTTTTTATTTATTTATTTGCATTTATCCACTGCCCTTCTCACCGATGTGACTCAGGGCAGTTTACACATCATAGAAAACAACAACAAAGACATAAAATATTCCCTTAAAACCTCAAATTTAAAACTATAAAAGGTTAAAAATTAAAATCTTAAAAATTTAAAAGTTTCTATTTAAAATTAGAAGTCAATAATTGGTATAAGGAGATTTGGGAAATTGCCCTGAATGAAAAATTTACATGCGAATTAAATTTTAAAAATGGAATAACTAAAGAAAATAGATTTTGGGACATTTGGTAACCTTTTTTGGTGCATACATTGAAAAGTAACAGAGGGAACAAGACAGGACATGATACATTGAGTTTTTGGGGAGAATAAGATGGTTAGAAAAATAAGTGGTGAATTTGGGACAATGTATATAGCACATGGGTGACATTATTTCCTTAGATTTGTCTTATATTAGTAATAATTTAGATTAAGAAAAATTGATAATCAGATATTAAATAAGTTAGTACATAAGATAACTGCATTTAAGATTAATTATTATTAAGATTAATAATTGGAGGATAAATAAAAGTATATGAAGAATGATACAAATGTATAAAAGAATTGAAATTAATGAGGAAAATGAAAAAATGAAAATATATGTGTGATGATAAGTGTAGTTTGTTACGTTATTATTATTTTTCGTATGCTTTATGTATTGCAGTTTGCTTATTTTCTTTGTTATTGTTGGTATTTTTGTTATCTTATAATTCTTTAAAATCTCAATAAAAATGTTTTTTTAAAAAAAGAAAGAAATGAGATTATAAGTGGAAGAGTGGGAATATAACCAATCTTAAACTTCATACAGAGAATAAAGTGGTTTGCCCACTTGGAAATAATGTCTTGGAATTCCATGCTATACAAGGCATATGTGGAAATAAGAGAAGGACAAAGAGAATGAGGCAGACCCAGAGGAAGGTGGAGAAATAACATCAAAGGCATAAGAACACCAAATAATGCCAGTGGAAGCCTTTAGACGTGCAGAGCAATAACCTAGTTTCCCACCCAAAATCTGAAGAAAAGGAAAAAGGAGGAGGAGGAGATGGAGACAGGAAAATGGTACACAAGAAACTGCACCTCTCATTTATTTATTTATTTTATTTTATTTATTATGACTTATATGCTGCCCTCATCAAAGAGACCCAGGGCGGCTAACAAAGGTTTAAAAAGACATAAAATACATGGTCAATGTGCCTAAAGTGACTCTGTTATTTCAGTATGTGAAGGCACGAAATCCTGTAAGCACCTGTTCCTTTGCTTGATTATAAAAATGCAAAGCCAAAAAAGTTCAATTATTGTTAATTTGATGCCCTTTCATTGCATGCTAAGGCAATTATCTGGGTTTCATTCTGGGTCTTCAAGTTAATTTAAGTAGGTTTAATACATCCTAGCTCTTATGTAGTGTGCTGCTCGCTCATCCATTTTAATGCCGAAACAAAATGCCAGCTTATCTCCTGTCCACTCAAAATGACTTAAAATTCCAAAGCTCTTTCATAAAAACAGTTTGCAATGCAGCACAGATGGTGTAAAAACTTTAAACTGTCATTTATTTTCTCTTCATTCAGGCACGCCAATTTTTAACTCTTTTAATTTTTTTTCTTTTCATCTCAGCTGAATGTAGGCCAGGTCATAGTGAAAGCGGTGTTGTAGAAGTCCATACAGCTGTTCACATGGAATGGATAAGAGGAATGATTTTTTCAAGAAAGCACATGTACTTCCACAGTGAAGGAGAAGAAATGAAAGGCCAAGAAATTGAGAGACCAACTGCTTGCTAGTGAAGAATTTGCCAAAAAATGAAGCATTCTCCTAAGATGCAGCTGACGGCTTTCTCCTGGGTCTCCATGTTTACAATTCCAGTAGCTTGGATTTACATAATTGCAATTTCACTTCTCACAAATATTTTGGGAGTTTTGTTACGCCTGATTCCCCCCCCCCCCCAGCAGCTGCTGTATGGTGCTGAAATTGCTGCTAATTATTTCAAACATTTAATGGGGAAAAACGGAAAGCCTATTTGATACAATTTTTACATGAAAAGAATCTTCATGGTCTTGAAAGACAATGGAATTTGGGAGGGAGGGAGGGAGGGAGAGGGCTGTTCTTGCTTATTTGCTCTTTGCACATGCAAAAAGTTTGTGAAGCCAACACAGCTGCAGGGGCTACTCACCCGGCCAGTGCTGTCTGCTCAGTATCCTTTCTAGCCTTTTTATAGATACAAGTTAGAAATGCCGTCAAATTTATTTCCTGTAATGATCCCAAAATATTTACTTTAGAGAGTCAATTTTTCAGCAAAAATTGCCCAAGAATGCATGGCGATGCCATTCCATTGTGTCAATTTAGCACTCTCCACCCTCCTACCTCAGCCCACTTCAAAATCTTTTCCAATTCTTTGTGTTGCTTCTGGGAGACCTTCAGCAACCTTTCATGGTAATGAATGCGTGGAAAGACAATTGGAAAAGAACAATTCAATCCAGACTTCAGTACCTTGGCTTCTCCCAACCTCTCATACAGGCCATGAGTCACGACCAGGCAAAACAGGCCATTAAAAAGAGAACACTAGACATGGAAAGGCAAGAAGACCTAGCCAGGCTCCAGAGTCTTGGAGACACATTGTTGCCCCAGCCTGGTACCTGCTCCAACTTGAAACACCTAGTCATCAGAGAGCATTTATGCTAGCCCACTGTCAGGCTCTTCCTTCTACAGTTCCCGAGGGGAAGTTTCAAAGGAGAGGCCACTGCAGTAGGGTTGTATATCATTATTATTGTTTATGCGCCATTTTTGTAAGATGTGTATTTTATAATTTTTATGTATACTGTATTATTATATATTGCATATTGTATCATTATTATTGTAATGTGCTGTTTTTTGTTGGATGTGTATTGTATAATTCTTGTGCATATTGTACTACTGTATATTCTGTAAGCTGCCCAGAGTCGCTTGTACAAGTGGGGCGGCATAAAAATCTCAAAATTAAATTACATTAAATGAAGAAAAGGTGAAAATCTAGAAGGTACAGTATGATTTCAAAGCTCAACATTGGCAACTGCTATACTCAGTTTGAAAGCAAGAAATAGCAAGCAGATAAATAGGGACCACTTTGGTGGGAAGGTAAACAGTGCTCTATGTGTTCCAGTGTCTAGTCATGCCTGCCACATGACCACAGAAACATCTGCAGAAGCAGATACCACTGGCTCTTCGGCTTTGAAAGATAGATGAGCCCTGAACCCTAAAGTCTGATACGACTGGCTTTCAGGCAAGGGAAACCTTTACCTTTATACTCAGGGAACTGCTGTCACCATGCTAACTTGGAGATGTCCCAAGATAGTCACATGAACCTAAATACTGCCTGTTTGTAGAATTAAGCTGTGTAAACACATTCAACAAGTAGGTTTTTTAAGAACTCTAATTCAAAACCAGTCTTTCTCCATAAGAAGCACATTGCAACACTCACAGACACAAAACTAGACAAGTCATTTTGGGGAAGAGATACCAATCAAAAATTGAAATGGACACCCTTGAAGGAGGCAAACTCTTTTTTGCGGGAGGAGTTTGAATAGAGGATAGTTAGCCACCTGCCATGGATGCTTTAGCTGCAGGCCTCCTAATTGTAAGTGATGACCTTTGGGACCTTTCCAGCTCTTCAATGCTATGATTCTATTCCCACAGTTCTGCTTCAATTTTAAAAACTGTTTTGAACAGTCTTTTCCCGCATGTAGAACAGAACTAATTAAGAAGCTTTTCACAGATTTTTTTCCGATGATATTTTCCCAAGTTCTTGGTACCATTAATATTTAATTATGTACCCACATTCATTTTTTTTCCACACTGTACTTTTATCCTCTGAGCTGACCATTAATCAGTGTTGGACAGATAGTTAGCAAGGGAGGGAAAAGAATGAAATTCCCTTCAGGAGCATATCAGAAATGTAAAGACATGTTGAGAAAGAGAAGAAAAGGAAATTGGGGAGGTTGAAGAGCTTTGGAGAGTCGAGATAATGAGATCACAAAACTAGCAAAAAACAATTGACCGAGAAAACGTAAATGTAACATAAATCATCTGTACTTTTTTCTATAAGTAAACTGTGTGTATGGCCATAAACGGCTGTTAACAGCCCAGAATATCCACTGTCCACAATGCAGTAAAACTCCTAAAATATGAGGAACTCAAAACTAGGAATGAAGGTAAAGGTAAAGGTTGCCCTTGCTCGAAAGCCAGTCATAGCTGACTCTAGGGTTTAATGCTCATCTCTGTTTATAGCCAAAGATCCAGCACTGTCTGCATTTGCAGATGTCTTCATGGACATGTGGCAGGCATGACTAGACACCAGAGTGCAGGGAACACTGCTTACCCTTGCACTGAAGTGGTCCCTATTTATCTACTTGCAATTTCTTGCTTTCAAACTGCTAAGTTGGCAGGAGCTGGGACAGAGACAGGAGCTCACTCCATCATGCAGCACTTGGGTCTTGAACTGCTGACCTTCCTGTTGTCAAGTTCAGCATCTTAACCACTTACTAGTCTTTAATTCTAGGTCAGTCCTACGGAATAACTCTTTAAAATTCAGTGTTAACATATGTATCTAAAATGCTCAGGGCGTACAGCCATTCCAATTTAGACCTACAACAGCACTGCTACTAATAGCAACTTGTCCTAAACCTACCCATACTTTTTATGGCAAATGAAGACAAGGCCTCTCAGGTCTCCATCCCTTGACCTGCTGCTTTTCTACCTCTATCCAAATCCCAGCACTGGAAAGTGGGAGTGGAGAAAATTCTAAGGTGGAACATAGTGCAACTCCTCTAGTGAACAACTCCTGTCTCTAGAATTGTTAGATCAGATTCAGAAATACATTATTTACTGCTACATCTATGCAGGTCACTCTGGTTTTATAAAATTCACCAGTTTGAAGGCTAGGTTGTTTGATGGCTTGCTTCTTACTCACTCCCCTTCTTCTTAACCACAGCATAGCATAGATGCAAGGAAAAGGAGACACTCAGCTTTATGCTGTCTTTCAGTTTCTAAATGTTTTCCATGTGGACTTCAGAACAGTTTGTTAAGGTTTTGTTTCTTTCACGTGGCTTAGCTGCAAAGCTGAACTCAAAGTCTTGATATTGATTTTTAAAATATTAAATGATTTGGTTTACCTGGAAGATCAACTTTTCCTATACCTAGTCTGTCTGGAACTAATGATTATCTTCCAGAGACCTTCTGAGAGTATCACCACCAAAAAAGAGATGGTTGGGGTCTACTAATGTTGGTATCCACATACAGGATGCATATCAAGAGAAGCTTGTTTGGTGCCTACATTATGACAGGATTTTTTTTTCTGCGATTGCTGAAGACCTTTTGTCTTCTCATATCATTTAAACCAGGGGTTTTGGCAACCTATGGCCCACGGATCAAATCCAGCCCCCTGCACCAAATAATTAGGCCCCCATTTGTGGATTGCTGCTGCCACCACAAATGTGAAACAAATGTTTTCTTCATACATTAGTTACCACTCAGAATTCTGTATGCAGGAAATGAATGCTGTTAACATTGTACAGACAAAGTAATAGCCTTTGGAGTAATGGCAAAAATCATATTTGGGCCTTCTATAATCACTAGAGAGCAGTGCTCAATTTATTTTTGTTGTTCAGTTGCACAGTTGATTCCGACCCTTTGCGACCCTATGGACCATTGCCAGCCAGGCACCTCTGTCCACCACCATCTTCCTCAGCTGGTTTTGCAATCATCTCTCAAACTAAGGGAAAACCATCTGAAATGACAGAGCCATGCATGAAAGGGACTAGTGATCATCTTGTCAGTAAATATATAGGTATTAATAGTTGCCCTAGACCAGGGGTGCCCAAACTACAGCCCATGGGCTGGATCTGGCCCCCAACACCTATTCATCTGGCCTGCGCTGCCTGCACCGCTCCCGTAAGCTGAAGTAAAGTATGGGTGCATTTACGGCTTCATTTTGCACATGCGCAGGTGTGTTTTACTTCTGATTCCGGTGGGAGGAACCACATAACTGGCCCACTGAACCATGTGACCAGCCCGTAGCCCAAAAATTTTGGGCACCCATGCCCTAGACATTTTTATCTCCACAGCAAAACATGAAACTACTTGCTATCATCACTAAAACCTAGCAACCTCAATTAGTGATTTGTCTGTTGAGAAATCATCCATCAAATATAGAAAGGTTTATATTGTTTTGATAAATAGCCAATAACCAGATTAAGAAATCTAAAGAACAGCAGCATATAAAAATTGCCTTGAGAAAAGCTTAGATATCTTCAAAATGTGCTTTTGTGGGGAAAATGAATGTCATACCCATTCTACACTCTCTGCCCAATTATTTCATGTGTTACATTAGTTGTAAACCTTTGGGTTTTTTCTTTTCCTAGTCTGTTCTTTCCAGGTAAACTAAGCTCTAAAAGCCCATGACAAGGGAATACAGTTGGGTAAAGGAGACTTAACCAGTTCTCCAGAGCTGAAACAGAATAATTCTGGGAATTTATCTTTAACTTCAACTTTAAATCTGATCTTTTGACTGCATGACTGACCCTCTTATTATTCCTTTTGCAGAAAAAAAGTTCCATCGACACTAGAGCCCCAGGTCCAGAAACCAAAAACAAGCACAAGCATTGTACAGCAGAATGTCTCCTGTCACGAAAATGCACAGGCCTTGACGATTATTGCTTTCCAAAGCCAAAGAGTTTTGCTGGAGAGAACATGCTTGTCCATCAATTCCACATTTTAGTGTACAGTATTATTGGACTGCTGACAGTTTTTTTTTTAAAAGTACTTTATTACATAGTAATATTGTACGCAGATTTATGTGCCACGAAGCCTAACATAACTAGATGGGACTTGGCAAAACATGCATAGGGCCAAACTATAGGTTAGAACTTTTCATATATCACCGGTGTTGGTAAATAACCTGACTCCCCAAAGGGGCCAATGGCTACGGCCGGATGAGCTCCTTTAGGTGGGATGATGGCCCCCTCGGTGGAGGAAATGCCACTAGATTGAGCCCAGTAGCAAAATGAGCTGGGGAGGATCCACTTTGCTATTCTGATTTCCTACAGTCATGGAGGTAGAAGAAACTGTGAATGTGCACCTTGTTAATACCCTTCAAGCTGCGGCAGTCCACTGCAGTCCCAGTGTTAAATCCTGCATGTCTCATTTCATACATGCCACAGGAGATGGCTCCATGATCACAGTGTGTGAGTCACTTCATAGCAAGCTGGGGTCCACCTTAAGCAAATTCACGCCAATGGCATTTTCCTGTATCCAGGAAAAAATGTATAATCAGATACAAGTAGCAGCTGCAGCCGCCAATACACCATAAATATGCATGGCCCTTTACTAAGTACAAGATAACTGCCCCCCCCCCCCCGCGGAGCATAAAATCTAAATTTCAGAAACATAAGGGAAAGGATGAGAAGTGGAAGGAGGCATACCTAAGGAGAATGTGTTATTATACATGTATACATTTGCTGCAATTGTTTCTGACACCAAAGGGAATAAAACCTTTTTTAGATGCCACTATTGCTTGCTCCTTCAACAGTGGGGATTTCTGCACTGAAACCAAGAAGCAAAACTATACCTCTTTGTGTAATTCTCTCCCACATATGTATATCCCTTTTAGATTGCTGGCACGGGTATAAAGAAAATATTATCCAGCTGGTAAAAACACCTGGGCCCAGCCTGTAGGCAAATCTGCTGGGTGGATTCGTGACATCTGTACCAGTCGCAGAGTACAGCAATGCCAGGGCCCCCATTTCTATTAATCTGTAACTGGGTTGAGCCATAAAAGTTCCCTTTATATTCCTACAGTTCAAGTTCCAGTGACACTTTCAGAGTTTACAGGTGTTATTGTTATCTAAAGGAAAATATTAGATCTCTGTTGATGCTGAGCACTACTTCATCCAACACCTTCTGTTGGGAACGACCTGTTTTGTAAATGCCATTTCACACAAGCACAAAGCATCCATAATTATAGAATAGGAAGGAAAGAACAAGATTCCTGATTACTTCTCTCTTCTGTTATTAAACTCAAGAGGCTGGGACTTTGACACCTGTTCCTTCCAGGGTATTTGTTCTCAATATTGGAAAATTAGCAAACAGGAGAAAAGAAAACTTGGAAATAATTGCACTCTTATGAAAAGTAAAGTTCAAAGAAAGGCAAGAATAGGATGCTACAAGTAAAAAATGCTTTGTTTTATAGAGAATGTAAAATTTATATGTAAATGGGACTGCCGTGACCTAGTGGTTAAGACGCTGAACTTGATGACTGGAAGGTTTACAGTTCGAGAACCAACTGCTGCATGACAGAGTGAGTTCCTGTCTCTGTCCCAGCTCCTGCCAACCAAACAGTTTGAGAGCAAGAAATTGCAAGTAGATAAATAGGGAACACATTGGTGGGAAGGTAAACAGCATTCCATGCACTCTGGTGTCTAGTCATGCCTGCCACATGTCTATGGAAATGTCTGCAGATGCTACAAACAGAGATGAGCACTGAACCCTAGAGTCAGATATGACTGGCTTTTCAAACAAGGGTGACTTTTGCCTTTACCTATAAGTCCCTGGCTGACACTGTTTTCTCCCAGCACTCAATCCACCTTGGACGTGGCAATGCTCAGAGCGTTCAAAATTGAATCAGAAGACTAGGCACTGGGAAACCAGGTGTCACCTTGCAAGTGTAATGAAAGATGTTTAAGAATGCAAAATGCTCAGATCAAAGAAGAGACTTATGGCAAGAACAAACATTCTTGAAAGTACACAAGAGCAAAACATAGGAATAACATTAAAGGAGGATATACCTGAAGATCTCAATCTTCCATATGTCACTTGGAGGACCCTGAATAGGCTGAGGGTTGGAGTCTCTACATGCAAGACCAACATGCTCAAGTGGGGACTGCTGGCAGACAACAAAACACAGTGTGAATGTGGAAAGACACAGTGGCCCCCTCTGGCACACGTGCCATAGGTTTGCTACCACTGCAGGCAAAGGTTAATCATAGAGCTTCTGCTTCAAAACATTATATTCTGCTATAATAGAGTCACCTTACACACACACACACACACACACACACACACACACACAAGAAAGAAAGAAAGAAAGAAAGAAAGAAAGAAAGAAAGAAAGAAAGAAAGAAAGAAAGAAAGAAAGAAAGAAAGAAAGAAAGAAAGAAAGAAAGAAAGAAAGAAAGAAAGAAAGAAAGAAAGAAAGAAAGAAAGAAAGATAGATAGATAGATAGATAGATAGATAGATAGATAGATAGATAGATAGATAGATAGATAGATAGATAGATAGATAGATAGATAGATAGATAGATAGATAGATAGATAGATAGATAGATAGATAGATAGATAGATAGATAGAAAGAAAGAAAGAAAGAAAGAAAGAAAGAAAGAAAGAAAGAAAAGTAATTCAATAAGGCTGCCCCAATTAATTTTCTCTCCAGTGTACCATAGTTCCATTTCAGGGGTGTCCCTGAAGCATTCAAGACCAAAAAAATTATCTATGTCATCTCAGAGATGAACACTGCAGCTGTGGCGGTCACCTTTATTTTTTACGTTAAAAATAACATTTCTTGCTGAGTCTCCATAGAGATGGAGGAGTTGAGTGTCAGATTAAAACTTCATCACTCACCTTGCAACAGGATGAGATAGATTTTAAGCTGCCATTTTCTCTGCTTAAATCAGGAGTGCCCAAACTATGGCCCATGGGCCATATCTGGCCTCCCACTCTAATTCATCCGATCCACACCACCCTTATCACTCCAGGAAGCAGCAAGGGTGGCGCGGGCTAGATGAATTGGCGTCAGAGGCTGGATCTGGCCCACAGCCTGTAGTTTGGTCACCCCTGGATTAAAACCTCATCCCACACCTACTTGCAAGCTTCACTGCCTTGCCAAACAGTCCAGAGCCAAAAATGTTTTTATTAATTCACTGACGTCAGCACCAAATTTCTAAGATTCTCTCTACATCCTATAGTATCATACCTCTTTGTCCTGAGTTCACATTTAATAATGCTAAGATGAAAGATTGATACCTAGGGTAAAACAGGAGTGAGTGAGGGAAAACAAAAGATTTACCTCACTCAGAGTTAGACCAGGTAAAGAGGACATTCTTTTTTTTTGTTTAGTCGCACAGTCGATTCCGACCCTTTGCGACCCCATTTTTGAATAAAGGTAAAGGTTTCCATTGGTCAAAAACCAGTGCTCATCTGTTTCCAAACCTAAGAGCCGAAGAGCCACTTCAGTCCTATATTTTGAATACAGCCAATAATTCTGTGAGAAATGATATTCTCAGAGAAAATACTTCTGCTATTTTACTGCTGCATCAGGTTATCTCTTATAATAATTCTACAGCTTCATTTTTACCTGTTTGCATTTTTAAAGGTATAATTTATTTATTTAAGTAAATTATACCCCCCTTTCCCCTTTAAAAAGGAGTCATTCAAAACATATAAAGGTCTCCCTTGCTTGAAAGCCAGTCAGCTCCGACTCTCGGGGGAGGTGCTCATCTCTGTTTACAACCAAAGAGCCACTGATGTCTGTGTCTGCAGACGTTTCCATGGTCACGTGGCAGGCATGGAACAATGTTATAATTGATATGTTCACCTCTGTTCATGTGATATGATTACACATGTACCCCAGTGATGGGATGACACCGGTTCTGACCGGATCCACAGAACCGTTTTAAGGATTTCCGGAGGGCTCTCCGTGGGGGTAAAACCGTTTTTGAGGCGTCCGGATCGGACGCCTCACCGGGAGGAAAATTAAAAAAAAAAATTGGAGAAAAAATGGCTCCAATTTAGTGCGCATGCGCAGAAACTCAATCTGACACATGTGCACTAAATTGGAGCCATTTTTTCTCCAATATTGGGGTGGAGGGCACCAATTTGTCTGCCTCCCTTCACTCCCACCCTGGCCACATCCTCTCCTTTCCTCTCCTCTCTGCAGGGCTGCCCGGGGGGCTCCCTTCCTTTCCGGAACATCCAGTGCTCTCTCTACGACGGGAAGCCGCTCTCGGGGGTCGAGGGGGGCTTTCGGTGGGTCCCCTTCCACGGAGGTGAGCTCAGCTACCATGCCTGCCTGGGGCATCCCAGCTTTCCAGGGAAATTGTGGCATCGGCCCCGTCACGGCCTTTCCTGCGGTGCTGGTCTTTTTAGGGGGCCTCCCCAGGGGTCGTCTAGCCTGACTCTTGCAGGCTGTCTGGCCAAATCCACCCCTCAAATGGGCCCAAATCACAGGAGTGCAGGAAATATTTGGGGATCTGTGGCACCTGATGCTGATGCCCCCTTTGCAGCTGGGCCAGCCTCCAGGGCCACACCGGGCTCCTCTTCGGGGCGTCTCTTCCGGCCAGCCGCTCGCCCTTGACCCTCCTTTCTCCGGCCTTTCTTGCCCTCTTTCTCTCCCCCCCAATTCCCTCTGCCAGCCCCAAACCTTTGCGACCTGAACTGTCTGGCGGAGGGGCACAATTTCTACTACACCTTCGGGCGAGTCTTGGACGGGACGCCCTGCAGCCCCCAATCCCGGGACCTTTGCATCAGTGGCCACTGCTTGGTGAGTCCAGGAAGATGGGGTGGGGGCGAGGGGTTCTGCCCCCCCTTAAGGGACCCCGAGGGCTTTTGGGGTTGATGCACAGCCTTGGGAAGGAGACAGAGGAGGCTGGGTTGGTCCTTGGAGCATGCGACTCCCCCTCCCTGCCCCGAGCGGCCTCAGACGTCGTTCCTCCTGTGTCGTCCCTGCCAGCGTGCGGGCTGTGATGGGATCCTGGGCTCGGAGGCTCAGGCGGACGCTTGTGGGGTCTGTGGCGGCCGGAACGCTTCCTGCCTCCTGGTGAAGGAGGTCTTCTCCCTCTCTTCCTCCGAGGCGCGCCGCCGAGGCTCGGGGCCAGCCCCAACGGTCCCCATTGTAAGTGGGGTTTGTGTTTGGGGTGGGTGGGTGTTTGGGTGTATTTTTATTTAATTATTATTTTATTTATTTATTTTATTAACGGTTTTGTGTGTGTGGGTTGAGGGGTGTGTGTGTTTTATTTTTATTTAATTTATTTTATTTTGGCTCCGCCTACAACGTCATGACGTCATGACGTTGGCTCCACCCATGACGTCATGACGTTAGCTCCGCCCCCACTGTGATGACGTCAGGGTGGGGTACTAAAATTTTTATCATCCCATCACTGATGTACCCGTATTTTTTGGACCATCAGGCGCACCTGACCATAAGATGTACCCAGTTTTTGCAGCAGGAAAACAAGATAAAAATATTCTGAACCAAATAGTACTGGTATACTAATATAACAGTTTGAAAGCAAGAAATTGCAAGTAGATAAATAGGTACCACTTTGCTGGGAAGGTAAGAGTGTCCCATGCACTCCAGTGTCTAGTCATGCTTGCCACAAGAGCATGGAAACGTCTGCAGAAACAGACAGTGCTGGCTCTTCGGCTTTGAAACAGAGATGAGCACTGAACCCTAGAGTTGGACACGACTGGCTTTCAAGCAAGGGAAACCTTTACCTTTACCTTACTAAAATATTTATTAAAATAAAGCACACTTCTCTGGCACTAGAAGGAGGGCCTTCTCTGTGTCTGCTCCAGCCCTCTGGAACCTCCTTCCAATGGAGTTGTGTATGCAGACAGAGTTGCTGGCCTTTAGGAAGGGAGTAAAAACGTGGCTGGCGGGATGGGTTTGGGGAGGTGGGTGGCATAGCGCCCCCAGCCCGGTGGCTTATCTGAGCCCCCTTGTCCTTAGTTGTAATGTAATATAAATTTTTAAATTTTTAACTGTTAATTTTTTAACTGGTTTTAGGTAGTTTTTTAAAAAATTAAATAGATTTTAGATTTTATAACTGTGTTGTTGTTCTTTATTGTGAATCACCCTGAGTCACTTTGTGAGAAGGGCGATGAATAAATCTGACTAATAAATACATACATACATACATACATACATACATACATACATACATACATACATACATACATACATACATACATACATACATACATAACAGTGATGGGATGTAACAGGTTCTCACCAGTTCTCTAGAACCGGTAGTAACTTTCCCCAGTGTCCCGGAGAACCGGTTGCAGCTTTTGGGGGGAACCACCTTTGGGGCTTACCTTTTCACTGGTGCATGCATGCCTACAGTGCTTGGCGCGTATGCACGGCCTCCTTGCTGTCCTCCCAATTGGGGAGGAGGAAGAGAAGCTGCTAGCCTGAAGCTCCCTATAGCCTGCTCCCCTAGATATCCTAGAGAACTGGTTAGGCAAAGACTTAGTACCTAACTTCTTTAACTGTTGAAAAGTTTAAAAGTGCCGAAATGAAGCCATCTTGTGGTGAGTTCATTCTGTAGTTCCTTCCATCTGACCTAGTATGAGAAAGATTAGCCAGAATAAGCTTTAAACTCTGGTTTAAAAGCTCTGGCTGATTTGTGTTGTGGGTGGGTGGGTGTTTGGGTGTATTTTAATGTATTATTTATTTATTTATTTATTTACGGGTTTGTGTTGTGGGTGGGTGGATTGAGGGGTGTGTGTGGTTATTTTTATTTTATATTATTTTTTAATTTGTTTTCTTTGGCCCTGCCAACAACATCATGATGCCATGACATTGGCTCCGTCCATGAGGCTCTGCCCATGATGTCATGACGTTAGCTCCGCCCACACTGTGATGATGTCATGGTGGGGTAGTAAAATTTTTGACATCCCACCACTGCATACATACATACATACATACATACATACATACATACATACATACATACATACCTAGCCCCCATCTAGGCTCACACACACCCATCTAGGCACTCAAATCCAAAAGGCCCCACCTGGCACTTTTGGACCATAAGGCGCTCCCTCGTTCCCCCCTCCCCCCACACACACACTTTTTTTGGGAAAAAGTGAGTCTTATGGTCCAAAAAATACGGTATTTGATGTTGCGGTTAAGTACAAGAAATAAACCTTTCCCCTTAGTAATAAATGAGTTCTCAGAATTGATCTTTAAATAATATTTGCAACCTAATGAAAATGTTTCAGTTGACTAAATATTGTTGCAGCCATCATAAAAGCAAGACAATAAAGCACAATTATTTTTCTACCATTTATGACATTTTTCATATCTCTTCTTTCATACAAAAACTGAGTGTTATTTTAAAACAGCCACCCTCTAATTTGCTACAATTTAATACACAAGTGATTATTACAACAGCTAATTAGATGGGGGAAGTCTCATATCTAAGTTAGTGGGAAATTACATGAGAGAGAGAGAGAAAGAGAGAGAGTGTGTGTATTCCCAATCTCTACCCCAAGTAACTCACTCTAACTTATTAAAAAACAGGCCTATAACTAAATTCATAACTTGCAGTTCTTTGCCATTTATTGAGAAATACACATGCTAAATATACATGTGCATGCACACACAGAGGTGCATAGACAAAGAAACACACAAAGACACTGCTTGTGATTTTCTGTGCATTACTATGTGTATAGATAACAAAATACTGTATATGAAAGAGCAAATTATTTATTTGTTTGTTTCACTGATTGTGATTGTGATTGTGTGTGTGTGGATAACAAAACACATTAAACACCCACCCACCATATCTATCTATCTATCTATCTATCTATCTATCTATCTATCTATCTATCTAGCTATGTTAACAGCCTGTAAATGTCCCCATCATATTCCAAGCGATCTTCACACAGAATTTAAAGAGTCTAGGAATGGATAAATGCCTGTGCATGGCAGGAAAGCTGCTGTGTCAAGATCTCTTCTTTATGTCAAGCAGTAAAAATTATATGCACAAGGTACAGTATATTTTTCAAGAGAGCTCTAACAAGCAGCTGTGAAAATCTAAGCACACATAAGAAACAGTGATGGGATGACCCCGGTTCCTTGGAACCGGTAGGAACAATCCCGGAGGGTTCTCCAGGAGGGGAGTCAACTTTTGAGGCGTCCGGTTCTGGACGCCTCACCGAAAGAATTTTTTTTAAAAAAAAATTGGAGCCAAAATGGCTCCGATTTACTGCACATGCACAGAAACTCAATCTGACGCATTGTGCATGGGTCAGATTGAGTTTCTGCACATGCGCAATAAAATTAGATCCATTTTGGCTCTAATTTTACTGCGCATGCGCAGAAACTCAATCTGACGCATGCACAATGCGTCAGATTGAGTTTCTGCGCATGCGCAGTAAATCAGAGCCATTTTGGCTCCAATTTAAAAAAAATGGCGGCGACCGCAGCGATAGTAGCGGCAGCGGCAGCGATGGCAGCGACGGCAAAAGCGGTGGTGATGGTGGTGGCGGTGATAGCAGCGGCGGCGATGGCGGCGGCAATGGCGGCGGTGCTAACAGCAACGATGGCAATAATGGCGGCAGAGATGGCGGTGGCGACTTCGGCAGCAGCGTGGGTAGGCGGCACCAGCCCTCAGAGGAGGGCACCTCCCCCGGGGCTGAGCCCCCACAGGCAAGTTGAGGCCTGCCCTGCCCTGGCCGTCCGCCCCTGCTGAGCCCTCCCAGGGGTAAGTGAGGGGTTTGTGTTTGGGGTTGTATTTTTATTTAATTTTTATTTTATTTATTTATTTAATTAATTTATTTACGGGTTTGTGTGGCGGGTGGGTGGGTTGAGGGTGTGTGTGTGTGTGTTTATTTATTTATTTATTTTTATTTTTTTATTTCAAGGCCCCGCCCACGACGTCATGACATCATGACGTCAGCTCCGCCCATGACGTCGTGACGTCATAACATTGGCCACGCCCATTATGTCGTGACGTCATGGAGTGGTGGTAACAAATTTGTCATCCCATCACTGATAAGAAAGGTGTGTCTTTGCTACCTCTTCTATAAAAATTTACATATCTCAAGTCTGCTGGTATTTCCCTTCCAACTGTGCGATTCAGAGACTGAGCTATTTTTTATCCTGAAGCCACCACAGCTGCCTCTGACACTGCTTCTTCCCCAGGAAAAGTGAGGTGGTGCTGCCAGGAAAAATGACTGGGGATGCCCCAGGGTGTGCTGATTGACCCAGTGCGCCTCCAAGGCAAAAGCAACAACACAGGCGGTGGATTTTGACCGGCACAACAAAGAGACTTCAACAACCTATGTGGGCGAAAGTGAGTGATCTGACACAATAAGCGAAAGGGAAGAAGACAGCAAAGATCAAAAGAGAAAAGAATCTCCAGGCAAATAATGTGTAAGGTTACCTGTGCCCAACAAGTATCTCACAATATTATTTCTTATTCTAGAAGTAAGTGCATGACCAAGAAGAGCTTCTTTTCCTTTTGTTAAGGTAGAGTCTGGCAGAGTCTGGCACACCTGGACTCCCAATCTGGAAGTCATAGGTTACCCATAGGGTCACACTCTCTTCCTGATGTTACTTTCACTTCATGGTTTCCCAGTTTTTGCACCATTCTCCCCATTTTAAACATAACCTAAGCTTTAGCCGCTGGTAGCAGGAGGTTTAAACTGGTAGAGTTGGATACAACTGGCTTTCGAGCAAGGGCGACCTTTACCTGCTAAGACTTTTACCTACCACTCTCAACTTTGGCCATTTCCATCAGTTCAGCATGACCTACAAAATTTAATTAGAATGTGGGGCTGATTCTTTCAAAAAGAAGAAGGCGGGTGAGAGGTGATAAGATTTGACAGGAAGAGATTGTTCTTGTTCTGAACAAGAACAATCCAGTGAACAGAAGGTAGAGATAACAGAATCATAGCCTTCAAGAAAAAGGTTTTTCTACTCAACAAGGACTGCTACATGTCACGATGATCAAGATGTTTGGTCCAAAGATTACAGATACTGTACTGACAAAGGGATGAATGAATAGTTCATTTTAAAAACATACAGTTAAGCAAGAGAAAATACACAGTGGGAATAGAGATAAACAATGCAACAGACAGAGGGGGGGAATTTTTCAGGCTACTGAATGGGCACCGATGCAAACCAGGAATGGAAGCCATTTCTCCTGACATTTTATCCATCAGTTGAGAAACCAAAGCAGCAAATAGTAATGCTTATGCAGTCCTATATAGCAGGGGTGATCAAACTTTTGGGGCCGTGGCCTGGTCACGTAGTTCAGCAGGCCGGTTACATGGTTCTTCCCACCATAAGCAGAAATAAAATGGGCCTTGCAATCTGTTTTGCAATGGGATGAAATAGATTTTTAGGCTGCCATTCTCTCTACTTAAACCAGGGGTGCCCAAACTATGGCCCGTGTTTTACTACCGCTTCCGGGAGCGGAAAGGACAGCACGGGCCAGATGAATTGGCATCAGGGGCCGGATCCAGCCTGTGGGCCATAGTTTGGGCACCCATGCGATATAGTATTCCATTTTTTCTGTCCAAACCTCTGCCCAAAAACATGGCATGACAAAAGAACCTTCAGGACACCAAGATCATGCCTTATTTTCTTAACCTCACAGAATGCATGAAGGTGACTTCTGTCCTTCCCCATTACTTCAACGCCAGCAGTCATTGTAAGGGGGAAGGCAGGGCAGTCTATCAAACACTTCCCTTCAGGAAGGAAAAGAATATGTAGGGCAGATGTAGGGAAAGCACACGTTCACAAGAGTGAAGAACGCAGCGCTCTGTTGTTTTGAATGCCTCCCTAGACATATGTCTGCCACCTGCTGGAGAATCTTGTGTATTTTAATAGAGAGAAGCATTCGCCAAGACAAACATACCGTATGTTACACTTAGATTCTCCAGATGCTGGGTGGTATGTGACCAAGTAACTTTTCTAGTGATTATCCAAACATCAAGTTCTCTCATTATCATTCCATTCCATTCCTGCACCGTGTGCGACCCATCAAGCTGAATGCAGCTCAACTAGCGATGCCTGCCCCATCACAGGGGCTTGAGAGAGCTCCTGGTTTTCTTGCCAGGCCACAGAAACAAGATCATAATAGAGAACCTGGCAGGAGACAATGCATGGCGAATGGGCTGCGTTCAGCTTGGCCACTCACAAAGCATACAATCCCATTCTGTTCAGCTCAAAACTGCAGCCTAACAGGATGTAAACACTAGCACCTGTATCAACATTCACAACAAACTTGGAGGGTGGGGGCAGGAGAAGAGGCAGCTAGTTGGATGGAGAGTCTGTGAGACCTTAACATTACACATCTTTAGGAACACAGGAAGCTGCCTTATTCCAAGCCAGACTATTAATTTAATATTACTGGGGTAGGGTAGCAAAGCTTGTGCTTTTCAGATGCTTTCAACCAAAACTGTCATAATATCTGACCACTGGTCATGCTGGCTGAGGCTTTCCCACTCTACTCAAAGCCTACTGTAGAAATTTGTTCCATTATCTGGTCCTTTTTGCTGTATACTTGGAAATATACTGGAAATCTTCTGCATGAAAGCAGGCACTCTGCTTCTCAGTTATAAGCCGTTACGGCTGCATCATTTCACAAAGCATCTGGTACTTTGCAAGATAAACCTTCTAGCCTTTCCAATGTCATGGCTGCACAAATGGGAGGGACTGATTCCAAAGGAAGCTAACCAGTGGTGGGCAGCCAAAAATTTTACTACCACACGGTGGGCGGAGCCAACTTTGTGGACAAAGCCAATGTCATGACATCTTGGGTGGAGCCAATGATGTGGGTGGAGCCAACGTAAAAAACCCATAAAAATAAGTCCTGTACACATACAAATACAAATGAAATAGACATAAAAATGCATAAAAATACACATAAAAACACATAAAATACACATTAAAATAGATACACATTAAATAGAGATAAAAACACATAAAGATACACATTAAAAACAAATAGACATTAAATAGACATAAAAACACATAAAATACAAATTAAATACACATAAAACACATAAAAATAACATTAAAAATAAATACACATTAAATACACATTAAAATACACCCACCCGCCCCACACCAAAAGGTGAGTTACTTACCTTGGGGAGCAGGCTATAGGGAGCTTCAGGCTAGCAGCTTCTCTTCCTCCTCCCCGCTTGGGAGGATAGCAAGGAGGCCATGCATGCGCGCCAAGCGCTGTAGGCATGTGCAGTGGGGGAACCGGTGAAAAAATAAGCCCCCAAGGTGGTTCCCCCAAAAAACTGCTACCGGTTCTCCGGGACACTACCGGTTCTGGCGAACTGGTGCGAACCTGTTTCTGCCCATCACTGAAGCTAACTGTAACAATGGTAAATTCTATTAAGATATCTTGACTTCAGCAAAGCTTTTGATAAAGTACTCCATGATATTCTGATTAGCAAACTAACTACCAGTGGACTGGACAGAGAACCATTGGCTAGATACACAGTTGGTTAGAGAATCAGACTCAGGGAGGGCTTTTAATGGTTCTTTCTCAAACTGGAAAAAGATAACATGTGGAGAACCAGAAGGCTCAATGCTGGGCCTGGTGTTCTTTAATTTTTTTATTAATAATTTGGATGACAAAGTGCAGGGATACTTATCAAATTTATGGATACGCAAAATTGGGTGAATTAGCAAATACCTTGGAGGACAGGATCAAAATTCAAAAAGATCTCGATAGGCTTGAGCACTGGGCTGAAAAAAGCAGCATGAAATTTAACACTCACATCTTGGGGGGGAGGAGCCAAATACAGTTACAAGATGTTGGATCATTGGTTCATAAAGACTACATGCAAGAATTATTTTGGAATTGTGGTAGATCACAGCTGAATATAAGTCAACAGTGTGATGTGGCTACAAAAAATAGGCAAATGTTATTTTATGCTGCATTAATAGAAATATATTCTCCAAATTCTGTGAAGTACTACCTCCCCTCCATTTGGCACTGTTTAGTCATTATCTTGGGACTGCAGTGGCTCAAGAGATTAAGACGCTGAACTCATTGACTGGATTCTGGATTGACTGGACGCATGACCGAGGGAGCTCCCATCTCTCTCCCAGTTCCTGCCTACCTAGACGTTCAAAAGTAAGAACTTTCAAGCAGATAAATAGGTACCAGTTCCAGTGGGAAGGTAAACAGCGTTTTGTGTGCTCCGGTGTTGAGGCATGCCTGCCACATGTCCATGGAAAAGTCTGCAGACGCAGAGAGCACTGGCTCTTTGGCTATAAACCGAGATGAGCACTGAATCCTAGAGTCAGATATGACTGGCTTTAGAGCAAGGACAACCTTTATCTTTACTAGACATTATCTTGAGTACTGTTCCCGCTCCATGATCCTACTACATCTCCTTCTTCACAACTCAATACCTCTTCCATATAATCCTCCTTACCCTTTCACACAGCCCCCAACGTACCTTGTTAACATTGCTTTCCTGGAGCTGCCTTTAGCTTGACTTCTCATTCCTAGGTGAGTCTTTTATTTCAGCTTTGCCTGCTTTCTTAGAAAGTCACAAACACATATAGTGCAAGCACCAGCCATAGAACCTGTTGCCTGATCCTCCAGAGACCCAGATTCTCCCGAGAGATCAGGCCTCCCCATGGCATGACACACAGCTCTTAACAAATGTGTGAGCCAGGCCAGGTGTGACTCTTGGAAAGCACAGGCATCTGTGGAATTGTCAATTGCTAACACACCCATGAAATCCTGAAGTTGATAAATATCCATAATTTCACTTTAGGTTTTTTTAGTCACCTCATTTTTGAAAACGAAGCAATTTTGTCTTGTACTTGGCAGGAGTCTGTGAAACATATTGCTGTTGTACTTTCACTAACTGCCTTATTTTTATTTTACTAGGTTGCTTCCACTCTGATGGGAAATCAAAATAATTTTGCTGGGTATCCTACAGCATTCAGATTTTATACATGTTATTTAAAAGCCTAAATTGTGATAATATTCTAGACTTTTAATGTCACTATGGTACTTGCCTATCCAGCATGGATTGTCAAAGTGCATTTGTAACTGGCTATAGTCCACCTATGTTCATTGCCTCCAGCATATGCCATACCCTTCCTTTTCACATTACAAAATTTGACCATATCTCATCTGACTATACTGTACTTTTCTGGGTATCAAAGTTTAACAGCAGCACAAGATACTGAAAAGATGAAATATGTTGAAAGGAGGATAACCGAAATAAAGAAACATTTTGAAACCAAACCTATGCTTATGTTTAGCTTGTAAAAGGGAAGGCTGAAAGGTGGTATGACAGGCGTCTTCCAATACTTGAATTTTTTGGAATAGTAGCCGTGTTAGTCTGTGGTTCAGGCATATCAGAAAACAAAACAAAATAAACAAAATAAAATAAAAAACACTGTAGCACTTTAAAGACTAACTGCTATATTTTTATTGTTAGCTTTCGTGGACACAAATCAGACATCCGGAATGGCAACAAAGAGAAACCTGACTCAAATCACTTCAGTCTAACTGGACACTCTATCCAAGACCTGAAAGTTGCAATTCTGGAACAGAGAAATTACAAAACTAGGATTGAAAGGGAGATAGCAGAAATCAAATACAGCCATCTGTTAGACACCCATTGCAGGGGACTAAATATTAGCGAAGAGTTTCTGGGACATTATCAAATTTGATACACAGATTGCTATATGATTTTATATTACAACTTTCTTGCCAGATCTCTTTAGCAAAACAGAATGTAACCAGGTACAGTGTTTTCTGACATGCAGGTCAAAAGTTGATCAGAGACCAGAATGGGCTTTCTCAGCAACCTTGAGACTGAAAGGGAGTCATTTAGAGCTAATCTGAACAATCTATTGTTGCTAATGGCTGTGTGAAGCTGTATTGTTGTGCTTGCTTGTCTGTCATCTTGCTTGTCCACGCCCCTTCTCCCTTTGACCCGCTGAATTTGGTGTATAAAAACCATGCCTGTAAGTTTCACTCTTTGTCTGAAGAAGTGGACTTGATCCACGAAAGATAACAATAAAAATATAGCAGTTAGTCTTTAAAGTGCTGCAGTGTTCTTTATTTTATTTTAATTTTATTTTGTTTATTTTGTTTTGTTTTCTGATATTCCAATACTTGGAGGGCCATCACAGGGAAGATAGAGGAACTTTGTTTCTTAGTTTCAGAAAGTTTGATGGGGAAAAAATGGATGAAAATTGCAAGAATGTAGATAGAATCATAGTATAACTGAGTCAGTAGGGGCTGCGGTGGCTCAGTGGTAAAGAAGCTTCCCTTGTTAGATGGAAGGTCGGTAAGCTGGCAGTTCAAGACCCCAGTAGCATGATGGAATGAGCACCCATCTCTGTCCCAGCTTCTGCCAACCTAACAGTTCAAAAGCAAGAAATTGTAAGTAGATAAATAGGGACCACTTTGGTGGAAAAAAATCTTGGGGATATGAAAGGAGCCTCATTCTGTTGTCCCCTGAGGAAAGTTTATCCAGCAAAAATCCTTTCAACCTGGGATAATTTTTGACATTATTATTATTATTATTATTATTATTATTATTATTATTATTATTATTATTATTATTATTATTATTATTATTATTATTATTATTATTATTATTATTATTAAAGTAGGGGCCTCTTAGGCCATCAAGACCACCCCCTTGCTCAATGTAGGAATCCAAACCAAAGCAGATTTGACAGATGATTGTCCAGTACTCTCTGGAATCCTTCCATTGTTGGAGTACTCACACCTCTCAACGTTTTTATTTATTTATTTTGTCCAATTTATATAGCCGCCCAACTCGAAACAACTCTGGGCTGCTTACAAAGTTATAATCAACAACACAGTCGAAAATTAAAAACCCATAAGGTAGCTGGTTCTTCTGTTGTACTGCTCCAACCATTAAGAGTTTTTTTTCCTGATCTCAGCCTCTATCTGTTTTCCTTTCGTTTGAGCCCATTATTATGCATCATACTCTCTGGGATGGAGAACAGATTCCATCCAGTTTTGTGCAATCTGCAAATTTGATAAGAATTCCCTGTATTCCTTCATCCAAATCATTTATGAAAACATTGAAGAGCACAGGGTCCAGGACTAAGCCTTGTGGCACTCCACTTGTTATTGTTATAATAATTTCATGTTATAAATTATTATGGGTTCACTGCAGTCCCACTTGTTATTGTTATTAGATATTCACTAATATTAGGAAGACCCTCCAGGTAGCAGGATGATTATCTTGGAAGACTGTACACTCTCCTTTGTTGGAGGCTTTTAAACAAAGGTTGGATCCTGTCAACTTAAAAATACTGCTTAAAAAACAGGAGTCCCTACGGTAACACGGTACTTTCTACATGTGTGTGTCCATGGGTCTTTCTCCATGTATGGAAGCAGGCAAGCAGAGCTTAATCTACAGCAGGGGTTCCGAACCTTTTCAAGCCGGGGGCTGGGTCATGCTCTCTCAGCCAGTTTCAAGGGTCGGATGGCCATTTTGCCCTGCCTGCATGATGCGGGTGGCCATTTTGCACCAACAGCTTCAAAGAGGCAGCCATTTTGTTTCTTGAATGCCCTTGGAAGGGTGGGGGAGCCATATGAAAGGATCTGGCCCATGGGCCTTGGGTTGGGAATCCCTGATCTACAGCAATATGGAAGATAAGGACTATATCTTGTTCTTCCTCCAAAAAGCATGCCAAATAAAAAGAATGGCAAATAAGGAAACATTAAATGCCGCATTATGATTACAATGCATGTAATCTGTGTCAGTTTCTTCAGTGGCCAACTGTTTTCCGAGCCCAAGGTAGATGTACTGCTAGATGATTTTAAAGCTTTAATAATTAAATCTCTAAACAGTTTGGCACAAGCTTCTAAGCTACTCAAAGAGCTGCCTGCATTCATATAAACCTGATAAAATGTAATACTGTATCAGCATTTGAGAACCAGCTTTCTGGACCACCAGAACGTTTCCACATTACCCCACATCTCTGGAATACTTTTCCACAGAGAAATGCATTTTAAACCCTCTTTGTTGACTTTTAAGTGGGTGCTAAAGAACTGCATGTTCTAATTACCATTGGAATGTTTATGGAGCTGAAACTGTTTCATCTACTGCCCTTATTTTAATATTGTTTTTATTTGATGCTGTTATTTTAATCTGCGAGAATGATTGTATCTATTGGTGTCATGTACCATTGCTATGGTTTTCCTGCATGACGTTCTCATATCTTAATATTTCAATGTTTTTATATGAGCTTGTTAAGCAGTTTTATTGACTACTGAAGTGTCTTGGTAGGACAATCATTCCCTGAAAGGCAGCAACTGTGGGACTTTCTCCTGTCAGACACAAGCCAGATCTTCTCAGTTCATTTTAGTGAGGCATTTCAGAATCTAGTAGGCTGTCAACAATGCCTCGGTCAAAAGCTATGGGTAGTGGTTGGGAAAGAATATATTCTCCAGAAGTTACACTTCTTCATTTTTACAGCAGCAGTTCAAAGTTAATGAAAGTCACAATCCAAGAACGAGAATAAAAGCTGGGGAAAGTATAGTTAATACTGGCTTGCCTAAATTCTCCAGAACACTGCTCAAATAGAATCAATAATAATAATAATAATAATAATAATAATAATAATAATAATAATAATAATAATAATAATAATAATAATAATAATAATAATAATAATAATAATAATAATAATAATAAATGGATTTTGTTCATCATCAGAAACTCTATACAGTACAGTAATGACTCTAAGGATTAGATACACATTGTGAACAAGTTAACAAAGGTTCTAAAGCAGATGTCATCTACTATTCAGGTGGTAAAGGTTTCCCTTGCTCGAAAGCCAGTTGTATCCAACTCGGGAGGGGGGGGGTCACTCCATTTACATCCAAAGAACCAGACCTATCTGTTTGTTGTTGTTTAGTCGCGCAGTCGATTCCGACCCTCTGCGACCCCATGGACCACTGCCCGCCAGGCACCTCTGTCTTCCACCATCCTCCTCAACACGCTCAGTTCTGTGCCCATTGTCTCCACAATACCATCTAACCATCTCATTTTTGGCCACCCCCTTTTTCTTCTGCCCTCCACATTTCCCAGCATCAAGGCTTTCTCAAGCGAATCCTCTCTTCTCATTTGATGTCCAAAGTACCTTAGCTTCATCTTTACAATTTGACCTTCTAAGGAGCATTCTGGGTTGATTTCTTCTAAGATCGACCTATTTGTTCTCCTTGCTGTCCAGGGGACTCTCAAAACTCTCCTCCAACACCACATCTCAAAGGCGTCTATTCTTCTGCGCTCAACTTTCCTAATGGTCCAGCTCTCACAACCATACATTGCCACAGGAAATACCATTGCTTTGACAATACGAATTTTTGTTTTCAATATGATGTCTCTACTTTTCATTATGCTCCCCAGGTTTCTTATCAATTGCCTCCCAAGAATCAGTCGCCTTTTTATTTCATGGCTGCAATCCCCATCTGCAGTGAGTTTTGATCTCAAGAAAGTAAAATCTGTCACTGCTTCTACTTCTTCCCCATCTATTTTCCAGTGACAGATAGGGCCTGTTGCCATGATCTTTGTTTTCTTTATATTGAGTCTCAAGCCAGCTTTTGCACTTTCTTCTTTCAACCTAATCAGGAGCTTCTTTAGGTCCTCACTTTCTGCCATTAGGGTGGTATCATCTGCATATCTCAAATTGTTGATGTTTCTCCCAGCAATTTTGATCCCAAATTGTGATTCCTCCATCCCTGCATTGCGCATTATGTGCTCTATTTATAAGTTGAATAACCAGGGTGACAAAATGCAGCCTTGTCTTACTCCTTTTCCTATTCCAAACCACTCTGTCATTCCGTATTCTGTCCTAACTGTTGCTTCTTGATTCATGGACAGATTTCTCATGAGGCATATAAGGTGTTCTGGTATTCCCATCTCTTTAATTACTTGCCACATTTTGTTGTGGTCTACACAGTCAAAGGCCTTAGTGTAGTCAATGAAACAGAAGTAGACTTGTTTCTGATATTCCTTTGTTTTTTCCATGATCCATCTTATGTTGGCATTGTGGTCTCTAGTTCCCCTGCCTCTTCTAAACCCCGCCTGCACTTCTGGTAATTCTCTCTCCACATGCTGTTGCAGTCTATCCTGTATTATCTTGAGCATCACCTTGCTAGCGTGTGGGATGAGCGCAATTGTTCGATAATTTGAACATTCCTTGGCATTTCCCTTTTTGGGAATTGGAACATATACTGATCTTTTCCAATCTTGTGGCCATTGTTTTGTTTTCCAAATCTGCTGGCATATAGAATGCAATAATTTGATTCCATCATCTTTTAGGGTTTGAAAAGTTCAACCTGGATACCATCATCTCTGCTGGCTTTGTTGTTTGCAGTGTTTTCTAGGGCCTTTCTGACTTCACTCTCTAGGATGTCTGGCTCATGTTCAATGTTCTTATCATTGTGATTATCAGGGGTGTTGAGGTCCTTTCTGTAGAGTTACTCTGTGTACTCTTTCCATCTTTTCTTAATCTCTTCAGCATCAGCTAACTCCTTGCCTTCTTTGTCCCTTATCATGGTCATTTTTGCTTTAAATGTTCCCTTGATTTCTCCATTTTTTTGAAAAGATCTCTAATCCTAGCTTTTGTGTTGTTTTCTTCAATTTCTTTGCACTGTTCATTCAGGTAGGTTTCCTTATCTCTCCTTGCTTTTCTTTGAAATTCTGTATTCAAGTGATTGTATTTTCCCCTTTCTCCTTTGCCTTTTGCGTCCCTTCTTTCCTCTGCTATTTTAAGAGCCTCATCGGACAGCCACTTTGCTTTCTTACGCTTATTTTCTTTTGGTATGGTTTTCCTTGCTGCCTCCTGCATGATGTCCCGCATCTCTGTCCATAATTCTTCTGGCACTCTGTCTATCCGGTCCAAGCCATTGAATCTGTTCCGCACCACCACCGTGTATTCCTTAGGGATGTTGTCTAGGTCATATCTGTCTGGCCTAGTTGTCTTCCCTATTTTCTTGAGTCTAAGCCTGAATTTTGCGATCAATAGGTTGTGATCTGAGCCACAATCTGCCCCTGGTCTTGTTTTTGCTGACTGTATGTGCAGACATTTCCATGGTCATGTGTCAGACATGACCAGATGCCGGCGTGCACGGAATGCTGTTACCTTTCCTTCCGAAGCGATACCTATTTATCTACATGCAATTTCTTCCTTTTAAACTGCTAGGTTGGAGCTGGGACAGAGACGGGAGCTCACTACATCATGCAGCACTTGGGTCTTGGAACTGCTAACCTGCCAATCTTCCAGTTATCAAGCTTAGCATCTTAACCACTAAGTCATTGTGGTCCTAATTTTTGGTGACAAGGTGTAAAATTCAGGCACCCCTCCAAAAAAAAAACCAACACCCTGTTTGACAATCCAACTGGATTACCAACCATACTGCCTAAAGATAAAGACTGTCCCAACCATCATTAACAAAGCAAAATTAAAGTTTTCTGCCACCATCTGATATTTTAACTGTTCCTGCATTTCTAGGAACTTCTGGAAGGAAGTTCCATTTCATAGCATCTCTTATAAACATACAAAATGATGGAATCACAAATTACATTTCTGACAGGTGCAATTCCACTCTTGCTTGAGGTGAAAAAAGCATGAGTTTAAAGCAGATTAAAGGTCTAATTTGATGAGTGAGCATGGGAAAATCTGCAAGAATTACATGTATTATCTCAAAGGAATTAAGCCATGTGATGGTGTGGTTTTGCATTTGGCTGTAGTGTGATAAAGATTTACAATGTGTTCTGGAAAGATTTGATAGAGGTTTCCTTGTTCTTGCATACGGGTGACTGCTAGAGTATGCCAGTGAGGACAGACATATCAGTCTGGTTCTATTTCTGTAACATCCACATTTTACTCAAAAACACATTGCTTTAACCCTGTTTCAATTTCTGATTATTTTAAGTGCATACAGAAATAAATAGCATTGTTGTAAGAACTGTAATAAAGAAATAACATCACACAGAAAACACTGACAACAACAAAAGCATAAAAACTGAACATCAACTATATACATGGTTGTTAAAGAGTGGATTTTTGTACACCACTTTCCTTGGTGAATGATTATTTTGCCAGCCAATGGCATGGCATAATTACTTCACTTCGATCGCTGTTTCCTGTTGTGGTTCCCCAACAGCAATTTTGACTTTCAGTGTGGCAATTCTGAACAGCAGCACTATGTTATATCCAAACCAATCTTTTCAATCAATATGTTTTATCTTTCCTTCTTGGGCTGCAGTGGCTCAGTGGTGAAGAAGCTTGCCTTGTTAGCTGGAAGGCTGGCATCCGTAGTTCGAGACCCAGGTACTACGTAATAGTTTGAGCACCCATCTCTGTCCCAGCTCCTGACAACCTGGCAGTTTGAAAGCAAGAAATTACAAGTACTGTACGTAAATAGCTACTGCTTCAGTGGGAAAAGGTCTGGGGGACATGAAAGGAGCCTCATTTGGGCGTCCCCTGAGCAGAGTTTCTCCAGCAAAAATCGTTTCAATCCAGAATAATTTCTGACATGAAATTATTATTATTATTCCTTCTATTCCCATATATTTTATCCCAACAACTGGATGCAACAATCTTTACTTTTCATATTTCATTACAAAAGGTTTCTTCATCATTTTATGTGTTTTATGGTTTCTTGCTCTTTATTCACTTACTTCAGTGCTTCTCAATTGCTGTAAGAAATTCTTGGCATCTCTGATAAACCCTCATTTCAAATGCTCTATTTTTTCAGAGTTTCCTATAATAATAATTATTTCGTGTCAAAAATTATTATGAGTTGAAAGGATTTTTGCTGGAGAAACCCCTCTCAGGGGACACCCAAATGAGGCTCCTTTCATGTCCTCAAGAGCTGGGACAGAGACGGGTGCTCAATCTATCATGCAGTACCCCGGTCTCGAACTGCCAATTTGCCAGCCTTCCAGCTAACAAGGCAAGCTTCTTAACCACTGAGCCACTGCAGCCCCTATTAAAGTCCATTATGGCACATCATAGAGTAAAATCAAGAACACATAGCAAGGTTCAATATACATTCTCAAAGTAAACTGAGAACCCCCAACACACTGGGTAATCATTTTAATGGCCTCAGAAAGGTGGAAGGATGAGTCAACCTGGAGCCCATCAGGATCAAACTCATAACATCAGCTGTTTTGGCTGTACCACTGCACCATGAGGGCTTCAGGAGGGATGTAACAAAAGAAAGCTCATACTGAAACAAATCTGTCATTTCTAAAGGTATCATAAGACTTTATTTTGTTTTTGCTTATATTTGCTGAAATAGACTAAAACCATTGCATCTTTGAAAATTAATCTATTATTGCTCTTTTAGTCATTTAGTTATAGTTAAACCTCCTTGCCAACAGCTGGCATACAGCAATGCCTCATTTATTAGACTGTTAATTAATTTTAAAAACTGAAAATTATCTGTTGACAGAAAAGCTGTTTATTTCGCTTATTTCCTTTAAAAGCATTCATGCATAAACTCCCTCCCTTCTCTCCCATTTCTGGTCTGGACGCCAATCATTCATAATGTGCAATTTACTCTGGTTGGCAACATTAGGTGGCCAGATGGTTGAGTTTTATTTTCTTTACAGTTATGAATCTAAAGGAAGAAGTACTACATGAATCAACAGCACACTTCAATAACATAGAGAAGCCTCTGAAAAATTGCTCACATAATGAGAACACTGTCCTTTGAAATATTTTGTCCAGAAGAAATATGTTCCATGGATAGGAGGATCACACATTCACCTAGACTTAGGTTCAAATACCTTCCTAGACATGGATTCTAGGTGGCCTTCAGCATATTAACATCTTACAGCTGTGATGCCAAACCTTGGCACTCTAAGTGTTCTTGGACTTTAATTCCCAGAAGCCCTAGTCAGCACTCTTGCTGATCAAGGCTTCTGGGAATTGAAGTTCAAGAACAGTCAAGGTTCGCCATCACTGTACAGCATTGGGTGCATGTTTATTAAATGGGAGTAACTGATGGCCAGTTTAGCTTTTTGAAGGTAAATGGGGATAAGAGACACCATTGTGGTGAATATATATAACATTTTTACAGTAGCCATAAATGTTTCTTTACTTGAGTGCACAACTGAATTCATCCTGACTTTACATTATGCCTTACACACTGCATACTGCAGTGGCTCAAGTGGTTAAAACAAAGACTGGGAGGCGGGAGGTCAGCAGTTCAAAACCCAAGTACAGGTACTGCATGATGGAATGACCTCCTGTCTCTGTCCCAAATCCTGCCAACCTAGCAATTCAAAAGCAAGAAATGGCAAGTAGTAAACAGATACCACTTCAGTGGGAAAGTACACAGTATTCTGTGCACTTCGGTGTCTAGGCATGCCTGCCACATGTACATGGAAATGTCTGCAGATGCAGACAGCACTGGCTTTTCAGCTATAAACAGAGATGAGCACTGAACCCTAGAGTCGGATACAACTGGCTTGCAGTTAGAACACGTATTCAGTTGTCTTATTCCACGCCTCATGCTTCAGACAGGCTGTTTCACTTCTTTATTTTTATTTGTTTTAATCTTATATTTGTTAATTTGTTCATAACCTTTTACACTATAGATTTGCAAACAAATAGATTGCTAAGTCAATTAAAAACAGTCTCTAGGGAGGGTATTTATTAGGAAATAGTGTGAACATATTGTGAAACAGAGATGAGCACTGAACCCTAGAGTCAGATACCGCTGGCTTTTGAGCAAGGGAAACCTTTACCTTTACTATTGTGAACATCAGCCAATGACCACATCCCACAGTCAGATTTTGCTGCAAATTTAAAGGACAAGAACTTTAGCCTAGAAAAAAAAGGGGGGGGGAGTTATCTATATAGTGAAGAAGGCGAAAATACATTCACACTAGCCTTGCTGCTTTAGAAATGTTATGTTTGTCTAAAGAAGATAATTGTTTCAGCATGGGGCTCCTTTAAAATATAATATGTTTATAATAGCTAAGCAGCCTTCCAACTATTATAGTTTCCCTCAAATTATGAGTTGTTTTCTTTTTACTTTTAACTTGTAATTTTCTTCTTGGAGAGATGTGATTTTTACAGCACTACAGTGTTAGCCACTTCAAAGGCATTTCCTAGTTCTGAGAATATTACTTCCTCAAGTCAGTGGCTCTGGGTCAAGTTTTTTTTTTTTAAAAAAATCAAGTTCTTGACATTAAATAAGTTTTGAGGTTTTTCTACAAATATAAACCACTAAATGCTGCAAGATAGTTTTGGAAACATGTGGTTCCAATTGCCTGTAACCTCCCTTATCTTGACATTCTCCTGTTTCATTTTTGGCAGAACAGAACCTAGAATACCAACATTTCCCATATTATTTAAATAAAAGATTAAATTGCAGCCACACTGAATTTTCAAGAAAGATTTCAAGAAAGCAAAAATTGTCTCTCAAGTATTTGCAACATTAATATCATGCTATTGAAGAGATATTTGATAAAGATGATCAAGTTGCCCGTGATAGGCAAGGGAGGAGGCAATTGGTATGCCATTTTGGCGGAGTGGGGAGTTCTAACTGTAAGAATAGTTATTCAATTTGACATATTGCCCAAGAAGAACATGGAAGAGGATCTTTTGGAAAACCTGCTGCTTAAAAATAAAAAAAACCTTAAAAATAAACAAAGGGGGAATGGGAAGAAGACCTGTGAATTTTTTTATCAACGTTGTGGTTACCTAGAATTATATAGTTCTCTAATAAATCACTGTGATCTTTTGACAAATGTTGCAGAAATTTAAAGATACAGTAACCAGTAATAGTGCTTGGAAAGTCTATCACGTAGCTTTTCAAAGCAAGAGGAAGATTACTTGAAATGATATGTCAGAATACATGGTTCAATCAAGATAAAGCACCACCATTTCAAAGTAAGGTTGCTATTGCTCAAAAGCCCGTCATATCCAACTATAGGGTTTTGTGCTCATCTCCATTTATAGCCAAAAAGCCAGCGCTGTCTGCATCTGCAGATGTTTCTGTGGTCATGTGGCAGGCATGACTAGACACCAGAGTCCACAGAATGCTGTTACCCTCCCTGCCAAAATGATACCTATTTATTTACAGTATTTGCAAGTTCTTGCTTTCGAACTGATAGGTTGGCAGGAGCTGGGACAAAGATGGGAGCTCATTCCGTCCTGCAGTACTCGGGTCTTGAACAGCCAACCTGCTGACCTTCCACTTATCTAGTTCAGCATCTTAACTACTTGAGCCACTGCAGTCAAACTTGAATTAATAAATCAGGGTGATCTTTTGGCAAGTGCTATAAAAACTTAAATATACAGCAGCCAGAAATAGTTCTTGGAAAGTTTATCATATAGCTTTTAAAGCCAAAAAGGAAATTACTTTGAAATCATAGGCCAGAATACTGTGCATGGTTCAAGCGGGACAAAGCACCACCATTTCAAAGTAATACACCCTCAATAGCTCCAGCAGTTAAGGTATCTGACCAAAGGTGAGGAGTTTAATTCCTCACTGTGCTTCCTTGACAGGGGCCAGATTTGATGATCCATAAAGTACCTTTCAGCTCTGTAGTTCTAAAATTATTATAATATTATTACTGTTATTACTATGACCCTATGCTGTCCTTGGACAAGATGAAATATTTCCTAAGATCAAAAGGTAAAGCATTTTTCTAGGCTGGAGAACCACTAGTACTGGCTGTGGTGAGCTTGGATGTTTGAATGCTTCTGAAGTAAGCTTTCATACAGAAAAATGGTGTGAGGAAGAAGAACAGATAATAGACTAAGTCACAGAGCAGTAGAATCCAGAAAAAGCTACATCACTTAGTTGTACTGGATTTATCAAACTCGTTGTGAGGCTATTACAGGGATTCTCAATCTGCTGGCTGGATGCGGCCCACAGCACCATTTTGTGTGCCGCCGCCCCCCGCACTGCCTCCACCATACCAAGAAGTGTCATGTGGTGGGAAGGGCAAAATGGTCATCTGGCCCCCGAAGCTGTCTGAGGGAGCATGACCTGGCCCCAGCTTTAAAAGGTCGAGAACTCCTGGGCTATGAAGATACATTTTCATTTTAAATATACAACATCTTTCTGGTTAGAAAAGAAAGAAAATGCATGAGCTGCTAATAGATGCTTTGAGAGGGTACACTGAAGATGGACCCTGTGCATTCTCATCTGCAAGTAACACACAGAGGAACATTCAGATTCACAATGAAAATGGATTAATCTATACCAGTGATGGTGAAACTTGGCACTCCAGGTGTTCTAGGATTTCAATCCCCAGAATTCCAAGTCAGCACTCCTCCTGATCAGGGTTTCTGGGAAATGAAGCTCAAGAACATCTGGAGTGCCAAGGTTTGCTATCACTGACACATATCTGTAGATAAATCTGGAATTTGATGAACGGTTTATTTCCGCTTGTTTTTTGTGCCCCACCTCCAGGTTGCTTCTGAGGTACAGAAAATGTATGAACTGGTGGTCTAGTGTTTATTCTGTTTATTTTTCATGCCCACAGACATGAGTATGCATTTATAGATTATGAATCTGCCTACACATGTCATCCTTGAACAAATGAACTGACTGTGTAATCTTTTGTGCATTATAAACTGCATTGTCAAATCTTGATTTGCAGAGGAGGCCAATAGAGGATTAGTATGGTCAGTTCACAGGTGCAGACTGTCAGAATCAACTTTCCCCCATTCTAGATGCAAAATACAGAGAGTAAAGAGGGGCACTTGATGCAAGGTGGGATAGAAAATAGATATGACCTATGAATTGGCAGGGCAGAATTTAAACAACAAGAAGATAAACCTAACTCTGTCAAGGATCAGGAATAAGAGCAGCAGCAATATCTAAAGTTCATGTGAGAAAGCAAATGTCACTGAAAGCATTCGTTCATGCAGACTTTGCCATATGTTCTTCAGTGACTTAGTGCTATCCAACAGGTTCTTTACCAACATATATTGGTGATGATTGAGCAGTGAAATATGTCCTTGACCTTCCTTGAGGTCCAGGTTTTAAAACCAATGCAGATTCAAACATTGGAATCCACATGTCCTGAATCAGATTTCAATGTACAGGACCTGGATTGAGTAAGGAGGTTGTTGTACAGCAGTGGTGGTGAATCTATGGCACACATGCCAGAGGGGACACTCAGAGCCTTCTCTGTTGGCACACATGTTGTCAACCCAGCACAGAGTTCACCCTGCCCATCTATCCAGCAGCCCAATGGGAGCGCTTTCTCCCTCTCCCCAGCAGAGAGTTCACCCCACCCCTTTCTTTGGACACTCGGTCTCTAAAATGTTTGCCATCACTGTTCTAAAGTATGAGTACTGGGGGCCTCCAGGATCATTTGAATTCAACTCTGCAAACTAAGGAGATATATTTTATTGTAGTCCATTTGTTGCACAGATCATGTAAACTTACACACACACACACACACACACACACACCTTTAAAAATAAAGCAATAGAAAATAAACCTTTTTTATAATAAAAATCTGAAAGCAAAATATATATTTAATTGCTAAACCACACAAACAACCTTCTGGCAAAGATCATATATATATATATATAACCTGCTGAAAGACCATTTCCTGTTAAAGCTGCTTAATATTTCTTTTCTTTATAAACATGGGGGGAAGGAAGTATGTTATTGCTACTTATGCTGGTAGAAGACAAATTATAGTTCCAGGAAACACTAACTTTTACTTCTTTTTATGCTGAGCTCCTTGCAGAAAACTGGAATCCGATATACACTTTATAGTCCAAGTACAGAAGCGATTTGTTTGGAATTAATTTATGATTACCTGCGTGACTCATATCATCTCCACAAGGGAGCATTAATTGCATAAGCATGGGTTGGATCAGAAGGGAAATGTTGACAATGTTCTCTTTTTCCTTCAGTTGCAACACACACAACACTTCAGCATTACCTTCAAAACTTTGTAGGAAAGTTAGAAAACAGCAGAGCAGCAAAAGATCATGTCAGCACAATGTTTCTCGTGATACAAAATATCATCTTATATTTCCTGGTATTTTCAAAGCAGGAAATTGGTGTGTGAGAAACTCCTCAATACACAAACTCTCTTTTGCAGAATTAACAATACGTGTAATGCATCCTTTGAAGAGAAATAAAAAGAAATGCATGTTTCTACATTATTGTAGTGTTATGCTGTCAAGATGAACCTGTCAGTTCATTGCAACGTATATGCCTGCAGTCTTACAGATTAGAGGTTCAAACAAACATTTGTGGGACAGATTTATGGAATAATTTCACTGGAAAAATAATTTTTGAAATTGCTTCTCTTCCATCTTTGTTTCCTCAAATCATTTCACTGATTCTTTAGCACATTATATGGCAGTAAGATGCAATAAACACAGTGAAGTATAATTTTAATTACCGTAGATATAGACATGACTTTACTGATAATTTCAAATAATGTATCTTCCTTTTTCACGCTCTACTGTCCTAAAATATATTAGCACAGTATTTGAAATCTTTAAGGGATATCGGAAATCAAAAACAAAAAAGTAATAAAACAAAAATACTGTAGCACTTTAAAGACTAACTGCTATATTTTTATTGTTAGCTTTTGTGGATCAAGTCCACTTCTTCAGACAAGGAGTAAAACTTACAGGCATGGTTTATATACACCAAATGCAGGGATTAAAGGGAGATGGGTTTGCTCAAGCAGAATGACAAATAAGTAAGCATAACAATACAGCTTCCTACAGCTGTCAGTAACAATAGATTATTCAGATTAGTTTTAAATGTCTCCCTTTCAATCTTAAAGGTATGAAGTAAAGCCCTTTCTGGTTTCTGATTTAACCTCTCACTTGTTTACTGCCACCTGGCCATTTCCTGTTCTGCTCAAGTTGTAAAAGAGAATTGGTAGGAAGATTGTACAATACACAAAAATATAATATATAAAATATCTATCAGCGTATAACAATCTGTGTATCAAATTTGATAATGTCCCAGAAACCCTTCCCTAATATTTAAGCCTCTGTGATGAGTGTCCAACAGATGCATGTATTTTATTTCTGCTGTCTCTCTTTCGATCCTAGTCTTGTAATTTCTCTGTTCCAGAATTGTAACTTTCAGGTCTTGGATAGAGTGTCCAGGTAGATTGAAGTGGTTTGAGACAGGTTTGTCTGATTTGTGTCCATTAATTCTTTTGTGTAAAGATTGTCCTGTTTGTCCTACATAAAGCACAGAAGGACATTTTTGGCAAGAGATGGAAAAAATCACATTGGCAGAAGCACAAGTAAAACTGCCTTTAATGTTGTGCGTGGTGCCTTTGGGTCCAGTAATACTGTTTCCAGAGCGAATGTGGGGGCATAGTTGACATCTGGGTTTGCAGCAGGGTTTAGTTCCCATCTCTGTTTCACTTTTGAGTAGTTTGTTGTGTGCCAAATCTTTAAAAGTGTTTAATCTGTCTTGAAATTAACCTTATGTGAGATTATTTTTTGCACAAAAAAAAGGCAAATATTTGTATCTCAGTTTTTTCTTTAAAGTTGCACAGAACTTTAAACTTGTGGAAAGTTTGCTCATGATACAGTCTTTTCTTCAGGAGGTACATAAACATCTGTAATTTAAATTAGAAAAGTCTTTGAAATAAAAGGAACTGCTGGAATAAAGTCCTTCAAAAACCTAGGCTGTTTGTAGACGTTCAACTGCTGTAAACAATTACTGTAACTGCCAGCGAGTGGCAAATGACACTTCCATTTTTCAATGGTAGCAATGCTATAAATGTCTCTAAATTCAAGGATCCCAAAATAGCAGTTTCAAGGGAAAACAAAATTGCCTCTAATCAGATTCTCTTCCTCCACACAAAAAAGGATTTCACCTCATTCCACAAAACACCTAGTTTCAAGGTAGATAAAACACCTGAAAAATCAACTTTGTAAAACTGGTATAGTGATAGTTCTAGCTCCTGACAACCTAACAGGTTGAAAGCAAGAAATTTTGTTGTTCAGTCGCACAGTCAATTTCGACCCTTTGTGACCCTATGGAGTATTCATGGCTGCAATCACCATCTGCAGTGATCTTAGATCCTAAGAAAGTAAAATCTGTGACTGCTTCTACTCCCCCCCCCCCAATCTATTTTCCAGGGACTGATAGGGCCTGTTGCCATGATCTTGGTTTTCTTGATGTTGAGTCTCAAGCCAGCTTTTGCACTCTCTTCTTTCAACCTAATCAGGAGCTTCTTTAGGTCTTCCTCACTTTCTGCCATTAGAGTAGTGTCATCTGCATATCTCAAGCTGTTGATGTTTCTCCCAGCAATTTTGATCCCAAATTGTGATTCATCCAGCCCTGCATTCCACATTATGTGCTCTGTGTATAAGTTGAATAACCAGGGTGACAAAATGCAGCCTTGTCTTCCTCCTTTTCCTATTCCAAACCACTCTGTCATTCCGTATTCTGTCCTAACTGTTGCTTCTTGACTCATGTACAGATTTCTCATGAGGCATATAAAAGTGTTCTGGTATTCCCATCTCTTTAATTAACACAGTCAAAGGCCTTGGTGTATTCAATGAAACAGAAGTAGACTTATTTCTGATATTCCTTTGTTTTCTCCATGATCCAATGTATGTTGGCAATGTGGTCTCTAGTTCCCCTGCCTCTTTGGAACCCAGCTTGCACTTCTGGTAATTCTCTCTCTGAAAGCAAGAAATTGCAAGTAGATAAATAGGGCACATGAAAGGAGCCTCATTCGGCGTTCCCTGAGCAGAGTTCCTCCAGCAAAAAATCCTTTCAACCCAGAATAATTTCTGATACGAAATTATTATATAGTGGTAATATTGTTATAGTTTTCTCTACATCTAACCCAAACTGACCCTTTTATTATAGTTCTCAGAAAAATGTTTATTTCAATTATTTTCAGATCATTCAAGCGTCATTATTCCTGACTGATAATTTTTTGACCATCCCTTAGAAAATCCAGTACAACTGAGTTTTGCACAAATCAATAGGTCTAAAATTTTAAATGCTATTGTGTCAACACACCCACTCATTGAAGCTTTATTAACAAATATATTATATTCCTGGACTTAAAAGTCCTATCAGAAGAAAACACCAGACAGCTGTATGCAAAGTTATGCTCTGAAAAAGACTGCTCATTATTTTCTGAGTGACTTTTTACTTCCTGAATTTTGTATAAAAAGGGATACATTTCTGCCTAGAGTCAGAAGTACATGTGGATGTACTCTAATCCCAGGGACTGCTAGCATTGACAGTAGTGGTGGTGGAATGCATATATGTAAAATGGCACCTAAAGTCCAGCAAGCAGCACATATTGGTATCTTTTGCTTAAATTCAGCTATTAATCACAACAAAATGACCCAATGAATCAATAAGAACTTGATAACCATCAATATGTAGTTAATTTACTTCCTTATGTAATTCCCACTGGGCAAATTAGTCAGTCTTCTTCTTGTTGTGCCATATCCAATTCCAAATATTGGTGATCATCATGATAATCAGCCTTAAAACTCTCCTGCAAATATAATGCCATGGCCTTTCATCTGCCTTCTGCATTGCAGAGTGACACTCGTATCACTGATCCAGCTCCACAAGTCAGTTTCTGGTCCTGAACCCTTTTGGCACACAAAGTCCTCATCAACCACAGGCTAGTACTGGTGAAGCTGCTGTCCTCCATCAAGATGGACTCAAGTGGGGTTTAATCAACTTGGGGACCATCCACCTTTCCTGTGGACTTTGGCACCCAAGCCGTTAGTCCTTAGAGTTGTCAGGTTAGTTAACTGCCTAATACTCTGCGCTGAGTCGCTGGCAGTATGGTCTACTCTATTACCATAGCAGGATAACCTGCCCAGACTCTGGGTCTGCCTTAGTTAGGACAAACAATGGGATGGAAGCCTTTATGTAGTTCTGGTCATATTATTTATTGATAAGCCAGTATAGATTTACCTCTTCACCTGCCAAGATCTTGTTTGCCATAAAGCCTGCCAGTCATCTCAGAAGCACATGGTACAACTGGTATGAGGCCCATAGGCAATCTCTCATAGCACTCCAAATTAGAAAAGAGAAACATATTCAGTCTGGTTTTGTCTGCCACAATTGCATCAGAAGCAGGATTGGAAGATACTACTATAGTCACAGTAATACCAGAAAAATTAAGTCATAAAACAGTGAAGTATCTGAGAAAAAGTAAGAGTTCAGATTGTTCAGATTATAACTATTTTGAATGAAAATACCAAAGAGAATAAATAAATTGCATATAATTTGTTCTATATCCGAATATTTAGTTGCACAAGCGAATGTCTGAATCAGAGTTTATGCAATTTCATATGCATTGCATTTTATCTACAAGTACAACCCACTTAAAGGGCCCTGTCAAAACTTGTTAAAATGTCTGTATTGATGAGTATTATTACTCATCAGTTCTAATATTTTTCTCCATTTCCCAGTCACACTACACAATATATGCACTGAACAGACATGTTTCATGCAGATCTGATCTGTCTGTAGGAAAGAACTGCCATTCCACGGAATCCTTTCCATGGCTTCACACATTCTAGTGACATTGCTTTTATGTTACTATTGTATTTTAAAAGTCCAAGAAACCAATCTGTACACATCCCCAAGTTCCTTCCTCTAGGTCTGTGATGGCAAACCTTGGCACTCCAGGTGTTCTTGGACTTCAATTACCAGAAACCCGTCAAAACTCTAGCTGATCAGGGTTTCTGGGAATTGAACTTCAAGAACAACTGGAGTGCCAAAGTTCGCCATCACTGCTCTAGGAAATTCAAAAGTTTATTCTATTTCACATTTTCACACTTAAAACTCACAATTCCTGGATCTCACATTGTATAGAGCCCTCAATTCAAATTTACTCACAGACATTTTCCCACTACGATTGGCTTCTTCCCGCTCTGCTAAAGCTTTTAAGAAATTGTCCTTCAGCTCTTTTCCTGCACTTGACAGAGTCCTAGAAGAGGAAAGATAAAATGCAGTGTTTACTTCCAGATACTTTCTAGTTTCTTCCTCATCCAGAGAGGAAAGGACTCATACCTGCGAAGAAATGAATAAGATCCAGATAACATTCAACAACATGGCAGTTCCCAAAAGAGTCAGTGTATGACAGAGGACAAGAGTGTTAACTAGAAATCAGGATACCTGGGATCAAATCCCCAATAGAAAAGGTAGCTATAGATCAGGAGTGCCCAACTATGGCCTGTGGGCCGGATCCAGCCCCTGATGCCATGTCATCTGGCCCAGACCACCTTTGTTGCTCCAGGAAGTAGAAATTGCACCTGTATGGCACGTTTTACTTCCACTTCCTAGAGCAGTGTTTCCCAAATGCTGGTGTTTGGACTTCAATTCCCAGAAGCTTAAGTCAATTCCCCAAATCACTGATCAGTCAATATACTGGCTTAGGCTTCTGGGAACTGAAGTCCAAACACCAGCATTTGGGAAACACTGTCCTAGAGCAATGAGGGCAGTGTGGGCTGGATTAAATGGCATCAGGGGCTGGATCTGGCCACAAGCCATAGTTTGGGCACCCCTGGTTTAAGCAGAGAAAATGGCAGCTTAAAATCTATCTCATTCTGTTGCAAAACAGATTGCAAGCAGTGGTGGGCAGCTAGCGGTTCAGACCGGTTCGGCTGAACCGGTAGCGGAAATTCAGAGGGGTTCGCTGGGGGGGGGGTTAGTAAACCCCCGGGCAACCGTTTCGGTCGCCTCTCTGGCTGCTCTCTGGATTCCTTTTCTGTGCAGCCCAAAATGGCTGCTCGGAAGTATGCATGCGTCAAAACACCATTTGACACATGCACACTGAAAAATAGAAGTGTGCATATGTCAAATGGTATTTTGACACATGCATACTTTGGAGCAGCCATTTTTGGCTGCCCGGAAACGGCGCAGTGGCATCCTTAGAGCGGCGGCAGCAGCCTTTCCTTCACCGCTGACCGCCAATGCTGCTCCCACGGCAGCACTGCCAGGCCTGGCTAGGCCAGGCCAGGCTAGGCCACGCTGCCGCCACCTACCTGCTGCTCCCCGAGTCCCCAACCCCAGCAAAGGTATGGAACTAGGGTTTGTTTTCTTTGTGTTTTGGGTGTGGGGGGTGTATTTTATGTAGTGTGTTTTTATTTTATTTTTATGTATACTGATTCTTTATTTTTATTTTATTTTACTTTGGCTCCGCCCACAACATAATGACATCATGTTGGCTCCACCCATGATGTCATGATGTTGGCTCTGTCCACAATGTCACGACATCATGACGTCAGCTCGCCCACAACGTCGGCCCTGCCCACAGTGTGGTAGTAATTTTTTTTTTTTGCTGCCAACCACTGATTGCAAGGTATATTTTACTTCCGCTTCCGGTGGGATGAACCAAATGACTGGCCTGCTCAACTATGTGACCAGCCCACTGAACCATGTGACTGGTCTGTGACCCAAAAAGTTTGGGCTCCCCTGCTATAGAAGGCAGGGAAGCTATATGTGCACATAGGAGAGCCCATGTTCACAAAGAATATTTGGAGCAAGAGTTATATTTCTGGATATATTTCTGGTGGGATATATATATAGCCAATCTTTAGATTACCATCAGTCCTTATTTTCAAATGCAAGAAAGAATTGGCCACTAAAAGAAGAGATATGGCTGAGAGTCTTTAGCCTCCGCAATGAATTTCTCCTGTTTGACTAAGTTTATTTGACACTGAATGACCTGAGAAAGCTTGTTAAAATAAATATAGAAAAGAAGTTATTTCTGCAAAAGATGAAAAAAGAGGAGGGAGTAAGGATTTCAGCAATATTTTTTATTGGTATGCAAACACTCAATTACTCTATTGCTAAGTTATTCACACAATCACACCCTCCAATGCAGCATACAAATGATGCTGATAAGCGAAAAATGGAATGTTGGGTTTAATGATTAGCTAGGAATTTATGCATGCTATTACAGTACAGTATAACAAATACAACTCTAAAGCAGAGGTGCCCAAACTACGGCCTGTAGGCCGAATCTAGCCCATGGCACCAATTAATCCAGCCCACACCGTCCTTGCCGCTCCTGGAAGCGGAAAACGTGCATGCATGTGTGCATAACACGCCCACACATGATGCTGCCACAAATGACCCGCAGCTGTCATAAACACATTTACGACAGCTTTGGGTCATTTATGGCAGTGTTATGCACATGCACGTTTTACTTCTGTTTACAGTGGGAGGAGTCATGTGAATGGCATGCTGCTCAACCACATGACTGGCCCACGGCCCGAAAAGTTTGGGCACCCCTGCTCTAAAGAAGGTAACATGGTTCGTCTCTCCAGCACTAGACAGAGGGCCTTTTTGGTATCCACCCCGGCCCTCTGGAGCCTCCTGCCGATGGACCTCCGCCTCCAACCACAAATGCTGGCCTTTAGGATAGAGCTAAAGACATGGCTGGCCCAGTGGTTGTGGGGTGCTGTTGGATCTACTCCACCCCGCTGGCTCATTATGACCATCTGACAATTTTGTTATGGGGATTTTAGATTTTTTAGATTCAAGCTTTTTGGATTTTAAGATTTGATTTTAGTGTTTTTATGTTTTATCCATATGTATGGGTTGTTCGGATGGGTTATATTGGGGTGTTTCTTATGTTGTAAGCCACCCAGAGTTGCCTCGGTGAGGGGGAGGCTAAACAAGTCAAATAAATAAATAAATAAATAAAATGCTTATTTCTCCCCTTCTATAATCCATTTTCTTTTATCCTTCCGCTGTAAAATCTTAAATGTAATTCTTTTTTAAAGAAATATCCCTCAGAACCCCCTTCTGTTTCTGAGGAAACCACATATTTGAGAGGATTTGCTACGAGTATTATTGCCTGATCCTTAACCACTCAATTCTCACACATAATTTGTAAAAATCAAGATTGCAAAATTTTGGACTTTTAAGGACTTATAAGGGAAGAAAGGGGAGATGCTGCAGAGTTTCTAAAGATCACTGTGTTGGTGGATAAACAGCACCATAAAAAGGCCAAAGCATTACGCTGCATGAGAAAAGCTAATCCATGAACCACCAAAAGTTATTATACAGTCATATACCTTCCATTGCAGCAGGCCTATAATTGCTGGTTTCTGCAAAAGCATTACTTTTCATGTTAAATCTACCTCTTCAGCATGAAACAAGGAAAACCTTCCTGGGTGTAAGTGAATGTTAAAAGAGAATAATTAATACATTCCCAGCTTTCAAAGAAACTGCAATGTAACAGTCTTGCTCCCTAGGCAATGAATATTCACTACTGATCTTCAAATGAGATCTGTGGGACACATGCTGAGATATTCAAAATGATCTTTTGGAAACAGTTGGAGGTCAGTAATTTGCTGGATGCAAAACAAAATCTTCAAAACAAACCTGCTAAAATTATCTACTGCTCAGTCATAGGACTTCCAAGGATTCACAGATGAGCTGCAAGAGAAGTCCTGGTACTGGTTGTTCTAGCTCAGAGAGGAGGAGAGGATGTCCAATGGCAAAATGAGCAGAGGAGGAACCACTTCACTATTCTGATTCCCAAAGGTCATGGAAGCAGAAGAGGCCATGACAGATGGACTGGCTGTGAAGGCTCACCTTGTCAATATTCTCCTTGAGGCTGCACAGTCCATTGATGTCCCAGAGTCAAATCCTGCACGTCTAATTCCGTGATCATAGTGTGTGGGTCACTTCATGGCAAGTTGGGATTCACTTCAAACAAATTCACTTCAAACAAACAAATGGCATTTTCCCTGAATTGGGTGTGTGTGTGTGTATACTCGGACATGAGTAGCAGCTGATGCTGACACCAACACAGGTTCAGTTCACTGGCATGGCCAAAACGATGCCATATCGAAGGAGTCAAATATGACGTGGGGAAGACACACATTTGAAAATCTAGAGAGATTAGATGTGCAATTATTACTTGTTAAAATAGATGAAAGATTACATAATCCTTGTAGGCTCACTTCCAATAGGATGGCACCAACCAAAGGATCCTGGCTACTTTGAGTGTCCTAGATTAAAATCCGGTTAGGATAGGCTTTTATAGGTTACATCAAGATGCACATATTTATGTCCATGCTATGTGTATTTAAGGAGATGGGTTACAGTACTTAGAATTAGGGAGTGGGGGTGTTTAAATTAAAATATCAGTCTTACGATGTAAGCTTCAGAGATTTATTTATTTATTTATTTAAATTTCTATACCGCCCTCCTCGCCAAAGGAGACCCTGGGCACTTTAACACATCCTAAAAACATCAAAACAGTACAGGCTAAAATTCTAAAAGCTCTCAAAATCCACAGTTAAAACCAATTAAAACTACAACTAAAACTTTGTATGATTTAAAAACTTAAGAACTTAAGGGAACGGGGGGGGGGGGTCAAACCAGCCATCAGGCTGAGGTCGTTGTGCCTCCAGTACCCCAGACCTGCCCTGCCAGCCAGGTTTTTACACCCTTCTGAAAAGGCAGCAGCTCTGCCTGGAGGCGCAGCTCAGTTGGCAGGAGGTTCCACAGGGCCGGAGCAGATACAGAGAAGGCCTTCCTTCTAGTGCTAGAGAGATGAGCCTTTGTAGCTGATGGCACAACCAGAGAGCCTCTCTGGTCTGCTCTAGTGGGACGGGCAGATGTCCTTGGGACAATGTGGTCTCTTAGGTATCCTGGCCCACTACCATGTAGGGCTTTAAAGGTAATAACCAACACCTTGAATTGCACCCGGAGGCACACTGGCAGCCAGTGCAGCTCCCTAAGCAATAGTGAGGCACAAGCATAAAGCCCGCACCCCATCACGACCCGGGCAGCCGCATCCTGAACCGGTTGCAGCTTCTGAATGGTCACCAAGGGCAGACCCATGTAGAACGCATTACAGTAATCAAGTCTGGAGGTGACTAAAGCGTGTGTGATCATGAGCAAGGAGTCCTGGTCTAGGAGCGGGCATAACTGGCGTATTACACGAAGTTGTGCAAAAGCCCTCCTGGCCACGACTGCCACCTGCTCCTCAAACAGTAGTTGTGAGTCCAAGAGGACCCCCAGATTACACACCGGGTCTGTTTGGGGCAAAACTGCCCCATCTAGAACCAAAGATGGTAACTCCTGTGATAATGCAGGACCCCTGACCCATTGCCACTCAGTCTTGTCGGGATTCAGCTGTAGCCCGTTGTCCCCCATCCAGACCTTGACAGCTTCCAGGCACCTGGAAAGAACTTCCACTGCATTGCTTGGGTCCCCACGGGCCAAGATATACAGCTGGGTATCATCAGCATATTGATGATACCTCACCCCGTGGGAACGGATGATCTCACCCAGTGGTTTCATGTAGATATTGAATAGGAGAGGCAAAAGGACCGAGCCCTGAAGCACCCCATATTGCAGGGGCCTAGGGCTGGACCTCTCGCCTTCCAGCCACATCAACTGGGTCCAGTCCCTCAGAAATGAGGAAAACCAGGACCAGTGCCCTGGATCCCCAATCCTTGGAGCCTTCCCAGAAGGATACCGTGGTCAACGGTATTGAAAGCCACTGAGAGGTCAAGAAGAGCAAAGACGGATGGATGACCCGTTCTCTCCAGAGATCATCCACAAATGCGACCAATGCAGTTTCCATACCATATCCGGGCCTGAATCCTGACTGAAAAGGGTCCAGATAATCCGCTTCATCCAGGGTCTTCTGTAACTGCTGCGCCACTGCCTTCTCCAAGACCTTACCCAAGAAAGGTAAATTGGACACAGGTCAGTAGTTGGTCATTAACGTGGGGTCTAGAGAGATTTTCTTCAGGAGGGGGCGCAATAAAGCGTGTTTTAAGGTAAGCTGGGAAAAACCCTTCCTGCAACGAAGAATTGATAATAGCCTCGACCCAACCGCTTGTCACCACCCTGGCTGATTTCATTAGCCAGGCGGGGCATGGATCCAATACACAGGCAGTGTCACGAACAGATCCTAGGAAACTGTCCTCTTCCTCAGGGACAACTGGATCAAACCGATCCCAGATAACCTGGCCAGACTGCACTTCAGTCAATCCCAGAACCGCAGTTTCCACGCCGGGAGTCAACTCTAAGCGAATCCGAGCAATTTTCTTCGCCAGATAGTCAGCAAAAGCCTCAGCCAAACCCTGCCAACTGGGTCCCTCTACCGAGGAGGGACCTGGTCACTTGGAATAGGGTCACCGGGTGATTTTCTGCAGAGGCAATGAGGGTGGTGAAATATTGACGTTTCACCACCCTCATCACCACAAGGTAGGCTTTAATAGCAGCTCTAGCAAGTGTTTGGTCGGACTCACTCCGAGTCTTCACCCAGCAGTGCTCTAGGCGTCTATTTGCCCGTTTGAGCACCCTCAACTCCTCCATGAACCACGGGGATGAGCGGTGCTCATGAGCACAGAGAGGCCGTAGTGGAGCGATTACATCCTAGGCTGCTGTTGCCCTCATTCCAGAGGTCAACAAGCGCCTCAGGCAAATCATGTCACCGATCCAGAGGAATATCTCCCAGTTCACTTTGGAATCCATCCGGATCCATCAGTAGCCAGGAGCGGGCCAATCTAATGGGCCCTGCCTCCCTGCGGTTAGGCCTCACCTCCAGAAAGTCCAGAGTCACCAGATAATGATCTGACCATGGCACAGGTGTAATCTCTAATTTCTGTAATTTCGGACCACTCTGCCACTGCTCCGACAAGAAAACTAGGTCCGGAACCTCACAGGTCAAACCTCATCAACAAATAGCCCACTATTATTAATCTTGAAATGGATGTTTTCCTTGGAAAGGTCAAATTAGGTCTTAAGTGATAGTAACTACTAGAGGCTGCTGGATCCTGCTACTAGCATCTTTTAATACACTTCAGAACAAATTTCTTGAGCTTCAATGGAATTTCATACACATGGAACGTGACACTTCTATTTATGAAGGGCGAATATCAGGTTTCAAATACTCTTCCCGTACATGGTATACATTAAGAGAGAGCTACCTCTTACAATTGCTAACTGGATTAGGAAGTTACTAAGTCTACTATTCAGGAAATATCTTTGGAAAAACCTTACTACCATGTATTTTATTGTTTTAATAAAATGAACAATAATTGTAAAAACTACATCTACTGCATGATACATCAATTTGTACAAAATAAGGACTAGTATGAGTTTTCTCCTACCTAGAAAACATTTTGTTTGCTTTTGCACGTTATTTGATCAGTTTCCACAGTTATCACAGCATTGGTCAACAAGTAAAAAAAACTACACCTGACATAATATTGGCATTGATATTATAAACAGTTAACAGCAAGCTACCAGTAACATCGTTCTGTCATTTATCCAACATTCACAATTTTTTTTGAAAGGTTACTTTATCAGCTGTAGGGAAAGTTCATATTTTTAAAGCCCACTGACTGGATTTTTAAAAACAAAACATTTTAATGCATTTCCTAACTTGATTAACAGAACAAACATGAAGAAGGGGTCTTGTCCTGAATTTTGGATTCAGGATAAAAGGTCAAACAACTAACTATGAGAACTCAAGCAAATTGGGTTATAGTCCAGAGTCAAAAGTTCTATATAGATGTAGCTGCCAATTCTGTCAGCAGTTACATGGGTATAGTAAAGGTAAAGGTCGTCCTTGCTCAAAACCCAGTCATATCCAACTCTAGGGTCTGGTGCTCATTTCCATTTATACCCAAAAAGCCAGTGCTATCTGCATCTGCAGACATTTTCGTGGTCATGTGGCAGGAATGCTGTTTACATTTCCACCGAAGTGGTACCTATTTATCTACTTGCAATTTCTTGCTTTCAAATTGCTAGGTTGGCAGGAGCTACGACAGAGATGGAAGTTTACACCATATAGCAGCATTCCTGTCTCAAAATGCTGACCTGCCGACCTTCCAGTTGTCAAGTTCAGCGTATTAACCACCTAGCCACTGGAGAGGCTAGAAACAGATAAGATAGCATTTCAAGATGCTCGAACATACCTACGAAGAAACTTGCATGTTTGCATAACAATACACAATTAAATTGCCTCCTCTTCTTTCATTAGGCAATCAGAGAAGAAAAGTTACAATTTTTGAGACCTGAGAAAGCTGCTGCTAAGACATGGAAACTGATTTAATGTATTAAAGACATTCATTTATGATGAAAGACTCACTGTTATCATCTTCTTGGCTATGAAACTGAGAAAGGAATATATATTGAATATACAGAGAATGACAACAAGAGACGTGTTCACAGAGCATTCACGGCTGCAACTCTTCTTCTTCTTCCTTCTTCTTCTTCCGTATCCAAATCCGAATATTGCCGATCATCATGGCAATCAGCCATGAAGACGGTCATGAGAATATAATGTCGTGGCCTTTCATCTGCTTTCTGCATCGCAGCATGATACCCATATCACTGATCCAGCTCCACGAGTAACTTTCTGGTCCTGAGCCCTTTTGGCACACAAAGTCCTCCTCAGCCCCAGGCCAGTACTGATGAATCTGCAGCCCTCCATCACGATGGATTCAAGTGGGATTTAATCCAGTTGGGGACCATCACTCTTCCCTGTGGACTTCGGCACCCAAGACTGTTAGTCCCCAGGGTTGACAGGTTACTTAACCACTGTCTGACACTCAGCGTTGAGTCGTTGGCAATATAGTCTACTCTATTACCATAGCAGGAAAATTTGGCCAGACTCCTCAAGGCTGCAATCCTAAGCATATTTACAAAAGAAGAGCCTCTGCTGAAGACCAAGCATCCTACTTCTAAATGTGCCTGGGCTTAAAAGAGTTCCGAACTCATTGGGGCCATCACTAACCTTCAAGGTACTGGCAAAGAATTATACCTAAGAATATGTGCTGGTGATCTGGGGAACATACACGTACGTATGTAAATCATTCTCTGGAAAAGAGAAGACAATAGAATGGGAAACAGAATGGGTAAAGTGACAGAACAGCTAATATTGTCCTCGGGGGAGGGGGGATATCACTTATTTCTTGATGTAATGAAAACAAAATAAAACAAAGCCTGAAAAAAATGACATAGAAACTCAGGTGATTAATTTTACCACAGAAACAGATGTAACTATTTGTGCTATGTTATTAAATCATGTTATATGCAGAAATACAAGTTTAAGCTTGCCTTTCCCCCTAAATGTACGAGACTTAATTTAAGAAACAGAAACTGGAAGTATAAATTAAACTGGAAGTATAAATTAAAATGATATTTTAATGCAATTTCAATAATCCTAGTTATTGACTATTGTGATATATTTTTATTCAGATCTTTATTTTTCAAAACTACAAACCATCTGTTAACCATAAGGTATTCCATGGTGCTGCTTTCAAGACCCCCAAGGTGATAAACACATAAAGATAAATTTTATGATACATAAAAGCCTTCCAACTACACTGTAACAAAAACACTCATTTCACACACAGAAAAAAATATCCACCCACAGTTTAAACATATGAGCAAGAAGGAATATTGCAATCGGCTAACATCATAAAACAAGGTCAGCATAAAGCTAACGTCCTTTGGGGGGGGGCTGGGTCTTCTAAGTGCAGTGTGATTTTAATAATAGCATCCTGGTAGAGAATAATAGGGACTGCAGTGGCTTAGTGGTTAACATGCTGAACTTGATGACTGGAATGTCGGCAGGTCAGCAGTTCATTACCTGAGTACTGCACGACAGAGTGAGCTCCCGCCTCTGCCCCAGCTCCTGCTGACCTAGCAGTTTGAAAGCAAGAAGCTGCAGGTAGAATACAGTAAATAGGTACCGCTTGGGTGGGAAGGTAAATAGTGTTCCATCCACTCTGGTGTTTATTCATGCCTCTCACATGTCCATGGAAGCATCTGCAAATGCAGATAGCATTGCTCTTTGGCTATAAACAGAGATGAGCACTAAACCCTAGAGTCGGATATGACTGGCTTTCAAGCAAGTGTGACCTTTACCTTTACCTAGAGAATAATACCATCCTGATAGAGAAATGTATTGGGAAAAGCTCTACCAGGAAACTATTAAGGCAGAAAATTGGCTGACTTTCTGTTCTTTCCATGATTAATGCTCACAGAATCAGAACATATGAAACCTTCATCCTGAAAGATACTTAACATTCATTTGTGCCTCCAGAATTTCTCCACCGGCAGCTGAAGCCCTCCCAGCTCAGATGTATGAGCCTTCATAACATTAAAGTTGCTTTTCAGAGATGCATGTGGGTAAGGTTTGTGGTTTAAGGAACCATGGAATCTTGTTATAAATATATTTTCACAGGAAACTTGGGAGAAATAACTAAGCAAAATCTTAGCAGTATACACATCAGAAGTATCAGGAGTTCATGAACCTTGGACCACACTGTAGAAGAGGCACTTAAAAAAAACACTTTTAGATCAAATCATATTAACCTAGTTTTAAAAAAATCAGGTATCTGTTATATTATTAAACACACTGCGGCAGAGCCTGGTAGCATAACAGGACTTGGAAAATAACACAAGTAAAAAATACTTATGAAGACACAAATGACTTTTTTTAAGAGCAGCAAGAAAGGAAAAACTAAGCAAGACCTAGTAATAATCCCAAAATATTTTCACTTTTTCACAGAAAATGTTACATGTTTCTAAGAAACTATAGAAATAAGTAACCAGCTTCCACAACCCATGTGTTAAAATCCCACATACTTCTTCTAAGACAGTGGGTCCCAATTAGTTTTTTCTACGTACCACTTCAAGAAAGACCTCAAACTTGCGTACCCCTTATTGCAGGAACGTTAAATAAAAATGAAATCAGGTGTATTTTATTTATTATCATCAAAAGACATTCTAATGACAGAGAACACATGTTTCATTAATGTGACAAATGTGCACGTTGACAATGACGAGCAAATAGGCGGGAACGGGGGCGGCCGCGATCGGGTGACGTGAGACCCGGGAGGCGTGGGGAAAACCGCCGCCGCGGGAGAAAGCGCTTGATGCATACGATTGACTTACCTACTGATCGTTTAATTAAATTGAATATTTTTTTGACAATTGTTATTGCATTATTGTTTTTTAAGGATTTAATATTTTAGTTAAGAGATTGCTGCGCGTACCCCTTGATGCAATCTCTTAACTAACCCTGGGGGTACGCGTACCACTAATTGGGAACCACTGTTCTAAGAGATTTCACAAAGCACTAGGCAGATGGGGTGCCACAGTAATGTTTTGGAAGAAGGTCCTGTATCTAGTATTCTTTATTAACTGATTAGTTATCTGACCATATCAGGCTAAAATATGATAAAATACATTAGATAAAATATTACAAAAACAGAACAAAACAGATTAAAAGTAGAAGGATACAAACACAATAAAATGAGATATAAAATAAATATATATATTAGATAAAATGAGATATAAGAGAAGCTCCTACCCAGCAAATCACAGACCACCTTAGAAAAATGGCAATTGGCTGTCATATATACCACAGCAAGGAATATTATTTCTCAGGGCATTGTTTGCATGTGATCCTTAAGCAGTTAAGCACTCTTATGGTGGCTTCACAATCACTATAAAAATCTAAATAATCAACCAATCAATTTTTTCTTGTGTTGTACTGTATTGTGTTGTGTGTGTGTGTGTGTGTGTGTTTTCTTTACTACACAATCTGCAAAGGCCTGTGTAACAAAGCAATAAACTACACTAAACTAAATCAATCAATCAATCAACCAATCACATATAATATAAATAAACCAGGAATAAAACTATTCCAGGTAGAATATAATAGAGATGTATCAAGAAAAGTGAAGGACAGGTTTCACTTACCAGTAACTGTCGTTCTTCGATTATGTAGCCTGTGAATTCACACTCTGGGTTCTGTGCCTGCGCGGGAGACAGTTCGGAGCTTAAAAGCTAATTGCATAAAAGTCCGAAATTAGGGAGCGCCCACCAGCTCCATCCTCCTTCAGCACCCTTTTGCGCTCTTTCCCTCAGTTAATACTTAAGCTTCTGCAAGGCGGTCTGAGGTAGGCCTCACGAGGTGGAGGAGTAGGAGGTGAGTCTCGAGGTGGTAGAGAATTTGATTTTACAAGCGAGACAGTTGGAGCCGGAGAAGAAGAAGGGGCCTCTGACAAGGTCGCTCGGAGAAAAATAGCCCAGGCGGTCGGGGAAGGCGGAGGAGACTGGGCTGGCCTAGGAGTCAGGGGAAGACTTTTTCTTTTCCCCTTTCTGGGCCTTCTTCTTACGAAAAAGCTCGGCTGTGGTAAATTTTTGGTGGGATGCGGGGGGATGTTCCGGCCCCGCCTCCTGAGATGTTTCAGGGTGTGGAGACAGGGCTATCACCATGAGGAGCACCTTAAGACGGTTAAGCCGGTTTTTTAAAGCTAACTTAGTGAAACTGCGGCAGACGGAGCACGAGTGTACTGGGTGGCTCTCGGTGAAGCAAATCAGACATTGGCATGGCCATCAGTGCTCGGGAACTTGGGTGTTGCAAGAGGGGCATCTCTTGAAGGCCACAGAAGAGGCCATGTAATGACAGTGGAACTAGGGAGTGCCTGAGGAGAGCAGGTCTCCCCGGACGCAAAGAAAAAATTGTTCGTTGATCCCTGCTGATGATTGAACGAACAAAGATGAAATGTAGGAAAATTTACAGGATATGGACCAAGAGGATGTAATCCCTCCGGGCCTAGAAAAAAATTATTTGAGAAAACGGCTCTCTAACGAAGGCCTAGAAAAATTGAAAGCTCTCTTCCAAAAGGCTCCGGCTACAGCAGTGGAAAAAAGAGAACTAAGAGAAAGAGCGTGAAATGGCGCTGAAGGAGGGTGGAGCTGGTGGGCAGTTCCTAATTCTGGACTTTTATCCAATTAGCTTTTAAGCTCTGAACTAGCTCCCGCGCAGGCGTAGAACCCAGAGTGTGCATTCACAGACTACATAAGGAAAATTAAATATACTTTAGCTGTTTTTTGAGCAAATCATGGAAGATACTTTGCCTCGCAATTGAGAAACAGAAAAATAAATATGCCAGGGTAAGTGTACTGTAAGTAAGGCACCACTGCCAATAGGATCTTTTTCTTTCACTTTGCCTTCCAAAGTTGGGTATTACAGTAAAATCTCGAGTTACAAATATATCACTTCCAAGGCCTTGTTTGTAACTTGAATTTGTTTGTAACTGGAGGCATCCCCATAGAGATAAAGGAAAAGCTCCCACCCTCCAAAAATCAAAACAGTCCCCTCCCACCCTCCAAAAATCAATCAAACCACCCAAAAACAACAGCAGCATTGAAAGGCAAGCATGCATAAGCAAAAACGTTGTTCCTTACCTTAAAGCAGCTTTGAAAATGGACAGAAAACTCAGAAAAATCCAGTAAGAAACAGCAACAGGCTGTCATTTTGGCGCCGAAATTCCAGACAAAGAAATCACTCTGCTCTCTGGCGAGAGCAAGATGGGGGATACCCGTCCTTCCTGGCTCTTCTTGACCTTTCAGCAGCTTATGATACCGTCAACCACAGTATCCTTCTGGAAAGGTTCCAAAGATTGGGGATCCAGGGCACTGTGTAGCCTGGTTTTCCTCATTTCAAAGGGGCCGGACCCAGTCGGTGTGGTTGGAGAGCAAGAGGCCCAGCCCTAGGCCCCTTCAATATGGGGTGCCTCAGGGCTCTCGCCTCTCCTATTTAATATCTACATGAAGCCGCTGGGTAAGATCATTCATTCCCATGGGGTGAGGTATCAACAATACGCAGATGACACCCAGTTATATATCTCAGCCCGTGGAGACCCAAGTGATGCAGTGGAAGTCCTACCCAGGTGTCTGGAGGTTGTCAGGATCTGGATGGGGGACAACGGGCTACAGCTGAATCCTGGCAAGACTGAGTAGCTGTAGGTTAGGGGTCCTGCGTTATCTCGGGAACTACTATCTTTGGTTCTGGATGGGGCAATTTTACCCCAAACAGACCTGGTGCGTAACTTGGGGGTCCTCCTGGACTCGTGACTACTGCTTGAAGAGCAGGTGGCAGTCGTGGCCAGGAGGACTTTTGCACAACTTCGTGTTGTGCACCAGTTATGCCCGCTCCTAGATCGGGACTCCTTGCTCATGATCACACACGCTCTGGTCACCTCCAGACTAGATTATTGTAATGCACTCTACATGGGGCTGCCTTTGATAACCATTCGGAGGCTTCAACTAGTCCAGAATGCAGCTGCCCAGGTGGTGATGGGGTGTGGGGGGTATGCACATGCTTCGCCGCTACTTCAAGAGCTGCACTGGTTGCCAGTATGTCTCCGGGTGCAATTCAAGGTGGTGGTAATCATATTTAAAGCCCTACATGGTAGTCGGCCAGGATACTTAAGAGACTGCCTCACCCCAGGAGCATCTGCCTGTTCCACCAGAGCAGACCGGAGAGGCTCCCTAGTTGTTCCATCTGCCAGAGAGGCGCATCTCTCTGGCACTAGAAGGAGAGCCTTCTCTTTGTCTGCTCCAGCCCTATGGAACCTTCTGTCAACCGAGCTACGTCTCCAGATGGAGTTGCTGTCCTTTAGCAAGATCTTAAAAACATGGCTGGCAGGGCAGGTGTGGGGTCCTGACGGTACAATGACTCCAGCTTGCTGGTTAGTTTGAGCTCTATCTCTCCCTTGTCTGTTAGTCTTTTAATCTTTATATTTATTTATTTATTTAGACTTGTATGCTGCTCTACTCAGTAAAAAGTGACTCAGTTTTTAAGTTTTATTCTTAAGATCAGTTTTTAATTTGTGATTTGCTGCTGCATTTTTAATGATTTTATTTTTTTTATAACTGCTTGGTTTTATGGTGTTGTAAACCACCCTGGGTCGCTCCTGCAAGGAGGGCGGTATACAAATTCGAGTAAATAAATGAATAAACAAACAAATACTCTGCTACCACCTACAGGGCTCAGAAAGGCTGCATGTGTGCAATGCATTACGGGGAATCAGATTATGTAACCTGAAGCAAACTCATAGGGGAAATGGTGTTGTTGTGGGGTTGTTGTTGTTGTTGTTGTTGTTGTTGTTGTTGTTTTGCTTCACTGGAAGCAACACAGAGGAAAAAGAATTAATTCCTAAATCGGGGCATGTTCATAACTCAAGGCATGGATTTCACTGCAGAACCAATTTGTAAGTCAAATTATTCGTAAGTAGGGGAATTCGTAAATTGGGGTTTTATTGTATTTTTAAAAGAGCCTCTGACTGACAAAAGATTTTAGGAGCATGGAAAGCACATGTAAGAAAAGATGTTCCTTCATGTATGCAGGTGCAAGTCATGTAAACAACACTATATTTAAGAATATTTTTCTAAATTGGTCAAAGCACTTGTATAAGTAAAAGATAACATCCCTCTCAAACTGCTTTTTCCACATTCCACCAAGGACCACAGAACTGTTTCTAAGGAATTGAGTAGGGTAATAGAAAGAGAGGCCCAAGATCATCAGATGCTAGTTAATATCCTGATTATTGCCTATGGAACTGAGGGCACAGAGTTTTCTACTCTTAAGTGCTGAAGGCTTTAAACAAAAGATGACTGACCAAACCTCCACTTGAAATTATCTTAGTGAGAAAACAGAGGAGGAAGAAAACACATACCTGTGCACTTTTGTTAACAGGTGGTCCAGTTAGCAAGAATGAATGAATACAGCAATTGTAAGGGGAAAGAAAAAACTTTAACTGAGCACCCTTCAGCTCAAGTCTCTTATCTTTTCATGCTTGGCTGCCTAACTATTCTGCACTTCAATTACCAAGGCACTGTTATGTAAATGAGATGGAAGCCAGAACTCATGCACCTGTGTTTGCCTCCATATTTAATACTTGTAGTCTTAAAATCCTTTTCTATACCAGACAAACATGTAGGAATGAATGCTCCACTCAGGTTACAGGCAGGCTAGTTAAGTAACTTTTCAGTTACAACAATAATATAATAATACAACATATCTCCCGAGTCCTGGCAGAAATGCATTGGCTGCCTGTTTGTTCCGTGTCAGGTTTCATTTCATTTCATTTCAAATTTATACCCCGCCTTGCTCAGGCGAGCCTGACTCTAGGCGGCTTACAAATACAAAAAATAACATAGCAGTCACAAATTCCACATTACAGTATCACAATCACAATCATCACACTATCAGAAATATATATATATATAAAACACAGTAACAATCAGAAAGTATTAACATCACCATAAAATGTTACAAAAAAAAAAATCCAAGAAGTCAAAAAAGAAAGGATTCAGTCCCGGTGACAGCTGACCCACAGCTGTTGTTCCCTCGAAGCCGGCAAGCTAATGGCCAGGGGAAAAGTCAAGGGGAAAAGGTCCAGCGGTGGCAACGAAGGCATCCAGCGTTTTTTTTTTTTTGCCATCCCCATCCCCGCCACTCAGCTGTTTGAAGTTCCCTCGGGGCCAGGGCTGGCCAAGGGAAGCGTCCAGTGAAGGCGGCGAGGGCGTCCGGCGTTTTTATGGCCCCAGCCCCACCGCTCCGATGTCAAGCCCTGGCGAGGGCAGAACCCCTGGGGACAGGTGATGCAAGTCCCAGGGCTGGACGCAGCAGCAGCCTCTCCGCCTGGCCGCAGGTGTTCTTAGTGGCACAAAAAGTCCTGCCGCCATTGCAGCTCTTAAGCCCTGGCGAGGGCGGAAACCCCAGGGACAGGGGGCGCGAGTCCCGGGGCTGGATGCGGTGGCGGCCTATCCACCCGACCACAGATGTTCTTAGCAGCACAAAAAGTCCCGCCACCATTGCGGCTCTTAAGCCCTGACGAGGATAGAACCCCCGGGGACAGGTGGGTTCAAACATCTGAAGGGTTAGCAGGAGGATTTTCTGTTTCTTCTGCATATTGACTCAATGACCTTCAAAATAGCTTCCAACTCTACAATTCTATTGTCTTCATCAATAATGATGCAGACACAAAGATCTTACTCTTACTGCATCAACAGGGTCTCCATTCTTCCTTGCCCTTCCCATTCTGATTGCTTCATACTGTATCTACCAAACTGGTCTATCCTTCCAATGTGCTCTTATAGCTGAAAACCTTATTTGCTAAGCTGATTTCAACATACACTTCTGTGTGCAAGATATACTTAAGTAAAGTGTTGCCTCTCCCATTTAAGGAGCAAACCTAAGAAGGACTTCTAATTGGAATTCTAGGAAGCCACTGCCATTCACCAGGGTTTAAACTACTAAGCCATTTTAAAAACATACTTAGCCGTTACACAAGCTGGGGAGAAAACAATCCATGTACGTTATCTTGAGCAATTGGAGGGAAAGCAGAATATACACAAAAGTATATAAATAATGTACTGTGTTTTATTTCTGAGATATAGATCAGGAGTTCTCAACCTTTTAAAGCTGGGGGCTGGGTCACACTCTCTCAGATAGCTTCGAGGGCGGGATGGCCATTTTGGCACTTTCTGGTGTGGTGGAGGTGGTGGGAGGCCACGTGATATAGATGATATTTTACCATGTAACTGTAAGGCACAAATAGCCTTCTTTTTCTCCTTTCCAACCACATTTCCCAGATGACTGCATTTCTTCAAAAGAATATAATCAGTCAAATACAACTTTCTACAACACTGACCTGCAAAGTTTTTTCCTCTGGATTTTCAAAGATCATGTGTGTTTGTACAAGTTTTTTTGTATTATTCTTGGTAGTAAAATCATCTAGACACAGCTGAAAGGGAAAAAATGAGCTCTGGAGGGGGGGGGGGACAGCTGAGCTATAAGTTCACCCCTTGGAAAAAAAGAATGTAAAAGCGATGTTCACATTTTAAATTGTAAGACTACATGGATATTTAATATCTGGTCACCTCAAAGGGATCTTCATGGTCAACTGAGTGTAAATTTCTTATCAAATACCAACTGTTCCCAGGTGTTTACAAGATGCTAAATTTCATGATGGTCAGAAAACCTAGTGAAATTACTGAACACTGGAACATGAGAAAAACAATTCTGAAGTTGCAGATCCAGTTTTAAAACAAAATGGATAGTTTCATTACAATCAGCAAAACACAGCATTTCATTCTCCAGAAAAATATGAAGGCCATTCCACACCTGATTTGCTATTATTAACAACTGCAACATTTTGTTCTATATAGAATAAATTAATTACATGCCATCAGGTATGAGGTTTCGGCTGTAATTTATTATGTGATAAAAACTAAGTGGCTAGTTACCCAGTTTCAAAAATGAGCTACTTTTTACAGGACACAGTACCTACAGAACGAAGGCTAACACTCAGAGGTCAAGGTTCAGCTTGCGAATTAGGCAAGAAATTCCACCTGGAACACAAAAACTTTCTAGAAATAGCTTGTAGCATATCACAGAAGCAAGCAGCCAAAGATTTTCAGAGGCCTTTACTATTCTTCTGACCATTAAAGTTCAATAAAATATGTTTGCAACCTAGGTGATCAAGTTTCTTAGAGCAAACACTTTAATTATTTTACCATAAATACATGGGCCGGCTCCCCTGTTGACAAAGCCTTTACTTTGAAAAGTCTCCCCTTTAATTTGCTGGACTTAAGAAACAACCAGAAGCAAGAAACAGATTCTGCACAGCTTTTCAACACTCAATAGTAAAGGTAAAGGTCACCCTCGTATGAAAGCCAGTTGTATCCAACTCTAGGGCTCAAGGCTCATCTCTGTTTATAGTCAAAGAGCCAGTGCTGTCTGCATTTGCAGGCATTTCTGTGGACAAGTGACAGGCATGACTAGACACCAGAGTGCACGGAATGCTGTTTACCTTCCCACCAAAGTGGTACCTATTTATCTACTTGCAATTTCTTGCTTTCGAACTGCTAGGTTGGCAGGAGCTGGGGCTGAGACGGGAATCGAACTCTGACCTTCCAGTCTTCCAGTTCAGTGTCTTAATCACTTGAGCATTACAAACTAATTAAGTGAGGTAGAAAGCCAAAAGGGCAAAAGAAGAAGGGGGCGGGAAAAAATGAGATGGCTAGATGGTATTGTAGACACAATGGGCACAAAGCTGAGTGAGTTGAGGAGGATGGTGGAGGACAGAAGTGCCTGGAGGACAGTGGTCCATGGGGTCGCAAAGGGTCGGAATCAACTGTGTGACTAAACAACAAAGAAAGCCAAACAAAGAGAAGCACATATTTGTTTGGTTGGAACCATATAAAAATACAAAGTTGAATGATTATTTTAAAGCAAAACAAAAATTTTAAAATCAAAACTGTCTAAAAATATATTCAGATCATGAGGATAATGTTCTATCCACCAGCTTCATAAGATAGTTTCGTTATCCAATTATGTAACAAAGTATTATATTCAGGGGCAAGGGAGAAATTTGGCAAGGATCTGATACCAGCAAGGTACAGCAGTTCTCAAACTGTGGTTTACCACTCTTTGATCTTCATTTCGCTAGTAAATTTGCTTAATGTTTCGTAAAATGCCAAGATTAAAAATATGCAAATAGATTACACTACGCAACAAAAAAAAATTCCCCCTGCTACTGGGTTGAAAATATGTTCCTTATAGTAATTCATATGTGCTGAATACAGAACTGCAGTCGGATTTGCTCTGGCACGTTAGGAAAAAAGTTATGTATGTGTAAAGATTATCAAGGAAAATGCTATTAGCTATGTTGAAAAGAGATTGTGAGAAATTTTAGGGAAATTAATGTGCGTACTTTGGGATGAAAACACTAAATATTATAATTAAGAAGTGAATTATAAATGTTTATTTACCTCTGAAATGAGTCAGGGACCCTTACTTACACTAAGATTGACAATGGCTTGGTTTAAAAATGTGTAGAGCTTCTTGCTTTCCACCTGTGAACATCTCCTGTTGCTCTCTGCAAAAACCAACAGTAATCCCCCATTATTATTATTATTATTATTATTATTATTATTATTATTATTATTATTATTATTATTATTATTATTATTATTATTATTAGTTCGATTTATATGCCACCCTACTTGGTGAAAACCAACTCAGGGCGGCTTACAACATAAAATCGGATACAATACAATATAACAGATTACAATACAAAATCACAGCATCCCAAGATGCAGTGCAACAACATAAATATAAATACTATATAATCAAAATACTGTCCATAAACAGTATACAATGTCGAATGGACAATAAACAATATATTCACAATACAGTTCATATCCAATACAAAAAAATAAATAAAAATAACCATACAGTAATTAATTCAATATTGTACAATACAAAACACCATCCTACTACCCATACACATCCCCCCCCCCAACACACCTGCCATCCAGTCATGGTACGGTTGCGGTGAACACCCACCCCCTACCCCAGGTAGAATCTACGCGCCGGCAGGGCAAAGTTAACTCCCCCGGACAGGTGTTTCAAGTCCGGGGGAGGGTGAGACGTCTGGGCGGGCTGGTTCCGGGCCGATGGAATGGTCCCGGAAAGAGGCGGGGGGCGGCGCCTCACCGCCCGCAGCTGCTGGCGTCTTCGTCCCTCTCCGGGCCGAGGTGGCAGGGGCCCGGAGGAAAGGCAGGGGCATCCTCTTCCTTCCCCGCCGCCGAAGTTCTTATATCGGCTCTGGGCCGATGGAATGGGCCCGGAAGGAGGCGGGGGCGGCACCTCACTGCCCGCAGCTGCTGGCGTCTCTGTCCCTCTCCGGGCCGAGGTGGCAGGGGCCCGGAAGAAAGGCGGGGGCGTGCTCTTCCCTTCCTGCCGCCTAAGTTCTTATATCGGCTCCAGGCCGATGGAATGGGCCCGGAAGGAGGTGGGGGCGGTGCCCATCATGTTCGGATTGAAGCGGCCTTGATATCTTGCTTCCATGGTGGACATCTCCTGGTGGAATCTTTCACCGTGTTCATCACTCACGGCTCCCATATTTGACGGAAAGAAGGTGAGATGCGAATGCAAGAAATGCATCTTTAGTGACATTCGGCAACCGAGGTGCTGGAAGCCTGTTAGCAAGTTGTCCACAATTTCTGCATAGTTGTCTACTCTGTAGTTCCCAAGAAAGTTGTGCATAACAAGCACAAATGTGTCCCAAGCTGCTAGTTCTCGTTCCGTGAGCTCCAATCTGAATTGAGGACATCGAATCAACTTTCGTATTTCTGGTCCAACGAAGACTCCTGCTTTCAATTTTGCCTCAGTTTTCATCTTTCCAAACTTGCCTTTTAGGTACTGAAAACCACAATTTGTTTTATCCATCGCTGCAACAAACTGTTTCATAAGACCCAGTTCGATATAGAGTGGAGTTAGGTAAATCTTATTACGATCCACAAGAGGTACATGTTGAATGTTGTGCTGTCCAACTACAGGTAAATTTCTGGGTGGCCAATTTTTCACTATGTAGTGATTCTTGTCATTGCGACTATTCCACAGGCAAAGAAAGCACATGTGCTTTGTATACCCAGTCTGCATTCCTAACAGAAGTGCTACAACCTTCAAATCACCGCAAATATTCCAATTATGCTCAGAGTACTTATCAGCATCAAGAGAGTGTTCATTGTTTGTAGGTTTCCTTCATTCCCACGGCATGAGCAATAGGGATTGATGGGTTCTGGCTGCCATTGTGTAGTAGTGCAGCTTTGAGACTGCTTGAGCTAGAGTCAATAAAAAGTCTCCACTCTTCTGCTACGTATTTGTTATCTAGTTCCTTCATGAGTCCTGTCACGTCATGACAGAAGCAAACACCGTGTTCAACACCATAGTATGCTGCGAAGTTCATGTGGCAATCTTGAAGATGCATAACTGTAGCACCTCTCTCGAGTAAGTTCCACTCCTTCAGTCTGGAACCCAACAGTTCAGACTTCTCTTTCGACAGGGACAAATCATGAACCAGGTCGTCCAATTTGACTTGGCTGATCAAATGTGGCTTTTTAATGTTACTGTCGGGATCATTCATGTATTCCATAGCTCCAGCATCACTGTCATTACCTTCAGTATCACTTTCTTCGTTCTTCATTGCATCGGATGAAGGAGGAATTGGTATTGAGTAATCTGTACCATGTGCCACAGGCTTTAGAGCAGACTGAAAATCCGGATACACGTTTTTTGACTTGTTCTTCTTGCTGTACCCAGATAAGATGGTCAAGCAGAAATAGCAATCCGAATGGTGATCTTTCTGCTCCCACCAAATCATGGGAACAGCAAAAGGCATTCGATTTCATTTACCGTTTAACCACTGGGTTAGGCCGGAGTAACAGACGGTGCAACAGAGATGAGGAGCCCAGGATTTTGTTTGACCTCCGAAGTAATGTTTGTAAGCTATCCGTAGCTTTCTGGACATGTTCTTGCATTGGTTAGACATCGTATACTTGCCACAAATGTAGCAAAAGCAGTCCGGACAATTCACACAGCTGCACCTATTCATCTTTTGTTTACTGAATCACCATGTACCAAATTACCGAATTGTCTTATACGAAATCACTTAAATGCATGTTACTGCGACTGCTGATGAATAAAACACAGAACCACACTAGCATGAACTATTCTCTAGTCACCTCCGAATCAGACTGATGGATGAACAGGAGAAATTGCATGGGAACTCGTGCCTGCATGCTGTAGCTCGTGGACTAGTTAGGACTTGCCCAAGTCTGCCTGTTTGTTTTTACTACTGCACACTTATCTTTCCACAGATGCATAAAGCAGAGTAACCTTAAGAATAAACACACACACACACACACACACACACACACACACACACACACACACACACTCGTACATCAAACACGGCTGGTTGATGTAGCTACATATTAACCCATGTACAGGCTTTTAATATCATATGATTTTCAGCTATACTTTAAATCCAGACGTCCTACAACATTTCTGATTACACAATTGGAATCAGCGCACCCTATTACATAACAATCACGTTATTTTCACCCAGTAGCAAATTTTTTGCGTATTGTTATGAAAGAATTAATGAAATGAAGTGTTAGGGCAAAATTAATGTCATTGCAAGGTGTGTTCGCACTTTTAAAGCAATCATTTCTGGAAAGTCCCCCCCCCCCCAGTACACACACAGATACATCTTATACAAGATACTCTTACTCTATAACAGGGGTTCCCAAACCTTTTGGGCAGGTCGCGTGGTTCAGGTGACATTCATGATGGCCCATGGGCCAGAGCTGGGCCCTGATGCCAATTCATCTGGCCCAGAAAGCCCTCATCGCTCCCATTTTACTTCTGCTTCCAGGAGCGACGAGGGCTTCACAGGCTGGATGAATTGGCATTGGGGACCAGATCCCGCCAACAGGCCGTAGTTTGGGCACCCCTGCTCTATAACAAGTAGAATACTTCACTGCAGTCATAAATAAGAGGGGAATTATTTCTTATATACTTCTTTCCTCCCAGCACACATAAAGTAAGTTAAAAAAAATTATGTATGATCTATGTGATAAAAGATATTGGCATTCTTCATTCTGCTATGTGAGCCTAGCCACTATTATGGAGGAGTTCACCACCACATTGATGTTGGGATGTGACCTTCTCAGCAGCCATACCTAGAGTTGCAGATCATTCCTAGAGAGGCAAGTCTTGTCATGTTCTTCAAGAGTCTTCTGTTAATATGTGAAGATTCTGATTCTCAAACCTGACTTGTTTGGGTTTTTTTTTTATCTCCCGATAATTTTACCTACCATTTTATTCTTTGATTATTTCCCATTATTTCCCTGTCTGGCCAGACATCCTGCTACAGTAATAGACCGTACAACCAGTGACTCAATGCGGTAAAAAACCTGACTCCCTAAACGGGCCAATGGATATGGGTGGATGAGCCCCTTCAGGTGGGATGATGGCTCCCTCAGTGGAGGAAATGCCACTGGAAACCATAATATTGGGCTCAATGGCAAAATGAGCAGCATAGGAACCACTTCACTAATCTGATTCCCTACCGTCATGGAGGAGGAAGAGTCTATGCCAGATGGACTGTCTTTGAATATCCTTGTTAATATCCTCAAGGCTGTGGCAGTCCATTGCAGTCCTGGTGTTAAATCCTGCATGTCTCATTTCATGTGCCGCAGGAGATGGCTCCGTGACCACAGTGTGTGTGGGTTACTTCATGGCAAGCTGCGATCCACCTTAAACAAATGCACACCAGTGGCACTTTTCCTGTTTGTCACTCTTCTTTCATATATCCATCCAATGTGAAAATGATTTCCAGGAAAATGTATACAGTACTGTACTTGGATACGAGTAGCAGCAGCAGCAGCCAGTTTCCCATAAGCTGTTATACATTATTTTATAAGCCATTGTGAGCTCTTTGAGCTCTGTGGATTGGTTCCTCAGTCTGGGACTCAGATAGTTTACCAGTCCAAAAAGAGGATACACTTCCCAACAGGTAGATGAACCTAGTAATTTATTCCTGGATTGGGCTAACCTGTCCACTGTGATTCATGCAGTAGTAGCCTCACGATTAGGCAGGCTATTGTAATATGCGCCATGTGCACTATCCTTATGCTCAGTTCAAAGGCTGTAATGAATGCAGAATTAGCAGCTAGCTTCTTTAGTGGCATCACTAATGGCACACATACACTTCTTTGTTGAAAACCTGTCATAATTGCCAATTAAATACCAAGAGAGGTTCATAGTGCTACTTTGGGCTAATAAGGCCTTTTATCCGTGATGTCGAACTTTGGCACTCCAGATGTTCTTGGACTTCAATTCCCAGAAGCCCAAGCCCCCATGAATCCACACAAATGGGTTTGCTGCGATTCATCTGGCCTGCACCGCCCTCATCACTCCTGGAAGCAGAAGTAAAGCGCGCCCATACGCAGAACGAAAAAGCCGCATAGCGAAGAGCTCCGTGGAACAGGGCTTTTTCGTTATGTGGGGTTCTACTGTACTGTATTTGAAGGCACAGCTCCAAATGTGGCCTCTGCACCTCATTTCAGAGGAAGGAAGCCTACAGAAAGTAACTTGGAAAGAACAACAAGGCATAAGTAATGTGAAGTCCTCACTTTTCCCATTACCTTTGATCAAGTCCCAGGAGGAATTCTGAAATCTGTGCAGTGTGACCTATGAGTAAGTTTTTAACACTGAAATTTATTTCAAGAGTGACAAATTTGGCCCTGATGTGAAAGATCTCAAACCATTCTAAGCCAAAAACCATGAGCAGCTTGTAATGGGTCTTGTAAAGGTCTCAGTCTGTCTGTGGTGGTTTCTACTCAACTGAACGGTACAGAAATGCAGTACTAATATTTATTCCTCCACTTCTTGCAAAATGTCAGAGGGCAAGAAATGGCTTCAGCATGAAGTTCACTACAGCTGTTTTGTGATGTCATCTGCAAGACGCTCTAATAATGCCTCAAAATAAATTTAATTATCAAGCCAATCCCTATAGAAAACTAGTTTTAAAAATGACCATCTAAATATTATGACTGAGAATACGGAAAACTATTCACTAGTCCACCAGAACATATTAAAAATGTCAAAATGGTTATCCCATATGTTTTCAACATGAAAGATGTATACAGAGATTACTGAAAGTTTGTGTTCAAAAGAATTAGATCCCATTTTCTTAACTGCCAAAAGTCACAGTTTTTTTGCCACGTGGCTGAAGGAGCCCTATGGTTCATTTCACTTAAGAAAAATGACATAGGGTATAAGAGCTGAATTTTTAAAAGAAAAGTTTGCTTATGGAAATGCATGAGCTTTTTCTTCAGTCTGCACCTGTGGCTATGCATAACTATCCATTTTAACTAGCATGCGAAGACAGCTGCCCACATGCCTGCAATCAGGATTAACCCTCTACAAAAATGACAGAGCAAATGTGGCCTTCAAAGCTGGGCTCCCACAATGCCTATTTCAGCCTCCATGATAGCTTGGGTTATTAAGAAATTTGTATTAACCTCTGCTCTACAGCACATGTTCATATGGACACCACTGAAAGGTTGAGGACACATCTTTGTAATGTCATAACTGGAGCCTAAAGGTTAAAAAACCATAGTATCACTGAAGCTGTGAATCCCTCTGATTGTGCTTCGTCAACACCACATTAATTTTGTAGGTGGATTCCACTTGTAATTTTAGACTTGAATCCAGAATAGATGGAAGTCAAAGTAATTCTACTGTCTAAGACCAACGCATAAGAAATTTAGAGCAACTCTGATAGCTCAGGACAAAACTTCATCTATTTTTCCAGTCTATTTCAACCAATTAACCAGAGGCTTTCTTAAAAGCTTAGTTCGTTAGTTATCAGTCAGTTAAGGTTGCTGTTCTTAATAATACTCAAAGAGACAACAACAATAGACTGTTTCAACCACTACAACAGCTACAAAACAAAAACAAAGTATTGTGGCAACTTGGAAAAAAATTAAATGACTCTGAATACTGTATTGTAGCCCACGTCAAAAGAAACAGATTACAATTCACAAAAGCTTATATGGAAATAAAACTGTTAGTCTTAAAAATTGATTTGTTTTGTTTAATGTCAGTTTTGTTCTACATCTTCTAATCCTCCTCACGTGTTCAGTGCTATGCTGTTTTGAACACGAAGGCTCCATTAAGCTATATGAGTGAGATATTTATTATCTATGAATTTATCAAAATCATCATCTAAGCACCAGTCTGATCGCAAATTCATTATCTAAGTGCCTATTCTTATATAGAATAAAAACATCATTTTCCATGTGTAACAGGCTGGAATCAGCAACTTTTGAAACCCAAATTTTAATACAATAATGAGGGGAACCCCAGAATATATAATTCAGACTGTGTTTGTTCAAGGACCATGGAAAGTTGGTTGACTGTTGATGGGGGGTGGAAAATGTGTGAGAGTGAGAATGCAACAAAGCGTCATGAAGAGACACAACTGACAGGAAGAATGAACTAGAATACTTTATAGTAAAACATCGTCCTGAAGACCCCACGTGTCCTTTATATAAAATAAGCTAGCAGACATCATTACAGTGGAACCTTGGGTTACGAACGCCTCGACTAATGTAAATTTCGCAATACGGAAGGAGATCCATTGAAAATGACTCAAGTTATGGATTTAAATAGTGAAACATTTGTATCTTGAAGGGTGGTTCCCCATAGGAATGCACTGAAAACCAATTAATCCATTCTGGAGGTTAGAAAAAAGGTTTTCAATGCATTCCTATTGGAAAACGCTCTTCGAGATACGAATTTACAAAATGCCGTGAGGAATGCATTAATTTCGTAACTTGAGGTTCCACTGTACATTACTAATTACTAGTTAATTCCTGTGCACTATATGCACTGGAGAAGGCCCTGATGCTAGGAAAGATCGAAGGCAAAAGGAGAAGGGGATGGCAGAGGATGAGATGGCTAGATGGCACGGTCGGTGTAGATCTGGGCGAACTACAATGGGGTTGCAAAGGGTCGGACTTGACTGTGCAACTGAACGACAACATATGCAAAAATACCTCCTTTAGTACTTTATCCCTTTTTATTCTTACCCCTTCACCTACCTTGGAGTTGGATTAGCTTTTGATGGAAAACAGGGATCCTGGACTGTTTTTCCTGGGGAAGCAGGTACAGTTTCCTCAAATATTTGGGAGCAGTTGGTACATTCAAGATGTTTTGTTGCTGCAGATTGTTGGGACTCTTTCTATGATAAATTTTTAAAAATCCTACTTTACGGTGTTCAGCCAAGACAAACTTTCTTTCTGATGTCTATGTGTTCACATGCTTTATAAAGCAGGAGAATTCCCCAAGGAAAATACTTTTCTTGTGTTTAAAGGTAAAGGTCATACTTCCTCAAAAGCCAGTCATATCCAACTCTAGGGTTCAGTGCTAATCTCTGTTTCATAGCCAAAGAGCCAGCGTTGTCTGCTTCTGTAGACATTTCTGTGGTCATGTGATGCATGGAATGCTGTTTACCTTCCCACTGAACTGGTCCCTATTTATCTACTTGCAATTTCTTGCTTTCAAACTGCTAGGTTGGCAGGAGCTGGGACAAAGATGGGAGCTCATTCCATCCTGCAGTATTCAGGCACTGAACTGCTGACCTCGTGCCTTCCAGTCAGTTTCTTAGCCACTTGAGTCAGTTCTCATCTTCTCAAGGAATCAGAAGAATGAAACAAACCTCTGGTATTAACTTGAGATGCAAGGGCATATTAATGTGTCCCTGTTTTGAATGTGTACTTGGGTTGGGGAAGTGATCTATGGTTTCAATGTGTGTCTAAAACGATCTCATACTTTTTTCATTGGCAAACTACATTGATTCTTACATTAAACCAGTGTAATGGGTCCAAAATATAACTCATAAAACAATATTCTACACTTAGCCTTATACAAACTGAATGGATGTAGTTAAAACAATGCAGTTAACTAGCAGCAGAGGTATTAGATCAGGCTATCTCACTCTTGGAAACCATTATCAGACACATAGAAAACTCCTTATGCCTTCACTATCTTTACAGAAATGGTTGTAATTAAGTACTTTTAAAAGCATTTGTTTCTAATAATTTCAGCCATTATTTTAAAAAGAAGATCAGGAAGGAGAACAGTTTTAACAGCAACCAGAGTACAGGAGCAAAACCTCATTCTGATTAGGGGGAATTGGCTGTGCAGACATTCCTTTCCTATGAATATTATACTGAAATCTTTACAGGACAAAAATGTAGTCCATCTAGTAACTAGTTACTAGTGTTCACCCTGTCCTAAATAGGGTTGTACTACCTTTAATTACACAATCTGGAATGCTCACTGATCTATCTGGGAGACTGGAAGTATAGGTTGTCTCCATGACAAAAGCACCTACTAGTACTTTAGGATTATGTACTAGCTATGATCCTACTTTAAAGCAAGCATAGTTCCAGGATACAGGGTTAGACTACTAGTGTAGTGATGGCAAATCTTTTAGAGATAGAGTGCCCAAACAGAGGGGTGGGGTGAAATTTGTGCTGGGGGAGAGGAAGTGCTCCCATTGGGCAGCTGGGCAGAGGACTGGGCAAACTCTGTGCTCGGGAGAGAAAGCACTCTCATCGGACTACTGGGAAGAGGGGGAGGGCAAACTCTGTGCTGGGGTGATGGCGATGTGCCAACAGAAAGGCCTGCGAGTGCCACGTCTGGTACGCATGCCATAGGTTCACCACCACTGGACTAGTGTATGCAGTACATGATTCAAACCCTGTCAGCTACAATTCATCAGATAAGAAAAGCCAAACAAAAAAAAAGGTTAAAAAGACAAAAACACTATGGGACCTTAAAGACTAACTGATCTATTTTAATGTAAGCTTTCTTGAATCAAATCTAATTCCTCAGGCAGAAGAGTGAGACTACATGACAATCATGTATATGTCACTCTGAGATAAAGTGACAATGGTTGATTAATAGACACAAATTGTGTGAGTCAATGTAGTATTTCACATCTGGCAATGACTCTATGTCTGATTTTGAGTTATCTTTCTTTGAAACATCATCATTACGGTCCTACACGTTTGGCTTAAACAACAGAACGAACTGTACAGACAAATATCACCAGATGGTCAATATAAAAATCAAATGGACTACATAATTGGAATTAGGAGATGGAGAAGCTGTATTCTCATGGCCAAAACAAGACTAGAAGCAGATTATGGTACTGATCATGGACTGTTAATATCCAATATTTGAGCGAAACTGAAAAAGAACGCTAAAAGAATCATAGTGTCAAAATATAATTTAAATAATATTCTTGGTGAATTTAAAGTCCACATAAGGGACAGATTTGCATTACTAAACTCTGTTGGCAACTAGATGAATACCAGAGAAATTACAGTATTAAGGAAGAATGGAAAAGATAATTTATGTTGTAAAAAGAAAAGACAAACATAGATGGATAAAAGAAGAAATTTTTTAAACTGTGAAGGACAGTCAATAAAAAAAAAGTAAAAGGTGACAGAAATAGGGTTGGAATTCTGAATGCAACCTTTTGAAGACTGTCATGTAGAGACTATTACAATAACTAGTCCAAAACCAAAAAACGAGAACAACAAAAGGGAAAAAAACAAAAGTTCACTTCCAGAAGATTCAAGAAATTAAAAGGAAATTTAAGCCTAGATAAGGAATGCTAAATGATCAACATGGAAGCACACTATCTAATCAGGAGAAAATAAAGAGAAACTGGAAACAGTATACTGAAAACATATGCAGAAGAGATAAAAGAACAAAAGACTCTTTTGAAGATAAATTTTGAAGAGAGCTTCCCTGAAAATCATTTTCACAGTTGAGAAAAAAGAATGACAAACAGGAAAAATGCCACTGGCATGAATTTGTTGAAGGTGGATCCCAGCTTGCCACGAAGTGACCCACACACTATGATCATGGAGCCATTTCCTTCAGCACGTATGAAATGAGACATGCAGGATTTGACACCAGAACTGGAATGTCCTGCCATAGCCTTGAGGATATTGACAAGATGCGCCTTCATAGCCAGTCCATCTGGCATGGCCTCTTCCGGCTCCATGACTGTTGGGAATGGTGAAGTGGTTCCTCCTCTGCTCATTTTGCTGTTGGGCCCAATATGATGGTTTCCAGTAGCATCTCCTCTGCACAACAGTACACATCTCCATGGCAACATTCCACACATGCAACTATGTACATATAGTTGCATGTGTGGAATGTCGTCACGGAGATGTCTACCATTGTGCAGACTCCTTGCTGAATAATGACTCCAAGATATCCAAGGTATAAATAGTTTAATTCCAAGTTCAGGTTGTCTCAAGCACTGCAATCACAACTAGGTCATTTCAAAAAAAATTGTTTTCCACCTAAAGCATGTTTGCCTCTTTCTTTGTTCTGCACTTTTGAAAATTCCTTTTTATATCATACAAGAGAACTGGGACAACTGCCTTACTGGCAGTAATATTTTTGCCTTAAGTCACTGTAACTCATTTATATGTAGCTATCTAAAATCATTTTTAATGGCTTAAGAAGTACTTAAGAACGTTACATATTAAAAATATAGACTGAAATAACAAGCAGGGGAGAGGGCAGCGAAATCCCTAAACTGCTTCCTTTGGTTTAGGTCTGAAAAATCTATTCCAGCAAATGTGGGTCCAAATTCCACAGGGTTTCTTCGTATCTTTTTTATAAGCATTGGAAATAATATTCACCTGTGCCCAGCTTCAAGTAGACCCCATACATGGAACAGATGAAACTTAATTAAATTTTCATCAATTGTAACTAAGAGATCCAAATGAAGATACAGTAAAACCTCGGATAACGCTAAAACTTAGTTCCACAAGTCTTAATGTTATCTGATTTTTAATGTTATCCAATGCATGCATCGGGTAACATTAAAATCCTATGGGATGTATCGGATAACGTTAAAACTCCATAGAGATACATTGTAACCGACACAGGCTTTAGTGAGTGTTATCCGATGCATCCCATAGGATTTAACGCTATATGACTCATTTTTTTTTTCAGATTGCTTAACGTTATGGGGTTTTAGAGTTATCTGAGGCAAACATTATCCGAGGTATTACTGTACAACCATATGCCACAGAGATCTAAGAACTTTCTAGAGGCACAAAACACAAAGTAAAGTAACTAATTCCATCAAAAAATAGAGATTATCTTTAGGTTTTTATTTCATACAGTGGTGGGCTGCTGCCGGTTCGGACTGGTTCGGCCAAACCGGTAGCAGAAATCTAGAGGGGATGGCCGGGGGGGGGATAAACCCCCGGGCCACCAGTTTGGTCGCCTGTCCGACTGCTCTCCAGATGTCTTTTCCAGGCAGCCCAAAATGGCTGCTCGGAAGTGTGCATGCATTAAAACTCCATTCGATGTATGCACAGTGAAAAATAGAAGTGTGCATGCATCAAATGGTATTTTGATGCATGTGCACTTCTGAGCAGCCATTTTCAGCTGCCCGGAAAGGACGCAGTAGCGTCCTTGGAGCGGCAGCGGCAACCGCCAACACCTCCCACGACGGCACCGCCGGGCCGGGCTAGGCCTGGCTGCACTGTCCGGCCTGTCTGTGCTACCGGGCCTGGCCAGGCCAGGCCAGGCCGGCCGCACCACCGCACCGCCAACACCTACCTGCTGTTCCCCAAGTCCCTGACAGCCTGACCCCAGCAAAGGTAAGGAACTAGGGTTTGTTTTCTTTGTGTTTCGGGTGGGGGGTATTTTATGTAGTGTGTATTTATTTTATTTTATTTGTACTGAGTCTTTATTTTATTTTTATTTTTATTTATTTTTCTTCGGCTCCGTCCACAACGTCATGATGTTGGCGCTGCCCATGACATCATGATGTTGCCCATGACATCATGATCCATTCACGATGTCATGATGTTGACCCCGCCCATGACATCAGCCCCGCCCACAGTGTGGTAGTAAAAATTTTGGCAGCCCACCACTGCAGCAACCCATTTGGCAAAAAACAATTTTAGTTATCAAATAACAAGTTTCTGTTACCTTTAATTCATTTGTCCTAATCAAAGCCTTTTAAATTAATTTTGTAAATCAGCTTTCAAATCACTTTAGTTATCATTCAAGAAGAACTCTTTTGTTTAAAGAAAGTGTATAAAACAACAACAGGGTCAACTATCTCTTATTTAATTTTATATGATATCTAACTTGAATAAGAAACATGCTATGTCATTTCTCAGAAGCACTCCATGTGCACAAGGTCAGCATTTACTTATTACAAATACGACTGCATGGAATATTTGTTATTAAACAAGATATGATGAGGGAGGTGGATATAAGCAGTCCCAACTGTAAAACAAAACTGGCGCTGGGAGAGGGAACTGTCATACTCAATCATCAGTCCAGCCCTAACACCAGACCGAAAAGAACAAAATGGAAAAACAACTGTACCTTGAGAAAAAATGAAATCGGCAGTGTTTTCCTTGATAAAAACCAAAGGCTCTAATAAACAGGTGTTTATTTGCATTGTTGATAATAACAGAAGAAATTGGTGGTTATGACCAACTAAAGTACAGTTATTTGATTGGGGCTTAGAGGTGAAGAACTTCTGAACTTGGGACTCAAAAGCTCAACTCTTATGAAATGAAAATCTGTTTTTATGTTAGAATAAAGAAAAACTGTAACCATTATGACAAGATTTAACAAAAAAAAGAGAATGACCTTTGTCATACTGGAAAGTACAGCAAACAAAGTAACTGGCTCTTGATCACCCATTGATACCTCTTTGAAAGATGTATGAATATAGGCCAGGGGTTCCCAACCTTTTTACGCCATGGGCCTGACCACACACCACAGACAGCTAAGCGGGCCGGAAAATGTCTCCCAGAACCGGGCACATTTACGGCTGTTGTAAATATGTCCACTTCCACATTTACAACAGCCACAGGCATGTTTACGCATGCATGGATGAATTTTATGGCTGACGTAAATGCATCCTCTTCCACTTCCGGGTTCGGTGGCGGCAGGCCACATGAAATGGTGCCATGGGCCAGGGCCAGCCCATGGACCATAGGTTGGGAACTTCTGATATAGGCTGATGTATGTATTGTGTGCAACAGCATCAGATTAATAAACATAATATATCCTCTCATTAACTTTTCCATCCTTTTATGTAATTTACACCTGCAGAAGGGTGATCACATCACTAGCAGGGGGAGGTTTTCAGTATTTAGACTTCTTTCTTCCATCCCACACCTCTCACAGCTTCCATGCAATAAAACAGATTATTCATGAGTCAAAGAAACTGCTGGAAATAACAATAGCAACTACACTTACTGTACACCCTCATAGTGCTTAGTGCACTGACTGGGCAATTCACAAGTTAATTAGTATTTTGCCTCCAACATGCTGGGTACTCATTTTCCAACCTTGGAATGATGGAAAGCTGAGTCAACCTTAACTCCTGGTCAAGATCGAACTCACAATATTCTGGCTGCAGAACAGCAATGTAACCACTGTGCACCAGGGAAAGAAGGAAAAAGCCCTTAATTTGCCTCTTTTTCTTGTGATGTCATTGTTCCACAGATGTAACTTATGTAACAGGATTTTGGCCAATATGGAATTCAGATTGAACTATATAAACCTAAAATCTGCAACCTTAGCTTCTCCACTCCACCTTACAAGGAATCTAAAGGCTCTTGGTAGTACAGTGGTACCAGAGGCGTAGCTACCGCCGTATCAGCCGTATCAATTATACGGGGGCCCCGGGCTACGGGGGCCCCCAACGGCAAAAAATAAAATTAAAAATAAAAAAGACCAAAAATTTACTGCGCATGCGCAGAAACTCAATCTGATGCATTGCGCATGTGTCAGATTGAGTTTCTGTGCATGCGCACTTTATTGGAGCCATTTTTGGCTCCAATTTTTTAAAAAAAGCCGGAGTCGGAGAGTCGGAGTCGGAGCTGCAGCTTTTAAGCAGCGAGGCAGCCCCGACTCCGAGGCCCTCCCCCCGGTCGCCGCGGGGGCTCCCTGCCTGCGCCAGCCCGGGCGGCGCTCTCCACGGTCGCCGCTGGGGTGGGAGTCCACCAGCTGCAGGACCAGCTCGCGGGCGCGCCCTGTCCCGCGGCAGGCGGCAGGTCAGCTCCAGCCAGGCGCAGCCACCTGGAGCGCGCCTGGAGCTGACCTACCGCGCGCGCCTGGAACTCACCTGCCGCGCGCGCCTGGAGCTCACCTGCCGCCTGCGTGCGGGATGGGGCGCGCGAGCTGGTCCTGCAGCTGGTGGACTCCCACCCCAGCGTCGAGGTGGAGAGCCCCGCCCGGGCTGGCGCAGCCTGCCAGGGAGCCCCCGCGGCAACCGGGGGGAGGGCCTCGGGGCTGCCTCGCTTTGCCCGCTCGCCTTCCACAACTGCCCCTTGCCTTCGCCGTGCGCGGTGAGGGAGCGATCGGCAGCAGCGGCGGGGGGGCGGCGGTGACAGCAGAGGCGGAGGAAGAAGAGGCCCCAGGACTAAGGTAAGTGAGGTTTTTGTGTTTCGGGTGGGTGGGTGGGTGGGTTGAGGTGTGTGTGGTTTTTTTTTTTTTTTACATTTTAATTCTATTTTATTTATTATATTTTTATTTATTTTATTTTTATTTTTGGCCCCGCCCACGACGTCATGACGTCATGACGTTGGCTCCCCCCATGACGTCATGATGTCATGACGTTAGCTCCGCCCCACATCTAAAGGGCCCCCAAACAATTTTTATACGGGGCCCCAGCAAGGTAAGCTACGCTTCTGAGTGGTACCTCACTTAAAGAGCATAATGTGTTCCACAGAACTGCTCTCTAAGCGAAACACCATTGTAAGTGACCAATTGTGACTACTGGTGGCGGAGGGAGTGTGAAACCCCATTTAATTATTACACAAGTTTTTGGTTGGTTTTATTTGTTAAGCAAGGTGACCATTCAGAGAAAATCCTGCTCTTTAAGCAAGTTACTCTCTAAGTGAGGTGCTCTTTATGCGAGGTTTTACTGTACTGAGATTTGCCCATACCTTTTGTTTTCCCAAAAGTAACTAAAAGACAATCACCGTTTTTGGAACATTCTACATAAAATGTTACAGGTAACCTGAGTTACTATTTATTATACTTATACTTAGCTGAATGTCATATGGTTCTCTGCTCTCAAATAAGCATCTCATTCCAATACAGTACTACCATTTTTATATGTGCATCACCTCATTCCTACATGTTAATTTTTAGGTGTGCTTGTTAAAAACACAAGTAAATCCTAGGGCAGTGGTGGCAAAACTATGGGACATATGTCAGAGGGGGGACTCAGAGCCTTCTCTGTGGACATGTGCACTGTCACCCCAGGACAGAGTTTGCCCCACCCCTCTGCCCAGCAGTCCAATGGGAGTGCTTTATATCTCCCCCCAGCACAGAGTTCACCACGCCCCTCTGCCCAGCAGCCCGATGGGAGCACTTCCTCTCTACTCTGTCTGGGGTAAGGCAGGCAGCTCACAAGCGGCGTGAGGGTGAGGCACAGATGGCAGCCTGTTGAGTCTGTGACAAAGGTCAGTTGTTTTTTTCTAAACTAAAACCTAAGGTTAATTGCCATGTTGGCTCTTCACAATAAATACTAAATAAATGGGATTTGGGTTGCAGTTTGGGCACTTGGTCTCTAAAGGGCTCACCATCACTATCCTAGGGCAGGGGTCTGCAAACTTGGCTCTCCAGGTGTTCTTGGACTTCAATTCCCAGAAGCCCAAGTCAGCACTCCTGCTGATCAAGGCTTCTGGGAACTGAAGTCCAAGAACAGCTGGAGAGCCAAGTTTGCTGACCACTGTCCTAGGGCATACTGCCAAAAAACTGACATATGAAGAGGTCTTACTAGTAGCCTTGAATTCCATTGCAGCAGAAAACTCAAGAAAAGCCCACTTCATGATCTTCCTTATATCACTACATACCAACTCTATTAACAGCTTCTTTCACAGTTGGAGTCAGTCCATGCTGTGTTACAAGAAATAGATATGTCAAGAGTTGGCCATATCTCATCCTTGGATATCCTTTATAGAAAGCAGGGTGGAATACTGTCCCCAGAGCAAATATGCACTCTGATCATCTGTATATTTGGCTGCATTACTGGTTCTACATAACAGATAACCAGTCTTATAAATTATCAAACAGGCCTTTGTAGCAAACACCCATCCCATAGTGACAAATAGCTTTATAATCATTATGTAATATAAAAAGTTATCACCACAAACATTCTTAAACCATAGTGCTTTTCTGATGTTTAATCTTCAGTATCTCACAGAGTCTGCCCAAAACACAAGTTGCTATAGCCAGGTACTGAAGTTAATTAGATGAAATTATATTGGAAATGTGTTATAATATTCTGTCATTTTGCAGCTTCAGCTCCATATCCTTGGCCCTCTCTTTTCAATGCTGGATTGTTGCCACCATAAGAATTCCAATCCAAGCCACCTGGCTATAAAGTGCAAATGCAAAACTCTTGAAATTCAAATATTTAATCTTTGTCTCCTAATAAATTTCAAGGCAGTTCTTCAGGAATGTGAAGTCTTCATCATTGTGTCTCTTTTTATTAATGTGAAGCCCTGGAGGTAATGTTAATGCAAAGGCCTTTGTTTTATAAGTCTTAAAAGTACTGTTGTAAAGGATCATTCTTGAATTATTCTCCACCACTACCATTTTTTTTTTTTACTAAGTTATCATAAGACACATGTTTTCACCTAACTGGGTAAAAAATAAGGTCAGCCAAAGGCTAGGCTAATAGGGTTATCATGCAGCACTGCAGAAAGACTAGAGGCAATATTTCTTCTCCCCTGTAGGGAGAACGAAGCCCTCCACAGAGCAAGCATCTCAGCAAACACAGCTTCTCTTTAATGTGAAGCCATCCCATACAATGAGAAACTATAACTAGAATGAAACTATATGGGATTCTCAGGTCTTTCTCCCACTGCTATTACTTCCAGTTTATATATCTAGTGACTTAACACATAGTATTTGCATGGCAAAGAATACAGACCTTCTAGTTAGGGCCACTTGCTCAATCTAACCATATTTGGATTACACTACACAACAAAGATTTTGCTACTGGGAATAACACATGTGATTTACCTGATGTTGAGTGTGCTGATTCCAAATCTGAACTCAGAATTTGCCTATCACGTACAAATTTTAAGGCGTGCTATAGCTGTTCAAATAATCAGTAATTAGGTAATGTATTTTTACATGGGAACATTACAACAGTTGCAGCTACCACTATGCATGCTGCTGCCTCAGATGAATCACATCCCCTGGTGGCTTGCATGTTCCAGCAGTGGCTGGGGAAATCAGTGATCTGATGTCAGAAATAGGTATATAAGGCAAGATGGACCAAGGGCTTGTCTCTAGTGTGAAACCATCTTATTGAATAGTACAGCTAGGCCATAGTGAGTCTGTTTGGAACTAAAGATAAGTAGGCGAAGCTATGTTAATAAACTGGACAATTTTTGCTACATTTGTGGCAAATATACCCCGGGTGATCTATGAAAGAACCTATCCAAGAGGGTGAGATTTGCTAATTTAAGATCCTGATGTCCTAGGCAGAATCAGACTTCAGATTTGGATTCAGAACACTTGATTTAGTATAGGATACATGGATTAGACCAAGTAACAGACAATATTCTTTTTTCTTTTTTTTGGTGATGCAGTGTTATTTGCCATAAACTGACAACACATTCATTTTTAGGTAAAGGTAAAGGTCTCCTTTGCTCAAAAGCCAGTTGTGTTCAACTCCAGCGTTTGGTGCTCATCTCAATTTACAGCCAAAAAGACAGTGCTGTCTGTGTCTGCAGACTTTTCCACAGTCATGTGGCAGACATGACTAGACGCCAGAGTGCACGGAACACTGTTACCTTTCCTGCCAAAGTGGTACCTATTTATCTACTTGCAATTTCTTGCTTTCAAACTTCTTGGTTGGCAGGAGCCTGGACAGATGATGGGCACTCGCTCCGTTATGCAGCACTCAGGTCTCAAAGTGCTGACCTGCCAACTGTAGTGTCTTAACCACTAAGCCACTGTGGCCCTGTTTTTACATTGTTGTTCAGTTGTATAGTCAAATATGACCCTTTATGACCCCATGGACCATTTCACACCAGGCCCCCTATCCTCCACCATCCTCTGCAGCCCGCTCAGCACTATGCCCATTGGTTTAACAATGCCATCTAACCAGTCAGGGTTGATTTCCTTCAGGATCGACTTAGTTTATCTCTTTGCTGTACAGGGTACTCTCAAAATTCTCCTCCAGCACCACATTTCAAAGGCGTCTATTCTTCTACACTCAGCCTTCCTTATGGTCCAGCTCTCGCAACCATACATTACTACTAGGAATACCATTGCTTTGACTATGTGGACTTTAGTTGGCAGGGTGATGCCTCTACTTTTTATTATGTTCCCTAAGCTGCAGTAATTCTATGAACATGACTACTAATCTAAAGAGAGATCTTATAGAAGCAAAGGAGGAGGAGTCCGTTACTGATGCACATCAGCTTGACCACAGACAGCTGATACAATGCAGATAGTGTAGCAAAAACACATCTTGTCTTCCCATTGCAAACAATGTCGGCATGGGTCTATGTAAGTCTAGCATTCCCCCACCCCACCCAAAAAACTTCTGAAAACTGAGACATACATTTTCTTCTAGATTAGAATTGGGCATACAGTTCTCTGATATATCTTGGGATGGGGGACATTATTCTAAACAGGAAAGAAGACTCCAGATTTGAGCTTACTTGAAAAAGTGCCACTTAACTGACCGTTTTCTGCACTTGTGTACCTGCTCAGCTGACATATTAGTATTTACCACAGGCAAGGCATCGGACTTTGCATAATGCTTTACAGTATGGGAATTCTCTGATCATCAGGTAAATAGCAGAATGCCAGGGTTCTGGTTTCAGTTCCATGGAGTAGTGTTTGCACCGAACTCCACTTGCTGTCTTAGTCTTTTACCATTTAAAAACCGCTTTTCTATAAATAGCTTTTTATTATTTTACTAAAAAGAAGAAATTGGATTACAAAGCTCTTATCCAACAAGACTGCAAAGTGTCTTTATGAGCTGGAGAAAGTTAAAAACAGAAAAGTTCAAGGCCTTCAAGGACTTGGCAATCCTGTTTCAGTTATTCAACTGCTAGATTATTTGGAGCCATCTGATAAGCCTCGTTATTTTGCTCATTAAATGTTTTTTTGGAAAGAAAGAGTATGGAGAAATAATTTATCAGAAAAATGATGCTGACAATTGGACTAAGGAATGGTTACAGACTAGAATGTACACTGTGCTTTGACTTTGTGAAGAAGTGAGGCCAAATAAAATTTTGTTCCTTGCCCCGACTGCAAGATATTTTTTTAATGTGTTGCACTACAATGGACTTGAAGGGCCAGTGTAGGCAGGCCCTGAGTCACTGAGCTTAATCCTATGGGTCTTGAAGAAAAAGGTTTTCTGTTTGCACAAGGAGAATTACGGTAGGTTGTTTGTTTATCTGAAGTCTCCAGAAAACAAATGATCAGGCAAACAAAGCTTGTGGAAGGAGCAGAGATGTTTGAACTGGAAATAAGCATAAGGAAATGAACAAAACACCCATCAAGTTTTTTCACAGTTCATGATAGCCATAACCACACCCAATCGTAGCTCTCACTGACTGAGGAAGAGCAGAAAGAAAGAGCCTCCACGAAGATTGTGAATACAATTGGGCGTACCATGGGGAGCAACCTCGCAGGCTAATCTTTCTAACACTGGATCGAACTAAAAGCACTGAAGAGTGAATCCATCAGAGAGGTCTTTGTCAAGACCAACTGTAACAATCACCTCAATAAATATTGAAGGACTTTCGAGTAATAAGAGTGTCTTCCTTGCAGACATGTGCAGGAAATACAAATGTGACATACTTCTGCTCCAGGAAACACATTGAGGTACAGCAAGATACAGACCCAAGGTGGCTGGAATGGAACTAGTGATTGAGAGACCACAAGACCAATATGGGAGTGCAATATTTGTTAGACCTGGCCTCAGCACAATATCAGCTCCATTGACAGAAACAAACAACACTGAAATTCTCATTATCCAAACCCCACAATTCTCTGTTACCTCTAGCTATAAGTCATCAGAAGCAAATTTTATTTCACCAGAAATGGTAGCAGAAATTCCATCTGGCCCCACCCATCTAAGTGCTGAAATAAAGTAGTCCTAATTCGGTTGCAACACAAGGTTTCCCCCTGGCCACGGTGACTAACATAGAAGCGTTGCACCAGATGGATAAAGAACAAGAACTCTTTAAAACCATTAAGCAAAGAAAGGTCCAATACCTTGGTCATGTCATGAGGAACTACATAAAGTATAGAATATCCAACTCACTCTGCAAGGAAAGATCCAGTAGTGGGATTAAAAAAAATTTTTACTACCTACTCTGTGGACATGGTATGGTGGGCATAGCAAGGGGGAAACCCTGCATTGCACCAAAATTAGGACTACATACTTTATTTTAAAACTTAGATGGGTGGGGCCAGCCAGAATTTCTGGTACTGGTTGTGGCGAACCTGCTGAATCCCACCACCAGAAAGATCCTTAGAAAGAGAGGCCATGGAAGTAGCTGAAGTACCTGAGAGATAGGTGTGGCATGTCCTCGGAAGAACTATTCCAAAGAGTTAAGGACAGGAAGACTATCGCCATGATGATAGTCCAGTGTTTCCCAAATGCTGGTGTTTGGACTTCAATTCCCAGAAGCTTAAGTCAATTCCCCAAAGCACTGATCAGTCAATATACTGGCTTAGGCTTCTGGGAACTGAAGTCCAAACACCAGCATTTGGGAAACACTGTGATAGTCAATATCCAGAACAGATATGGCACCTGAAGAAGAAGAATGAACCTTGACAATTTACTTACTACTGACTGAGGAAGGCTGAACCACACACAAAGAAAGATCTAACATGAGATTAATCTGCCATACATATTTTGCTCCTTTAACTGCACTTTGAAAAGCTACAGCCAAACCTATACACAACCACAGTTCTTATGACTAATGAATGTGTGACTGTGGATCTTCAAAACAACAGCAAAATAATTAGCACTATCATTCAGTAGAAGGAACTGAAATAAAACCTCGGTGAATCGTCTCCAAAGTTGGTTTTGTACTTAGGATGTATAGCTCACTGAAACATAAAAAAAGTATTTTAAAGTGTTTAATGAACAGACTTCATGAAATATATCCTCTGTCTTTAATTGCCCTGCACACCATCAGTTCCTATACATTCAAAGAGAACATTAACAAGATCATTTAAGAATGAAAGCAAAAACGTGCATCTAGCATGTAACAATCTGCTATTTGGCAGCACCAAACATTTCCTTTTCTATGATAGAAAATATCCACAAATTTAATTCATAAACTCCAAAGTGGCTGTCTTCCACATCACATGCACCTGAAGGCTAATAAATCCTTTAATATTTTTCACACCCTCAGGTCGATGTTCCAGATGTGTTCCAAGAAAAGCTCCCTTATATCATCCACATCATGTAAAAGAAAAAACTGAGAATATAATATAGCTAACACTAAATTATATTCAAAGATAATCCAAATCCATTACTGTTATCATTAAAATACATCAGACAGAAACATATGCATTTTCTAGCTTTCAATTTTCTCTCTGAAGCCTAGCCACAAAGACTACACCTTACTCTCAAAAAAGTTCTTTTAACTTTCGAGACCTACATCATACACTTTGCTCTCATAATACAGGAGCATCACAGAACATAGGCAGGGCTGCAACATTTAGTCAAACTGTCAGTTAACTCCTTAATTTTAAAACATTTCCATTGACTCAGTTGGCTCAGTGCCTCTTTTTAAGAAAATCTCTTAAGTATGTTTAAAATCTTTTAGTACTCTTAAAAACCCAAGTCCACAGGGAAGGGTGATGGTCCCTAAGTGGATTAAATTCCACTTGAATCCATCCTGATGGAAGACAGCAGCTTCATCAACACTGGCCTAGAGCTGATGAGGACTTTGCATGCCAAAAAGGCTCAGAACTAGAAAGTTACTCATGGAACTGGATCAGTGGTATGGGTCCCACACTGTGACACAAACAGCAAATGGAAGGCCACTGCATTATATTGTTCCCAGGACAATCTTCATGGCTGATTGGCATAATGATAGCCAATGTTCAGCACTTTAAGCAGAAGAACTCTTAAAAACTATATACAACAAGCATAGTCTGAGAAGTGAGACAGAAAGGAAGATCCCTTCTAATACTACTATGCCCATTGAAATAGATACATCTCCAATCTAAAAACAAAAAAGCTTCCTTCCTTTAGAACTGATATAAGAACTGTTGACTCATCACAGCCAAAGTCTGTACATTTTTCAAAAGCCAATTACTGTGGGTTGGGACAGAATTAAATTAAAATCCTGATTTTGGAGCTGGGAAAAAATTTACATACTTCTGCTACATTACTTTCTCTCCCAATGAGGAAACAAAAAAAAAAACACAACATAACATTTTAGCAGGAGGCTTCTATTGAAACAGGTGTTTCCATCCTACACATGCAGGATTTAAACTATTTAAACATTAGTCAACTAGAACACAAATGAAGGAATAGCAAAATTAGTTTGTTGATTTTTAATTCACCGGGGGGGTTCAAAGTGGTCTGCACCAGGTAAGGGCTTACAAGTCATACAGTTACGCAGTACCAGCAGAGTATTTAAATTTTTAGACTGAAATTATTGTAAACAACTGGTCTTTTAATTTGGAGGCCAGTTGTATAAAAATGTAATTTGAAAATGGTCAGAGGCATTTGCAAGGTAGAAATTCCAGGCTGGGAAAGAATTCAAAACACTTCTTTCTATTTTCTAATTGCCACATTCTACTCTTTGATTAGTTTTATGTAGGAAACATAAAAGTGAAAACTCCCATCATTACTTTGGAATATCCAGTTTATTTGGCTTCTTGATACAAGAGAAGATGTTTATCATCTTCTCTACTACCTTTTGGGCTACTAGTATGCTTCTGACCTGCTAAATCAGGGATTCTCAACCTGAGACCTGTGGGCCAGATGCAGCCTGCGGCGCCATTTCATGTGGCGCCCCCACCGCCTCCATCACATCAGGAAGTGCCATGCACCAGGTAGCATGGCGAGCAGAGGCTGTGGCAGGCACCTGGCCTAGTGCTGGGCTGAGCACCTCTGTGCCCCGCATCTGCGCCCCCCCAGACTGGGAGGCATGGCAAGCAGAGGCTGCAGCAGGCGCCTGGCTGAGCGCGCCTGGCCAAGCGCCTCCACACCCCACACCGGGCAGCATGGCGAGCAAAGGTTGCGGTCGGCGCCTGCCCTAGCACCGGGCCAAGTGCCTCCACACCCCATGCCGAGCATCCCCCCCCCCGGAGGAGGATGGAGGACCCCCCATGGCCGCACCACCCAAGAGCCCTGCCACGTGCTCTCTGGTGAGTTGGAGAGGAAGGAAGGGTGGGAAGGATTGTGTGCGTGCATGCGTGCGCGCGCACGCACGTGTGTGTGTGTTGTGTGATGGGAGTCAGGTCTGTGTTTTGTTGTGTTGCTATTAAATATTACCATATTTTGCTTTATTTTAATACCATAAATATTTTAGTATACAGGTACTATTTGGTTCAGAATATTTTTTTTCTTGTTTTCCTGCTCTAAAAACTGGGTGTGTCTTATGGTCTGAAAAATATGGTATATGTTCTTCCTTCTCTCACCCTGATTCTAACAAAGTGCCTTGCCTAATCTAACCTAAAAACAAACCAATGGATTTTGTTTCTCAATACTACATGGCTCCCACCAATGCAAGAACCATCTCCATTGAAAACTCAAGGAAGACACAAATTTCTGTATTTGAAATCTATTAGCGATGAGCCATTCATAAGTGCAAATCATCATCTGATGCTATAGTCAACATGTGATGAACAAATATGCTCAAGCCAACTTTCTCTTGTTATTTCTGTATAGCAGACATTCAACACAATGATGCAAATTAAGAATGAAGCTAAACTGGCATTACCCTCTAAACACTGCATTATTCTTTACTACGTCAGCTGCAGCCAATATGCTTCAAGATCATCCAAAAGTCAGCCTCCCAGTTGCTTTTGGCTGACCTGGAAACAAATTGTGCCAGTCACAACTGAGGAGGATAATAGAAGAAATAGCCCAACGAATGCCAAGTAAATCAACTGACTCAGTGTCATGCTACTTCACCCCAAAATGTGCATATTAAAATAAATACTTCAAGAGGTACACAAAGGTAGGATCATGCCCACCAGCCAGGAAAAGCACATCTTTTACAACTCCCAGTGCTAGAGTGAGCTTGCTCTCTCTCTCTCTCTCTGTCTTATATGGATAAGAGATGAGTGTTATAAACTACATAACCTCAAGGATATGGCCTCGTTAAAACAAGCTCTTTCAATTGAATCCAAATCAAATAATAGGGATGCCAAAGCAAATAGAAAACCTTTAAGGGGTGGGAAAGCTTGAACGCCTGTTCTTCGAGATGGTATTCTGCACAACTAGGTGAGGGTGTGTGAACTAAACACAGGGCAAAATCAAGAGAAACCTGGTTAATTGTTTTTCACTTAAGTTTGAATATTATTAAAATGAAGGCCTTTTATCCTATGAAGGATGAACTGTAGCCTAGCCAAATAAGTATGGCTATAGCAGGACCAAGAAACAGTAGAGAGACTGCAATATCTGGTCTGCAAGCTAGAATATATCCTGGCATCTGCTGCAAAAGCAATGGGCACAGAGGAACTGAAATAATGTTGCAGATGTGGACAAAATTATTTGGGCACAAAGTACACACATGTGTAGGGACTGCAGTGGCTCAAGTGGCTAAGATGCTGACTGGAAGGCAGCAGGTCAGCCGTTTGATACCTGAATCCTGCAGGACAGAATGAGCTCCCATCTCTGTCCCAGCTCCTGCCAACCTAGCAGTTCGAAAGCAAGAAATTGCAAGTAGATAAATAGGGACCACTTCGGTAGGAAGGTAAACAGTATTCCATGTATTCCGGTGTCTAGTCATGCCTGCCACATGACCACAGAAACGTCTGCAGAAGTTGACAGCACTATCTCTTTGGCTATGAAACAGAGATGAGCACTGAACCCTAGAGTCAGATATGACTGGCTTTCGAGCAAGGGTGACCTTTACCTTTACCTTACACGCATGTATTGCTGCATCTCTTCATCAAGGTGGGAGTTTTGCAAATTAGGCAAATAACTGGATGCTGTTGCAAGGGTCTCTTGGGGTTGTTTGTTTGTTTGTTTTTGTTTGTTTTTCCTGAGACATCCCTGACTTGCTCTCCATGTATGCAAAAAGAGGGATGAGGAGATAAATGAAAGGGACACTACAGCTTCAGTGGAATGCTACTCTGTTTGAAAGATGTATCATTTGCCCAACTACCTATACAATACCCTCTGGTAAAGGGATTTCATGGGTCATTAAAAAAAAGCAGCCCCAAATTCTATACTCCCAGACTGAGCTGCCATCTGTGCACTTATTGAACCATTTTATAAGCTTTTTGGAGTTGCTTTCCCCACTAGTTACTTTTACGGCTATCCCGGTTTCCCTGAGCATCTTCCCCATGCAATAATTCCAGCTGTGGGATGTTTCTTTTCTTGAATAGAGAAACCTGAAACTTTAGCGGCTCTTTGCCCATCTGTACTTGAAATGACCAGGTGAGAGCACTTGACTTGCCAGATGTTAAGATCTAAGTAAGACAATTCACCATTGGGCCATCTTTCTCACAATAAAGGCCAAAGACTGCATTATAGTCAGGGTACTGCAAATTCTGACAGATGTAGTAAGAGCTTTCTTTCAGAGAAAATTTGCTTAATCTCTGGTGAAAAGTTTATAATTTTATTTCATACTTTCAAAAGTAAATCGCAGAAAGAAGAAACAAAGAGGAAGTGGGAGGGGAGAGAGAGCCTCCTTGCTGGCTGATTTTCAGAATTATTATATTCAGCAGAAGGCAAAACATAAATGCTGTACACTTCTTTGTATGTACTGGTGAAATCATGGCCACACAATATGGATGATGTTACTTATAGGAACCAATTCAGCAGCAAGAATAGGAGAAGCGGGGGGCGGGGGGCGGGGAGGTGATTACTCACCCACCCCTTGTCTATGTAAATGTCTATCTCCTAAGGCAGGGTTTGCAACCTACGGACCTGATCCTTGGCACCATTTCATGTGGCCTGCCACCCTTGCTGCCGCCACTGCCACAGCTGCCAGAAGTGGCAAAAATAGCCAAAAATGCCCTGACCTCACTGCCACCACCAGAAGCAGCAGAAGCAGCAAAAGAGCTGAAAATGCATCGTGAATGCACCCGCGGCTGTCGTATACGCCTGTTTACTGCAGCCACGGATGCAGTTTATGGCAGCACATATGGCGGAGGGAACCACGTTTCTGGCCCACTCAGCTGAGGGAACAACGTGTCCGGCCCATGGATGAAAAAAGTTGGGAACCCTGTCCTAAGGCTTCACTCAGTACAAGTGATTATAGTGGTACCTCACATAACAAAATTAATCTGTTCCACGAGTTTTTTCGTACAGCGAAAAGTTCATTATGCAAAAATATATTTTCAAAACAAAATCTCCTATGGGAAAATTCACATAATGAAAATATTTTCACATAGCAAAAATTTCCTATGGGGAAATTCGTATAGCAACCATATTTTCGCTATGCGAATTTCCCCATAGGAAATTTTCATTATGCGAAAATTTCCCATAGGGAGTTTATTTTCGCATAATTAAAAAATTTTCTATCTGAGGTGACATTTTTGTTCAATTTCCTTTCACTATGTGAGTATTTTTGCTATCAGAGCCATTCGTTATGTGATGTTTTACTGCAAATATTTGCTATACTGTAGTTTGCTGAAGCTTACATCAAATAAAATTTCTCTCTAAAGTGACATGAGATTCTCTGTTATTTCTGTTCCAACAAATTAATTTTTATGCCCCAGTTCAGAAAATTCTGCCAAGAACTACTGAGTGTTTTTCAGTCTTGCTTTAAGGCTGAAGCTCTCACATAAGGCAAGAAGCCATTACAGTATATATAGAAGTCTAGAAGGAACTGTCTTTGCTGGGTGTAAAGGACACACTGCCTTTCAAAACTATAATTAATATAATATAATATATAATATAATATAAAACTATTGTCATTATGCATGAAACACAGGCCAGTCAAACCTTGCCCTGACTAATCCATCTCAGACATAATTTTCTCCCAAATTATAGTCAGGCATTTCCTTCTAAAGAAATTATTAAAGCAGGAAGTGACCAATCCTTTCTTTTCTGACAACATTGTTGTCTTCTGCTGGAGAAGATCTGAGAGGGAAGATGGAGCTTGGATTTCCAGAAACAAGATGCATAGCTGCTTCTGCTTCTTAGCTTCGAGGAACTCATCTGATGCAAACCTTGACTGCATAATGTAGCTGAGGTTCAGACCTCTTCTCCCCATGCTGCCTGTTCATGTAATCACTACCAGAAAGCATGAAGTGAAGAAAAGACAGGGTGGAGTAACATCTGTTTCTGAAATCTTGATTCATTTTTAATAGGATTTGATTTCCCTAGCCACTGTGATGCTGCATCAGTCTTTCTCCCTGTGTGATACCATTCTGGAAAAATCAAATACATTCAGATGGAACACAAGACCCTGGTTTCTCATCATATGCACTGTTCTCTGTAAGCTTCAGGCTCTCATAATTCCTCTTCTCCTCCCTAAACATTCCATCATGTCTAAACCAGTTTGTGGATTCTCAGCAAACCAAGGTTTACTATTGGGTTCAATGGAGCAAACTATAGTGACTCCAGAAGAGTCCAGTGGGCTTAAAGCCCGGCAGGAAATTTCGCGCCCCGCTGCCGCCGCCGCTGAGAACACCTGCAGCCAAGGGAAGAGGCGGCCGCCGCGCCCAGCCCGGGACTTCCTCCACCTGTTTCCGGAGGCTATGCTGGGCAGGGGGCTTAAAAGCCGCAGCGGCGGCTGGACTTTTGGTAATGTCCTAATCTTTGTGTAAATTTGATGAATTCTGTAATTTTTTATTGTTGTTTGAAATTGATACCTATTGAATTTTGATGATGTAATGATGTTGAGATGTTTTGTGGTGTTGATATAGTACTGATTATTATTTTTCCTATACAATAGAACCCCGAATAACGTTATGACTTGGTTCCACCAGTCCCGTCGTTATCCGGTTTTTAACGTTGTGCGATACATTGATCACACAATGTTAAAAAAAGCCCTGTTTCCCTGGAGGCTGCAGGAAGCCAGAACGTTGGGATTTGAATCCTGACATTTTGGCTTGCTGCAGCCTCCAGGGAGGTGGGGGAACTTTGGAAACAGCTTGGATCGGGTCTCCCCACCTCCCTGGACCCGGCGGGGGGTCAGAGACCCCAAAATTGGTAAAAAAAAAAAGTCCGTTTTTTTTACCAATTTTGGGGTTTCTGACCCCGCCCCCCGCTGGGTCCAGGGAGGTGGGCAGACCCGATCCAAGCTGTTTCTGGGCTTCCCCGATGTCCTCAACCAGTGCAGCAAGCCAGAATGTCGGGATTCGAATCCTGACATTCTGGCTTGCTGCACTGGCTCAGGACGTCGGGGAAGCCCAGAAACAGCTTGGATCGTGTCCCCTGCCTGCTCCAAAGAGATCAGAGGACCCGATCTACAGCTGCAGGGTGGCTGGGGAAGCTGATGGGGACTCCCCGTTGGCTTCCCTAGCCACCCGCCCTTGCCTCCGCAGCTGTGGGGTGGCTGGGGAAGCCGACGGGGGAGCCCCCCGTCACCTTTCCAGCCTCCCCACCCCTGCCTCCGTAGCTGCAGGGTGGCTGGGAAGCTGAACGGAGAACCCACCCTGCTGCTAAGAACGACTGTATCAGATAACGTTAAAATCGTGTTATTTGAAACAAGATTTTTCCAAAAATCTTGTCACGTTATACGGTTTTAGCGCTATATGATACTCGCGTTATACGGGGTATTACTGTATTTACATGTTGTGTTTATAAATTTGTTGTTTTCTCTGTGCTTGTGAACCGCCCTGAGTCGGTCCAACCGAGTAGGGCAGTATAAAAATTGGAATAAATAAATAAAATAAATAAAAATAAATAAGACCAATTCATAATTCATGATCAACTTGAGTTCGATCAGATAGTTTGCTGCATTCATACTGTACAGATTAGGGGCAAGGGGTTCTGAAAATCTATTAGATGGGCCGTATTCAGCTTGGCAGGTAACAAGTGATGTACACCATGTAGCTGTCAAAGAGAATAAAGTCCTTTTTTACAAAAATCGTTCATTCCATTTTGCCATAGTGCCTAATTCAGTAGGACTGCTGTTCAAATATTCTTGCTTATGTCTCAGACCTTGACCACCACACACATGGTGAAACCAGATGAAGCCTGTAGTTTGGTTGTTTGTACTCACACCAATGTGTCAGATCAGTATTGTCAACCTCCTAAACTGTTTGTTTGCCGCAGAGGTGTTACACAGCAATTGCTTTAGACCAGCATCCTGTATCACACTTAGCTCTATTTATTTTGACAGCCATCCCATTTCTGTATTCCTAACCCCTAGAACGCCCTTGCCAACCACACAGAATTGCCCTCATCAGGTTAAGAAAATACACGGAGGATAAATTTAGTCACAAACAAGTCAAGTAATGAAAACCAAGCAATAAAAGGTTGCACTCATTTGGAGAAATAGACAGGCCCCTCGCATTACAAATCACCCAATGCAATAACAACATGGGCTTTTAATAGAAGGGGAAGGAAGGGTCTAAACGGAAGAGGTCTTTTACACCTGCTCATTCCATGGGGAAGGCTGTTTCTCTAGCCATTCAGAGCAGAGAAAACTAACAAAAAGTTAAATCAACAAGTTTCTGTTGGTTGATAGACCACAGACACAACAAATTGACACAGCTGGTTTGAACCATAAAAAGAAAGAGGAAAGCTATGGTAAATACATACAAGAACCACATTTATCGGTACTGTGATAAACAAATGCGTTCAACCAAGGTGGTAGCGGCAATGCCATTGGCAAGGATTACTAAGTGAATAGCTCCAGTGTCACTGAATGGTTTCCTGCCTTTTTTGAGTTGTGTAGACCGTACAGAAGGTCAGTGCTGGTAGAATGGCTGTGGCAAAATGGAAAGGGTTTTGCCTTGCTCTCTTAAAAGGTAATAGGGCAAGCGGAGCAGGAAGGCCAGGTTTGTAGGTAGAAATGGCTCAGAGGAATAAAAGAAAGAGAAAGATGGAGAACAAAGACAGGTAAAGATAAAGGTTTCCCTTGCATGAAAGCCAATCATGTCCGACTCTAGGGTTTGGTGCTCATCTCTGTTTACAGCCAAAGAGCCAGTGCTGTCTGCATCTGGAGGTGTTTCTGTGGTCATGTGGCAGGCATGATTAGATGCCAAAGTGCAAGGAACACTGTTAGCTTTCCTGCCGAAGCAGTACCTATTTATCTACTTGCAATTTCTTGCTTTCAAACTGCTAGGTTTGAATATGTACTGATGAGGACTTATGGTAAGTATGGCCAACGACAAAGTCAAGAAAGTCATTTTGGCAGTGCACAGTTTGATTTGGACATGAAAGAAGAAGACTGTTAGGTTGGCAGGAGCTGGGGCAGACAACGGGAGCTCACTCTCTGGTGCAGCACTCGAGTCTTGAATTGCTGACTTTCCAACCTTCCAGTCGTGAAGTTCAGCGTCTTAACCACTAAGCTACTATGGTGCCGTAACAAAGATGGGGGGGGGGGGCAAAAAGAAAGAAGAGAGGAGATGAACACATTCAGAAAAGCAAGTGTGAAAGAAAAGGCTATTCAGTCATGTATATGCTGCCTTTAAAATTACCACCCAAATACAGTATTTTATTCTTATTGAAAGGATATTTATTTATTTATTTATTGCATTTTTATACTGCCCATTAGAGATATTTCCCACTCTGAACGGTGCACGTACAAATAACAAAATAACACAATAAAAAAACCATCAAAATAAAAGTAAAGCAAATGAATAAGTACATCCTAAAATAAAATAACATAACTGGCATCTGTGGGCACAGAGAGGCAACTGACTAGCTAGTTCATTGTTAAAGGTTATCAATCAGATGTGTCAATTATATACCTTACAGACCAAACAAGTTTGCTGAATGTATATGGCCTTTTTCAATAGCAGTCACCACATGACAGATGACTATAAAAACAGAAAAAACTAGGATAAGCATTTGAAGGCACAGATTGCCACATCTTCATGAGGACCACTGCAGGTTACAGACACACAGAGAGCAGACAACAAGAATGGGGAAAGGAAGAATTGTGCTGTTGTTATTATTTCCAAATCAAGAAACTGACTGTTTTCATATACAGTAATACCTCATATAACATTAGTATCGAATAACACTAAAATCGCATAACATTAAGGAATCTGGGGGGAAGAATTGCATCAGATAACATTAAGATCCTATGGGATGCTTCAGATAACAACCGCTAAAGCCTGTGTGGTTACAATGTATCTCTATGGATCCCATAGGATTTTAACATGCATCAGATAACACTAAAATTCATATAACACCAAGACTTGTGGAACCAGGTTTTAGTGTTATATGAGGTTTTACTGTACTGTACTGTATTCCTCACATTTACCCACTCCTCCATCCCATCCCTATTTTGGCATGGAAAAACCAGGTGTGGGGAGGAGCAATCCACTTTACACCTTGGCATTCAGGCTAACAGGGAACTCTGACCTCAAGTGCCTCCTTGTATGAAATTAAGGCTCCCAACATCAAAAGACTTACCGGTAATTGAAACATTCACTGAAAAGTTTGTGCTAATTTAACACACCTGGGTAATGAGCCTCATCCAATGCTATGAGGGTTCTCAAAACAATCAGGTGCCAAAGAGATGCATTTGAGGATAAATTATCCCTCCTCGTGGCCTCCTGACACTCCCTACCCCAAGCAACCAATTCTAATGCATGACTGCTCCATGAGAGAAGCTGTGGTCCCACCCAGGCCAAGGGGCTGTTAAATAAGGCAGAGTGATATGCCTCATCTAGCCAGCCAAACTCCAAAGAGGAAGGAGGAGAAAAACCCAGGCCCCCCTCGCACGTTCTTCTTGAATTATTGGCTAAAATTTCCTCTGATGTATATTTTGTTTTTTTTTTGAGTCACTAGAGCAGTCTTACATTTATATAATAAACTTCTGGTTCATTCGTATGCTCTTGATGTGCAGTCACCTTTGATTCTTCTGCCAGAGGGAGGGGACTGGATTCAAAACCTTCCAGGCATCACATTCACACCCAGCTTACTGCCGCAACTGTTAAGACCAAAAGAGTGTAACGGGGCTAGAACCTATTCCAGTGATGGTGAATCTTGGCACGCCAGGTGTTATTGGACTTCAATTCCCAGAAGCCCAAGTCAGGGCTCCTGCTGATCAGGGCTTCTGGGAACTGAAGGTCAAGAACACCTGGAGTACCAAGGTTAGGCATCACTGATATTCTGTGCCCTTACTGAATATCTCTTTTGTACCATCACTACTGCCACATACCACTAAAATGTGTATCACCTGACAATAGCAACAGTGGTTTCAGAAGGGAGATAAGCACTTGCTCATCTTCAACTGATACCAAGCAACTTAGGTAAAGGCCACCCGGGGGGGGGGAGGGTGTTGCTCACCTCTGTCAATCACCAAAGAGCCAGTGCTGTCTGCATTTGCATACATTTCTGTAGTCTTGTGGCAAACATGACTAAATGCTAGAGCACATGGAACGCTGTTACCTTTCCCGCTGAAGCAGTACCTATTTATCTACTTGCAATTTCTTGCTTTAGAACTGCTGGGTTAGCATAAACTGGGACAGATGACAGGTGCTCACTCCGACATGCGGCACTGGGGTCTCTAACTGCAGCTCTGCCAACCTTCCAGTCATCAAGCTCAGCATCTTAATCATTAAGCAGTCATACTGAGTAGCTTACTCATCCCAAATTACACGGCCTGATGGCAGTATTGAACTTTACAATTTGGAAAATGTAATGCAAAAGGTGTCCATCTCCTTTCCAAAAAGTACCATCACAATGTTGAGTGCATCGATTTTAGAGATACAGTAATACCCCGTATAACGTGAGTATCGTATAGCGTGAAAACCGCATAACGTTACAAGATTTTCGGGAAAATCTTGTATCGAATAACGTGATTTTTAACGTTATCCGATACAGTCGTTCTTAGCAGCAGGGTGGCTGGAAAGCTGAACGGGGTTCTCCATTCAGCTTCCCAGCCACCCTGCAGCTACGGAGGCAGGGGTGGGGAGGCTGGAAAGCTGACGGGGGGCTCCCCCATCGGCTTATCCAGCCACCCCACAGCTGCGGAGGCATGGGCGGGTGGCTAGGGAAGCCGACAGGGAGTCCCCGTCAGCTTCCCCAGCCACCCTGCAGCTGTAGATCGGGACCTCTGATCTCTCTGGAGGTGTTTCTGGGCTTCCCCAACGTCCTGAGCCAGTGCAGCAAGCCAGAATGTCAGAGTTCGAATCCCGACATTCTGGCTTGCTGCACTGGCTCAGGACGTCGGGGAAGCCCAGAAACACCTTGGATCGGGTCCCCACACCTCCCTGGACCCAGCGGGGGGGTCAGACACCCCAAAATTGGTAAAAAAAAACGGATTTTTTTTTTTACCAATTTTGGGGGCTCTGACCCCCCCCCCGCCGGGTCCAGGGAGGTGGGCAGACACGATCCAAGCTTTTTCTGAGCTTCCCCGACGTCCTGAGCCAGTGTAGCAAGCCAGAATGTCAGAGTTCGAAGATCCGACATTCTGGCTTGCTGCACTGGCTCAGGACGTCGGGGAAGCCCAGAAACACCTTGGATCGGGTCCCCACACCTCCCTGGACCCAGCAGGGGGGTCAGAAACCCCAAAATTGGTTAAAAAAACGGACTTTTTTTTACAAATTTTGGGGGCTCTGACACACACACACCCCCCCCCCCCGCCGGGTCCAGGGAGGTGTGGGGACCCGATCCAAGCTGTTTCCAAAGTTCTCCCACCTCCCTGGAGGCTGCAGCAAGGCAAAATGTCAGGATTCGAATCCCGACATTCTGGCTTGCTGCAGCCTAAAAGAGGGTGGGGGAAGTTCAAAATTAGCGCGCATCGGGTCTCCCGACCTCCCTAGAGCTGATGCGCGCTAATTTTGAACTTCCCCCACCCTCTTTTATGCTGCAGCAAGCCAGAATGTCGGGATTTGAATCCTGACATTTTGCCTTGCTGCAGCCTCCAGGGAGGTGGGAGAACTTTGGAAACAGCTTGGAGCGGGTCCCCACACCTCCCTGGACCCGGCGGGGGGTCAGAGCCCCCAAAATTTGTAAAAAAAAGTCCGGTTTTTTTTACCAATTTTGGGGTTTCTGACCCACCCACCCCGCTGGGTCCAGGGAGGTGTGGGGACCCGATCCAAGGTGTTTCTGGGCTTCCCCGACGTCCTGAGCCAGTGCAGCAAGCCGGAATGTCGGGATTCGAACTCTGACATTCTGGCTTGCTGCACTGGCTCAGGACGTCGGGGAAGCCCAGAAACACCTTGGATCAGGTCTGCCCACCTCCCTGGACCCGGCCGGGGGGGGGGGTGTCAGAAACCCCAAAATTGGTAAAAAACTGACTTTTTTTTTACCAATTTTGGGGTCTCTGACCCCCCCGCCGGGTCCAGGGAGGTGGGGAAACCCGCTCCAAGCTGTTTCCAAAGTTCCCCCACCTCCCTGGAGGCAGCAGCAAGCCAAAATGTCAGGATTCAAATACCGATGTTCTCGCTTCCTGCAGCCTCCAGGGAAACAGGGCTTTTTTTAACATTGTGTGTTCAATGTATCGCACAACGTTAAAAACCGGATAACGACGGGACTTGTGGAACCAAGTCATAACGTTATTCGGGGTACTAGTGTAAGGACAAATCTCAGAGTAAAGTCAAGTCAAGTCAAGTCAAGTCTACTGCAGCCTCACATCAGCCTTGCATCTTCCTGTCTTGGAACAGCCTCATCAGATTTTAAGTGAACTGTCAAAAGGAGCTAAAAATGAAAATACAGTATTCCACATTGTCACGTCAAAAAAATGTAACACAAATGTATGATTCTTTCTATCAGAAAGACTAGAAAGGTCACAAGCTTTCCACAATATATATCTGATAAATTCATCGGCTAGTCCATGTCCTTCAAAGAAGGTGACAAAGACACATGACATCTATGGTTCAAATCTGCTGAGTTAGGGCTTAGCTACAACTTCTCATAAGCACACTGAACTTTTTTTTAAGAGGGGTAAGTGTCTTAAACAGGAAAGAGCTCTGTGGCACACCGAAGAGTTTTATTTAGCATAAGCACCAAAAGCCCACAAAAATACAAACTGTACAAAAGCTAAGTAGAATGCATTCATCTGTAAAGTACAAGGCCTTACACTTTTTTAAAAAGCCCTTTGCCACTTTCAAGCTAAAGTAAAGGCCGCCTGGAGTCCCAGAAGGAAAAAGGAACAGATGACTCTACAGCCAGAAAAAGAAGAGATTCTCAGAAAGGCTTCCTTGCAAAGCCCCCTCAACAGCTGTGACTCAGAACCTCCTTGCAAAAGCATTGGAACACTATGCCTGAGGTCTAACAGTTCACCTCAAAGCCTGTTACATCTCTAGTCACAGAACTGTGAGAAGGTTAATAAACCATATATAATCTCTATTTTCTCCTCTAACTCCCTGGAAGTAGGAGACTAAGCAGGTGTAGCAAGAGAAATGGGGATGAGGGCCGGCATGACCACTCTTTAGCTGGGCTACCTGGAAAGGCATTGAACAAGTATGCTTAAAGCAGGGGTTCCCAACCTTTTTCAAGTCAAGGGCCAGGTCACGCTCTCTCAGTCAGCTTCAAGGGCCAGATGGCCATTTTGCCCTGCCTGCATGATGGGGGCAGCCATTTTGTTTCTTGAATGCCTTGGAGGTGGTGGTGGGCCACATGAAATGGTGCCATGGGCCAGATCTGGCGCATGGGACTTAGGTTGGGAACCCCTCGCTTAAAGCAAAGAAGTAAAGAGAAGTTGCAGGACGGTCTGAGGTTCGGTTCTATTCCTAAGAAGTCCCAGATTGGAAGCATATGTGAGGAAGAATAACTCCCCCCTGCCTACTGTTTGGAAGAAATAAAACAGCAACATATCTAAGAACAGGAATTATGAGCCAGTACTATAAGGAAAGTAACATACTCAGGGGGGAAAACCCTATTACATATACCAGGGGTGACCAACCTATGGCCCATGGGCCAAATTCAGCCTCTGGGTCAAATTAATCCTGCATGTGGTGAGGAGGACACCCCCGCTGCCACCAGAAGTGCCAAAAAGGCACCAGAAGTGCCAAAAAGGCAATGAAAACGTGCCGAAAACAGCCGAAAATGTGGCGAAAATGTGCTGCCCTCACTCCCGTCACCACGGGAAGCGGCGAAAGCAGTAAAAACATCTGGAATCATGCCATGAATGCACCTGCTGCCATTGCAACCAGAAGTGCCAGAATCGGTGGGAGGAACCATGCCTTCGGCCTGCTCAGTTGTATGCAGGGGCATGGTCTGGCCTGCAGTGCAAAAAAGTTAACCACCCCAATATACACTCATCTTACTAAAAGTTAAAATTCAGAGATGTGTAATGTCTTTGTTTTTATTCAAGCGTAATGGGAGAAACGGGAATACTTTGTTTTCACTTTCATTGAATTTGTTTTTTCATTCAGGCAAGCCTGTACACTGTCTTAACTGGCTTCTCTCTGAAACCTTATTCACCTTTTCTTAGTTAATGTTGTAACCGGAAGTTTTTGCCTCAGTGCAATGACAGCATTGAAGAGATTGTAATGTTTTTTAAGTATGAAATGTCTGCTTTGTTATTCTATTGTTTCACCTTCTATCAATACTATAAATTAGTATGTGAGTTCTAGACTTTTTATAAGAGCTCTAGGCATATAGCAAATAGTTACATACTCTTGTTATGTTAATAAATGTTAGAAAGCATTTTCTTCTGAGATGTTTATTGTCTCCTAATATTGTAAAAAAAGGGACTGCAGTGGCTTGGTGGTTAAGACGCTGAACTTGACGACTGGAAGGTCAGCAGTTCCAGACCCGAGTGCTGCATGACAGAGTGAGCTTCCATCTCTGTCCCAGCTCCTGCCAACCTAGCAGTTAAAAAGCAAGAAATTTCAAGTAGATAAATAGGGACCACTTTGGTGGGAAGGTAAGCAGCGATCCATGCACTCCAGCATATAGTCATGCCTGCCACGTTACCACAGGAAATGTATGCAGATCTCCCGGACAACACTGGCTTTTTGGCTATAAACAGAAGTGAGCACCATTTCCTAGAGTCTACCTCAGAGCAGCAGTTAGTCTTTAAGGTGCCACAACGTTTTTGTATTTTTGTTTTGTTTACTTCCTGATATGCTTGAAACACAGAGACTAACACGGCTACCATTTCAAAAGACTGCAGCTGGCATGGGAAGCTCCACGGCCCTCGTCCCCCCTCCCAGGGAAACTCCCTTAAGCTCCCCCATAACAAACCACATTGTGGTACCTTAAAGGCTAACTGCTGTATTTTAATGTGTGCTTTTGTGGATCGAGTCCACCGGGCACACAATGGTTGGCTAGCATAACCAGGGCCGGATTTTCCTATAGGTTTCAGCCTAGGGCCTCAAGATCAAGAGGGGCCTATATATTGATATATATCACAGTAATGATGTATTTTATTATCTCTCATGTAATTTACAAACTTAAAAATGGGAGGTGTAAAGGCCACATAAGTGGAATAGTCTAGGGCCTCTTTTCATGTAAATCTGCCCCTGAGCATAACAGATAAGTTTACAAATCAGTGTGGCTCTTTACAACCGGTAATAACTGCAGTGGCTCAAGTGGTTAAGCCACTGAACTCGATGACTGGAAGATCAGCAGGTCAGCAGTTTGAGACCCGAGTACTGCACAATGGAATGAGTGCCCGTCTCTGTCCCAGCTCCTGTCAACCTAGCAGTTCAAAAGCAAGAAATTGCAAGTAGATAAATAGAGACCACTTTAGTGGGAAGGTAAACAGAGTTCCATGTGCTTCGGTGTCTAGTCATGCCTGCCACATGACCACAGAAAACAGCACTGGCTCTTTGGCTATAAACAGAGCTGAGTCAGATATGACTGGCTTTCAAGCAAGGGCTACCTCTATCTAATAACAGAAGATCCCTGATTGGTATTCATATTTGCTGTGAAGTTTGGCCCTGTTTAGTTGCAAGTGGTTAGCAAAGGTAAAGGTCACCCTTGCTCAAAAGCCAGTCATATCCGACTCTAGGGTACAGTGCTCATCTCCATTTACAGCCAAAGAGCCAGTGCTGTCTGTGTTTGCAGACGTTTTCATGGTCATGTGGCAGGCATGACTAACTGCCCACCCAGTCACATGGCTATGCCCAGAGTAGGCCACGCCCACAGAGTGGTAGTAAAAAAATGAAGCCCACCACTGCTCACATCCCATGGATAAAGAATGACTGCGAAGTGTCAGGTGGTGCTTAAGTAACCTGATAACCCTGATGACTAATGGCCCTGAGCGCTGAAGTCCACAGGAAAGGGTAATGGTCCCCAAGAGGATTAAATCCCACTTGAATCCATCTTGATGAAGGGCAGCAGCTTCATCAATACTGGCCTGTGACTGGTGAGAACTTAGTGTGCCAAAAGGGCTCAGGACCAGAAAGTGGCTTGTAGAACTGGATCAGTGGTCATGCTGTGATGTGGAAGGCAGATGAAAGGCCACTGCATCATATTGTTCTCAGGACTATCTTCATGGCTGATCACCATGAGGATCGCCAATATTCAGATCCGGATATGGCAGAAGAAGATAATTCTTCATATTGAACATATAATATTATGATATGATATTGTTGCATACAATTTGGTTTTTAAAGGATATATATGTTTTATAATCCCATCTGCAACAGGAATTAATGGAATAAACAGAAGAGAGGAACTTGATATATGCAGCTTTTAAAAGTTATGAAATAAGAGAAACAGTCAGGAAATAATAATCCTATCAAATTATAAAATAAATTCAGCTATGTTTACAAGACCAGTTTTTATTCCCATCTCAAATGTCCAAGCCATATTCTCCATTGTAAGGAAGCTTCCAGGAAACTGATTTATATCACGTTCCAAATTCAGGACTACTAGATCAACATACCAACAGTGCTAGCTAGTGAAAGTGCAGGGCCAGCGTTTCTCGCCACGACGGAAAGCAAATTGAAAGCTGTGAGTGAAGGATTGCGGCAAGGTCGTGTACTGCCAAGGCTTCAATGTAAACACAGATGTTGTGGAAGGAAAGTGGATGAAGCTACTCCATCTAGCAGCCAGAGAAACACGAACAGTTACATGGCTGTATCTGACAGGGGATGGTGTAGATTTTAAATAGATATTCCTCAAATCTTCTTGTTTTAAAACAACCTTTATACCTGTGGCCCCAGGTTAAAGGAATTACTTTGCTGTTGCTTGGGAGAGAGGCTGAAAATGCCTTATTATATTCCTCCCCCAATCTCACCCCTTCCAGTCTGGCCAGATTATTCTGCTTTGCTAATAGAGTATGTATGGTTGTAAGAGCAGGACCATTAAGAAAGCTGAGCGCAGAAGAATAGATGCCTTTGAAATGTGGTGTTGGAGGAGAGTTTTGAGAGTCCCCTGGACAGCGAGGAGAACAAATAGGTCAATCCTAGAAGAAATCAACCCTGACTGCTCCTTAGAAGGTCAAATAGTAAAAATGAAGCTAAAGTACTTTGGACATCAAATGAGGATTCACTTGAGAAAGCCTTGATGCTGGGAAAGGTGGAGGGCAAAAGAAGAAGGGGGCGGCCAAAAATGAGATGGCTAGATGGTATTGTAGACACAATGGGCACAGAGCTGGGCAGGGATTGAGTAGGATGGTGGATGACAGAGATGCCTGCAGGGCAATGGTCCATGGGGTCGCAAAGTGTCAGAATCGATCTTGTGACTGAACAACAGCAACAGCAGCAACAACAGAGTAGACCATACTGCCAGCAACTCAATGCCAATCATCAGGCGGCGGTTAATTAACCTGAAAACCCTGAGAATTAATGGTCTTGGGTGGTGAAATCCACAGGGGCAGTTGATGGTCCCCTAGTGGATTAAACCCCACTTGAATTCATCTTTATGAAGGACAGCCGTTTCATCTATCCTGGCCTGGGGCTGATGAGGACTTTGCATGCCAAAAGGTCTCAGGACCAGAAAGGGACTCATGAAACTAGATCAGTGGTATGGGTGTCACACTACAATGCAGAAGGCAAATGGAAGGTCATTGAATTATACTGTCCACAGGACAATCTTCATGGCTAATCACCATGATGAACGCCAAAAGTCAGAATCAGATACGGCAGATGAAGAAGAAGAATCTCACCCCTCTAAACCCTATTTTCATATTCTGTTCATTCATCTGAGGTTATTACCATCTCACATACTGGCTTTTAACACATACTGCTGAAACCGCTGGCCCTTTTGGAGTATCCACTTTTGGTAAGTATCAAGATGATATGTGTTTTCTTATGTCTATTGGTGTGAACTTCTAAAATAAGTAAACAGAGAAGTAAACAGAGCAGTGATGGCAAACCTTTTATAGACTGAACGCCCAAACAGCAACCCAAAAACCACTTATTTATCACAAAGTGCCAACACAGCAACAAGGGAGGAAGGAAGCGCTCATATTGGGCTGCTGGGCAGAGAGGTGGGGCAAACTCTGTGCTGGGAGACGGAGGAAGTACTCCCATTGCACTGCTAGGCAGAGGGGTGGAGCAAACTCTGTGCTGCGGTGACTGCACAGGTGTCCACAGATGCTCCAAGTGCTACCTCTGGCACATGTGCCATAGGTTCGCCACCAATGCAGTAGAGTAATGCAGATACAGCATGATACAGCCCACTCTGAATTATACCATGTCAATGTGCTATTACAAATTGCAAAGTGATAGCATATATACATATAAAATATTAATAACACAAAACCAATGTGTACATAGAAAACGAGCATGCCAGAGAGAGGCTAGGCTAAAATCTTTCTCTCTGACATGGAAGCTTTTCATATCTAGTGCCAAACTCAAAGAAATATTAGAGAATTGTGAGTGGATGTCTTTGTAAAATACTGTACTGTATGTTTTGGGGGACTGCAAATTACAACAGGTCTATGGAAATAGTCCATTTCCTGGATGATTCACAATCTCTTCACCTTCCTAAAGCTTCTATTAATCCAACTAGGAAAATGTAGCTATAGTTTTTCCTGGATAATAGACACTTATCGCTACAGTGGAGAAATCGGAAGTAGAGATGCTGCAGCATCACACTTCCAATCTCATGTGAGGACTTTTGGAGCTGTGTGTTTTTGTAAAAAAAGAAGCAATAGACCACTCTGACAGTGCATTTAATTTCCCCATATTTATATGGAGGATATTCAAAAGTGGCATCCACACCCGCATACTGAAATGGCAATTCCCAGGAAGGAATGTCCAGTCCTTTATCTATGTTCAAATCAACCTACATTGGTTTTTTGAGAAGCGCTCAAAAGATCAAGTGTAGGAACCATATCCAGGCTGAATTTAGCATGTTCTGCACAGGAATTGTCTTGCACAGATGAAAAGCTGAAGTCAACATATGTTTACTGAAGCAAAACTCATGCAGAATACAAATAGGTTCTAACCAACACTTCCAAGGCTAAACTACTGAATTTCCACTATTATAGTATTGACTCCTACAACTTAAGTTATTAAAAAGAACCAGAAGTCAGTTTTATATTGGTTTAATTGACACATCATTCCAATTCAAAACCAACAACACAGTTTGATTTGGCTGTAACAATGGGTTGTTAAATATGACTGTTAACTGAGACATCATGTCAAACGATCATCAACCCTCTTTAGGGCCAAAAAGAGCACATACATGATTTAATAAATTAAACGGAGAGTATTTTAAATACCTAGCTAAACAATTCAGCATACAGTACATATATTTTATAGTGTTTTGTGTAGGTCTTGTAAACACACAGGTATGAGGGAACACATTCTATATCCATAAAGGTAAATGTAAATTTCTCTCTTGGTCAAAAGCCAGTCGTATCCTACCTAGGGTGTTCTGCTTATCTCTGTTTACAACCAAAAAGACAGCACTGTCTGCATGTGCAGACATTTCTGTGGTCATGTGGCAGGCATGACTAGATACCAGAGTACACGGGGTACTGTTACCATTCCCTCCAGGGTGGTAAGCTATTTATCTACTTGCAGTTTCTCGCTTTTGAACTGTTAGATTGGCAGGAGCTGGTACAGATGACGGGCATTCACTCCATCGCACAGCACTTTGGTCTTGGACTGCTATCCTGCCAACCTTCTGCTCATCAAGTTCAGTGTCTTAAATACTAAGACATCATGGCTCCTGCTATATCCATACAGATGCACTATTTGTAGAAAGTGTCCCCCTCAAAAAGAGAGAGGAGAATGAGAAAAAGGGAAAAATGTAAGTGCAAATCAGGAGAATACAAAGTCACCCAAATAGTGGGACATACATACATGCACCTGCTAAGCAAGTTGTTAGCAATTGTTCTCCACCAGAGTTGCATCACCTGTGCCTACAGACAGTAAACATTCAGCCTTTGCCCAGGCTGGAAGAATGAAGAATATATTCTTTATCAGTAGCTCACAGATGAGCAAAAAAAAAAAAAAACCCAGCCGATTGACCAAGCTGGATGGTTGGTATGTGTGTTTTTTTAAAAAAAAAACAAAATCAAATACCAAACACAACTTTTCCAGATCATTTCTGAGAAGTTTAGTGTACTTGCAAGTGAGAGATTAATAGTGTTGGCTAGGTTAAGGCATAATGTAGGCAGGTGTCACGCAACATTCCCCACATGGATGCCAATACACTCAATGCTGAAAAGGCTTTTGATAGTGTCTCCTGAGGACTTTGTATTTGAGATTCTGTTGAGCCTCTCTTCCCCCTTTGGAAAAGAAGTTTATTACATGTAATTTCATTCCTTGGCTTCTGCAGTTACCAAAGCTCATGGCCCATCAACTTTCTCGGCTGTTCAACATCTGTTGGGGGTGACCATTTATTTCCTTAGCTTTCTACAGTGAAAGCAGAACCCTTGATTTGCCAGGATGAGATCAGATGCCTTCATGAATAAGCTTGTGATGGGGAAAAGAAGAGAAAATGGCCTGGCTTTGATTCTTTGATCATCACTGCCAGTATAATATCATCAATACCAGAGTCATAAAGGAAAGTTGATCTTCCCTGTGGATATCAAGTGAAAGAGGGGAAAACATTTTAAAAGCATTACATGAGTCACAGATTCCTTCCTTGGCACATTCTACTCTTTATGTTTTGGGGCAATAAAATATGAATAAATTAGTAAAGGTTAAGGTCGCCCTTGCTCGAACGCTGACTCTAGAGTGCAATGCTCATCTTCATTTATAGCCAAAGACCCAGCAGTGTCTGCATCTCCAGATGTTTCCGTGGACATGTGGCAGTCATGATTAGACACTGGAGTGCCATTGAACACTGTTAACTTTCCCAGCAAAGTGGTACCTATTTATCTACTTATAATTTCTTGCTTCCGAACTGTTAGGTTGGCAAGAGATGGGACAGAGATGAGAGCTTACTCCATCGTGCAGTACTCAGGCCTCAAACTGTTGACCTGCTGATCTTCCAGTCATCAGGTTCAGTTTCTTAACCACTAAGCCACTGCAGTTCCATATATAAATTGTGCATGCAACAACATTTCCAAACCCTTGTCTTCTTCCATGTTATTATTTGTTTTCTATAATGTTTAGCCTGTCATCATAATAACAAATTAGAACAAAACACTTCACATCATAAACACTTAAATATATTCAAAATGCTTTACACACACTGTTTTGCTATAATCTTTACAACAAAATAAGTCAATATTATTTTCCCTGTAAAGCAAGTCAGTATTATTTTCCTATATGCAAACTAACCAATGAAGTTATGGTCCAACTCAGTGTGAAATTGGGGCATGTGTAATTGGCTCTTACTCTTTTTTTAAAGGGATGATTGAGACTACAGGAAGGTTAAACAATTCCTTGCATAATCTAACTATGAAAATCAACCCCAAAGTATGAAACATCAGGCAGGAGTGTTAATACCATTCCCCAGGGAAGTGTGGTACAGAACTGTCATTCAAATTTTAGTGGGAAATCTGTGGCCAGATACAGTATCTCATTTTCACATGATCTGATTTGGTCAGAGGTGATAGTTGAACATGGAAGCCTCCCAATCAGCCTCGCTTTTACACAAATGAAGAGTTTCTCAAACCCAGCTCTTCAAAGTGCACCAGTCCTAAGGCCACCGGTATCGTGATGGTGGCTCCTAGTCATTTCAAGTATGTTACTATTCATAATGAGCGGAGGAAGAACTCTGATTCCCAACAGTCATGGAGGCGGAAGAGGCCATGCCAGATGGACTGGCTGTGAAGGCGCACCTTGTCCATATCCTCAAGGCTGCAGCAGTCCTTTGCAGTCATGGTGTTACATCCTACATGTCTCATTTCTTACGTGCTGCAGAAGATGGCTCAGTGATCATAGTGTGTGGGTCACTTGATGGCAAGTTGGGATCCACCTTAAACAAATTCATGCCAATGACATTATTCCTGCTTCAGGAAAAAATGCATTCTCAGATACGATTTGCAGTCGACAACTATTCATAATTCCACGGTTTGTGTGTTGTCACTCTGAAGAGTTCAACAGTATGCCCAGATCTTTGGACAGAGGATTTTCCCACTGCTATTATTGGAGATAATTTCAGAGGGAAAATATAGGTCATTGGTGGTGAACCTATGGCACGCATGCTGTCACACCAGCACAGAGTTTGCCCTGCCCCTCTGCCCACCAGCCCAATGGGAGCACTTCCTCCATCCCCCCAGCAAAGAGTTCACCTCGCCCCTCTGCCCAGCAACCCAATGGGAGCACTTCCTCCTTTCCCACAGCACAGAGTTCACCCCACCCCTCTGCGACATGGGTGGCAGCCTGTTGAGTGTGGGCACTCAGTCTCCAAAAGGTCTGCCATCACTGTTCTAGGTTATGCTATTGTAGAAACTAGGATTATCTGCAAATTTAGATTTTTTTTGCTCACCAAAATAACATAACTTCACATAGATGGGATGTAAGATATTGCTTTTAAGATTATTATTTTTATCATTTCAGAAGCACACAAAGGTGTTTTCTGGGTTAAAAGGATTTTTGCTGGAGGAACTCCGCTCAGGGGACGCCCAAATGAGGCTCCTTTCATGTCCCCAAGATCTTTTTCTACTCAAGTGGTCCCTATTTTATCTACTTGCAATTTCTTGCTTTTGAACTGCTAGGTTGGTAGGAGCTGGGACAGAGACAGGCACTCACTCTGTCATCCAGTACTTGGGTCTCAAACTGCTGACTTGCCGACCTTTCAACTAACAAAGTGAGCTTCTTAACCACTGAGCCACCACAGTCCCTTTTAAGATGTAAAACACATACAGTTCCAAGTCACAAATTATTTGCATATTCTGCAGTCATTGTTCCAGTAGTCTGTGATACAGAAGCCAGGGTGAAACAGAGAGGATATGAATGAAAAAACAGTCCATGAGGAAAGTCTGTGCTAAGGTTTGAAGAGGTAGGCCTGTTGTCGACAAGCAGAAACAGGAAGAAAGAAGAACTGAAAAAGGATGACTAGCTTCTTTGCTTAAGGTTAAAGTATACAGTGGGATAAGAAACAGGGACCAAGAGAATTCATACTGAGCCCAAAAAAATTACTGTAAGAGTAAGTGATATTCCCAATCACAACTTACTCTTTAGGGGCAAATAGAGTGGTGTGCCAACAGAAGCTCCCACCCCATGTTGGGGCTCATAATTATTGTCAATGATAAATAAATTATGTAGGTATTTAAACAAATCTGCTTACTACCTAGGTCAAAACAATTAAAAAGATGCACTCCAAAGAAAAGAATGAACTTACAGATGAAATGTAACTAAACTATACATGTGTCTGACAAAGTAGAATTGATCCACAAAAGCTACCATTAAAATACATACAGCAGTTAGCTTTTAAAGTGCCACAACATTTTTTGACTTTTTGTTTTATTTTGTTTTGCTTACTCTCTGATAAACTATATATAGACTCTCATTTATCTGCAATAGTCAGTATTAAAGCAGAAACGCTTAGAACATTTGCATTAAGGATAGAATTCCTTGTAGAAACCCGTTCCAATGAGTATAATTTCCAGTACTTGTCTGTTGACAGAACAGTATCGAGATCTCTTTAAAAGCTTAGGAAAAGGCTTAGGCCGTGATCCAAAGAAATGCTTAGGCTCACACAAGGGACCTAAACTAGCATCTTGGAATGTTTTACTGGTTGTTGCTTTCCTTTGAAGAGCTGACTGTCCTCCCAGCCTATATCACAAAGTGCTTTTTGGAAATCCCCTTAGTTTCTAAGAACATTTTGCCATTTGATATTGGGAGCTGCTGGTGAAAAAAGGCAAAGCTATATTCCCTCTGTGCTTGCAGAACTAGTGCTTACAGAACTAGTTCCATAGTTCTTTGGGTCCTGGGAAACAAGATTAATTTTAACAAATCAGATGCTCCATATTTGTTCTTTGACCAATAAATGGAGAAAGCACCAAAATGCAGATGAAAACAGAGTAAGACTTTAGATGAATGAAATTATTTGTAGCAACTCAAACGTCTTTACCCAAAAATGAGGACTGTGGTAGCTTAATGGTTAAGAAGACTGGCAGGTCAGTAGTTTGAGACCGGAGTGCTGCATGACAGAATGAGCTTCCATCTCTGTCCCAGCTCCTGCCAACCTAGCCGTTTGAAAACAAGGAATTGCAAGTAGATAAATGGGTACCACTTCAGTGGGAAGGTAACAGCATTCTGTGCACTCCGGTGCACAGAAACATCTGGAGATGCAGACACTTTGGCTGTAAAGGGAGATGAGTACTAACCCTAGAGTTGGAAACCACTGGCTTTCGAGCAAGGGCGACCTTACCCATAAAGGACAAGATTATTCAATTTCCTCAGAATGCATTAATAACTATGGGAGTAATTCTGTAAGTTGAGGCGGCATACATAACTGCTGTTCTTCAGCAACAGCACCGTCCAACCCACATAACATTTAAAACTCCAGCATGGCTAGAATCTGTATGCTTAGTGACATACATGAAAGTGATACATAGGATATAAAAACCACGTCTAAAATTACATTAGGGGAGAAATAAGAGACATGCCATTCCTTCCATCCAAAAGCAAGTCACTGCTAGCCCATGATTCAGCAAGGCCCGTCAAATCTTATTTAGCCAACCATTTACTGTATCTCCCTTTTATGTGAATTCATATACAGTACTCACTTAAAGAGCATAATGCATTCCACAGGATTGATCTTTAAGTGAGTTGCTCTTTAAGCAAAACACTTGGGAAAAGTGCCATAGCTACCATTGTAAGTGACCGATTGTGACTTCGGGGGGGGGGGGGATTGCAAACTCCGATTTAGTTGTTAAGCAAGTTTTTAGTTGTTTTTAATTGTTAAGTGAGGGCAACTATTCAGAGATAATTCTGCTCTTTAAGTGAGTTAGTCTCTAAGCAAGGCACTCTTTATGCTAGGTTTTACTGTATATGACATGACATAATATATAATAGATGTAAACTAATCAGGACTGAAGTCCCCCAAAGCATAATATAATGTATTACCCAATGCAAGAATGACAGTTTCAGGAGTTTGCCACTTCTTCTGACACAAATATTGTCCTGAACTATCAGTCAACTGTGTTAAAAAATTGCTACTGGAAAAGCTATTCATTACCTATTGCTAGCATTGGTAATGAACAGCCTATGGCAGCAGTTCCCATCCAAAGGCCTGTGGGCCAGATCCGGCCCATGATGCCATTTTATATGCCCCCATCCCTCCAAGGGCATTTGAGAAACAAAAGGGCCACCCCTTTCAAGCTGTTGAGATAAAATGGCCACCCCCGTCGTGCAGGCAGGGCAAAATGGCTATCCGGCCCTCAAAGCTGACTGAGAGGGTGTGACCCGGGAACTGGCTTGAAAAGGATGGGAACCAGTGGCCTATGGGGATAATCACAGTTTTGGGGGTAAAACTGTACATTAGAAATCTTTACTGACAAGCAAGTAAATTGCTATACTAACTTACAGGCATATGTAATAAAAGTCACTCCATTTAGCAGTTGCTTTTATGTAACAACTGTGTGCAACAGGTGAATGAAAGGACAAGTCATTTCCCCCATTCTCCACCTCCAATGACTATGATGTTACCATGTTACATTTGTTGAATTTAATAATTATACGAAGATCTTAACAGTTACTGGTTCTCAACACCCTCTTTTTAAGCCATGTATCAATTCTGAGGCCTTCTGAGAATCTAGGGCAGGGATTCTAAACCTGCGGCCCATGAGCCAGATGTGCCCCATGGCACCATTTCATGTGGGCCCCCACTGCCACCACCATACCAGGAAGTGCCATGTGATGGAGGAAGGGCAAAATGGCCATCCGGCCCTGAAGCTGTCTGAGGGAGTGTGATCTGGCCTCTAGCTTAAAAAGATTGAGACCTCCTCAGTGGTGGGTAGCAAAAATTTTCGCTACTACACTGTGGGTGGAACCTATTTTATGGGCAGAGCCTATGTCATGGGCAGAGCCAAAGTCATGGGGGGAGCCTACGTCATGGGTGATCTAGTCATGCCTGCCATATGGCCATGTATACATCTGCAAACACAGGCAACACTGGCTCTTTGGCTGTAAATAGAGATAAGCACTGCACCCTAGAGTCGGATATGACTGGCTTTTGAACAACGGAGACCAGTGTTGGGCAGCCAAAAAATTTACTACCACACTGTGGGTGGAGCCAATGTCATGAGCAGAGCCAATGTCATGGGTGGAGCCAATGACATGATGTCATGGGCGGAGCCAAAGTAAAAAAACCCGTAAACAGAAGTACACATAAAAATTCAAATTAAATAGACATAAAAATACACATAAAACACATAAAAATACACATTAAAATAAATACACATTAAAAACACATTAAATAGACATAAAAATACATATAATACAAATTAAATACACATAAAAATACACATTAAAAATAAATACTCATTAAATACACATTAAAATACACCCACCCACCCCACACCCATAGGCGAGTCACTTACCCTGGAGAGCAGGCTCTAGGGAGCTTCAGGCTAGCAGCTTCTCTTCCTCCTCCCCACTTGGGAGGACAGCAAGGAGACTGCCGAGGGCCTCAGTAGCAGCCACTGGTTCCTCTGTGGCTGGCGTGGCCGTCCGACGCTCTACGCTACCACACTCCAAGCAGCAAATGGCTGCTTGGCTCAGCAGGCAGAGCACTATCAGCGTACATGAATGCCAAGCGCTGTAGGCGTGCCAAAGCTATAGGTGCGAATGCACACCAAGCGCTGTAGGTGCACCAAGTGCTGTAGGTGCACATGCATGGCAAGTGCTGTAGGCGTGCCAAGCGCTGTAGGCGTGCATGCGCAATGGGGGAACCTGCAAAGAGGTAAGCCCCTGAGGTGGTCCCCTCCCCCCCCCAAAAAAAAAGGCACTGCCGGTTCTCCAGAACACTGGGGAAAGCTACTATCAGTTCTGGCAACCTGGTGCAAACCTGCTGCTGCCCATCACTGAAGGAGACCTTGAACCACTTGCAGGGGTAAAAGCTGATGGTGCCGGGCAGGGAGGTGGGTGTGGTCACCCAATTTTGCTCCCCCCCCACCTGAAGGCCACCCAATTTTGCTTTAAAAAAACCTCCTGAACAGAGATGGGATGTAGCAGGTTCTCACCAGTTCGCCAGAACCGGTAGTAATTTTTCCCAGTGTCCCGGAGAACCGGTAGCAGCTTTTGGGGGAAACCACCTTCGGGGCTTACCTTTTCACTGGTTCCCTGCTGCACATGCGTGCCAAGCACTTGGTGTGCATGGACGCCTACAGTGCTTGGCGCGTATGCACGGCCTTCTTGCTGCCCTCCCAAGCAGGGAGGAGGAAGAGAAGCTGCTAGCTGCTGGTTTGTGTTGTGGGTGGGTTGACGTGTGTGTGTGTGTGCTTATTTTTATTTTATTTTATTTGGCCCCTCCCATGACATCATGACATCATGATGTTAGCTCCGCCCACACTGTGATGACATCATGGTGGGGTAGTAAAATTTTTGACATCCCATCACTGCTCCTGGAGGCTGCGCAAACCTGTTGCTGCCCACCACTGGACCTCCTGATCTAGGGGACTCTCAGTTCCCAAAATTGCTAATTTTCTGGAGCCAAAAAACACGAACATTGAATTGTTGTGCTTCTGGAACACCCAACAAGGTGACACAATTGCGAAGCTGTCAATTCAGGATGACTGCTAAGCAAACGATTATTTTGCCATCAGCATATCAGTGTAACATCAAGCCTAGCTGACTTTTGTATTTGATAGGGTTGCCAGGGTTGATCTAATATTTATATAAGTACTCACATGACCACATAAGGTTAGTGAGAGGTTCATATATTATCCCACAGACAAAGGTACAAATTTCTTGGGAGTGATGCTAGTTTATTGGCTTTTCAGATCTAGCTCCCAATCTGTCAGAACAGAGCTCTGCTGCAAGGAGAAGCTAAAGTGTGTGTTTGTGCATGCATGCATGCACATGTATATGCATGCTATGATGTCAGCCATTCATGTTTCTTAACATGGAAACATCATAGTGGCATCACTGCATTAAACTACAAGTCTTCAGAAATAATGAACTTATCTGTTCATTTGTCATCTTCTAACATTTGTTCTGAAGCGGTCTGGCATTTGGAAAAAGGTTAGAATAATGCTTTAATAGTTTTCCCATCCCTCCAACTACTTTAATTTGCCTTAGAAAAGAAGCAAAGATATAGTTCTAATCAAAACTGAATTACAAATTGTTTACAGCAGAGATGTGAAAGGACTGCAACCCTTTACAGTTTAATTTACTCTTGCAAGACACAGTCTTTAAGGCTAAGGGGACAGATGGTACGTTTTCCTGTAAAACCACTACTGTTTAGATACTGAAGAAGAACCATATGTTTGCTTTTATAGTAAAAAAATGTGTGGGAAGGACTCTGTCCCACAAAAATGTACTAAACAGCTGATGAATGCACATAAGCCATAAAAAGCCCTGCTTCCAATAAGAGGAAACGGATATGGCTACAAACCCTTACTGATGAGAGACAAACAACAGATATCTTGTTAAAAGGAAGAGACAGATCATTCCCCGACAGCACATGTGGCTGCCAATGGAGATCATAATTATGGAGGAATCTCACTGTTTATTGATACCATGCTGTGAAATATATATATATGTTACCATATATATGATACCATGATGTGAAATATATATACAGTACTGTATTCCAATGCTCAGTCCAACCCAGGTACACATTGGCATTCTAATTCTGAAGACACTGGTTGGCAATACCACAACAGTATCCTGTGCAAATCAGCCTGGAACTGTATTTAGGCTGCATGAAAGGGTGTGACTACATTGGAAAGCCAAACCACTTGCTTTGGACTCTTTCGTGATTGGATACCTAGCTATAATGCCTGGTTTTTAATGCTAAGTTTTTAAGCTTCTTTTAAAACTTTTAAAACTTTTAATTTCTAAAATTGGCTTTAAATTGTTATCGTGTTGGGAATCGCCCTGGGTCCCTTCGGGGAGGAGGGCGATAAACAAATCTAAATAAATAAATAAATAAATTTTGTCTTGGTGACCACACAAAGACATCAGGTTGTGGGGTTTTTTTGTCAGTGTACACACTGTCCCTTCAATTTGATGCAGTTCAATCTTTCCTTCCTTTTATACTAGCCTCCCACTGATCTCTGATGCAACTTTTATGCTCTGCCATCATGCTGCTGGGACTTTTATGCTCTGCCATCATGCCGCCCTCATCGCTCCCAGAAGCGGAAGTAAAACACGCCCATATGGGAGTGACGAAGGCGGCGTGGGCCAGATGAATCACAGTAAACCCATTTGTGTAGATTCACGGGGCCTTGGACTTCTGGGAACTGAAGTCCAGAAACATCTGGAGTGCCAAGGTTCACCATCGCGCCCCTAAGCTATTCCTTTATAATTGAAGCATACCAAGTTGTTCTAAGCACCTTTTCCAGTGCACGTCACCATCTAAGCAAAGTTGGCATAGGTATCTAGTAATAGATGTCTACAGGATTACTAGAACAGTGGCCGTGTTAAACCACTTCAATTTACTGGACACTCTATCCAAGACCTGAAAGTTACAATTCTGGAACAGAAAAATTACAAAATTTGTAATTGAAAAAATTTGTAAAATTGAAAAAGAGACAGCAGAAATCAAATTCAGTAATAACTCAGATAACGCTAAGACTTGATTCCACAAGTCTTGGTGTTATTCGATTGTAAAATTGAAAAAGAGACAGCAGAAATCAAATTCAGTAATAACTCGGATAACGCTAAGACTTGATTCCACAAGTCTTGGTGTTATTCGATTTTTAGTGTTATCTAATCCATGTTAAAATCCTACGGGATGGATCGGATAACGTTAAAGCTCCATAGAGATACATTGTAACCTCACAGGCTTTAGCAGTTGTTATCCGATCCATCCCATAGGACCTTAACGTTATTCGATCCAATTCTCCTCCCCAGATTACTTAACATTATGCGATTTTAGCGTTATCCGAGGTAAACGTTATCCGAGGTATTACTGTACAACCATCTGTTAGACACTCATCGCAGGAGATTAAATATTAGCGAAGGGTTTCTGGGACATTATCAAATTTGATAAACAGATTGCTATATGCTGCTAAATATTTTATATATTACATTACAACCTTCCCGCCAATTCTCTTTAGCAAAACAGGAAGTAACCAGGTATAGTGTTTTTGTTTACAGGTCAAAGGTTTATCAAGAGACCAGAATGAACTTTCTCAGACCCTTTGAGATTGAAAGGGAGACATTTAGAGCTAATCTGAATAATCTATTGTTGCTGATGGCTGTGGGAAGCTGCATTGTTGTGCTTGCTTGTCTGTCATTTTGCTTGAACACACCCTGCTCCCTTTGACCCCCGAATTTCCTGTATAAAAACCATGCCTGTAAGTTTCACTCCTTGTCTGAAGAAGTGGACTCAGTGCTAGGTATGGGCCAGTTCAGATCGGTTTTCCAGAACTGGTAGCAACAATTCTGGGTGGTCTCCCGGGGGGGGGGGGTAGTAACTTTCCCGGGAGACCACACGGGACTGTTTTTTTCTTTTTAGGTGACCAATTCGGTCGCCTCTCCATCCAGGCGCTTGCTTTGTGGAGGGGGGGAGAGAAGCCCTCACCCCCTCCAGAAAGCAAGTGCTTGGAGCGCTGGGATCCAGGGACTCACCTTGCGGAGGGGGGAGAGAAGCCCACCTCCCCTCCGCAAAGCAAGCACCTAGATCCCAGGGCTCCAGGTGTTTGCCTTGCAGAGGGGAAGAAGGAAGCCCTCCCCCCTCTGCAAGGCAAGCGCCTGAAGCGCTGGCACCCAGGGGCTCACCTTACGGAGGGGAGGAGAGAAACCCTCCTCTCCTCCACAAAGCAAGTGCCTAGATCCCAGTGCTCCAGGTGTTTGCCTTGTGGAAGGGGAGAAGGAAGTCCACCCCCCCTCCGCAAGGCAAGCGCCTGGAGCGCTGGTCTGCCTCCTTTAATATCAGGCTGGCTGAGTGTGTCAGGCACCTCCAGCCAGCCTGTACTGTATTTTTAATTTTTTTAACTTTGGTTCCGCCCATGTCATTGGTTCCGCCCATGATGTCATGACATTGGCTCCACCCATGACATCATGATGTTGGCTCCACCCATGACATAACCTCCACACACAGTGTGGTAGTAAAATTTTTGGCGGCCCATCACTGAGTGGACTTGATCCACGAAAGCTAACAATAAAAATAGAGCAGTTAGTCTTTAAAGTGCTACAGTGTTTTTATTTTATTTTGTTTATTTTATTTTGTTTTCTGATATGCCTGAACCACAGACTAACATGGCTACTATGTATTCCAAAAAAGTTAAGAAAGGTTGTTATCTACTTGCAATTTCTTGCTTTCAAACTACTAGGTTGGCAGGAGCTGGGACAAATGACAGGTGCTCACGTCATCATGCAGCACTCAGGTTTCAAACTGCTTACCTGCCGACCTTCCGATCATCAAGCTTCTTAACCACTAAGCCTCTGTGGCCCTAAATCAAATTGTTTTTCAGCAAACAGCCAAAAAAAAATTCCCCAGTACTCTAAAAATAGTGTCATTTGATTTAGGTCAGTATCCTGTTGCTTTTTCACCATGCATAAAAAAGAGATCACAGAAAAAGCACCTGCTAATTTAAGAAGATCTGGTTGTGAGCTGGAAATGTGTGCGATCAGCTAAACAATTTATATTTGGGATTCTCAACCTTTTTCAGCTGCGGGCTGTACCACACTCCCTCAGACAACTGAGTGGGTCAGATTGGTGCCCCCCCCCCCGGCTGTAAATGCTGCTGTAAAACGCATCTGCATCTGCAGCTGTTGTAAAAGCATTTACGACAGCCATAAATGAAGCTGTGGCTGATTCTGGTGGCAGCTGCAGCTGTTGGGGTGGCTGGAGGAAGGTCAGGGGCAAGATTATTTGCACTGCAGGCCAGATGTGGCCTGTAGGCCGTAGGTTGAAAATCTCTGGTTTATATGTTAGTTAAAAGTACTAAGATGGTACTTTTTAAAAAAAATAATTCCTAACACACTGTTAGCCTACAAATTTGTTTCCAACACCAAAATGTAACCTTGTCAATTACCACTAACTGTTTCAGTGAATTCCCTTCGATTTGCAACAAAGTGAATCTTTAATGTCTTTTAAATTTCTGTTTACTAAATAAAACATTTTAGCAAGCCAATCTCCAGTACAGTTTGAATAGAAATACAGGTACTTGTTCCAGGGGGAACCAACACAGGTTCGTTGTGGTTCAAATATTATATATCAGCAATTATTTGTGCCAGAATATTTTTTTCTTGATTTTTTTTTACATATGCTTCCCTTAAATAGTATACAGTATTTAAATAATAGAAGGGAATGTGTTTAAAACTGTTGACACATTAGTTTTACCACGCCTAACAAACTGCATAATATTCTGTAGTTGTCTATTCATCTACATCCAACATAGTTTCATTCTCTGCACCAGAGGTCAGTGGCGCACCTCCAGTTTCACAGTCACTATCTGTAGAATCACTTGTAAAAAAAAATCCAAATTGTTTGCAGAAAATTTTCTATCTCATATCCCTAGTTTCCAAACACCTCTTCTCCATCCAAACTACCTTCCCTTTCTGCAAATTCAGAAGGGAAGAGGTCATCTTTTCATGTTGCTATTGTTGCTAAACAGTTTGGCAGCTAAAATTCTTGGCTAACAACTGAAAATAACCTAGATATTTTTCCTTATTCTTAAAATAAAAAATGCACTATAGTTGCAAGCAGATATTTCAAGGAGGACAGTATTCCTTTTATGCTTCTGAGCAACCTTGCAATGACTGATCTCACAATTCTGACTTTCATATTAATGAGAAAAAGGCCTGCAATTGAGATAAAAGATATTGGTAATCAGAGTGACTTTCCATAGAATGCTGTGATCTTGAATCCAGGAAATTAAAGTAGATATTTTCCCCTCCAGAAAATTTTGTATTGTAGGCAGCAATCCACAGAGACTCATGTCAAAATAAATCTGTTCGTCTCAAAGGTGATACAATACTGTATAAGACTTTGATTTTTGTGAAATAGGCTAACATGGTACATTTTCAAAAATTCTGAACACACTTTGAGCCTGCAGTTTTGTTTCCAACACCAAAACATAGCTAGACTCAAGGGCTCAAGGTTACTCCAAGTTTTCCTCACTCAATTTAGATGGGAAAAATCATTTTGCTAGTGCTTCTGCTACACAACTGAAAGTCAGAAGTTTATGCTAATCTACTTCAACTCTCCACCACAGATTTATCAACATAGACTCAATTCTCAAAATCATTTTCCTTATGAGGATCAAATCCACATATGAATAGATGGTGAAAGGGGGGGGGGTGTCCTCCAGCAACTTTGGAGCCAATTTCCCCAGAAGGCTTAGGTCGCCCACCTCTGCCCTTGATGAAGCCACACCAATAATTCCAGAATGATCTGGAAATTTGCATTATGTAGCTTCTATTGCCCTGTTGTAGAAATCATATGATATACTTTATAGAATCAGTTTCCTCTTGAAAGCATGTGCATTGAGTTTTGCAATATGTTTGATTCTTCTTCTTCAAGTGCTGTATCCAATTCTGAATATTGGCAATATCATAGCATGCTCATTTTCTATGTACAAATTGGTTTTGCATTATTAATATTTTGTGTGTAATATATGCTGTCACTTTGCAATTTGTAATAGCACACTGACATACTGTAGTATAATTCAGAGTGGACTGTACTATGCTGTACAGTATTGGCATTACTCTACCAGCTTCTTTCTATCTATCTATCTATCTATCTATCTATCTATCTATCTATCTATCTATCTATCTATCTATCTATCTATCTATCTTAAAAGTTCATACCACTAGGCATAAGAAAACACATATCATCTTGATACTTAGCAAAAGTGGATACTCTAAAAGGGCCAGCAGTTTCAGCATCCTATACTTACTTTATTGTTATTAAGCTCTTTGACCAGCCTTTACAATAGAAAAAGGTTTCACACTTAGTTAATAATAGAAAAGGTTTCACACTTTGTTAACAATAGAAAAAAGTGATAAAACAGTACAGCATATCCTCTAGATAAAAAATTTTACATAATTGAATGTCTTGATACAAATATTTAGCTACCTGGTGCATGAGTGTAGGATCTGCATCCTTTAGAAGAAAATAAACATAAATCTATAATTATGGCCAACAAATTTAGAAATAACTGGGGCAATTAAAGCGTCTCTTGGGACTTCATAAAAAGGGCATTACAATAGGATGTGGGCCAGAGTTTCTAACTCCCTCAATCCACAGACACAATGTCTCTGTAGATAAGGAGTCCCTTTGAATCTTCTCGCCAAAAGTGCTGAGGGGAGGGCATCAAAATGAGCTCTAGAAAAAGTCCATCTGGATTTGCTTAAAGAAGATTACAAAGATACCCTGTGATAGTGGCTGTCTAAAAGTTGATGATAGAATTCTGAAACATTGGCAAGATCATTTTGGTGATCAATCTCCCTTATTATTTTTTATTAATAATTTCGCCTTCACCAGACTTAATTGGCCCAGAATATGAAAATAGGGTTTTGGAGGGGTGCTATCCCATGAACACTGAATTATATTGTGCCCAGGACAATCTTCACGGCTGATCACCATGTTGATAGCATCATAGTGATCAGCCATGAAGATTGTCCTGGGCACAATTAATTCAGTGGCCTTCCATTTGCCTTTTGCATCAGAGTATGACACCCATACCACTGATCCAATTTCGTGAGTCACTTTCTGGTCCTTAGCCCTTTTGCCAAGCAAAGTCCTTATTAGCCCCAGGCCAAGTGGGATTTAATCCAATTGGGGACCATCACCTTTCCCTGTGGACTTCACCACCCAAGGCAGTTGCTCCTCAGGATTGTCAGGTTAGTTAATCTGACAATCAGTGTTGAGTCACTGGCAGTATAGTCTACTCCAAAGGTGGCCAACCTTTGTCCCCAAGATGTTCTTGGACCTACTAGAAGCCCAAGTATGCACACCTGCTGATCAAGCCTTCTGGGAAATAAAGTCTAAGAACACCTGGGGCACCAAGGATGGCCACCCCTGGTCTAGTCGAATAACATAGGAGGATAACCTGGCCAGACTTTAGATATGTTTGATAGAGAATGAAATGCAGTTTCCCCCCTCAGTTACACCGATTGGGCAGACATTCAAAGGAAGCAGTAATAAACATTGAGTATTGGTCCCAAATAAGCATTAGTCCAGTATGTTGCCAGCATACAGATAATTATTTAGCTAACCAAAATCTAGCCTTCTGCTTTTGACTTCTCCTTCATCCAATTTCTTCGATGGGCAAAACTAAGAGTGACTATGTCCTAGAATCCAAATACACCCACTTAGCTGTAAATTGTTACTTGACAGGTTCTTTATAGAAATAAAATAAAATATAACAAGGCCCTGTTAGACTGTGTTTAGTCTGATGGCTCATAAATTCCCCAGCCCTGTTTAATAAAAATAATACATGCATCTCCATGAAGAGAAGAGACTGCTTAAAAGGACTCTAGGCCTTTATTAAGATTCAAATGCATCTGGAGAGCCCAAACAATTCCAAAGTTACTCTCACTTAACTCATGGAATAAGATCTTCAGCCAGTTCTGTTATACATGAAAATTCTCTTTTGTCTTTTCAGACTTTATTAGGAATATTGTGTGACTGGTAGGATGAGATTTGTGGTGTTAGTTATCAGCCATGGGGCTTATTTACTCACTCTTCTCAAGAGTATATCAGGAAGGGAAAATTTCCTTCATAATGACTAAAACGAATAGAATTGTTTTTAAATATACAGAGGATAGATTTTCTGCTGATTATTTTTGTATTGTATTGCATAGTTGTGATTGATGAAAGGTTTCTGTGCCGTCTCACTTACTAATGACTGGAATTAAGGTTTGTCTTTCTCCTCCATATATTATGGCTAATATTCAACAATGGTGCAATTCTAACTCTATCTTTTACCTTCTGAACATTTTGAAGCCTCTACTTGTGCCTTTTACCCAACTAGTGAAAGCATGGCAGCAATTAAATTTGATTTGATAATATGCCTGTAAAATTTGATTTAATAATATGCCTGTAGTAGGACTAGATTTGATAGGACATGTTCATGTGGGATAGATATGTGAGCAGCTCCTTGTAGTAAGTAGGACTTGTCTCATTGAGACTTACAGTATATGCCAATTCCCTCTCCTTTGTGAATGGCTTGGCTTCCTTACAGATTATGATGTCAGGGGGAAAGAGGTGTTTTGTGGTCTTGACAGTTCGCTTTATCTATACAGTGTCTTTAAGAAATGTTATCTTACCTTCAGTTTTTCAGTAAAAACTGTTATGCAGTTAAAAAAAGTTCTGCTTTGCCCCCAAAATAAATAAATTCACATGGCATAGAATCCCCCTCCTCATTCAGAGTAGTCTTCTTGAACCTTATCTTCTACTATACCAGAATTTCACTATGTGTATTCTCCATTCCCAATCAGAACACATCACAGGATTCGTGGTATGGATACACCGGGGGGGTGGGGGGACAACAGGCTTTGATAGCATCAACATCTATTAACAGCACATTGACACAATCCTGTCCAGTTACACAATCTTTACTAGTCCAGTGCAGTTCCTCTGCAATTGGAGAACAGATGTTTCACTTATTAGTTCTAGGTAAGCAGAAGTTTTTTATTCTTTAACACACTAAATCATAGCTCAGCTGTTTTATTTAGTTTAGGTGAATGTTAAGGTAATTTTTGTGTCTCTACCTCTTGTGTTCTGAGTGAGAAGGAAAGTTGAGATTCCATCATTTGTTTTTGCTTTAAACCAAAAGATTTCCCTCCTCTCTTTTGTGAGTAATCTGGCCACAAGGAATTTATTTTTAAAAAAAAAAATCACTATACTAAGTGAATGAGAAGATTAATCTACCAAGTAGGAATCCTATCATTAATTTCAATTGCTGAACTAGTGACACCTGCAAGGTATGAGGAATTATAAAGTCACTCTACAGATTCCCATGGGAATAACTGGGGGGAAATGAACCACCCTGCCAAATAGGAAAAACTGACAGCTTTAATCCATGTTTTGGAATAAAAATGCTCAAGGTATTAGAACAAACAGAGACTTGAAATTCTACAGATAAAATGGCAGAAATGAACAAATGTAAATTGCAGTGAAAATGGCAAATCCAGATAAGTAAAGCATATATTTTCCACCCATGCTTTCATTCAGTCAGGGCCTAGCTACCGCCGTATCTGCCATATCAATTATACGGGGGGCCCGGGCCACGGGGTCCCCCAACGTGCGTAAGCAAAAATTAATAAAAACTTCCCAAATGTTAATTATGATGAATAAATATTTCTTTTAATTTTATGCAATTTTTTTTCTTTTGTGAGAAATCTTTACCCTTCCTAAGGGCCCCCAAACAAATTTTTATAGGGGGCACCGCCAAGGCATGCTACGCTTCTGCATTCAGTAGAAGTACCATATATACTCGAGTATAAGCTGAGTTTTTTAGCCCTAAAAAGGGGACATGGCTTATACTCGGGTCAATGACCACAGGGGTCCCAAGACCATGTCGGATTGTGTTGTCCCAAAAATTTAATTAATTTTACCATATTTTCGTGTATTTTGATTATTGAAACTCACTGGCAGCCACTGCATTTCCCACCCTCGGCTTATACTTGGGTCAATATATTTTCCTGGGTTTTCAGGTCAAAATTAGGTACTTCAGCTTATATTTGGGTCATGCAAATACTACCCTTTTTTGTTTTTTCTTAACAACATTTCCAAAAGGATTTGAATGCAACATTTTTGGCAGGTATAGGAATCTACTGATAAACATCCTTGAAATGGGTGTTAAACACCTGCACCTCTGGAGTACCAGTTAAGCTATTTCAGATAATTGTTTGTACCTTTCCCTTTTTCTCCCTCCCTTATGAGATTAAATTTACAACTCCATGGGCAAGGTGTGGGCTGTTTTCTTGCTTTCTCTTCCCCTAGCATACTCTAGACCCCTAGCATACTCTAGACCCCTAGCATACTCTAGACCCCTAGCATACTCTAGACCCCTAGCATACTCTAGACCAGGTCTAGCATACTCTAGACCATGGACCTTTGGCCCATGGGGTGGATCCAGCACACGTCACCAAATCATCCGGCCCATAACCTGACTCCAGCTATGGATGTTGATGCATTTACGACAGCCATCAATGTGTTTGCAGCTGTCGTAAATGTGTTTACATAACCCGTGTCCGCATTTCATGGCAGCATTTACGGCAGGGAAAACCACCAGTCCGGCCCTCTTAACTGTCTGAGGGAGCATGACCCGACTCCCAACGTAAAAAAATTGAGAACCCCTGCTCTACACCTTTGAAATATTTTGTGCAGGCAGAAGTATAAATAGAATTGCTTTCAATTCAGAGCAATTTTGTCCACAGCATGCTTTTCTATTGAGAGCTCTTAGGCACCTGTGGTAATAAAGTACAAAAAGAGATAATGCATTGGATTTTTGTGATGGGCTGCTTTGCTGTATAGCACACTGGTTAAAATAATTTCTTTCTTCTCTAAGTAATTTATAAGCAAAAACAGACAATTAAGCCACTCCATAGTCTCTAGAACAGGACTGCCCAAACTATGGCCCCCGACACCAATTCATCAGGTCCGCATTTTACTTCCACTTCCGGGAGTGAGAGGGCTTCACGGGCCTGATGAATTGGTGTCGGGGCCCAAATCTGGCCCATGGGTCATAGTGACCAGCCCCCTGAACCACATCACCAGCCTACAGCCCAAAATGTTTGGGCATCCCTGCTCTAGAAAATAGAAACAGAAGATCTTAGCTACATTTTAAAAACTGTCTGTGTCTGTAAGGCATAGTAGGTTTGAAGTTCATTTTCTCCATTGATGTGCCACAACATCACAGAATTATAGTACTGTATTTGGTACAGGATAACAATTAAGTACTTAGAATCTTATTTTCCTTCAAAGAAAGGCTCACAGACAGAAAGTGCACAGGCAAAAGTAAAATTATAGCATTTAGCCATGACATCTTAATGCAGTGGTTTCCAATCCGTTTTTGGGCCATTCCCACCAAAGCATCTCTAAAATCCTGATCCCCCTCCCCAGTGACATATAATTCTTATTATTCAAAAAATAAACTCCTATTCAATGGAGGAAGCCTAAAAGGCCATTAACTTGGTCTACTCATTCTTGAATTGCTGTTTCCTAAAAATCAAAATCAAATAGCCCCCCTGTGGGGCACATGCCCCACATTGGGAACACAGCCTTAATGGAACATGTTTATTCAGGGACAAGACACTTCTGGAATCCCAGAATCTATAGTGAGGTTGTCTTTGGTATAACTTTTGTGTGTTTTGGAGACACCTAACTCATCACAAGATGAAAGAGAATGCTGATATAACATAGACAATTTTAGTCAGCAGAGCTTGACTTGAATTGCTGAACTGGGTAATGGGGTGAAAGAGAGAAAGCTTTACAGACATTTCATATTATCTTTGTGTTCGTACCTTGCAAAACTAGGAGGAAAGAAAGAATAAATCAAAAACAAATATATAGATTTAATCCACACAACATGTCACAGATGTCATCTTGTATAGTGCAGAATTACTTTCAGCACAGAATACACACAGCAAGAGAATAAACGATGTGCTTCATTTATGGCAATTGTTGATCAAGGAAGCCATCATGGTGAGAGTTAGTCTAAAAAAAGATGGGCACTACTAGGCAAGCTTGGGAGAGAGTTTGCATTTAGGTTACCTACAGGTGTTTTTGAACACAAGATGAAAAGCTTAGATGCTGCCCCCCCAAAAAAAAAACAACAACACCCACTTGTAGTAAGAGTAACTGCCCTGGAAGGAATACGCACATTACCTCCAGAAATTTAATCTGAAGCTGGACTCCAAATGAATCAAATTGGACTACTAGACACAGAGCATGTATAAAGATATTTTGCTGACTGGCATACTTAAAGCTTGTATTCTCTCCCCCTCAAATGATAAATCTTGGTGCTTCCACAGCTGCTTTTATTTATGGGCAGTGCAGATTTCAGCATCAGCATAGCTAGACAGAAATAATGAAAAGATTATGTATTCAACAATCCAGGCTGCAGAAGCCATATTATTGCTGGCTCACTCACACTGTTCATTGGATCTTTGAAATAAGCCAACGATAGTGATGTAGTAGCACCATGAAGTTAAATCATTGTCCTCATAAGATCCACCTAAATGTCGTACTTCAAAAATGGTGTACTTGCAACAAAAGTCCTTGTGTAAGTGTCTCCTGTATGCTGAAAACAAGGCTCAAACGTCTGTACAGCTCTCAGAATTAAGTCTTTGTAACCAGAATTACCAATACAGTTTATGTATTTACATCTAATATTTCCTCTAAAGAGTTCAAAGCAACATCAGCTCTCATCCCAATTGTAGCCTTTCCATAATCCCACACAAAAGAAATGGTGAGTGACCCAAGAGTATTCAGGTGAGCTTCACGGTTTAATGGGATTTTAATCTCAGTTTCCCCAGAACTAGACTAACAACTACACCTCAAACATACTCCAGGACACAAATACATAAACTGCCACACAGGAGAAAAAGTACTGTTCTCTGTAGCACTGACTACAAGCATCCCAGCTCTGTGACTTTGTAGTACTGAGATCCTTCACGTCCACTCTAAGTACTGATATCAAGACAAAGAGTAGTTAACAGAGTATCATAGCCAAAAACCAGACCTTTCTTATAGAAACACTGTAATCTAGCAAAGGGCAGTTGAGGGCAGGGAGTAATGAAAACCAAAGGGTATGAAAAATGAGAGAATTATCTATAGCAGAGGCAAGAGACTTTCTTCTGTTGATGGTCACATTCGCATAGGACAGTAATATGTTGATGGATGGATGCTGGTGCTGGTCCTCTGCCTTTGATCACATGCTTCCTTCTTTCCCTACTGCCTCTTTCTCTTGCTACTGGAGCAGAATGCTCTAGCCACAGATCAATGCTTAGTACTTATACAACACTTCTAAAATTAGACTAAAGGCCACAAGTGCCCCAATCCTAATCTCCAGATATCTAGACTTTTTTTCTGAACTCATAAAGGTCAAGTAAGGAAAAACTAGGTGCCAAACCTAACCCCATACTGTAGGTTCCTAGGCCAGATGCAAAAGATCTAATATGTGACTAAAAGAAAGGCCACATTTTCCAAATAAAGCTGTCAACATCTGTCCAGACTACTGTGAAAGATCCTATCTTCCATGTAGCATTGTTTTATGAAGCTAGGATTAGATGTGGTTCCATGATAATTTATATGCATTTTAAGAGCTCAGTAAGGCATAGCAGGGAGGGGGCAGCATTGTTATGTTGAAAGGACTTTTAACTGGGGTAAGATAGCCATCAGTAGGAGGAAAGAAGAATGAGGAATAGCTGTATAGTTCTGAGCAATTGGATTTATTTGATGTTTTTAAACATTGGTAAGAGCCCGCTCTAGTCCCAGTCTCCCTCCCCTTCTTCGACACTCGGAGGCGGTCCTTCAACGGAAGGATAGGGGAGTGAAGACGACAGATAGGTGAAAGGTTCTTGGGTGGGTGATAGGGTTTTATGTTATGTTATTATGGGATTTGGGGAGGTGAAGGGTCGGGTGAGGGTGAATATATTTATTGTTTGATTGTCCTTTTTATTTATTTTCTGTATTGTATTGTAATGTCTAATGTTTTGTTGTTGATTTCTTTTTTATAAGTAATGGTATATAGAATGATGAAACATATGTACAAATGTAATAGAATTTCAATGTGAAAAATATCTGTGTTAAGTTTTATTTTATTTTATTTTTGTTTTGTATGTTGTATTTTAACTATTGTAGGTTTTTAAAATTGCATTTTGTTTGAAAATTTAATAAAAAAAGAAAAAAATACAAATTAAATACACATAAAAATACACATTAAAAATAAATGCACACACACACACACACACACACACACACACACCACCACCACCACCACCACCACCACCACCACCACCACCACCACATCCAAAGGTGAGTCACTTACCCTGGGGAGCAGGCTATAGGGAGCTTTAGGCTAGCAGCTTCTCTTCCCCCTCCCCGCTTGGGAGAACAGCAAGATGGCCACGCATGCGCACCAAGCGCTGTAGGCATGCATTCACACCAAGCACTTGGCACACATGTGCAGTGGGGGGACTGGTGAAAAGTTAAGCCCTCTAGGTGGTTCCCCCCAAAAGCTGCTACCGGTTCTCCAGGACATTAGGGAAACTTACTACCGGTTCTGCCAAACTGGTGCGAACCTCTTGCTGCCCATCACTGCCACCGCTGCTTCCGGGTATGGTGGAGCCAGTGGGGGACCACATGAAATGGTGCCATGGGCCACATCCAGCCCTCGAGCCACATGTTGAGAATCCCTGATCTTGATGGAGGGCAGCAGCTTCATCAGTACTGGCCTGGGACTAATGAGGACTTTGCATGCCAAAAGGTCTCAGGAACAGAAAGTGACTTTGCAGAGCCACTGTGATGCAGAAGACAGATGAAAGGCCATAGCGTTATATTCGCAGAACAGACTTCATGGCTGATCACCATGTTGATCACCAATATTCAGAATCGGATACGGCACAAGATGAAGAAGAAAAAGAAAAAATACTAGTAGAATGAATCAGCCAAACATTTTTTAAAGATCATATTGGCTGTAAAGATGGGAACAAAGAACAAACAGCAACAGAAGAGAAAGCTGTTAAAATAACACTATAACATTATCAAGGGATTTACTATCAATAGTAACTTGAATAAGGTGTGCATACAGAAAACAGAAACACCTAAGAGCCACATCTGTGAGACTCCAGCACTGTATAGTGGTCATTAATCCAGAGCAGAGCCATATGTGGGCAACTAATGCCAAATAAATGAAACAGGTCACACAAAGATAAAGAACATGAAACCAATTCCTATCTGTTTGGTGTATTTGCTACATAAAAAGGCTTTCAGACACAGACCAGGAGAAGGGCCTATTTAAGTCTCTCATTTTTCTAACTCCATGTCTGGGAGAAGTACACTTATCCCATTTCAATGCATTTTTGTTAATTACCGCATTAAGATCTACATCTTGATATACCCCAAAAGGCTCAGGACAGGTTTTGTGCCTTCCTGTAGTTTATAAAGAATAAAAAATAAAGAACTCTTGTTTTTTAAAACTCCGTTGTAGCTTGCTTAAAAATTATTATTTAAAAAATACCATTTTCAACTTAAATCAGTTCTTTACAACAAAAATCTCTATTCCCAAGGCATTTCTAAAAGCTATTCAGAATGGGAAGGGGGAGTGATTTTTTCTTAAATTTGAGCATGTTGACTATCTCTGGCCATTTCCAGGTGCACAAACATTTCTGATAGTGTAACAAATTCATTTGCACTGAGTGAAAAGCTACCCAAACACACCTGGAACTTTTCAAAAACTGACTTAATATTGTATTAAAGTAAACATATTTAAGGACAAGAACAGTTGGAGTCATCAAATAAGAGTTCCTGGCCTCCATGTATTATTTAAAGGGAAATGTTTTTATGGTGTGTGGACATCTGTCTATCTTACAAACTAAAAGCCACCTTTTGCTACTTAACATGAACAGCAAACTATTAAGATTTCTTTGGGTTTTTTCCTTGCCTTCCTTTCACTTTTTGATTTCAGAAAAAGGCTTTGGATCAGTTTCACAAACCTGCAGCTAAACCTGGAAGACATCAACATTCCTACTGTAAAAATTCTAAATGCAAAAGGTTTTTGAAGTAGCTGTGTTCAATGTCCATTTATAAACACCTGCATGTCTCAAAGGAAGTATACTATCTCTTCATCTAATAGCAAATGCAGGTGGCAAGAAGTGTGAGAAAAGAAGCCCAAATGGGTCTTCTGAGAAACAAAAAGAGAGGCACTGGCATACTTATGAGAGCCTGGAGGTTTGTTAAGTGAGATTTTTTTTTAAAAAAAATCTAACTGGGCTGTGGCACATTGGCATAAGCAAAACAAAACTGTCAAGTGAGCACTGAGCGTGCTCAATAGTCAGAAAATGTTGAGTGTCAGTTGAAAAAGAAAAACAGAAAACTGAATGGGTGGGTGAGGTGGAAAGAGTTTGCAAGAAGAGGGCACAGTAGCTGCTTGTAGTCCATACCAAAAGTATACCCATTAGGAGGAAAGAAAACACAGGAGAAGTTTATTTGAAGTCACCTTTTAGCAGCTCAATACAGAGGGTGCCAAAAATGACTACACATTTTTAAGAAAGGGAAAAAACTATATTAAAATTGTAATACTGTACTTGATATATACTAATAACAAAAGATTAATACAAGCCACGTTTAGCTTCATGGTTACCATGAGAGTCCAGACACTTCTGATTACAGCAAACTACTGCTTAACCAAAGTTGACCAAAGTGTCCTGGATCTTCCTTTGTGCACACATCACACGCAGTACCATGTGTCTCAAACTTATCATGAATGTGTGTAACTGTTAGGTGTGTTGGAGATTCTGTTGCATAGTCATGCCTCCATTGTCATTGTCCTTCCACAAAGTTATTGAATTTCAAATCCTTGATGGTCTTCCCCTAAGTCTTTTGTGATCTCTTGGATACCAATTAATTATTCTGGCGCTCCATCTATTGTCACTTGTGTGTTTCAAATACCACTTCAAAATGGTTTTGCACTTCTCAAACAACTATTCTTCTGCCTTTTTCTTTGACTGTCCTGCCTGCCACATGGTGACACTAGCATTAATTCTTTTGAGCAAACATCATACTACACATTGCTATGTAATTCAATTCAACTTCATAAAGTAAGACATACATAACATATCTTAAAATGTGTATACATTTTTGGCACCCTTTGTATGTGGTCATTCTTTCTCATCCATGGGAGCAGGCTCTGTATTAGTGCGACAGCAGTCAGTCTAGATGTGGGATGATTTTACTTTATTTTATTGGCTATCACATAAGAAAACAAACAGGCTGCTGAAGTATGAGTCCTAATAGGAATAGAACCAAGTTTTTGACAGCATGCTGAGCCATATGCTTAGGATGGCTGCTCCAGAGGTACAGTCAGCATTCAGATCAGATTCTTGAACCAAGAACTCTCTGAAGTCTTTCCAATTGGTGGCTAAAATATCCTGGGCAGGTTACCCTGCTATGGTAAAAGAGTAGACTATACTGCCAGCAACTCAATGCTGAGTGTCAGGTGGCAGTTAGCTAACCTGACAACCCTGGGGACTAACGGGCTTGGATGGCAAAGTCCACAGGAAAAGGCGAAGGTCCCCAAGTGGATTAAATCCCAGTTGAATCCATCTTGGAGGACAGCAGATTCATCAACACTGGCCTGGGGCTGATGAGGACTTTGTGTGACAAAAGGGGTCAGGACCAGAAAGTGCCTCGCAGAACTGGATCAGTGGTATGGGTGTCACACTGTGATGTGTAAGGCAGATGGAAGGCCACTGTATTATATCCTCAGGACAGTCTTCATGGCTGATCGCCATGATGATCACCTATATTCAGATTCACATACGGCAGAAGGAGGTTAAAATAAAGATGCAGGACTAGCAATTGAACAAGAAACAGGTAAAGAGTAAAAAGACAGAGAAAGACCACAGAGGACAGAGCTGAAGCCACAAGCAGCCGAAATAGGAAGTCAAATAAGGCCATGTCTTCCTAAGAATCAAACAGTAGTTGAAAACAGTCACAGCTGCAAAAGTTAGAGGGGGGAATACTATAGGTGTCTAGAGATAGAGACATGCTAGTGCTATTTTTTGGAATAGTAGCCATGTTAGTCTGTGGTTCAGGCATATCAGAAAAATAAAAATAAAACCACTGCAGCACTTTAAAGAATAACTGCTATATTTTTACTGTGAGCTTTTGTGGATCAAGTCCACTTCTTCAAACAAGGATACTTTCGTGATCACGCCTGTGGTGAGCAAGGGGTCTTTGCCACACCTCCCCCGCTTGTAGGAGTCCAGGTGGCGTGGAACAGCAACATTGGTTGTAGGGAAAGTAGGAGAGGTGCAGAGGTGTCTGGAAGCTGCTGGAAAGTTCTTTGAGGGTGGGGAATTTGACGCCTACCCACCCACCCAGAAATTCAAAGTAGGCGCAACCAGTCGCAATATTTTGGGCTGGGTAGGAATTTTGGATCTCACCAGATTGGCATGGCTGAGATCATTTTTGCCTACCCTACATCGAACAGTATGGGGATCAAGGGCGCTAGTATTGTACACGTTTGGTCACTTGTGTGGAAAGCACGAAGGGAGTGGTCAGACTTGGTAGGGGTAGGGTATTTAAAAAATTGATCAGTAAACTGGGAGAGTGTAGGCACGTCACCAGCTAGGGCATGGCCTAGGGTGTCCCCCTTAGGATTCCCCTTTCTTCACAATGGGGTTCAACTTCCCTCCGTGCTTCATGCCCCTGCGGTTAGGGTTTTTTTGTTACCTGTTGTTTTAATAAAAGTGGCCCATTTTTTTATTCCACATCAGCATCTATCCAGTTATTTTTGTTGGGAGATGGGGTGGCAAAGGAGTAAAACTTCCAGGTATGACTTATATACACCAGAAGCAGAGGTCAAGATGTTACAAGGTAAATGGGTTACCTCATTACCTTGTAACCAATTTACCTTCTAACATCTTGACTTCTGCATCTGGTGTATATACCATATTTTTCAGACCATAACCTGCACTTTTTCCTCCCAAAAGGGGGGAGGGAGATGAGGGTGCGTCTTATGGTCTGAAGGTGTGGTGTGGTGCAGCCGTGGCGTGGCTGGTAAGGCGAACGAGGAGTCCTTGGTTGGCTTCCCAGCCACACCGTCCCTGCACTGCTATCAGCGCTTGGGTTGTGGGGAGGAATGGGTGCACACACCCATTCCTACCCTCCAACCCAAGCACCGATCACACACTGTGATAGATCAACGCATGGGTTATGGGGGAACAGGCATGCATGCCCGTCCCCCCCCCAACCCAAATGCCAATCACACACTGGGATCAATTGGCGCTTGGGATGTGGGGGGATGGGTGCAATGTCTGTTCCCCCCAACTCAAACACCGATCGCACCCTGGGATCGATCGGCACTTGGGATGTGGGGGGATGGATGTCCCAAACCCCTCTGGGACAAGCCGGTCTCCTCCCGGGAAGAGTGAGAGGTGCAGGGGCAGACCTCAAGGGGGCATCATCCCTCCCACCAGAGGGCCGCCGGCAGCAACGCACCCACAGCACCCACACCACGAAGCCCTGGGAAGTTCCGCCTTGAGATGGGCTCCTTTCCCCCCCAAACTGGCCCGGCGAGTGCTTGGTGTTGGCCTCTACCCCCACTCCGCTCAGTGCTTCCCTCGAGGGTGGTTGTTGTGGAGTTCCTCCAGCTAGGACGATTCCCCACCCTCTTCCCTTCACGCCCTCCCCTTGGCCTCTCTGCCTCCTCCTGCGCCTCCTGCACTCTAGTGGATGGAGATAAATAGGGATCACTTCGGTGGGAAGGTAAATAGCGTTCTGTGCACTTCAGTGTCTGGTCATGCCTGCCACATGACCACGGAAACGTCAGCAGAAGCAGACAGCGCTGGCTCTTCGGCTTTGAAACAGAGATGAGCACTGAGCCCTAGAGTCAGATATGACTGGGGGGTGGGGGTGGTCTGCGGGTGGACGGGCGGGTACTGATGTACTGGTATGTGGTAATATCTCTCTCATAACAACTGACAGTTCTTTCACTACTTTACTCAAATGGATGGCTGCTGGGAATCATGATCTGACTCCTACTGGACGAATTAAGAGGCCCACTATCACCCAACACAGAGAAATGGCAACACAGAGAAACCTGTCTCAAACCACTTTAATCTAACTTGACACTCTATTCAGTACCTGAAAGTTGCAATTCTGGAACAGAGAAATTACAAAACTAGAATTGAAAGGGAGACAGCAGAAATCAAATTCATCCATCTGTTAGACACCCATCGCAGGGGACTAAATATTAGTGAAGTGTTTCTGGGACATTATCAAATTTGATACACAGATTGCTATATGATTTTATATATTACATTACAACCTTCCTGCCAATTCTCTTTAGCAAAACAGAAAGTAACCAGGTACAGTGTTATTGTTTGTTTTCTGACATGCAGGTCAAAGGTTGATCAGAGACCAGAATGGGCTTTCTCAGCAACCTTGAGATTGAAAGGGAGTCATTTAGAGCTAATCTGAATAATCTATTGTTGATAATGGCTGTGTGAAGCTGTATTGTTGTGCTTGCTTGTCTATCATCTTGCTTGACCACACCATTCTCCCTTTGACCCCCTGAATTTGGTGTATAAAAATCATGTCTGTAAGTTTCACTCTTTGTCAGAAGAAGTGGTCTTGATCAGTGGTGGGATGTCAAAAATTTTACTACCCCACCGTGACAGCATCACAGTATGGGCAGAGCTAACATCATGACATCATGAGTGGAGCCAACATCATGATGTTGTGGGCGGGGCCAAATAAAAATAAAATAAATACAGTAAAACATCATATAACACTAAAACCTGGTTCCACAAGTCTTCGTGTTATATGATTTTTAGTGTTATCTGATCCTCTATGGGATCCATAGAGATACATTGTAACCACACAGGCTTTCGCGGTTGTTATCTGAAGCATCCCATAGGATCTTAATGTTATCTGATGCAATTCTTCCCCCCAGATTCCTTGATGTTATGCGATTTTCGTGTTATTCGATACTAATGTTATATGAGGTATTACTGTACCGCATTTGCTGGTGTATAAGACAACTTTTTCACCCTGAAAAACATGCCTCCAAGTGGGGGGGGGGTCGTCTTATACACCGGGTGCACTTCAGTTGGGATAGACATAGCTGCCCATAGTGGCCTCCTGATGCTCGCCCACCTCAATCTACATGCCATCCAGATGAAGAAAGAAGCTCTACATTACAATTGTGTCTCCCTTTCAAACTGGTGGGGAAAAAGAAAGGGTTTCATTTACTGATACCTTCTGCCCTTATCTCTCTGCTCTGCCCAAAATGGAGGAAAAAGCCATGCTTGCAGGGGAAGCAAGAGGCTAGGCTAGAGCAACACTTCCTGCCTCAGTGCAATTGACCTGCCCATCCACTTTACCTGCAGCGCCACCACTGGTGGGTGGTGCAAGTACAGTTCTAAAAAATCAATAAAATAATTAATATTACTGTATTTTAATTACTGAAACTCACTAGCAGTTGCTACATTTCCCACTCTTGGCTTATACTCAGGTCAATCTATTTTCCTGGATTTCAAGGTCAAAATTAAGTACCTTGGGTTATATTCGGGTCGGCTTATATTCATGTATATATGGTAGATAAATAAGTACCACTTTGCACTTACACTGTTTTATATTTACTGTACATGTTTGATAACAAACAGCCTTGTGACAGTTTTTTTGCATGTCATAAGCATTTGAATATAAATTAACATAGTGAAATAAAATCTGATGTTTATTTACGTTTTATTTGGTGTGTGGAAGGTGTGCGGAAGAGGGGGTAGTCTTATACAGCGAGTATATAACAAACTATATTTTCAGTGGAAATTTTGGGGGCCGTCTTATACACCCAGTCGTCTTGTACACCAGCATATACGGTAAATAAAAATGAGCACACGCGCACACACCTCAACCCACCCACCCACCCACAACACAAACCCGTAAATAAATAAAATAAATAAATAATACATTAAAATACACCCACCCACCCACCCACCCCAAACACAAATCAACCAGAGCTTTTAAACCAGAGCTTAAAGCTTTGTTCTGGCTAATCTTTCTCATACTAGGTCAGATGGAAGGAACTAGAGAATGAACTCACCACAAGATGGCTTCATTTTGGCACTTTTCAACTTTTCAATAGTTAAAGAAGTTAGGTACTAAGTCTTCGCCTAACCAGTTCTCTAGGATAATATGCCTTAATGTAAATGTAAAACAGCTGTACCTCCTTAAGGGTTCTCCAATTGGAACAGCAATTGGAACAGCACAGGTGTAGCTTATTGATGAGCCACCAGGCCTTTTTAGGAACTGTGGTAGTACGTCAATATAGGTAAAGGTATTAAATACACATTAAAATACAGACAGACACACCACATCCAAAGGTGAGTCACTTACCCTGAGGAGCAGGCTATAGGGAGCTTCAAGCTAGCAGCTTCTCTTCCTCCTCTCCACTTGGGAGGACAGCAAGGAGGCCGTGCATACGCGCCAAGCACTGTAGGCATGCATGCACACCAAGTGCAAAAGGTAAGCCCTGAAGGTAGTTCCCTCCAAAAGCTGCTACCAGTTCTCTGGGACACTGGGAAAAGTTACTACCGGTTCTGGCGAACTGGTGCGTACCTGCTACATCCCATCACTGGACTTGATCCATGAAAACTAATAATAAAAATATAGCAGTTAGTCTTTAAAGTGCTACAGTGTTTTTTATTTTATTGTTTTATTTTCTTTATTTTATTTTGTTTTCTGGAATACTATCACCCAAGTTTGTGAATGGGTTAAAACATCATAGCAGTCAGTGAAAAAGGAAATCGTTGCATGATCATTCAAAACATGTGGCATTAGCAGTGTCTTAGATGAAAGTGAAGATTATATGATATATGAAAATAGCAAAGAAAGTGATATAAGTGATTGTGAGCAACAGAACTTCATAAATTCTGACACTAGTGATGATGAGATTTTAGGGTTTCCTGAAAACTAGAAAAGTGCTTGAGCCTCTAAGTCTTTCCTAATTTGTTAATGGAATTGATGATGGCTCTTAACACCACTGTTGAGTTTACGCTGTTAAATATTACCATATTTTGCTTTATTTTAATAAATATTTTAGTATACCGGTACTATTTGGTTCAGAATATTTTTTCTTGTTTTCTTGCTGTAAAAACTGGGTGCATTTTATGGTCATGTGCATCTTATGGTCCGAAAAATACAGTAAATCATACCTGGAAGTTTTACTCCTTTGTCTGAAGAAGTGGATTTGATCCATGAAAGCTTACTGTAAAAATATAACAGTTAGTCTTTAAAGTGCTGCAGTGTTGTTGTTGTTTTCCTAATATGCTAGGCCTAGAAACAGGATATTGGTCATTCCTTTTCCTCCATCTGACTCCAGGCAAAACCAGTGCACAGATCACGTGACAGCAATATTACTAAGAACTCCTATTGGTCTTAACCTTGCTAATAAAGTCCCTTAAATGAAACTATGAATCCCATTAAAATGTGATTATTCATGTCAACTTATACAGAATGTCAACTTGTCTTCCAAATTTTTTTACATTTACACACTATTGCACAAAAGATGCTCAAATCTCCAATACAAACTCCCCACATGGTTTCCCTGATGGACCTTATTGTCTAAAAGTGCGATGCTGCACAACGTATCTCTCAACATTATGTCTCCTTTTTGTTACAAACAGTTTGTACAACACACCTGGCATACTTAGATATGAAATTGCTCACCACTTTTTGAAAACTTCCATGAGATCATCTGAGCAGGTACTTGCCATCTTTTGTTCCTCTTGTTTTTTGTAATGCTGTCAATTGCGTGTCTGTGTCTTATGAAAGAGCTATGGAATTCTGTACATTACAGAAGTATTATTTTTGGCAGCTGCCATCATAAGCATCATAACCGGGGCACTTCTGCAGGAGATTTGGAATGGTTATTGAAAGCTGTCTCAGGAATTCCACAGATCTGAATCACAACGTTTTAGGACACATATGCTTAATAACCTATCTGGGGGGAGGAAATCCATGACTATTGATGAGCTCCCATTTTCCAAACCAAAAGAGATAGAAACTTTATTCTTATGTATATAAAAATTGTGTTTTTATAAACAACTCTCAAAAGATTGAAAAAATAAAACTACAGACTGTGTTTATGCACTGCCTTCTAATGGGAATACAAAACTCGTGTTCGTCTTGATTATGAAGTTAAATAAATACATATGTTGACAGCACTGCTTCAGCTCTAGTTGAGTTCAAAGCTAAAGGTTATTCCAAGGCTTAGTTTCTAACACTATACAGATCCTGGTGACATTTATTCTTACTTATGGCTCAGCAGGAGAGCCTTTAAGCCACACACTCTCACAAAGAAGCAAATTTTTCTTCATATAAAGCTAATCATTTTAAATATGTCCTGTTCGCTACAACATACATAATTGCGGGGGGCTTGGCATTTCCTGTAGTCTCAGCCACTGAAATACATGGAAACATTTAGATAATACTAAACTATGGATCTTACTGCTTAATCCTTTGCACCATATTTTTCCAGGTGAATTTATGATGTCAAAAACAAAAGCAGTGTTTGGAAAAGACACATTCTTTGCCTCTCCTATTGTATTTCCTCTTCCAAGGCTACATTCAAATACTTTTCATATATATGATGAAAATTAAGTACCGTATCTAACTTTGACATTATAAAAAGATGTATCCAGCTTCTTTCTTACTATAATTGTCTTTAAATTAAGCAGACATTTAAGCTTAGCAAAAACTAGTACACTTTAAATAAGCTCTCACACTGGAAATGATATGCAGTTGATTAGCAACAAGAACCTTCCATTCCTTAAGCTCCATTGAGAAGAACAACATTAAGATCATCATGGATAAAATTTGCATCCCATCCTTTTTCTAATGCAATTAACATTATGGGGAAAGACACATTCTCATGTTTTGTGTATACATGACAAGAACCATGGCCAGTTCCTCCTTCCAAACATGTGTACCTCCGTCAAACATTTGGTTAGAACTGTCTATAAAGATCAGACATTTGAGGCATATGTAACGTGCTTTAATGAATTTTGTCAGCTGGGCAAATGTTACATTCCCACATCATACCATATAAAGTAGTGACCATAATTTCAGTCTCCAATTACAACAGGAAGAACTACTTATTCAGAGAACCTGGTAACACAACCCTGGAAAGTTCCTGATGTTCAAAAAATCCAGATGAACATATCTTGATATTCCTGATCAGGGAGGGAGAGTAAAAAATTCCATATTTAATTTTTTTATAATAACCTAATGTCAACATTCAAGACTCTTTAACATTATTATGTTCCAGTCTTTATGCCTTTCCTCTAAACTCAGACAATCCTATTATTACAGTAAGAGGAAAAAAGTAAGAAGCAAAAGTTCAAATTGATTTCAGGAGCTTGGTGGAATCATGAAGTTCTATCTAGACCTATTGAACTACAGAAGGATATGCATATCATATGCTACGTTAACGCAAATGTCCTGTTCCCTAACCTCTTACAGAAGTGTAAACTCTCATCGGAAACTGTGGAATAATCCTCTCCTGGGCTATACATTGGCACATAATCAGTCATTAGCTGAATCAAGACAGGTTGTCCACATATCTTTGGCTTTAGAAACAAACCTTCCTACACAAGGCAACTTGGCAAATGCACAGACAGCCATGGTTTCTAAACACCGCAACACAAATATCCAGGTGTTCTTCAGGCATGTAGAAAGATGCAAGAATGTTGACATAAGCTGCTGATTCACGAGTCCTATGACAGGAAGAACCAGCAACAGATCCCCAGGGTTTTTATATTTGTATTTTTAATACCTACTAGAAATGTTCTGATTAACTTCTGTCACACAAAAATGTTCTACACTGAGCATTTACCCCACACCAAAGCCCACCTGCTTCCACAATTTGCCTTTGTTCTTTTTGTGTGCTATTCTTTGGGCCCTTCCTTCAATTTCTATAGCTTCAGGTCTCTATTCATCTTTCAGCCCAAGAAGAATCATATACATCAATGCAACACTCAAAGGACTCAAAGGACTGAATCCAAAGGACTGGCTCGATGAAACATACTACCTATCCTATTCAGCAGTACAGTATTTCCATCCTTAGGAAAATACATTAAAATAAGTAGGACACAACCTACTGACCTCTTTAAGAAAAGAGTTTTTAACCGGCAACCCAGTCATCAAAACCATCTTTAGACAGAGGAGAAGAAGACCATCTTAAATCTCTTAAGGGAAAAGAGTGATTATTTCTTGATTGCAGCAGGGTACTACTAGTTCAAACACACATTTGCATTTTATAGATACTCAAGGTAGTAAAACTCAGCTTTGCCAAAAACAATAATGTAAATTTTTATTAGAAAATCTTGCTAAATCCTTGCATTGTTAAACTCACCACAAGACTGATATAGCGTGGAGCTACTCTTAACTAGTTCAATAAATGAAAATTGGATAAAAATCTCTCAACTTTATAATTATACTTATTTACTGCTTTTTCAGGCCCCAATAAAAGTGAAACATTTTCTTATAAAGATATTAGGATAACAAGAATGCCTTAAAATTGTCTCATATTTGTGTGATAGAAGAGAAACTCCCTTGACCAAAATCCCTTCCCCCACCTCAATTCAGGTTGTGCAACAATGGAAATCACAGTGGTGGTTGTTTAGTTGCACAGTCGAATCTGATCCAGGGACCACATCACACCATGTTCCTCTGTTATCTGCCATCCTCTGGATTTCAACCAGATCCATGACCACTGCATAAACAATACTGTATTATCTAACCAGCTCATCCTCTGCCGTCCCCTCCCCTTTTGCTTTTGATCTTTCCTAGCATCAGGGCCTTCTCCAGTGAGTTTTAAAAAAAAATATGACTGCAGTCACTGTCTGCAGTGATCTTGGATCCCAAGAAAGTAAAGTCTGTCACTGCTTCCATTCCTTCACCTTCCATTTGCCAGGGAATTACGGGGCCGGATGCCATGATGTTGGTTGTTTTGATGTTGCATTTCAAGCCAAGTTTTGCATTCTCCTCTTTCACCCTCACCAAGAGGCTCTTTAGATCTTCATCACTTTCTGCCACTAGGGTAGTGTTATATGCATATCATTCCAGTTTGCAATTCATCTGGCCCTGTATTATGCATGGTGTTCTCTGAATATAAGTAAAATAAGCAGTGTGAATATACAGCCTTGTCATACTCCTTTTCCTATTCTAAAACAATCTGTGTTTCCTTGTCTTTTTGGCTGGCATACAGGTTTCTTAGAAGATAGGTAAGGTGGTCTGGTTCTCCCATTTCTTTAAGAGGTTAACTGAAGCTAATTAACATTTGCAGAATGTAGAACTCAGAACATAGCCAGGCATGCAAGCAGCAACTTGTTAAGTTGCCTCAGCCAATACAGCTTCCAGGATTGTGTTGCCTGTGCAGAAAAACACAACAGCATTTTGGCCTTTCTCCTTTATTTAAAATAGTGGCCCAAACCCAAAGATTAACTGGCTTACTTTGGATATTTTCTACAAAATCTATAAGAAGCGGATGTGCTTTTCTAATCCTGAGCCCTGTAGGAGGAAATCTCTAAAAACTTCACAGTCTTAGATTGCAGATAAGGAACAGGCAGATCCATATAATTTTCTAGTTCAGGAGTGCTCAAACTACAGCCTGGGGGCCGGATCTGATGCCAATTTATCCGGCTCATGACACCTTCGTCACTCCCAGAAGTAGAAGTAAAACGGGCCCATACGGGCTTTTTTTACTTTCGCTTCTGGGAGTAACAAAGGTGTTGTGGGCCGGGTGAATTGGCATCATGGGCTGGATCGTGCCCGCAGGCCATAGTGACTGGCCTCCTGAACCACATGACTGGCCGACGGCCCAAAAAGTTTGGGCACACTTGTTCTAGTGAATACTCTTTTACTCTATGTAAATGCATTTTCCCCTATATAGGAAAAATATTATTTGCAGAGGATCTCTCACTTGGGCCAAACTAGGGAATGTAAACTTCTTATACAGAGTCCCTCCTTCCTCCCAAAACAGGCTTCCTCAGAGAAACGTCTGTTGTTGTTCAATCGCACAGTCGATTCCAACCCTTTGCGACCTATGGACCATTGCCCGTGTAACAGAAGGGACCTGCCTCTTGGGTAGGCCCCAATGTTCTTCTGGATTGCACTTCTCCGGCTGGACAACCCAGGCCTCAGATATGTGTAGAAACTGTAGCATTAGGCCAAATAACCACTCCAAATTTCTTCAAGAAATATACAGTCAAACCTCGCATAATGAGCGCTTCGCTTAAAGAGTAACTCGCTTTAAGAGCAGAATTTTCTCTGAATGTTCGCTTCGGTTAACAAATAAAACCAACCAAAAACTCACTTAACAAATAAATTGGGGTTTGCAATCCCGCCCCCCAAATGGTCACTTACAGTGGTGTTTCGCTTAAAGAGCAAACTCGCTTAAAGAGCAATCCTGTGGAACGCATTATGCTCTTTAAGCGAGGTATAACTGTATTGAAAGCATAGTAAAATACAGGATACAGTTCATCAAAAGATAAGCAAGCATTTCAAAGCAAAAATTAACCATTAAAGGTTCCAGGGAAAGCACTCAGCCCCCCCCCCTCCTTCCACAAGTCTCACATTTTGCAGAATGACTGCACAGCATTCCACAGAGAGCAAAAGCTGTGTCTGTGTCAGTGGGTTACACCTCTGGCCCTCCCCCTTAGGAATTCTAGCTCATGATCTTACAGCAAGGGATGTCAATCACACATTCCCTTTCATTTTTGCAATTCCATGTGGTTCAATTGTTTTGAATTCTTCTTTCTCCCCCAGATCCAGAATCACCATTTTAAGTGTACTCAATTAAGTGGGTACAAAGCTAAAAGAAAAAGCACCTTTTAAAAGGAGTCTATTCTGTTACAGCCCGCCATGCACCTCTGTCCTCCACCATCCTCCTCAGTCCGCCCAGCTTTGTCCCCATTGTCTCTACAATACTATCTAGCCATCTCATTTTTGGCCGCCCCATTTTTCTTTTCCCCTCCACCTTTCCCAGCATCAAGGCTTTCTCAAGTGAATCCTCTCTTCTCATTTGATGTCCAAAGTACTTTAGCATCATCTTTACTATTTGACCTTCTAAGGAGCAGTCAGGGTTGATTTCTTCTAGGATTGACCTATTTGTTCTCCTCGTTGTCCAGGGGACTCTCAAAACTCTCCTCCAACACCACATCTCAAAGGCATCTATTCTTCTGCGCTCAGCTTTCCTTATGGTCTAGCTCTCACAACCATACATTACCACCGACAATATCACTGCTTTGACTATGCGAATTTTTGTTTGCAAGGTGATGTCTCTACTTTTTACTATGTTCCCCAGGTTTCTCATAGCTTGCCTCCAAAGCATCAGTCGCCTTTTTATTTCATGGTTGCAATCACATCTGCAGTGATCTTGGATCCTAGGAAAGTAAAATCTGTCACTGCTTCTTCTTCTTCCCCATCTGTTTTCCAGGGACTGACAGGGCCTGTAGCCATTATCTTGGTTTTCTTGATTACTGAGTTGGAAGGGGCCTATAAGATCATCAAATCAAATCCCCTACTCAGTGCAGGATGTAACAGATTGTTGTCCAACCTCCTCTTGAATGCCTCCAGCATTGGAGCACTTACCACATCCCAGCTGGTTCTATGCCTCAGCAATCAGACTTGTAATCAAACTCATGTTTCACTTCCAATGATCACTCTCAAAACAAAGCATACTAAATTGCAAGACACATAGATAAGGTGAATTATATATATCACCTAGTACAGTGATGACGAACCTTTTAGAGACCGAGTGCCCAAACTGCAACCCAAAACCCACTTATTTATCTCAATGTGCCAACACAGCAACAGGGGAGGAATGAAACGTTCCCATTGGGCTGCTGGGCAGAGGGACAAGGCAAACTCTGTGCTGGGGGGAGGGAAGAAGCTCTCCCATTGGGCAGCTGGGCAGATGGGTGGGGTGAACTCTGTGCTCGGGGAGGGACGAAGCGCTCCCATGGGGTGACTGCATGGGTGCCCACAGAGAAGTCTCCAAGTGCCGCTTCTGGCACATGTGCCATAGGTTTGCCACAACTGACTTAGATTGATATTTACTAAGCTATCAATTAACAAGCCTTTATACTTCATATACACATTGATCTCAGGTTAGAGAATCCAGAAACCACAATTATCAAGAATCTCTCATGTCAATGAATTTTGTTATATTTTATTATTGCAATAGTAATTTATTAATAAATTAAATGATTTGGAGATCCTGTGACCAGATAAACTCACCCAGAATCGTAACATATATATGGCCAGAATTTACAATACAGGAGAAATAACCTAGTATATTAGCTATACAGTACTGTACTAGCTTATTCAGGAATCAAGGCCCCTTAATTACTCATGACTGAACAAGAGGGGTACTTAACACAATTTAAATTTATATCTATGATTTCAGCCAAGGGATAGTAAATTCAAGTTCTTAACCCAAAATAATGAAGCATGGAAGCCAGTTTTAGTAGCTCAATTCTAGGATCTGCAGATATGTGTCAATTCTCTGTGTTGTTGTTTTTTAAGTGATTCTAACATTACAGATGTTCCTTAAATTGTTGGCTCAAATTTAGGAACAACAGATTAACTATAACAGTATCAAGCATTTCCTCTTCTGATCTTCCAAAAAGCATGTAAAAGGCAGAGGTCAATGATCAATTATACAGAGATATAGACTAGAAGAAGTGCAAATGTTTTGCTCTGGCATATGCTTCACTTTGAATTTGACAGCTAATGTAGAGCATATGCTAGACAGCTGTCCAAGCAAAGAAAACTTCAAGGAAGAAAGAAGATGAGCAGCACCTCCTAGAGGAGGAATACAGGCCAAATCCTTTAACACAGACCTAAGGGACATAGATTTGCAGATCAGACAATTAGTTGGAAGACGTATCAAAAATAAATTCAGAACACTGTTGGTAGATTTTCCAGCTGAATCTGTTGTACAACTCTAGCTTAGGGAGGAGCCAAACACTAACACTCAAACAATGGCATACTGCTAAGTCACCAAGGAGGACATCTTCAATAATTTGAAGAAGGACTTTTGGCTGGGGACAGGGTTCCGTATTATGCATACAAGTTTGAATCTGCTGAAATTCCTTCTTCCACCCAACTGTTAAAAATCTGCAGAGATGCAATTGTTCTAGAGAGATGGACAATATGCTTAAGATGATCACAAATGATCCATGTTGGGAATGATCCCATGTTGGAGTTTACCCATCAGTTGGCTAACAAAATCCCCTCCCATTCACTATAAATTATTTGGCACAGTATTCTTGCAGGTTTTTTCCACAGGTATGTTTCCACTAAACTATAGTTCTTAGCAGTAGTACCAACAAAACCAATTTTTCCTAAGCTACCTGACACTTGTGGCTTGCCATTTTTCTCAGTTAAACTGAAGAGGTGCCTTTCTCTTGTTCAACTCAAAAATTTGCCTTTTAGATTGTATAATACCCATTAAGAAGTCTTGCCAAGTTATCCTGTTATGGTAATAGATTGTCAGGTGGCGGTCCACAGGGAAGGGTGATGGTCCCCAAGTGGATTAAATCCCACTTGAATCCATCTTGATGGAGGGGAGCAGCTTCATCAATACTAGACTGGGGCCGACGAGGACTTTGCGTGCCAAAAGGGCTCAGGACCAGAAAGTGACTTTCAGAATTGGGTCAGTGATACAGGTGTCATGCTGCAATGTGGAAGGCAGATGAAAGGCCACTGCATTATATTCTCAGGAGAGTCTTCATGGCTGATCACCATGAGTATTGCCAATATAGGAGAAGGAGGAGGAGGAGGAGGAGAAGGAGAAGTAGTAGTTAGCTTTGTAATCACTGATCTTACTGAAAGGAAGAATCATCTTCAAAAGTGACAGACCTGGAGGGTCACGCCATGTACACTATACATCATTTTTACCCATCCCCACATAAGGAATGATTGCATGAGCTTTGATTTTATTTGGTTACCATATTTATGGTTTTAAAAAGTATAGCAAAGTATTTTTGTCTTAATATTGCGAAGTCATTCCTTGGCCTGCTCTCTCTCTCTCTCTCTCTATCACACACACACACTCACACTCACACTCACACACACACACACACACACACACACACACACACACACACACACACACACACACACACACACACACACACACACACACACACACACACACACACAAGACTCACTTTTGCTGGTGTCTCTCTGACAATCTTGAAGCTTCAGCTGCTGCTTTTCTTGCTACAAAGTCTTCCCTTTTCAGCACTTCTCCGCTTCCCCGAAAACCAAGTTCCACCAGCTGACGGGCCATTTCTTCATTCTGAAGGAGCAAATGGCAGATCAGCTGGATCGGGGGAAATGTTTGCTGGTCAACATTTCAGGCAGGAACACATATAGTGGTCAAAATCCTGTTGCTTAACATACTAAATTGCATTAGAGTAGGGGTGTCCAAACTAAAGGTCCATTTCTTGTGGCCCACCGCCACCCTCCCTACTACCAGAAGCAGAAGCAGAAGCATTTAGGACAGCCACAAAATGTGTCCATGCATGCATAAACACACCTGCTGTAAACACTGCCATAAATGCATCCACAGCTGTCATAAATGTCTTTTTGACAGCCACGGACATGTTTTAAGGCAGCATTATATGGCAAGAGGAACCACATGACTGGCCCGCTGAACTGTCCAGAGGGCATGGTGAAGCCCACGGCACAAAAAGTTTGACCACCCCTGCATTAGAGGAAGACCACAGTGGTGCCATGGTGGCTTAGTGGTTAAGACGCTGAGCTTGATGACTGGAAGATTGGCAGGTCAGTGGTTCAAGACCCCAAATACTGCATGCCGGAGTGAGTACCCATCATCTGTCCCAGCTCCTGCCAACCTAGCAGCTGGAAAGCAAGAAAATTGCAAGTTGATAAATAAGTACCACTTTAGTGGGAAAGGTAACAGTATTATGTGCACTCCGGAATCTAGTCATGTCTACCACATGACCATGGAAACTTCTGCATACGCAGACAGCACTGGATCTTTGACTGTAAACAGAGATGAGCACCACCCCCTAGAGTCAGACACAACTAACTTTCAAGCAAGGGAGACATTTACTGAATCAATGTGGATTTGGTGGCCAACTCCTCCATATGTTCCACTAATTCAAATAGGCCTCCTCTAACTGCAAGTTGTTAGGGTATGCCTATTTGAATCAATGAAACATACAGAGGGGTGCACTCTCCAAACCCCATAGATTCAAAGGGCCCACTCTAGTACAATTTACTGGGTAAAACACCATGATTTTGGCCAAAAGAATCTTATTTTGCAAAAAGGACACTGTCATTAAGCTAAAGTGTATTAACGGTTTTTTTTGTTTTGTTTTTTTTGCTCATTCCTAATGTGTGAATCTGTGGGACATTTTTTATTGGAGGGTACATTAACTCTATGTCTTCAAAGATATGGTACTCGTCCTACAGTTCTGCTTCTCATGATGGCTTTCACAGCCCTCAATTCTGTTCCCCCATTTCAGCAGCTATAAAGAAACAAAGCAGGTAGATTTGGGATGCCAGCTATTATAGAATTTAAACTGTAATATCCTCAAGGCAGGAACAGGTCTTCTGCTTCTATAATTCCAGAAAGCTCCAAGTATGGAGGTACCGTAGCACTAGTAATACTCATAGCAGAGCAAAAATAACAGGACTGCAATGACGAAGCCAAGGTTTTCTAAACTCTCTGTAAGCTGTGGATCATAAAACAAGAAACAATGCTACTTTAGGGCCAGGATGGTCAAGAACCTCCTTCTGCAGTATTCCTTTCTCCATTGTACATTTTTCTCCAGTGTAGATCGTCACAATTTCACCAAAAGTGAAATAACACTTCCATCTAGTGGCTACCTTGAAAAACGACAGCAAAATTTAACATGATACGACTGGCTTTTGAGCAAGGGAGACCTTTACCTTTACAGATCTTTTATGGGACTGTGGTGGCAAAGTGGTTAAGGTTGGAGTACAATTCCCAAGTACTGCACGATGGAGTGAACTCCCATCTCTGTCCCAGCTCCTGCCAACCTAGCAGTTTGAAAGCAAGAAATTATAAGTACAATACTGTTCAATACTGTAGATAAAAAGATACCACTTCAGTGGGAAGGTAAAACAGCGTTCCATGCATTCCAGTGTCCAGGCGTGCCTGCCACATGTCCACGGAAATGTATGCAGACACAGACAGCACTGTTTCTTTGGGTAAAAAGAGAGATGAGCACTGAACACTAGAGTCAGATTTGTTGTTGTTGTTCAGTCGCACAGTCGATTCCGACCCTCTGCGACCCCATGGACCACTGTCCGCCAGGCACTCCTGTCCTCCACCATCCCCTTCAACTCACTCAGCTCTGTGCCCATTGTCTCCACGATACCATCTAGCCATCTCATCTTGGGCCGTCCCCTTCTTCTTTTGCCCTCGACCCTTCCAAGCATCAAAGCTTTCTCAAGTGAATCCTCTCTTCTCATTTGATGTCCAAAGTACTTTAGCCTCATCTTTATTATTTGACCTTCTAAGGAACAGTCAGGGATGATTTCTTCTAAGATTGACCTATTTGTTCTCCTCGCTGTCCATAGGACTCTCAAAACTCTCCTCCAACACCACATCTCAAAGGCGTCTATTCTTCTGCGTTCAGCTTTCCTAATGGTCCAACTCTCGCAACCATACATTGCCACAGGGAATACCATTGCCTTGACTATGCGAATTTTTGTTTTCAATGTGATGTCTCTACTTTTCACTATGCTCCCTAGGTTTCTCATCGCTTGCCTCCCAAGAATCAGTCGCCTTTTTATTTCATGGCTGCAATCACCATCTGCAGTGAGCTTAGATCCTAAGTAAGTAAAATCTGTCACTGCTTCTACTTCTTCCCCATCTATTTTCCATGGACTGATAGGGCCTGTTGCCATTATCTTGGTTTTCTTGATATTGAGTCTCAAGCCAGCTTTTTCACTTTCTTCTTTCAACCTAATCCGGAGCTTCTTTAGGTCCTCCTCACTTTCTGCCATTAGGGTAGTATCATCTGCATATCTCAAATTGTTGATGTTTCTTCCAGCAATTTCGATCCCAAATTGTGATTCCTCCATTCCTGCATTGCGCATTATGTGCTCTGTGTATAAATTGAATAAGCATGGTGACAAAATGCAGCCTTGTCTTACTCCTTTTCCTATTCCAAACCACTCCGTCATTCCATTTTCTGTCCTAACTGTTGCTTCTTGATTCATGTACAGATTTCTCATGAGGCATATAAGGTGTTCTGGTATTCCCATCTCCTTAATTATTTGCCACATTTTGTTGTGGTCAACACAATCAAAAGCCTTCGTGTAATCAATGAAACAGAAATAGACTTGTTTCTGATATTCCTTTGTTTTTTCCATGATCCATCTTATGTTGGCGATGTGATCTCTAGTCCCCCTGCCTCTTCTGAAACCTGCTTGCACTTCTGGTAATTCTCTCTCCACATACTGTTGCAGTCTATCCTGTATTATCTTGAGCATCACCTTGCTAGCGTGAGGGATGAGCGCAATTGTTCGATAATTTGAACATTCTTTGGCATTACCCTTTTTGGGGAGTGGAACGTATACAGATCTTTTCCAATCCTGTGGCCATTGTTTTGTTTTCCAAATCTACTGGCATATAGAATGCAATAATTTGATTCCATCATCTTGTAGGGCTTTGAACAGTTCAACTTGGATACCATCAACTCCACTGGCTTTGTTGTTTGCAGTGTTTTTTAGGGCCTTTCTGACTTCACTCTCTAGAATGTCTGGCTCATGTTCAATGTTCTCATCATTGTGATTATCAGGGGTGTTGAGGTCCTTTTTGTATAGTTCCTCTGTGTACTCTTTCCATCTTTTCTTAATCTCTTCTGCATCTGCTAACTCCTTGCCATCTTTGTCTTTTATCATGGTCATTTTCGCTTTAAATGTTCCCTTGAGTTCCCCAATTTTTTTGAAAAGATCTCTAGTCCTACCCCTGATATTGTTTTCCTCTATTTCTGTGCACTGTTCGTTCAGGTACGTTTCCTTATCTCTCCTTGCTTTTCTTTGAAATTCTGTATTCAAGTGATTGTATTTTTTCCTTTCTCCTTGGCATTTTGCATTCCTTCTGTCCTCCGCTATTTTAAGAGCCTCCTCAGACAACCACTTAGCTTTCTTACGCTTCTTTTCTTTTGGTATGGTTTTCCTTGCTGCCTCCTGCATGATGTCCCGCATCTCTGTCCATGGCCGGAGGGAAAAGGGAAAGAGAAGGAAGAAAAGCAGCGGGTTGGGTGGCAGAAAAGACTCGCGCTACTGACCCAGCGCCGCAAAACCAGAAACAAGTAGCTGCATGCATACGATAAGTAATTCAGTTACAATAATTTAGTTGACTATAGAGACTTTACAAATAACTGACTCGAACAATACTGAAATTACAGTAGAGACTTATAGCGAACTTACAGTAGATACTTTATATATTGGACTTCATAACTTCATATAATCAATGCTAATTAGCTATTTTAGTCTGATATTGTTAAAACTGTGATAATATGCATGATAATACTTTGTTTTAAACTGTGATAACATGTATGATGAGAGGATACTGGCGTAGAAACCGGCAAACCAACGTCAGGAATTTTGCCAAGAGAACCCTATGGACCAAAACAAAAGGCAAAACAAATGGGGCAATTTAGATGAAACAGGATGCTTAGCACAGCAGATCAAACGAAGGGGAGGGACTGGAAAGGGGGAGGAGAAATACAGTGTTGCAAGGAACAATACTGTATAGGGACATGGAATGTGAGATCTATGAACCAGGGAAAACTAGAAGTGGTAAAAAAGGAAATGGAAAGAATAAGCATTGACATCTTGGGAATCAGCGAGTTAAAATGGACAGGGATGGGCGAATTCAGCTCTGGAAACCATCATATCTACTACTGTGGACAAGAAAACCTCAGAAAAAACGGAGTAGCCATAATTGTCAATAAAAGGGTGAGAAAAGCAGTAATGGGATATAATCTCAAAAATGATAGAATGATGTCAGTCAGAATACAAGGCAAGCCATTCAATATCACTGTAATACAAGTATATGCACCAACCACTAGTGCAGATGAAGCCACAATTGACCAGTTCTATGAAGACTTAGAACACCTCATAGAACAGACACCAAGAAATGATGTACACATTATCATAGGAGATTGGAATGCCAAAGTAGGAAATCAAAAAGTAAATGGAATAACAGGCAAGTTTGGTCTTGGAACACAGAATGATGCAGGCCAAAGACTGACAGAGTTCTGCCAAGATAACGCACTGGTCATAGCAAACACTCTCTTCCAGCAACACAAGAGGAGACTTTACACATGGACATCACCAGATGGCCAACATCGAAACCAGATTGATTACATACTCTGCAGTCAACGATGGAGAACTTCTATACAGTCAGCAAAAACAAGACCAGGAGCAGATTGTTGCTCAGATCACAACCTACTGATTGCAAAATTCAGGCTTAGACTAAAGAAAATAGGAAAAACAATTAGGCCAGAAAGATATGACCTAGAAAACATTCCTTGGGAATACACAGAGTCAGATATGACTGGTCATCTCCTTTCCTGAAACACGACATCAGAGCTCTGCTGATGCAATTACTGAAAATGGAGAAAAGAATATAAGAGAACCTCTTATAACACAAGATACATAGGATAGAAAGCAAAGTTTGTTCCAAAGCTGCAAACAATACTATCACCAGATTGTACTGGTGTAGCAATATACAGAATTGTATGGACTCAAAACGGAGTCTGATATTACTAAAGAATCTATATGTATCAGGTGCGACTGCATGCGTGTTGTTTGTTAAATATGGGGAGTTGAGATACTGTGCACAGTCCACATCTCAATGGGCAGTCATTCTCAACAGTACATTGGTACCCACTGTCTTTATTTTTCCCAACATAAATGCCCCAAACATTTCAGTTGTGGCATTACAGGTAATAAACATGGCCATCACCACAGATACACAAATGGTGGCTATCATGTTTTTACCCACATACTCTTACTAGTCTGAGTATCTCCTAGTACAGCGGTGGTGAACCTATGGCACACGTGCCAGAGAGAGGACACTCTCAGCCCTTACTGTGGGCATGGGTGTGCAGTAAACCCATTTGTGTGGATTCACAGAGACTTGGGCTTCTGGGAATTGAAGTTCAAAAACAGCTGGAATACCAAGGTTCACCATCATGGGTCTTAGAGAGTGTGCAGATACCTATATCACAAGCCAATCGGTGGTTCATGGAGGTCCTTTACAGAAGAGTATGGCTCCACTCATGTGATCCATGCATCCATCCACTACTAATAAGACAAGGGGAGCATTAACAAAGAGAAGGTCTGGGGTCCATTATTTATGGATCGATTTGTGATACAGATAGTGATCCTTCCATGACTCAGCCGTGGATCGTCTGCCAATCCCACACATATGAGGTCGCCCTTGCTCGAAACCCAGTCGTATCCAACTCTAGGGTTCGGTGTTCATCTCCATTTACAGTCAAAGAGCCAATGCTGTGTGCAACTGCAGATGCTTCCGTGGATATGTGACAGGAATGACCAGACACCGGAGTTCATGGAACGCTGCTTACCTTCCCACCCAAGTGCTACCTATTTATCTACTTGAAATTTCTTGCTTTAGAATGCTAGTATGGCAGGAGTGGCGACAGACAACAGGCGCTCACTCCGTCACTCAACACTCAGGTCTCGAACTGCTGACCTGCCAACCTTCTCGTCATCAAGTTCAGTGTCTCAACCATTAAGCCACCAGAGTCTCTCACACATATGAAACTCATTACAAAACTTTTTTTTAATGACATTTTTCACGTCTTAATGCTAGATGATGAATTGTGTGACCACACAATTGTGAGACTGGAACTCCCACCCACTCTAAGAAACAGTCCACTGAGTGCTATGAAAGAAAAGCAGGACATCAAATCACATTGAATCCACAGATAGTGTATTTGCTTTCTAACTGCCACCCTTCAAAAAAAATTTAAATCTCAACAGCAAAGATCAGCAGTCCTCTTTCTAAAGAACCAAGCAGAAAGATTGTTTTTCCAGCAAATTCTTAATTCATTGCTCCACTGAAGCAGCTAATTATATTTAATATATCTAATTCGAAACCTAAGCCATCTAGATCATCACACCTCATTTTGGGTTGTCAGTTTCCTCATCAGTCTTATGACTCATCTCTTTCCAATTCTAGTTTCATGCTGCCCTTAGCTTCCTTCTACATTCTCAACTAACTCTGTAAATATCTCATGGAAACACTTGCATTTGCCCTTGGATTCTCATTGTCCAAGCACAGGAGTCTTGGCCTGGCATATCAGAGCAGAAAGGAAAGAAGCCACCAGAAAGAGGGTGAGGAAACAGAAAGAGATTAATGGAGAACACTGACTAGAATGTGATATGGAGACAGCAAGGAAAAAACTATAAAGACCTGTAGATTAAAGCTATACTGTATTAAGATCTTTGTTTTTCCCTTTGAACAATGCTCCTTCCTCTTTGTACTTTACTAGAGCTAACTCCAGTATGGAGCGTATCTACACACATGAAACAAGTTGACATTGCTGTTAATGAAGCCATGTGTATAGTGACAGGATGTCTCAAATCCAAGACCAGTTGGAGTATGGACCTTTAGGATCGACATGATAGTCGTGTTTGCTTTGGCTTTGGGTACAAACATTACTCTCGGATCCCACTTTCTTACAGACGAGGACCTAAGTATGGCCAACAACAAAGTCAAGAAAGTGGCTTCATTTTGGCAATCCATGGTTTGATCAGGACATGAGAAAAGAAATGCATGTATGTATGTATGTATGTATGTATGTATGTATGTATGTATGTATGTATGTATGTATGTATGTATGTACAGTAATACCTCGGATAACGCTAAGACTTGGTTCCACAAGTCTTGGTGTTATCCGATTTTTAGTGTTATCCGATGCATGTTAAAATCCTATGGGATGGATTGGATAACTTTAAAGCTCCATAGAGATACATTGTAACTGCACAGGCTTTAGCGGTTGTTATCCGCTCCATCCCATAGAACCTTAACGTTATTTGATCCAATTCTCCTCCCCAGATTACTTAACGTTATGCGATTTTAGCGTTATCCAAGGTAAACGTTATCCGAGGTATGTATGCATGTATGTATGTATGTATGTATGTATGTATGTATGTATGTATGTACAGTCAAACCTCACATAAAGAGCGTTTCGCTTAAAGAGTAACTCGCTTAAAGAGCAGCATTTTCTCTAAATGTTCGCTTCGCTTAACAAATAAAACCAACCAAAAACTCGCTTAACAAATAAAACAGGGTTCGCAATCCCCCCCACAATTGGTCATTTACAATGGTGTTTCACTTAAAGAGCAAACTCGCTTAAAGAGCAATCCCGTGGAACGCATTATGCTCTTTAAGTGAGGCACCACTGTATGTATGTATGTATGTATGTATGTATTTATTTATTTATTTATTTATTTATTTATTTCCCTTTTGATGAAAGCTTATTATATATATATCAGGGGTGCCAAAACGTTTTGGGCCATGGCTGGTCACTTGGTTCAGCAAGCCAGTCACGTGGTCCCTCCCAATGGAAGTGGAAATAAAATACACCTTGCAATCTGTTTTGCATAGGAAGAGATAGCTTTTTAGGCTGCCATTTTCTCTGCTTAAACCAGGGGTGCCCAAACTACGGCCAGCAGACTGGATCCAGCCTCCAACACCAATTCATCCGGCCCACACCAGCCTTGCCGCTCCTGGAAGCAGAAGTAAAATGCACCCATATGGCTCCCAACACCAGTTCATCCAGACCGCGCTGCCCTTGCCGCTCCTGGAAGCGGAAGCGAAATGTGCCTGTACAGGTGTGTTTTACTTCCGCTTTCAGAAGCGGCGAGGGCAGTGTGGGCCAGATGAATTGGTGTCGGGGGCCGGATCCAGCCCACGGCCCGTCATTTGGGCATCCCTGCCACATGTCCATGCAGCAGCAGCAGCAGCAGCAGCAGCAGCAGCAGCAACAACAACAACAACAACAACAACAACAACAACAACAACAACACATGCCATGGCTGTGGACTCGGGTATGAAAATGTTTCCTCTCACTCCCGGAGGCTTGTTGTTCTCGTTCAGTGGTCAAATGGGAGGGAGGTGGAGGAGGAGGAGGACAGGGTGCAATCAGCTCATGTTCAGAGGCACGCTTGCTACGAACGTGAAACACCAGAGTCAAGCTCACCTCCAAATAAAACAGGTCCTGTGTGGTGATCTGCGAATCCAGGTAATCCTCGTAGGTGTTAAACTGGGTCACGATGTGGTCCAAAGCGGCGCTGGCCTCGTCGCCTTCGATGCCCGCCATACCTCCCTCTCGTCTCCAGGGCGGGGCGTCCCTAGCAACCATTGGCCCCACCCTCCCCGCGGTCTATCCCCGCCCACTTCCGCGCCGGAGACCAGTCGCTCAGCAGCTCTACGGGGTGTCCCGCCCTCTGCAAAAAACATCCAATCGCTCAGCAGCTCCAGCTGAGCTTCGTAAGCCACGCCCACCTTCTCCCTCTCTCTCTTCACGTGGGTGGAGCAAATAAGATGATAAGTAAGAAGGTCCTGGTCAGAGGGCTGCGGTGGCTTAGTGGTTAAGACGCTGGATTTGACGATTGGAAGGTCAGCGGTTCGAGACCCGAGTGCGGCGCAACGGATTGAGCTTCTGTCTCTGCTGCCTAGCAATTCAAAAGAAAGAAATTGAAAGTAGGTGGAAAAGATAAAACAGCGTTTCGTGCACTCCGGTGTCTAGTCATGCCTGCCATATGTCCATGGAAACGTCTCAAGATGCAGACAGCATCTGGCTATTAACTGAGATGAGCACCGAACCCTAGAGTCGGATACAACTGGCTTTTGAGCTTGACCTTTACAAAGCATCCAATCGCTGTGAGACTGAACAACAATGTCCTAGTAAGAAGGTCAATTGTAGCAGTCAGTTCGCTCTCAGGATGGAAGCTGACCATATAAGGACATGTTCCTCCTCCTGTACCTTGAAGAGTTGCTTCGAAGAAGAGCTTTCAGCAGGTGCAGCTTTTAATGAAAACTCCTAGGATGTTCATTTCCACACAGCTGTTAAACTCTCCCTCCCCTTAGACCTAGAGGCAATTAGTCTTCAAGCTGGTATAGCTGAAGGTTGGCGCAGCTGTGGAGCTAGAAGTTGGGTGCTTGATTCCCAGTTATGCCTCCTGGGATATGGGATGGACAAGATCACCCAGTGGGTGTATGACTAATGGGGTTATGCTCCCTGCCACCCTGGTGACTTGGGACAATATATGTGGTCCTATAATGGCAATCAGTAGTTGTTGTTCAGTCGCATAGTCGAGTCCGACCCTTTGCGACTCCCTGGACCATCGTGCACCAGGCTCCTCTATCCTCCACCATCCTTCTCAATCTGCTCAGATCTACGCCCATTGCATTGATAATGCCATCTAGCCACCTGTGGCACGCCCTTCTTCTTTTGTCTTCTGTCTTTCCCAACATCAAGGCCTTCTCTAGTGAGTTTTCTCATTTGGTGGCCAAAATACTTGAGCTTCATGTCCAGTATTTGTCCCTCCAACAAGCAGTCAGGGTTGATTTCCTTTAGGTTTGACTGATTTGATCTCCTTGCAGTCCAGGGGACTCTCAGAAGTCGTCTCCAGCACCACAGTAGTAGCTACTGGTAAACCATTTCTGAGTACCGTACCTATAACTAGGAAACAACCTTGGAGTTGTGTTTATAAATTAAAATCCTCTTGGTGGAACTTAATATGCTGTTCTTATAGTATCCCTGAACTGTTTCTTCCTTGACTTGGACTAATTATAAGCCCATCTTTTTATGGAGATTTTAAGTCTGCATTCCAGAACCTTTGTTGTTGTTCAATCTTTCCTGTCATCAGAGTCTTCTCCAGTGAGTCTTCTCATTTGTTGGCCAAAGTGTTTGAGCTTCAGTTTCAGCGTTTGTCCTTCCAAGGAACAGTCAGGGTTGATTTCCTTTAGGATTGACTGATTTGATCTCCTTGCAGTACAGGTGACTCTCAAAAGTCTTCTCCAGCACAACAATTCGAAGGCATTTGTTCTGCTGCACTCAGCCTTCCTTATGGTCCAGATCTCACAGCCATACATTACTACTGTTCTGGGAAGACCATTGCTCCTACTATGCAGACTTTACTCCAAGATTTTTACTTGCAGATAAATATGGATAGGCTGGTTATTTATTTATTTATTTATTCAGATTTATATTGCCGCCCACTCGCCGAGGCGACTCAGGGCGGCTTACAGTCAAATCAGCAAGAGTACAGTAAAAATTATAAAATACAACCTCACCAAAAAAGCAGAACACAGACTAACTCCCCTCAGGCCGTTGTTGTGGGCCCGGAGGAGGGGGCGATGTTCTCAGCCGCGTGCTAGGCCATTGTATCCAATTTTTTTAGTATTTTTAGTATGCATAAATCAGAAATGTTTTCTAATGTGTATTCCTTTTCCCTGATAAACATATCTCACTGTTTTCAAATGGGTTACTCTCAAAGAAAAGTTTCCAACCAATGAAGTCAGGTAGACTTAACCTACAGTAGGCAAAATGTGATTTAAGCATTTGTATGCCTGAACAAAGACTATGAGACATTTTTCTTTTGTTACATATATATCAATCTGAATGCTTAAGAGGGTCATTTGGTTTAAAAACACATTACACATCATTTTAAAAAAATCAATTGCACAGCTGAAGTAAATCCATGTCAGTTGAAATGACCCCATCAAATCTACCTTCAAAAGCCAAGTTGGCTCTCCTTGTCTAATGGCAAGGACAGTTGTGTTACCCTGACACAACTTTCTTTGAAGATACATTCAGGAGACTCAGACTGATCTTCCAGCACAACCACTCAACCTAATTTTAAAGTCTCTGGTAGCTCTGTAAGCAACACTATTTGCCATTTACTTTCCCAAGAGATTCCCAAAGGAACTCAAATGATTGTCAGCAAGCTGAATCTCAACCCTGATCTGTACAACAGAGATTCATCTCTCGCCTGTCTGTGAGCATATGGTGGGGATAACCTGATATGACTTCTTTTCTTGTAGCTTTCTCTGCCTATTATTCATATATTAATGCGGCAAAGGCTTGTAGAAAATAAGATGGGAAGGAGTCCCATGTAAGCTGGCTGAAAGGTAACTAATGAGCTCTAGAAAGAGGCCAGCTTTCATTATGGGTTTTTAGTTACAACCACACGGAGTTTTGCTTTGAAGATGGAGAAAGTGTGTGCATTTTCACTAGTGTGCCAGGATTGCATTTATCTTAGCATTCCAGTCTTTGCAGGCCAAAAATAAAAAAGAATCATAAGACCACTTTCCTTCCCCCCCCCACCAAAAAAAAGATGAAAGAACTGATAAAAGATGGAAAGCATATGTGGAGTACAGGACAGCTGTTGGAACAAATCAAACACCAATACTTGTGTGTCACTCAGATGAAGAAGCAAAAAGCAGCAATATTGGTTAATATATTTGCTCTCAAAATGTTTTCATTTCTGCTTATTTTGAGCTGGTATAGAGTAATTGCTATGACTGCAAGATTAAAAAAAGACTATAATTCAACTCACTCGTGACTAACGATGGCCAGAATTATTCCTTTATTATCGTTTTTCAACCACACATATTTGCTACTGTCTGTGCAGCATTCGATACAAAATTAAAAAATAATCATTCACCAAAAAATAACATAGCGTAGAAATGAATAAAAATGAAACCAATAGTAATAAACAAAAGCATTTTTAAAAAATACTTGAGACAAGTTAAACTTTCTTTTGATGTCCTAAATTTTACAGTGTGACTGCTAAAAAGAACTTTGCTGAGTTCAGAGTTGGATGCTACCACTGAAAAGTCTCTTATAGCCTCACCTACCTTGTCTTATTTGATGTGGGGAGACAATGGAGAGCTTTAGTGATTTTTAAAATTTATTTATCGTATGATGAACTTCAGTTGTCTGTACATTAATGTTGATATATACAGTAAGCACAAATTGTCCATCTCAAGTTCCTAGCTAGAGTTCCACATCCAGGTTTGAAAGGCATTGAAGGGCTTCATCTGTGGCACTATGCAAGTCCTCCACGTGCTTCCAAACACACGTAAAGGACACCTGAATATAATGTGATCCATGGTTTGGTCTTCTTCTCCACAATCACAGTGGGGAGAGGACTTTCATCCCTATGTGAACAGAGTGGGTTCACATCTTCCACAGCCAGGCCTCACTCTGTACAGCATCCTCCGCTGCCGTTTTGGAAGGAAAAATCCAGCTGGCCATTCGCAGGGATTCTTGATGATGTGGTGGTGGGGAATTGGAGAGAGATGTTGCCAGAGTTCCATCCAGGCATCTGAGATATTGAAATGGTTATTCTGTAGGTTGATTGCAGTGTGCCAAGCAGGATGTCTAGGTTTTAATTGTTGGGCTGAAGGGGCAGTTGTATCTGCATGGATTGGGAGGAGAGCAGTGATGGGATGTTCCCGGTTCCAGACGGTTCCCTGGAACTGGTAGGACCAGTTCCGGAGGGTTCTCCGTGAGGGGAGTCCACTTTTGGGGCGTCCGGTTCTGGACGCCTCACCGAAAGAAATTTTTTTTTTAAATCAGAGCTAAAATGGCTCCAATTGACTGCGCATGTGCAGAAACTCAATCTGACACATTGTGCATGCGTCAGATTGAGTTTCTGCACATGCGCAGTCAATTGGAGCCATTTTAGCTCCGATTTTAAAAAAAAATTGTTTAGAGCTTTCAGGACGGCGGCGGCGGAGGCGGCATCAGCCCTCTGAGAAGGGCACCTCCCCCGTGGCACGTTGAGGGCTGCCTGGGCCGTCCGCTGCCGACAAGCCCCATGCCCTGGGGACGCCCGGCGCGGCGCGGCGCGGCGCACCGCTGACGCCTCCTCCTCCACCGGGCGCCGGCCTGTGGGCTGGGTGCCTGCAACCGCCGCCCGCCGCCACCGGAGCTGCCGTTGGCTACATTCCTGTGGCCTCCTCCTTGGGCCGGTCCCTTTTTAGCCCGGCTGCGGCGCCTGGCGGAGGAGGAATGCAGGCGGCGGTGGTGCGGCATGGGGACGGCCCAGGGAGGCTCGGCAGCTGCGGCTGGAGCCGCGGCTGGAGCCACTGCTGGAGCCACTGCTGCCCGCCGCCCCTGGCCATGGCCAGAGCCGGGCTAAAAAGGAGGAGGAGGAGGAGGCCACAGGGGTGCAGGCAGCTCTGGCGGCGGCGGTGGCGGCTGTGGACGCAGTCGGGGTGCCGGGTCCCAAGAAAGGTAAGCGAGGGGTAATTTATTTGTGTTTTGGGTGGGTGGTTGTTTTTATTTTATTTATTTATTTATTTATTTGTGTCTGGGTGGGTGGGCTGAGAGGGAGGTGTGTGTGTGTGTATGTTTATTTTTATTTTTTATTTATTTTTATTTGTAGCCCCGCCCACAATGTCATGACGTCATGACGTCGTCTTCGGCCATGACGTCATGACGTCATGATATTGGCCACGCCCATGACGTCCATGATGTCATGGCGTGGTAGTAGATTTTTTGTCATCCCATCACTGGAGGAGAGGATTGTTTACTAGTTTTATCCATAGGTTAAAAATGTCAGTGATCTTCTTAGTGGCGGTGGCGGAATATGGTTCAAGATGGGGAGCCAGTGGGTGTTTGTTGGTCAAGTACAGCCTGTGATGATATGCATTGCCTGATCCAGCTGTATGTCTATTAGTCCTTCTTCTACGTGTGCCATATCTGGCTTTAGTGATGAGTAGAGAATTGCAGAAAGATACATCTCATCAGTAAACCTAGCACCAAGGCATTTATGATGTTGAAAATTAAAATCAACACTTAAAACTGGGCCGAGAAATAGTCAGCTATCAGCTATCAGCTGGCTATATAGATAATTGGTTTGGGTATCTGACCATGGAGCCAAAGATTGAGAGTTCAATTCACCACTGTGCCTCCTGGGAGAAGACTCACCCTGTATAGCCATGGACAAGCTACACAGTCCCACAGTGCTCCCAGAAGTAGGGAATTGGAACCACCCCTATGAATTCTCTACCTTTAAAACAACACACAATGGGTCGCCAGAGGTCAGCATCTATTCTATGGCACACTGTTATTATTAGTCAATGAAACTGAGGTCCTTTTTATGCCTAAGAGTACAAGAGCATAACCAGAAATAATACTAGGTTGCTCGCAGATACTGCTAATATAAAAGTTGATTTAGCGATACTCCAATGAATAGAGAAAAATTATTATTGTATTTTGTTAGCTTCTTCTTTTTCCATGTCTAGGCCAGGTATAAAACTGCCAAAACATATTCAAGTAGAAATCAGAACAGCAACATTCCATAAAAACAACAACATTCACAAAAATCAAAACAACTCTTACATACAAGAATTTTCTCATGCAAAGCCAACTATGATTTCATTCTTATTAAAGCCGTCTAAATAAATACAATCCCTAAAAAACTTAATTGATTTTAAAACAAGATTAAAATCAAGTGGTCAAAGCCAGAAGAAGACAGAGGAACAAGGCTAGTCCAATAGACAAGATGTAGTCCATGCAGGACAGGAGTAAGACAAACAAGGAAGCAATTGAGGCAGGGCTCCCAAATGCGCTCATCCCACATGTTAGTAAGGTTATGCTCAAGATAATACAGGATAGACTTCAGCAGCACATGGAGAGAGAATTACCAGAAATCCAGGCTGGATTCCGAAAAGGCAGGGGAACTATAGACCACATTGCCAACATACATTGGATCATGAAGAAAACAAAGGAATATCAGAAACAATTCTCCCTCTGTTTCATTGACTGCACCAAGGCCTTTGACTGTATGGACCACAACAAATTGTGGCAAGTAATTAAAGAGATGGGAATACCAGAACATCTTATATGTCTCATGAGAAATCTGTACATGAGTCAAGAAGCAACAGTTAGGAGAGAATACGGAAAGACAGAGTGATTTGGAATAAGAAAAAGGAGGAAGACAAGGCTGCATTTTGTCACCCTGCTTATTCAACTTATACACAGAGCACATAATGTGCAATGCAGGGTTGGGCGAATCACAAGTTGGGATCAAAATTGCTAGGAGAAACATCAACAGCTTGACATACGCAGATGATACAACCGTAATGGCAGAAAGTGAAGAAGACCTAAAGAAGATCTTACTTAGGTTGAAGGAGGAGAGTGTAAAAGCTGCCTTGAGACTCAACATCAAGAAAACCAAGATAATGGCAACAGGCCTCATCAGTCCCTGGAAAATAGATGGGGAAGAAGTAGAAGCAGTGACAGATTTTACTTTCTTAGGATCAAAGATAACTGCAGATGATGATTGCAGCCATGAAATAAAAAGGTGACTGATGCTTGGGAGACAAGCTATGAGAAACCTGGGGAACATATTTAAAAGTAGAGACATCACCTTGCAAACAAAAATTCACATTGTCAAAGCAATGGTATTCCCTGTGGCAATGTATGGTTGTGAGAGCTGGACCATTAGGAAAGCTGAGCGCAGAAGAATAGATGCCTTTGAGATGTGGTGTTGGAGGAGAATTTTGAGAGCCCTGGACAACGAGGAGAACAAATAGGTCGATCTTAGAAGAAACCAGCCCTGACGGCTCCTTAGAAGGTCAAATAGTAAAGTTGAAGCTAAAGTACTTTGGACATCAAATGAGGATTCACTTGAGAAAGCCTTGATACTGGGAAAGGTGGAGGGCAAAAGAAAAAGGGGGCAGCCAAAAATGAGATGGCTAGATGATATTGTAAACACAATGGGCGGGTTGAGGAGAATGGTGGAGGACAGAGGTACCTGATGGGCAATGTTCCATAGAGTCACAAAGGGTCGGAACCGACTGTGTGACTGAACAACAACAAAAAAACCTTTAAGGCTACAGCACAAGCAGGAAGAATTCCACACAAAGCACCACAGCTAGTCAATGAGTCTTCATTGCTAAGGTAGCTTGGGTGGTGGTGGTGTTTTTTTTATAGCTCTTTCCCCAGAAGCTTCCAGGTAGAGCTCATGAAAGCCCTAGCAGACATATCAGGCTATGGGTCTTATCCTGCAGTCACAAGACCTGCTTTTCTAGAAAATATAGAGACCTGACGCTGCCCCAGATCCTGACAGTGACAATCATTTGTGGGTTCTGGGAGCTCATCAAGTTCATTCAGTTATGTATTCTCTGAAAAAGGATCACTGTACTTCCAGTGCTAGAAAAATCCATTGAGAAAGATGAATCTGTCTCCCTGAAGTGGCTTTATCAAATTGGGAGGGAAAGAAAGATGGGGGTAGATGGATGAAAGTGGAGCAAATAGCCCTGCTTCGTATATACAGAGTAACTGGGGATTAAATTTTATAATACAGATTATTAGCAGTTTCCTCACAGCATGCCTGAATAATCAGACTTCCAAATGATGCCCAAGTTCATTTTTGATGATCCATCACAAAATGCAGTAACCTAATTTGCAAGATAGGGAGTGGTCTTATGCAAGAACAATCAGATATCCTCATTTGGTTATGACGATGTACTACTTGTCCCATAATATGACTATAGCATGGACCTCCAGCTATATTGCAATTCTCTTCATTTTGGTCAGTGCTACGAGAAGATGAAGTTTATCAATTTCTGGAGGTTCTCTGCTTCTACTTTAGCATGATCAAAATGCCACAGGCCCTTTCTCTTAATACCTATTTGTGATGGTTAGAAAGGGGCCTGATCGTGCATTCTGAGTCTGTAATGGAGATTTCCAAGCATGGGGGGGGGGGGAGCTATAGTGGATTCCAGAGAAGGATTAATAGTCAAAACATGCTGGCCTTGTGGCTTGGAAGAAATGAAACTTAAAGCTTGATAGACATGTAGTGCTGTATGGTCATTGACTGGATTCCTTTAGGGGAATGGCAAAGAGGTGGAACACATGTGAGGAGATAAAACTCAGAGGGAATGGGCAGAACTTTCTCTTGGTCCGGTGTTCAACGCTAAGCAAACATATAGGTAAGAGAGAGAAGAGAAGGGTGGGTCCTCAGGGCTTCCACAATTAGATAGGCTTTCATTGTTTTAATGTGCTTTCTGAACTTTTGAAGCTAAGAAAACTTTGCTTCCTAAAACTTTATTCTGTAACTTACTTTGACTACAATATACTTTTAAAAGACAAGGTGATGACTGGAGTTGTTACTTGGCTATGTACTACCTTACTTACAGCCTAGATTTAGATCAGGAGATGTGAGAAGGCAAGGTTAAAATCCTGGATTCAGGTGCAATCCAACCTATGTGTAGATGGTGGTTCTACTTGTGACTAATGGGATTGTTACACCATTCTCACCACAATCTTTTCAACAGCTTTCTTTAGAATTACATCATTTCCATAGTACAGAAGACTTGAAGCTGTGAGACGATAACTCACCTAGGGTGATTTGAATACAGAAGAGGATGCCCACAAAATAACCAAAGGGGAGCCTTTGGGAACCGTGCTGTGGTTTAGTCCACTGGCTGTTGGGCATTCCCATTGTGGAAGATTTAGAACTATTTTTTAGAGTAACTGGCCATGCTATCCAGGAGGCTTCTGGGTGTCTTCATTCATAAAACCAACTTTTCCAAGCACTGCTTTGTAATGGGTATTTTAGATATCAGGGGTGACCAAACTATGGGCCAGATCCGGCCCCTGATGCCAATTCATCTGGCCCACGCCATCCCCATTGCTACTGGAAGCGTAAGTAAAACGTGCCCATACAGGTGCGTTTTACTTCCACTTCTAGGAGCGACAATGGCGGCACGGGCCGGATGAACAGGCGTCGGGGGCTGGATCTGACCCACAGGCCATAGTTTGGACATCCCTGGTTTAAGCAAAGAAAATTGCAGCCTAAAATCTGTCTCATCCTGTTGCAAAACAGATTGTGTGGCACGTTTTACTTCTGCTTCCGGTGGGAGGAACCACGTGACCAGCCCACTGAACCATGTGACCGGCCCACGGCCCTGATTTATATCATAGCAAAAGAACTGTGCCTTCCATGGACTTCAATGGCTGTCAGAGCAACCTCTGATGAATTAAATATCTCAAAGAGGATAAGAAATCCAAGCCAATCCTGGGTCACCAGCTGTGCTTGAGTATGACCCTCCCAGAGCAGAGTCATTGTAGATCAAGTGTCTGAGTGCAGTCAGTGTCTTCCAAGGTGAAGTATTCTAAACATTAAACTCTTCTCCACTGCCAGGTGCAAGAACAAGGAAAACTAAGAGCCTGTATCGGAAGATATTCATAAACGGGCAGATCAGAAGAAATGGAGAGGGGCTGCTACACACTTTTTTTGCAAAACCCATGAACTGTGTTTGAAAGCCTGAGTTGATGGAACAAATTTTTCCTGCTGCTACCACATTTATCCTCCAGGATGGATACATTGCCAAGGGTTAATAATTTACAGAATACATAGAGTTTAGAAAATGATGAGGGATTTTTTAAAAAACAGGGGGGGGGGCTATACTCTTCGCTTTTTAAAAAATAAAGCTATGGAAGATGAGTCAATGAAGGACACATTCAGGACTGTTCCTTTTGAGGCTCTTGCATTAGATTAAAAATGTATTGGCCTTTCACACATGTGAAACTTTACTCTGCTGTGTAGCTCACATCGAACTGAGTAGAGTCAGGTCCTGAATGGATTCATGAGCTGAGACTGCCAGTTGCTTGAAAGGATAGAGCCCCATTAGAGGTGATTTTGATTTGAATATCTTAATACCCAGTCTGTATCTGCACTGATATACATCAGAGCAGGACACAGCAAGGATTGGAGGAGTGGTGGGCAAGGAAGGGAGCAAAAAAGTTTGTGTTTACTCTATCATCCATTGTTGTGCAGCAAACAAAGGTAAAGGTAAGCCAAGAAAAAGATTCCTCTGAATTAACAACTTGCCATTCCAGAAGCCATGGAATGGCTATGACTCCTTTCCTCTTTGAAGAACAGGTTGTTGAGGGAAGAGAAATTGGGATTATTAGAAATAGCACACTTCCATTGTTATCTGTCTAAGGTCTGCAGGTATAGATAAAAGTTGCCCTTGCTTGAAAGTGGTACCTCTTTATCTACTTGCAATTTCTTGCTTTCGAACTGCTAGGTTGGCAGGAGCTGGGACCGAGACAGGAATTCACTCCATCATGCAGTACTTGGGTCTCAAACTGCTGACCTGCCAACCTTTAAATTGTCAAGTTCAGCATCTTAACCATTAAGCCACTGCAGTCCCACAGACAGATTCCGTAATAAAAATGAAGATATTTACAAGCTATTTTGAAAACCTGTGCTCTCTGTTACCATCATTAAATCTCATCTTTGTTTGACTTGGAGCCATTTGAACATCAGCAGCTGCAATATTGCCTTGGCTGCATTTACTGGAGAAAACTATGGGTTTTCTTCTTATTGTTTAATTCACATTCCTCCCAGAAACCTTGGCCCTTTTGTTTAATGTTCTCTTATAATGACATCATTTCACTTATGATAAAATATGCTTGCTTAAACTTTGGTTAAAATTTTGCTCTCCATATTGTTTTCTCTTAATAATCCTTGTATTTGACCTTACAATATTTTTTGCTTGTATCTCACAAAGCATGTTAAGAGAAAATAATGAGCTTGATTCACCCTCGAACTGGACTATTCACTGATGTAACCTGCCTAACCCTATTCCATCCCTTGTCTTAAGGAAGGCCCACTTTTAATGAGTTGACTTTATTGTTTGTTTATTCGTTTGACCTCCCAATTAGCTATTTCCCTGTCAATTATGAGTTTGCAACTATTGGCAAGCAGGATTAGACCATATATCTCCCTGTGTTTCAGCACCTATAGCAAAATGAAACCAAAACAGTCCTTAGATATAGAGAGTTTAATAGGACTAACTCAGGGATTCTCAACTGCAGCCTGTGGGCCAGATGCAGCCTGTGGCACCATTTCATCTCCCGTCCCCTGCCTGCACCACACCAGAAAGTGCCATGTGGTGGAGGAAAGGCAAAATGGCCATCCTGCCCCTGAAGCTGTTTGAGGGAGCATGACCCGGGCCCCGGCTTAAAAAGATTGAGAACTCCTGGACTAACTGATTGCTTAGTTTAAAAAACAACAACACAGAACATTTTCTTCTTTATATTATCCTGAAGTTAGTTGAGAAAAAATGTTTTAAGGCCAAAGACAGATCAGCCCAGTTAATTATAAAAAGTGCTCAAAGGCACTGTGGATCAAAGGGTTCTTCGTTCTTTTTAGCTACTGATTTTGTCATATTTTTTATTTATAAACTGCTGGGAGATTTTCAAATGAAAAGTGGTATTGAAAAGAAAGAAATAATGAAAAGAAGGAAGGAATGTAAACATGATCTGAGCAAGTGGTTGAGATTCTCTGTTTCTACCAAATGGAGGTAATTCCTGTCAGGTGGTGTTGATAGATGCTTTCCCCCCAGTCACACCTGGATTTATATCCAGCCTTGCCAGTGCACTAGCACAAAATCTGTTACTATAACACGTGACATGTTCAGATTTAACAACAAAGGAACCCAATGCATTTTTGCAGGTGTTTTGTGTCCAGTCATGATCCAATGGCTAGACAAGTATCTTCCACTCTCTAGGGAAGTCCACAAATAGATATGAAAGTAAAACCATTTTCTGTCGTAGTTGTCTCTAGCCTCTAGTATTTATAAATATATTGCTTCTGCCTGGGGAAGTTCAAATTAGCTAATGTTGTCAACAACCAAAGAGAAATCTGTCCTCCATGAAAGGCTTTTATGTCTTCCTTTAAATAAATACAAAAAAGGGAGGGGGGTAGTGGAGTGGTGTACATTACCAGAGCTTATAGCATCTGTTTGCAATTATGTTGATCTCACTCAATCCACATGATGGGTTAATACAATGGAACAGCTGGCTGCCCATGTTTGCACCAGTAAGAGAACTACTGGCCATGCTGGCTGGGAAGTTCTGGGTGCTATAGCTCCCCAATCCAAAATAAAGTTTACCAGCTCTGGTTTAATTGGCTCTTTGTGAAGAAGCTGTGGGTTCAAATAGGACTTTTGTGGCCTGATTATGTGAACAGTTTGACTTATAATTGTGATACAACTGGCAGGGGACAGGGTGAACTACACAGCCCTTGTGATGGACTCCTTGGGTTCCCCAAGGTGAAAAAATACACCCTTTCATGTAAGATGTTTGCAATGTAAATGCTAACAGTTTCCCTTGTGCCTCACTCTTCTCTGCATCATCCTCTTAATTATTCCTTTTACCATAATTAAAATTGCTCTTCTCTCTTTCTCTTTCATCTTTAGCAAGTGATATAGTAGTGAACTGATAAGACATGGTAAACATTTGAATTAGCGCTGCATCATTTAGTACTATAATGCTAAATTAAATGTTAAATAGTTTTTTTAAAAAAAAAGTACAAATTGCATTGCAGGTTTAGTCCTTACCTGTGTGAGCAGAAGACAGGCAAAAAATGTTGTGCTGACTTCTGTATCATACCTCTCTCTGTCTCTTCAGTGATGTCATCAAGACACACCTGACAATATCCCTAAGGAACCGATATAGGCAATCACACATGCCTAAGGATGGCAAAATAATACAAATGGAACTGCTACCAAAAAACTCAAGCAAACCAAAACTGCTAGCCAAACAAAATATAACACATACCAGAAGATGTGATCTATTGCAATTGGCACTAACATGGAGTTAACAGAAACATATCAAATAACACCAAGCAAAGTAGCACAAACGGGGGAACAAATATTTTCCTAGTTGTTCCACTGTTCCACACTTTCTGCAACTTTTGTGGTCATACTCTCGATGTAATGCTCCTGTCCTACTCCCCCTTTAGATCGCCATGTATGTTTTGCTGACCTTTAAATGTGGTAAGCCAACCCTGCTATGTCTGGTGGCCCTTCAGATCATTCTGTTGAATGGGGCACTTAGGGTCGGCTCACAAGTATCTGTTTGAGAGGATCACTGATTTTCTACCTTGACTATTCTCTATACCTAATAGACGACAATCTGAGACTTTGGCAAGGGAACAAGGGTAAACTGAGTTATTAGGTAAAGTCATATCCAACTCTAAGGTGTGGTGCTCATCTCTGTTTACAGCCAAAGAGCCCACACTGTCTGCATCTGAAGAAAATGCCACCATATAGACATCATACCACACAGAATGCTATTACCTTCCCACCAAAGCAGTACTTATCTGCTTGCCATTTCTTGCTTTCAAGCTGTTAGGTTGGCAGGAGCTAGGACAGCGATGGGCGCTCACTCCATTGTGCAGCAATCAGGTCTCAAACTGCTGGCCTGCCACCTTCCAGTCATCAAGTTCAGCGTTTTATGTGTTAATCCCTCTCTAGAAATCAAAATACTTGCCATCATATAATGTAAATAGCTTGTCTGTTAACAGAATGATTTCATTTGAATTTAAATACATGATATTGCACAGTCTCTGTGAAAATAATTTTTATTTTTTTCCCCAGTCCAGAACCTTGAGATAAATTGACTGATGTGAGAGACAGTTATCACCTTTATACAGTCAAGTTTCCATACTTCTAATAGTGTGGTTCAGCCAGAGAAACTTAATAGTGGAAATTTTTATGGCATGGTGATAACATGGGCGTCACTTCTGCACCTACTTATCTGGAAGTAATGTTAGGAATGGTTATATTTCTTGCATCAGTGGCACAGGAGGAAGGAAATTTAAAAACAAATGAATAGTAACATTAACAAAATAATCTTTTCCCAAAGAATTCTAGGAAGTGTATTGGGTGGATGAGGACGCTGAAGACTTTTCATTGCAGATCTTAGTACCCCATGATCTTAGAGAACTACCATTCCCAGGAACCTCTGGTAGTAAGGAATATTAAACAAGCTAATTTAGTGTTTTGCTTATTTGCATAGATTATGATATATGACAACTGCACATGCAGAGTTCTAAAAGTTGTATTTATTACTTTGTAAATTTAATCTGGTGAAATCCCATATAGAATATATACATTGAGATGGACAAATTGTTACTCTTGCTGGGATTAAATTTGATTTAGCTTGCTTACAAAAAAAGGCACTATTGACTTTTTAGAGTTGTATAAAAGAAAAATCTCACACTCAGTATTCTTTACAAGTCAACATAGGTGTTCTTTATTACAGAATTATAGTTTGCAATATGCTTCTCGGAAGATGATGAATCTATGAAACTCTCCTTCCATAAACACACACTCATTACTGAAATTAGACTGTGCCTGTTTAGCTCCATATGAAATGGGACTGTTAGAAAGGTCATAATAATTAAAGGAAAGAGTGAAGGGTAGATGAGAAGCCATGGTTCCCTACAATATGGATTAATTATTCAATATGTTTATTTATTTTGCAATCAATAACAGACTTGATCGGATAGCTTCATTATTGCTTCTATGTCTGAAAGTAAGATTGCTGATTAGTCCTGGGACAAAAATATGTAGTAAATCTGGTATACTCCTGTGCATTTAACAGAAGCCTAATTCACTGGAACATTGTTTGTAAAAGTTACTTGCTTGGATTATAACTGCTAGAATCATCCACAGTTAGGTGACTAGGCAATTCTGGGAGTTGTAGTTCAAATAAGGGCATTTTTGAACTTTCTGCAGAATCCAATACCTGTATGTGGCAAATATCTGCATGTGACCCCTCATTTCATTGCTTCAGATTAAATTGTTACTAAAGTGACAGCTTCACTGGTCCAGTCATAAACTGACCATTGTAATTACAAGCCACTCTTTAAGAAAATACAAGTACTGTACATCAGTTAAGGTTTTATTGGTGATTGCAAATAGATAGATAGGGACCACTTTGGTGGGAAGGTAACAATGTTATGTGCACTCCAGTGTCTAGGCCTGCTTGCCACATGTCCATGGAAATGTCTGCAGACACAGACAGTGCTGGCTCTTTGGCTATAAACAGAGATGAGCACTGAACCCTAGAGTTGGGTATGACTGGCTTTCGAACAAGAGTAACCTTTACCTATGTAGATTATCACATCACTGAAATGTAAAGTTGCACAAATTTACAGTGATTGTGAACAGAATCTTTTGAATATTTACACCACTGCTTATTGTCTTTTATGAAATCATATATTTTCTTATACAGTACTGTATTTGCAGCGTTTTTGATAATAATTACATGATTCAAAGCAATCACACTTCAGAATATTTTTCCAGGAACATTTCTCATAAATCCATGGCAGAAATCAGACCAAAGAATGTGGGTCTAATCCACCTTTCCTCCTGCTGGTGCCCTTTGGATATCCTGAATTATTGTTCCCATAGTGCATGACTATAGAAGTGTTGACACAGTGGGCACAGATCTGGGCAGGCTACAGAGGATGGCAAATTACAGAGGAGCCTGGTGTGCAGTGGTCTATGGGGTTGCAGAGGGTCAGACTCAACTGTGTGACTGAACAGCAACATAGAAGTGTAATTGCTTTGCTTTTGCTTTATTGGCCAGACTGACTGACCCCCATGGGAATTGTAATCCAAAATATCTAAAGGGTAACAGATTCGGAATGGTTGGTCCAAGTCACTTCACTTCACCTGATATAGTTGTATTTTGAATGTATGGATCAGGGGTTCCCAACCTTTTCAAGCCAGGAGCTGGGTCACACTCTCTGTCAGCTTTGAGAACCAGATGGCCATTTTGCCCTGCCTGCACGGTGAGGGTGGCCATTTTGTCCCAACAGCTTCAAAAGGAAGCCATTTTGTTGCTTGAATGCCCTTGGAGGAGTGGAGGGGCCACATGAAATGGCCCCACAGGCCAGATCCAGCTCACAAGCCTTAGGTTGGGAACCCCTGGTCTAGATGCTTCAGAATCCAAATTGTTAGAACTATTGGTTCCTTTATTTCTTGAAGATCATCTGTTTCTCATAGTTCAAGTGTTCTATTTTCTTTCTCTTGCAAATTAGCTTGCTTTGTTTGGTGATTAGTCATCAGTAAGTAAACATGGGTATTATTTGCAAGTCTGATCCCACAGACACAGAGCTTTATTGCCTTCCTGCTTACATTATCCCTGCGTAAGGTAAAAGTAAAAGTCACTCTTGCTCATCTCTGTTTCATAGCTGAAGAGCCAGGGTTGTCTGCTTCTGCAGAAGTTTCCGTGGACATGTGGCAGGCATGACTAGACACCGGAGTGCATGGGACGCTGTTTACCTTCCCACCAAAGTAGTTCCTATTTATCTTCTTGCAGTTTCTTGCTTTCAAACTACTAGGTTGGCAGGAGCTGGGACAAAGACAGGAGCTCATTCTGTCCTGCAGTACTCAGGAATCGAACTGCTGACCTGCCACCTTCCAGTCAGCGTCTTAGCCACTTGAGCCACTGCAGTCCCTTGTCCCTGGGTAGAGGTTACTAATATTTTCTTCACAGTGAAAAACACCTCAGGAAGCCAGATCAGCTAAGGATTTTACTGTTTGTCTCAAACAATATTAGATCCCTCTGTCCCTGGGTAGAGGTTCCTATTGCAAATGCATCCTTAGCTTATCTGGGTTCCTGAAGTGTCTTTCACTGTGAAGAAAATATTGGAATAACAGTCTTGGATGCAGTACCACTGGATATCAGTGGGAGGGCGCTTTAGAGCCTAATGCAATTATCATTTTCTACTAACTAAATTTGATAATGTTCTTTCCATGCCTCTGGAATTTGACGACTTCACCTGTTCTCCCCCCCCCCCTTGCTTCCATTGTTTTGTTATAATATTCTTTCTTCTTCCTCTGACCTCCGAACAAACAAGTAATGAAGTTCTCTTCAAATGGTGGAGACTCCATTTTCCTTTTGTTCTTCTATTGACTATAAGTATCAATGGTAACTGTAAATAAAGATACCCTTTTCCTATTTTAAATGTTTCTAGAGTACTTTTGCTATGCAAAGTGCTAGTTTGTGTGGAAGAAGCCACACAAGATTGGGAGGATCTATGTCTGGGGTAGCCAACCTTTTTACGCTGCAGGCCTGACCACACTCCCGGACAGCTGAGTGGACACATTTCTGGCTCTTGTAGATATGCCCAATTCTGCATTTACGACAGCCACGGATGCATTTGCAAATGTGTGGGTGCAGCTTACAGCTGATGTAAACATGCCCGCTTCTACTTATGGGTGCAGCGGAGGCAGCAGTGGACCTGATGGAATGGCGTCCCAGTTGGGTCCAGCCCACAGGCCGTAGGCTGTGAACCCCTGATCTATGTTTTCTATGCTGTTGATTTTTCTACCCCATGCTCTGCTAACGAAGAGGAATAATCAAGTCTCCAAAAGAAATAACAGTCTTTATTTTTATATTCATATATATCCAATCTTCATTGACCCAGGGACTACAAAATACTCCCAAGTGTGACCTGTTTAACTTCTGTGGGCTGAGAGACCAGGTTTCCAGCTAGACGAGATGTTGTATTTTTATGTCCTTCATTACAACAGGATTCAAGGAAACTAATGTTCTTTCTGTCCTTTCCTTCTCCCATTCTTTTATTGAAGTTTTCCACCTCTACTGCTTCCTGTGGAGTCATATTTCCCTTCTGATGACCGGTCACAATACAACTTAATTTATGTTACAGATCAGAATAACTAGTTCTATGGCAATCAGAAGTCTTTGGTACATGAGCAACTGCCATTTCCAACAATGTGCTAACTGTAGCATCCAATTTGACAGTCAGTGTCACATGCAGTGGTTAAACTGTTGTATTGCAACCAAAAGGTTTTGAATTCAGTCCTGATCAGGGATTGAGGTTAACTCAGCCTTTCATCCTTCTGAGGTTGGAAAAATGAGTACTCAGCATGTTGTGGGGCAAAAATGCTAATTAACTTGTGAATTGCCCAGAGATTGCACTAAGTGCTATAGGGCGGTATATAAGTGTGATTGCTTTGCTTTGTTCACCTTTTAATTTTTGGAATAGAAGCCAAGTTAGTCTGTGGTTCAGGCATATCAGAAAACAAAACAAAATAAAAATAAAATAAAAAACACTGTAGCACTTTAAATATAGCAGTTAGTCTTTAAAGTGCTATAGTGTTTTTTATTTTATTTTTATTTTGTTTATTTTGTTTTGTTTTCTGATATGTTTTAATTTTTGGTCTTCTTATCCCTCTTAATAAATGATTCCAAGCTAAAAATACCCATGTATATCCAAACAGTCTGATCTGGTCTTTTGTTTAGATGTCAACCCCATCCCTTACCTCAACTCTATAACATCAAATGTGGTCTGATATCATGGCAGCACATGGTCAGCTTTTCAATAGCCACAATAAATTGGAAGAACAACACAGATCATTCACCTTGGAAAACACATTTTAGGAAAATAAGAATTTTGCTGGCTGAGTAAAACTGTGGCTAATAGGCCATGACAGCAGTGGCTGTTATCTGATCCACCTATAGGGTAGGTCTTCCTTCCTTCCATCTCTCCTATAAAGCAGCAACAGCCGCTTTCTCTGTGTGTGTGTGTGTGTCTCTCTCTCTCTCTCTGTCTTGCTCTTTCTTTTGACCTATAATAGCAGGAATTCCACAGGGCCATGGCAGAAGTATTTTAAACACAGACATCGAAGCAATGAAGTTGATGGACAGAATAAGACTTGTTCTTCCAGCTGTCCAAGGAACAGCGGGAGAGAGGATGGAATTGGGGTCATGTGGAACGGAAGAGTTCCCTTCCTCTCATCTTGACTCCCCTCATTTGCCTCTCAGGGTAGGGGATTGTTAATTACCTTAAAACATACTTGGAAAAAGAAGAAGGGGTGTGATGGGTGGGATTAATATTAGGGCACAGAATTCAAAGATAGATATTGATCTTAACAAAATGAAACATGAACACATTTTACAAGAAGTGGAATCAACCCTTGGGGAGAGAAGAAGAATAAAAGAAACAGAGGTAGAGATGGAGTCACACAATGGTTTTCATTTTGTTTTTTTGCTGGGCATGCATCCCACTCGAAAACATACCCACATAAATGTCTAAATTAATTTTACCGTATTTTCATGTATTTTAATTATTGAAACTCACCAGCAGCTGCTGCATTTTCCACCTCCAACTTATATTTCGTCAATCTATTTTCCTAGTTTTAGTGGTCCAAATTAGGTATCTCAACTTGAATTCGGGATGACTTATAGTTGAGTATATACGGTATATATAATTTTTGAATCAAGTTTCCTTGGATTACCTACCCATTGTGACCATACTGGTTGGGAGATTCTGGAGACTGTAGCCCAAAAAGTAACTTCCTCAAGTTCTGCACATATGTATGTGAAGCTGTGAGAGGCAATAGTTGCTTTGTTCTCCCTGCTGTTAGCAAAGGCCTGATATTTTGGAAGTCATTTATTCATAGGGTAGCCATGGATCAGAAGCAAATGAAGAGCAAGGACCTGGGCATCTTGGCTTCTGGAAGATAGTGCAATCTGCTGCTCAGGGTCAATTTAGCAAAATGTCTTGGGCCAGTCCTAGCTTATTTACTTCAATTTAGTGCATCATCTTCTCTTTTTGGAGCAGAGGATGGGAAACCCAGATGGAACTGCATGCTTATTGGAATGCACAACTCCCTCGGTGCATCTGATCTATCATAAAAATGGTAGCCAGACTTTTTAAAATTAAATTAGGGCAAATTGCTTTCAAAGCAAGACAATCTGGCTTGATCCATCCTTTACTTTCTTTCCATAAATAAAGTAATAGGCTTACCCGCAGCAATAAAACCTGAAATCCAGCAGAGATTTCTTTTGAAAAATAATGCATAAACAATGCTCCTCTCCCCACCCCACCCCTTAAAACCAACCTGGTGTAAATAAAGTGGGATTACATAATACCAGCTAATCCCTTTATGAAATGTTCCCAGTTAAACCATTTTAAAGTCCCTTAAAATATCTTGGATATTTTGACTAAACAGAAAAGCTCAGCAACACTGGGACCAAACTGGTTTTAAATTTTGCTTTCCAAGACCACTCGTTGGTTTCTCTAGTGATTTGGAAAAGTTATTTTTTTTAAAAAAAAAGGGTCTCAATCCCAAGAATCTCCTAATCATTATAGTCCCAAAAATAACATTTCCAAGAATGTCTTAGAAGAGGTCAGCTTCCATACAGACAAAACTCAAAGAATGTGTTGGAGAGGAATACACAGAAAGGGCCTCCTAAAAGATTGTGGTGTTTTTTGAACCACAATCAGGCATACATGGTAACACCACCTTGTGTTGCCAGATAATTTTTCTCACACTAGGTCAGGTGAAAGGAACTGCAGAATGAACTCGCCAAGAGGTGCCTTCATTTTGGCAGTTTCGTGCCTGGCCTAGACATGTAAGAAGAAGTGGGTATATGTGGGAATTGCTTCAACGCCACTGTATTGGAGCCAATGCGTCTAAATTTTAAAGCAGAGCCTTTGTCCTCACCGTTTCACACAGGATGTTTTGTTCATTACAAATTAATTGCATTTTTTCTCTCATACAAAATGTCAATGTTTATGCATTTTTCACATTCTAAATCACCAAACAAACCAATTGAGCAACTCCATCTTCCACCATCTATTTGTCTGAGGTATTTTAACATTTTTTTCCATAAAAGTGCAGAAAAAAGTAACAAGAGGCAGTCATGACATTAGTAATTTCCTTCTCTTCACAGGGAAAAAAATCACAGTAAGAAAAATAAAGCTAACAGAAGTTTTAAAAAATAGATTAACATATGAGGTAATCTTTCACATTTTCACAACTTTGAGCTCCTTTGTCCGCCATTTTTTTGTTGTTGTTTGACCAGTAAAAGTCAATACAGGAAATCCATTCCCAAGAACTGGAAAGAAGATATATGAGACTGAAAATTAAGGCAACACTGAAAATGTCTTTCCAATCTTTCTGAACTCCTTTGGTGTATTTCTCCATGGACTAGCTGAAGAATTCCACTTCCTTTTTAATAACCACCACCACCCCAAAAAAACCACACCCTCAATTCATTGTGGGCACCAGGCCTAAAAAAAAATATGGATGGGAATCTTCTAAGAGTATCTCTGGCTGGAGCTAAAATTCACTTCAGCATCTCTTGCCATTTCATACATCATGGAATCACATACTGTATAAGCAACAGCGTTCAAGGAGGGGAGTGGAAAAGACATTCCTTAGCTGAAGAGTTCAAGGATTATTATCCAAAGCGAAACTTGAGTCTGTATTTGACTGGAGGAGAGTTCTTCCGCGGCACAGGCAATGAAATTTTGGGCTTTGCGTGAATAACAACAGGTGGTTGTTTCTTCTTCTTCTTCTCAGGGACAGCAACAGTAAAAGCCAGTTCTGGCGCTTCTGCTTGCCTGAACCTTGGGAGGAAATGAGTGGAAATATGCTGAGGTTTTACCCTGGGGCTACATCCTCTTTTTGCTTTGCCCCTTTTGTTCAAAGCCACGTACCATTCCCGTCCAGTTTTTTCAGTCCTGTGAACTGCTGAGGCATAGGTGTTATAGCTGTTTTCCTGAAACCTCTCCCTGAATTTGCAGTCCTCTGTAAATCTGGCCTAGAAAAGATTGCATACAGGGGTGAGGTGGGTGGGAGAAAAGAGAGTTATTTTACAGGAATTTTTTTCATTCCTCTCAAATTAAAGACCTTAGAATCATAGAATAACTGAGTTGGGAAAAACCTTTCATGCCATTGACTCCAACCTCCTGTTCAATGCAGGAATACAAAGCAAAGCAAATATGACAGGTGGCTGTCTAATCCTCTCTTGCTTCCCCAAGGGATCATAGGCAACTCATGGTGGTGGCATAGAGTGACTTTTTGAGATGTTGGAGTGAAGTGCCCCCCCCCCATCAGTCCTTGAATAGTCCCACATACCAGAGTTATTGCACAGGAAACTAAGAAACTAAAATCGTCCTTGGCTCTGCCTTTAAATCTTGGCTTGGCCCCATAGTCACTGAGCGGCCCTCTGCAGGTCCCTCGTGACTCTATATTCCATCTATCTGCAAGATGTGGATAATCATACTGATATACTTTATAGCACAGTCATAAGGATTATAACAACTAAGTAAATGGCGAGTGTCTTCAACACTTGAAAGCGGTGTAGCGTTATTGTTGCTTTGCTTATCCTTATTACTAGTACAGTACAGTACTCTCAATTTTTCAATTTTCAATATACCTTCTGTTATCTGAACTTTTTGGTCATTTTTTCAAATTTAATATGATTCTATAGACATAGTATTTTTCTTCTTTTTGCATGACTAGCACTGTACAAAGAAAGATTTTTAAAAATCATCTAACCAACCATGAAGGGCATATAAAGTACAGTAATACCTTGGATAACGCTAAGACTTGGTTCCACAAGTCTTGGTGTTATCCGATTTTTAGTGTTATCCGATGCATGTTAAAATCCTATAGGATGCATCGGATAACGTTAAAGCTCCATAGAGATACATTGTAACTGCACAGGCTTTAACGGTTGTTATCAGATCCATCCCATAGGACCTTAACGTTATTCAATCCAATTCTCCTCCCCAGATTACTTAACATTATGCAATTTTAGCGTTATCCGAGGTAAACATTATCCGAGGTATTACTGTACACACATCACCGTATTGATGTTTCAAATTATCAGTAAAGCCAATTTTAGTCTGTGTGAAAGTACAGGGGGTCGTAACGTATATCTTCTCTCCAAACTCTGTTGTCCCCCAACATAAAATCAGAACAAGAAGTGGCTATTTGGGCATGATTTTCCCTCTCCTATTCCCCCCACCCCACCCCTACATTTACAGTGGTGATGGTGAACCTTTTAGAGACTGCATGCCCAAACTGCAATCCAAAACCCACTTATTTATCACAAAGTGCCAACACAGCAACAGGGGAGGAAGGAAACACTCCCATTGGGCTACTGGGTGTAGTGGCGGGGTAAACTCTGTGCTGGGAGAAGAGAGAAAGCGCTCCTATTGGGCTGCTGGGCAGAGGGGCGGGGCAAACTCTGTGCTGGGGTGACTGCACAGGTGCCCACAGAGATGGCACCGAATGCCATCTCTGTCACATGTGCCATAGGTTCACCACCACTGTGCTAGGAGTATAAATTTGCCTCCCAGCTGCATCAAAGTTGCTCATCACTATAATATAATTTTGTGTCAGAAATTATTCTGGGTTGGAAGGATTTTTGCGGAAGAAACTCCGCTCAATGAATGCCCAAATGAGGCTCCTTTCATGTCCCCAAGAGCTGGAACAGAGATGGGTGCTCAATCCATCATGCAGTGCCCAGGTCTCGAACTACCGACTTGCCAGCCTTCCAGCTTACAAGGTGAACTTCTTAACCACTGAGCCACCACAGCCCATTTTGCTCATCACTATTATAAGCATTTGAATTTGGAAATATTAAGAATTCATTGAAAAATGACAAATTCAATAGTTACAAATATATTTGAACCTGAATATGATAGTTCCAAATATATGTAATAATAATTGCTATTACTGTATTTGGAGTACCATTTACTCCTATTAATTAGAAAGCAGAAGGCTAAGTCTCTGCCTGCTAGAAGAAGAAGTGAAAGTGAAACCTGCATCTCAGGTATGCTTGAGTGATTTCCTGAGAAGTGAACCTTAAATACCTCAAACATTCTGGCATCAAGGGTGTCTACTTAGTGCAAGGATTCTTAAACTGCAGCTTGTGGGCTGGATGCAGCTCACAGTGCCATTTCATGTGTTCCCCACTGCCCCCACCACACCAGGAAGTGCCATGAGGTGGAGGAAGGGCAAAATGGCCATCCAGCCCCTGAAGCTGTCTGAGGGAGCGTGACCAGGCCCTTGGCATAAAAAGGTTGAGAACTCCTGACTTGGTGTCTCCTGATTGGGGTTACCATGTGTGTCCCAGGGGAGGAGAACTGGGGACTACATCTGTCTTCACTGATGAAATCTGAAAGCAGGCAGAGAAACAGGAGAGGTTTTAAAAACACTGGTTCTTTCCAATTGAAAGATCGGCATAGCTGATTATAAATCTCCTGGTGCAAGCCTGCACTGCAGCATATTTCTCTGTATCCTTTTCTAAACCCTTAATTTACATTTATAGTCTCTACAGTACTCTCTCTCTCTCTCTCTCTCTCTCTCTCTCTCTCTCTCTCTCTCTCTCTCTCTCTCTCTGTGTACACACCTGGAATGCCAAGGTTGGCCACCACTGCTCTATATAGACAGATATACTTAGTCAATAGCTCATTCATTCGTTGCATATAGATCCCCACCCTTTTGGTACAGGTGTCCTTTGTGTGTATGTGTGATTTTAATTGGAAAGGATTGTGTTCTGCTGTAATCTGGAATCAGATACTGCTGGCCCTTCCATTAGACAGAATGAACTGTCTGTCTGAAGCAGGAGATTTTGGCCCTCATGAAAGAGCAGCAAATTTTTGACTACTTAGTGGATAGTTTTTTGTAGTTTTATTGCCAGAAACAGGGAGTGGTGTTTGTAAGATCAGATGCCTCATGTGCTGTAATAAGTTGACTGACCTTAGGTATTATGTGCTTGACATGGTTAGATTCACCTCTCCAACTCTGCTAGCTTCAAAAAGTTATTCTCAGCCACTAGCCATGTTTCCAGGGGATTTTAGTTTTGACTAAAACTAAGATGGCTAGATGGTATTGTAGAGACAATGGGCACAAAGCTGAGCGAGTTAAGGGGGATGGTGAAGGACAGGAGTGCCTGGCGACAGTGGTCCACATGGGGTCGCAGAGGGTTGGAATCGACTGTGCGACTGAACAATAACAAAAAAAAAAAAAAAAACTAAGTTGTATCTCACATTATCTGATGAATTTCCAAAAACCACCCTAGGAAGGAGAGGTAATCACTGCATCCCCAAAAGTAGTGAATGGAACTACAAAACACTTCCATTTATGGAAGGTTATGTCTATAGCAGGAGTTCCCAACCTAAGACCCACGGACTGGATCTGGCCTACAGCACCCTTTCATGTGGGCCCCGACCCCTCCAAAGGCATCCAAGAAACAAAATGACCACCCCTTTGAAGATGTAGGGACAAAATGTCCACCCCCATCATGCAGGCAGGACAAAATAGCCACCTAGCCCTCATAGCTGACTGAGAAAGTGTAACCCGGCCACTGGCTTGAAAAGGTTCGGAACACCTAGTCTATAGAGTTGTATGTGTTAAACTGTTGGATCTACAGTATACCAATGGAAATGTATTAAGTCAAACAATGACTCGGGCCCACCAATGTTCTTTTGTGAATATATCAAGTCATGAAGATTAATAATTAAAATTAGTGCCAGGAGTCTTTTAAAATTCCTACAGCTTAGTACCTGTCTGTTCCTCCCCCATATTTATTTTTTAAAAGTAAACATAAACTGCTCAAAAAGTCCCAATAAAGGGTTTTTTGTTGTTGTTTTGTTTTTGTTTTTTGCATTTTTAAACTACAACTGATATAGAATGCAAAGGGGATGAGAACCAGAAGTCACTTTGAAAAGTTCAAGAAAAGCCCCAGAAAGATTTTGTGGAATTGCTCCACGTGGTGTGGCCATTAGAGGGCACAAAGGCATTTTCAAATTTTAAAAAAGGATATTTAAGGAAAATATTTGCTGAGGGAGGGGGTAGAGCAGGGGGGTCCCGACACCAGTGGCGTAGGGCGGGTTTCAGGTGCCTGGGGCCGAAGGCCAAACTCGCCAGGGGCCCCCACCTAGGTTCGACACCCCCGCCCCCACCTATGCATGAAAATCCTACCTCGGTGGGGACCACGTGGCACTTCTTCCTCCGCCGCCGCCTTCATCCTCTTCCTCACAGCCAGCTTGTGGAGAGGCCTAGGGGCTGGGGCGGTGTGGTGCAAGCCCAGCAGGGAGCCCAACATCGATGTTCCAGGCGTGCAGCCGCCCTGCCTCCGAGCCCGGCAGCAGCAGCTCGTTTGCCATCAGTGGCAGTGGCACCCAGGAACGTGGGAAGCGAGGCCAGCAATTCCCGTGGCCGAGCACCAGTGGCTGGAGCAGCGCTGGCCACGCTGAGGACAAGCCCCCTGCAAGGCCTGGCCGGTGCTGCTCCGGCCATGGGTGCTGGGCCGTGGCGACCGCCAGCCTCGCTTCCCGCCTTCCTGGGTGACACTGCCATTAAAGGCAAATGAGCTGCCACTGCCGGGCTCAGAGGCAAGGTGGCCACATGCCTGGGACCCCGATGGTGGGCTCCCCGCTGGGGCCACGCCATGCCGCACTGCCCCAGCCTCTGGGTCTTGACCTGGGGCCAGCCCTGATGCAGCACCTCCCAGTGCCAACGGCTGGCCGTGAGGAGGGGGTGCCTGGGGAGAAGGGGGATGGGGGCGGCAGCGGAGGAGGGGGGCTCTCCTGGTCCCCACTGCGCCATCAGGCCTGTGCTCTCCAGCCCAGGATGGGGCCCAGGGCGGTGGCAGTGGGTCCCGGCACCTGTCCCCACAGCGGAGTTCCCGCCCTGGCAACCAGGAAGTCTAGGGGGTGGTGATGCCGCCCCCTGCAAAGTGCTGCCTGGAGCGGGCCACCCCCTTGCCCCTCCCCCACACTACGCCTCTGCCCAACACCAATTCATCCAGCCTCCTGAACCACATGACTGACCTGCAGCCCAAAAAGTTTTGGGTACCCCTGGGGTAGAGTATAGGTTATGGTAAAGATCTCCCTTCCTCAAAAGCCAATCATGTCGGAGACTAGGATGCGGCGATCATCTCTGTTTTCAGCCAAAGAACCAGCACTGTCTGCCTCTGCAGACATTTCTGTAGTCATGTGTCAGGCATACCTAGATGCTAGAGCGCATGGAATGCTGTTATCTTTCCCACCAAAGTGGTCCCTATTTATATACGTGCAATTTCTTGCTTTTAAGCTGCTAGGTTGGCAGGAGCTGGGACAGAGACAGGAGCTCACTCCACCATGCAGCACTCACTTTCAAAGTCTAGGTATAGCCATGGTCAGCCATCCCATCTCTGGAAATTGCCCCTTCAGTACATTTCTACCTAGGGGCTATGGTGGCAGGGTAGATAGGGTTTGTGGTGCACTGTTTAAGATAACAGAACAGAAGTTCCTAAATTCCCAACTCTGTGGATTAATATTGGGCAAATTTTAAAATCATCATTTCCTAATAAGACCCAGCTCTTTGCCTGAAGCAAACCTCCTGCATTACTTTCTGTAACAACACGTAGACAAGAAGGATTTAAAATCCACCCCTTTCCCCTTCTTCTTCCCCTTCCCTTTCTTGCCTGCCAAAGGGTAAGTTCCACATTATTTTTTTGGTACATTTTTTTGTTGGCCTAATAAAGCTATCGTGTTAGTGTGGATTTTGGAATTCCTTTTATCTAGGACACTGGCAGAAGAATTCCACTTTCACTTCTTAATCTCTCGCCTATGCTCTTTCTCACTCACCTAATAAGTGATCTTTCTCTCCTCTTGCACACCCACGTACCCTAGTGCTTTATCTGTCCCATGAGGCTAAATGTTCTTTCTCCTCATCAACCTAAATACTCTTTCTCTTCCTTCACCCACACACCCAGATGATCCCTCTCTGCCTTGCATGTGATGCTCTTTTACCTTTCTCCTTCCTTTTTCTTTCCTCCCCTTCTTTTCCTCCCTCTGGTCTTCCTCTTGATCTATCCCTTGTGGCTTACCCTGTGCCCATTATCCCCTCTTCAACAAGTCTCTTTCTCCCTGCCCTCTTTGCTGTCATATTTTGAAAGCTTCAGGGGCCCTGTAGAGAGAAGCAGCAGTCAAGCACAGCCGGTTGTTTTTGTTTGTTTGTTTTTACTACGGTGTATTTCTTGCCTGCACACACAGTTGCCTAAATTTAAAACCTTGTGGCGAAAAATAATGTGAGAGTTATGATAGCTGTTTCCATCTCCCTTTGTAGGGTGATCTGCCACCTAGTGACTGAAGATGGTATCAACTACAGGTAGATTTATGTTAATTGCAATTATCATATACAGTATAACTAGAGTATAAACTGACCCGAATATAAGCCGAGGTACTTAATTTTGACCAAAAACCCAGTAAAATAGATTGACCCAAATATAAGCTGAGGGTGGGAAATGCAGCTGCTGCTAGTGAGTTTCAATAATCAAAATATCTGAAAATATATAAAATTAATTAAATTATTGGCACATCTCAATCTGGCATGGTCTTGGGACCCTCGTGGTCGTTGCCTCGAGTATAAGCCAGGTTCACTTTTTGGGGTTCGTTTTTGGGGCTAAAAAACCTCAGCTTATACTTGAGTATATACGGTATTCCACGCTCTTCTTCTTCTGTGCCTTAGCCAGACATGAAACTGCCAAAATGAAGCCACCCTTTGATGAGTTCATTCTGCAGTTCCCTTTACCTGACCGAATGTGAGAAAGATTAGCCAGCAAAAGCTGACCATTGCCCAGGGTAAGGTCCAACTGTGGTTCAAACTATCACAATCTTTGAGGAGGCTCTTTCTGTGTACAGTACTCCTATCCCACACTGAAAAAACAAAATAATCCTAAAATGACCCCGTGCAGAAACCAGATGTGAGTTGCTATGATGGTGACAGAGAGTTGCCCATCCTTCTTCACATATAAAAGGTTGTTTGATACACCAAAGCAGGGGTTTGCAACCTACAGCCCATGGGCCAGATCTGGCCCACAGCAGCAAATCATCCAACCTGCAGTGACAAATCATCTGGCTCACAGCAAAGACCCTAGAAGCAGAAACAAACGCATTTACAACAGCCGTAAATGCACCATCGCCTGTGCAAACACACCCCACATTGTTTAAGGCAGCATTTACAACAGGGGGAACCATGCATCTGGCCTGTTCAGCTGTTGTGTGTGTGTGTGTGTGGTCCAGCCCATGGCATGAAAAGGTTGAGAACCTCTGCACTAAAAACTGGACTCTTGTTCATTAGGTTAGGGATGAAGAAGAGGCCTAGCTGGTCAAATGAGGATGTCCATTTGTTGTGGTTTCCCAGAAAGTAACAATCAAATCAGTAGAAGAGGTATGGGAGAGCCTGGAAGCCAAAGATGCATTTTCATACAGAAGCCACAATTGACCATTCAAATGTGGCCCTGACTCCAAACAACTCTCTCATCTCTTCATCATTTTATATCTCTACCCTCCATCAAACTCTTTATTTATTTGTTTGTTTGTTTAAACAAGGGAAGGGCATTTCAGGCTTTGCCAAAGGTTTTCTAAACTTAAGCTCCAGGGAAACACATTATTGGGGTTTCAAACACTGTTCTACTTTGACTGATGGATCCCAGGAGAGTATTAAGAGTGGTTGCATCCAGTACAACAGATATCTGCCATGGAAGTCACTCCCTTTCTGCTAATCTACGACTGACCATCCAGGCTAGAACAAAAGGATGAAAAAGTCAAGCTGTGATCTGATTGGAGGTTACTGGAGCAAGTCCTATGTCTCGTGCCAAGATCTGAGTCGACCAGAAAGCAAAGCCTTTGTCTTTTGGGACATTAATTTTGCTCAGCTGCCTTTGCAATCAATGAGAAGAGAGTTATCAGACTGGAGGGCACACTGAAATGCCTCTGTAAATTTTACTTTTGTACAAAATGAGCGCGTCAACAAGGTACTCATGTTTTATTTTGTTTTTTCTAACAGGTATGCTGATCAAGAAGGGACTGTGGTGGCTCAGTGATTAAGACACTGAACTTGATGACTGGAAGGTCAGCAGGTCAGCAGTCTGAGACCTGAGTGCTGCATGATGCAGTGAGCTCCTGTCTTTGTCCCAGTTCCTGCCAACCTAGCAGTTTGAAAGCAAGAAATTGCAAGTAGAAAAATAGGGACCACTTTGGTGGGAAGGTAAACAGTGTTCCGTGCACTCTGGCATCTAGGCATGCCTGCCACATGCCCACGGAAATGTCTGCAGATGCAGACAGCACTGGCTCTTTGGCTATAAACAGAGATGAGCACAAAACCTTAGAGTCAGATATAACTGGCTTTCGAGCAAGGGTGACCTTTGCCTTTACTATGCTGATTAAGTATATTATTGCAATGCTAGTGATGTTGTGTGGGCCAGCAGGGCCATAGTCAGGGAAGCTCTCAAACATCTGGCCACTAGAAGGTGCAAATCTCAGTTTCCCATAGGAATGCATTGAAAAGAGGCTTTCGCCCACCCACATCTAGAATTCTGGATACCCCCCTGGTTGCCATCATTGTCTGCGTTCATCGCCATTTACAGCCAAGGAGTCAGACAACATGAGCTATTTATGCCATTACCTTTCCCAGTGAAGTGGTACCTATTTATCTGCTTGCAATTTCTTGCTTTTGAACTGCTAGTTTGGCAGGAGCTGGGACACACAACAGGAGCTCACTCTGTTGTGCAGCACTCAGGTCTTGATCTGCTGACCCGTCAACCTTCTGGTTATCAAGCTCAGGGTCTTTAACCACCAAGAGGACGTCCCAAAAGCTAAAACTGTTTGGAAATCAATAACATGGGTTACAATTGTCAAGACTGATGTTGCTTCTCAGTCCAGTTTCCTTGTTAAAGATAAACTGCTTTATGAGTTAATTAAATTACTGTCTAAGTCAGGGGTCCCCAACCTTTTCCAGCCGGGGGCCAGGGCACGCGCTCTCAGTCAGCTTCGAGGGCCAGACGGCCATTTTGCCCTGCCTGCCTGATGGGGATGGTCATTTTGTCCCAATAGCTCCAAATTGGTGTCCATTTTGTTTCCTGAATGCCCCTGGAGGGGGGGCCACATGAAATGTCACTGTGGGCCGGATCTGCCCTACGGACCTCAGGTTAGGAACCCCTGACCTAAGTGGAGAGTTGAAGCTCAGACATGGAAGAGGGACTTGCCTCTCCCCACAATTCTCCTCAGAACAGTAGAATTTAGTTTAACAGCTCAACAAGGAATAATCCCAATATTCCTGACATTTCAGAGCTTTCATGTGTGACAAACACTGGACCTGCCAATGGCTTCTCAAACTCATTAGCACACAAAATATCTTCATCCTGCCAGAGATGGAAAGAACAACAGATGCTGTTTGTATGTTGCTGGCATTATTTAGCCTGGTGATCTTCAGACATTTGGCTCAGCTAATTCCTCGCCCTGATTTGACTGATGAATCACACACATCTTAACCTTTCAAACTGACCTGTTTTAACTTGTGATCTATCCATAGCATTCACATCTTGCTTGATCAGGAGTGAACAGAGGGGGTTAATTTAATTTTGGCTGCCACCAAATCATAAGTCAAACCTTCAACATGAAATATCAAATGATTTCATGCTAGTGAAGAGGAAAATAACTCCATTTCACAGAGACTCTGGGCATACTACCACACAAGCTTTGAAAAGTCAGCTCAAGCTGTCAGAAAAAGAGAATGACATTATAACCAGACTGTACAGTATTTTGGAAGTTAATTAAAATAAGCTTCACTTAAACCCGAGTTGCTGTTGTTATACACCAGGGGTTCTCAACCTTTTCAAGCCGAGGGCTGGGTCACGTTCCCTCAGACAGCTTCCTGGGCTGGATGGCCATTTTGCACTGCCTGCCACACATGACACTTCCGGATGTGGCAGAGGTGGTGGAGGGCCACGTGAAATGGTGTTGTCGGCCGCATCCGGGCCCTGGGTCGTAGGTTGAGAACCCCTGTTATACACTGATCAATTGCTTCTAACCTATGGCAGCCCTTAAAGGATTTCAAGGTATGTGCGTTGTCTGAGGAGTGGTTTTGTCATTGCTGCCTCCCTCCACCCAGTCAGTTTCCATGGATGAGTGTAGATTCGAACCCAACTCTTCTGCGGCCTGGTTAAACTCTCCACACTAGCTCTCGAATTGAGTGTAGTCTCCGTTGCTCGACAGCCAGTCGTGTCTAACTCTAGGGAATGGTGTTCATCTCCATTTACAGTGAAAGAGTCTGTGCTGTCTGTGTCTGCTGACATTTCCATGATCATGTGGCAAGCATGACTAGATGCTAAAGCACACAGAATGCTGTTACCTTTCTTGCCAAAGCGGCACCTATTTATCTACTTGCAATTTCCTGCTTTCAAACTACTGGCTCGGCAGGAGCTACATCACTTTAAATGCTTTGCAAGCAAAATCTGCTTCTCTCACAAACTGGGAATAAGCCAAGCAGGAATCCAGAAAGGCATTAAGATGCAGAAACAGACTAATAGCACAGCCCATGTTCTCACAACCATAGAATGGGTTGCCTGCAGAGTCCCCAGTAATGATGGTGTTGTTAAAACATTGTATGGCCTGATACAAATTACCCCAAGACCTGGTAGGAGTTTTCTACTTTCACTCACCCTGACTGCCATTCTGTGTGAACACTTACACTTATATACTGCCCCATAGCGCTTAGTGCACTCTCTGGATGGTTCACAAGGTAACTCGCGCTTGGCCCCCAACATGTTGGGTACTCATTTTACTGACCTTGGAAGGCTGAGTCAACCTTGATCCCTGTCAGGATGAAACTCACAATGTTTTGTCTGCAGTACAGCAGCTTAACCACTGCACCAGCAGGACAAGTGAACCACCTGTTTGACTCAACATGCTGAACACATTCAGTCCTCTATAATGGACTAGAAAACAGTCCTGTCTGTGTCTGCAGACGTTTCCGTGGATATGTGGCACGCATGACTAAATGCTGAAGTGTGTGGAATGCTGTTTACCTTCCCACTGAAGTAGTATCTATTTATCTACTTGCAATTTCTTGCTTTTGAACTGCTAGGTTGGCAGGAGCTGAGACAGAGACGGGAGCTCTCTCCATCATGCAGCACTCAGGACCTGCCTACCTTCCAGTCATCAAGTTCATTGTCCTAACCTCTTAACCACTAAGCCACCACAGTGCCTGACACTGATAAAAACCACTCTTAAATATCTCACTTACCTTGGAAGCCCTATTAGGTTTGCTATAAATTGCTTACAACATGACAGCACATAACACACATAGATTTCAGCCTGGTAACCAGATCAGTTAATAGATGGTAAACTGGGGCATGTATTACTGGAGAAATTTCATTATATGAAAGGAAGCTAGAAAATCTTAGAAAATATGCATTTCCCTTAATGTTTAGGTTGACACTGTATGTTTAGGTTGACACATATATATCCTGGAAATTCAGTTCAGTTAATTAATTAACTTGTTTTACTTACACTTGCGTGGAGTTTTCCTTTTTTTGACATCGCTAAAAATTTGTTGCTGAAAACTCCTCGTATTCCTACAATCCCCTGAGACACAGCAAATATTTCCAAAATACCTAGGATGACAGAAATCCCAAAATAAAACACAATTCATTTTTGACAGCACTGCAAAGAAAAGAAAACGGAGAGAGAGAAATCTTATGCATTGTCTTCTTGAGAGAAAAAGAAATTCCTTAGCTTTGTCATTTTATGCCTAATCAGTGATTTCATGGTTGATTGCTTCTTGCTTGCTGCTTAGGTTATCTGAATATACATTTATATTTATAGATGTCCTAAGTTTTAAAGGACACAGATGGTGTGGGATGGAGAGGGAGGGATGGGATTAAATGACTTTTCCCACTGGTGTTACCCAATTGCACAAGGAGAAGAAAGAGCAGGAATTTTCAAAACCAGAAAGATTCGTTTCAGCCATGGTTTTCTCACCACCAGCCAAACGTTGAATCCCGAAAACTGTCAGTACAGTTTTGGGAACGGTTTAGGCTTAATACTAGTAGAACTGAAGTATAGATAAGAAGGTTTCTAAGGATGGGCAAAGTCTATTTCACTGCAGTCTCCATGCACCTGGAGAAATGCTTCCAAAGTGAAGGTTACTGTTACTGCTATGATGTACCAACAAGTCAGAACTGATTTAGAGTGACCCTAATAGGGCTTTTAAGGTAAGTGATATGTTTAAGGAATGATTTAACCAGTTTCACTACCCTAGTGAGCTTCCATGGCTGAGGTCAAATTTGAACCCAGGCCTCCTAGTCTGTCACTCTGTCCACAACACCACACTGGATATCCCCAAAGTGCAGGTAGTCCTTCTATATAAGCTTCAACCATGGGTATCTGATCATCAAAACTTGCTCAGGGCAATGCTTCTTTATTGGTCAGACATTGTTTCAGTGCACATACATACATGCACACACATACAGTCCATTAACATATGAACACAAACAAAGCCTAGCTTTCTGTGCAATTCTGAGAAACCAGAGACAGTATGATACAATGGTTAGGGTGTTGAGCTGAGACTTGAGAAATCTCGTTGCACATTACCACTGAACCACATAACCTACTGCGTGGCCTTGAGCTGGTCACTCGTTCTCAGCCTGACCTACTTTCAAGGGATTGTTGCAAAAGTAAATTGGGAAGAAGGAGAGCCATGTGCATTGCCTTGAGCCCACTGAGAAAAGGGAGATTATAACTGTAGCTAAAAAAACCATTAAATAAGACACATGTGGCACAATGGTTAAACGTTGTGAATTTGATCCTGATGGTGATATATAAGTGTAATTGTCATTGCTATGTTGTATTTTACATTGCAGTGGTGGGCATCAGCAGGTTCGCACCAGTTCGCCAGAGCCCGTAGCAGAAATTCTGGCCCTGCCCATCCAAGTTTTGAAATAAAGTAGTCCTAATTTGGGTGCAACACAGGGCTTTCCCCCTGGCCTCACCCACCATATCACATCCACAGTGTGGTAGTAAAAATTTTGGCAGAGCCCACCACTGAGACTGTGGCTTCTAGTGGCCAGGTCTGGCAATGTGCCATAGAAATACATATACTGTACTGGTACTATATATTATATTTTCCAGGATTTTTAATTGAATATTATAGAGTCATGAATAACTTGAATTGTAGTTTTGCATTGTTAACACAATCTGCACAATTTATGCACGTACAAAATCTTTCCCCAAAGATCAGAACTCTCATTGACACCAGAAGAAAAAAACGAACATTTCTCAAATTTCTTGTTCTCAGGCATAAAGAAGTCAGACAAGGCAAGAATGCTGACCCACCCAAGTGGGCACGGTCGCTGCACAGTGGCACTACACTGAGAGTCTATTCAAGGAGAGTCGAGATAGCAAAGTCCAAAGAGCAAGCCGAGGTCTGGTTACCGGTAGTTCAAGTAAGTGTCTAGTCCGAAGAATGTCTAGGGGCATTGTCAGGGTTGGCAGAGAAGTCAGGATTATGGCAGGCAGGTCAGGGTCTAGGCAGGCTATCTGAAGTCAAGCAAGGTGTCAGTCTAGACACCGAAGAAATTATATTGACGCTGGAAGACTGCAACAAGCTTGCTTATAATACTCCCAGCTAATCGCTATCAGCTGGGTGTCTTCTCTGGTACTTGGCTCTAGCTTGCCTGCATCTCAGGTGGAGCTGCCTTCTGCGCTTTGCCCTAACTGAGGGCTGATCACTGTCAGAGTCAGACCTCTGATCTGACATATCATCTGCCAGGGGAAACAGACTTGAGCCAGATGCAGGCTGAGATGCCTGGCTCAGGACATTCTCAGGTTCGGGTGCAGGCAGAACTGGGCTAGGGATAGGGAGTACCCCCTGAGCCAGTCATCCTCAGAGTCTGATGAGGGCTGGATCACAACAGTAACACTGGCATCCCTGCTCTGGATCCTGCAAAATGTGAACTGAGCCAAACCATATACATGTTTAGTGCACAAAGGGTTTGCACAAAGATTTTAGAACTTGTTCTTGCCAGTTTCTGTTCCAAGGAAGTCACGTGGTCTAACTCCTGCTCCTAAGCAGTAGCAGTGGTCTTAAATATGTGAAGATATGCATGATGTTGATGAGGCACATTTGATCCTCACTGAACTCCATGCAAGTCCTTGAGATTAATTAGAGTGCCTGGGACCACTTGTTATATGTGTAGAAGCAAAATTAGAACCTTCATGTCTCCATTACCACAACTTCTCTTTTGTGATTTTTGTCACAGCTTTCTCACCACAATGACCTCCAGATGTGTCAGAGGGCAACTTTCATCATCCCAGCTGTCACTCAGCTCCCCTATTGGCTATGCTAGCTGGCTGTGGATGGTGGGAACTGTAATCTAATCCTCTTTAGAAGGCCCTCACAATATGGAGAAGGCCCCCACAATAGGCATTTGATGGACCACAGCATAAGAAGCCTATCTCTCTTCCCTTCATTATCTTGAATTTGGTGGCAGGGAACTCTTTCTTCTGTTCCCCTTTATCCTGCCTCCTTGTCCTTTCAGTGATTTGCTTTTGAAGAGTATGCGTTTTGCTCTCGGTTCCTGCAGTTCAATTTCAGAGGGTGATCAAAAGTAGAAGGGGGGGAAAAAACTGGAGAATTTTTACTTTATGTTGAAAGTGAACAAAAGTGGTTCTGAAAACTGTATAAGGAACTCTCCTTTGTAAAAGAAAGAGGGGGAAATGCAGCAGGAACTATTTTTACATAGCAGTGTCACATTTTCAGACTGTCCCTGTAGTGCTATGAAATTAAAGAAGGAACAGCCAAAGTCCTAGTTATTACGAAGAAATACACTGGCAAAAGTAAGTTGGCTGAAGTGGCCAAAGGCAATATTTGATGCAGTCAGTGCAGAAGGCCGTGTCTGGTAGGCTTAGAGGAGCTATACATTTGGTTCACGCTCTGCTTATTTTACATTGTCTAGCTATTCCTTTCCAGGCCAAGTTTAAGTCACCAGAACTAGTTTTTCAAGTTCTTAATGAGTCTTTTCCCAAATTGGTGTCTTCCAGATATGTAGGACAACCAGTTCCCATCATCCCCAGACAATGGTCATACTGGCAGCAAATTGTGTGATATCTAATCCAACATATTCATAGAACAGGTTATTTGAAAACTGTCTGCATACATATGAATCTGCCTGGGTTTTAGGATCTATTCTGCTGCTTGGTTCATCAATGAAAGTCATGGGGTTGATGATTGCTGAATACAGGGCCTGTTCTGTGGTGATCCCATCTCTTTTGAATACTCCCACCACCAGAAACTGTATACCATACTCTCCTTGCTTGCCATTAAGAGGATACTGACGACTTACTAATTCCAGTCCACATTTCACTATACAGTACTATCGAATAGCTAATAGCTAATATAAAGTCCCCTGCTAGGTGAGAGCCTTGTCGGGGCATGGATACTTGAGTGGTCTAACTAGGCAATGTTGCCCATCTCTTGTCAATGTAAGACCAAAACTCACCAAAGCGTCCTCCATTGGATCCCTTAGGCAAGGCGAAAGCAGAAGGTACACGGCATGGTCCGCCTAGCCAGCAGGTGATGTGATATCCATACGGCTTTTTAAAAAAACACATGCAGACTTTATTTCTCAAGTCCATTTGCATTTGTGGAATGATGTTGCAAAGACATCTACCAATGCACAGAGTCATTGCTGAATAATGACTCCAAGGTATAATATGAAGTGTAGAGGAAAAGTGATGGAGTAGGACTCTGTCAACTTGGAGTTGAACCCCCGTTTGGTCATTGATAGGACCATGTGCCTGGACATGGCACTAGGTTGCAACATGGTCAAAGAAAGTACTGCACCTTTAAGGATCAGTACTCAGCTGTTCGTAGTGATCAGCTAGGTTGCTGTTTAAGAGAAGGCAAACCTCAGAGCCACCTTATCTTTTTGCTCATTTGACCATTGGTCTGCTGCTCTGGACGTCTGGCTGCTTTGTGCCACATCGTGGAGGAAAGAACTGACCATCTCGTCACAGTTTGCATGGTGTTTGAGCTGGATCCTGCTGCTTCAAACAGAGGAACTTGGCTGCTCCTGAAAGGTTTGAAATCCTATTGCCTTGCCAGCTAATCATCAGTAAAGATAGGAAGGAGAGAGAGCCGGAGAAAACTCTCTAATGAGACTGTGACCTTGTGTATATATTCCCTCCCGCGTTTTGCTGAAGATAAGCCTGCTTTTCTTTCTGTCAATGTTTTGCACTGTATATAGCTATCTGCCTGCACCTAAAACCACTGCAACTAAAGTTTGTTTTCAATTCCTCACAAAGACTGTATTTTGCTTACCTTGGGGAAGGAAAACTGTTGGCAACATTCACCATAGCCAATAGAAGGCGTGGCCAGGGCAGTCACGCTGTGCATAGACACACCCTGTCAGTCATGGAAACTCACTGTACACCCCTGAAACATCTTGCTTACCATGAAAGCTCTATTAGGATCAGGCCACTATAAGTTGGTTTCAAATTGACAGCAAGTGTCTGTCTGTGGTACGTGTAACCAAGCCTTTATGGATCTAGATGATGTTTATTTTAGGATCTGGTTATTTAATTTGGGTTTGTTAAAAAGCAGGTTGTAATCTTTCTTCCAAAGGGCTTTTTGTACCCTTAAATGTGGGTTACAAAATTATCAAGTCAAACAAAAGGAGGAAATCAAGCAAGAAGAAGAAAAATGGACTATGTTGTTCACAGTCTCAATAAGGTAACAATGGAAAGAAGATAGTTTCCCCATTTGTCAGTGCTGTAGCCAACACTAGCACTAATGAAGCTTGGCTAGCATAAACACCAAACTAGACATGATGTCGGTTGTATCAAAGCTGTCAGGGCTGGCCTTGCCACTAGGTAGGATAAGACAGCCACTTTAGGAAGCAGCCATGAAAGGGTAGGGAACGTTCATTCATTCATTCATTTATTATATTTATACCCACCCACCCCCCATTCTAGGGGATTTCACTACTCTGCATTGCTATTACTGCATATTTACTTCTACAGCTGAGGAGAAACAATGATGTCTTTCTAGCTTAAGTGCCAAAATAATTTGACTGACTTATGGGCAGAGTGTATTTTGATTTGGATAGAGGGCACCATTTGCTATTTAAGTGCCAGTAGCAAAATAATTTAGCCTCTATTTGTAATGAATTTAAATCGCACAGGTAGCTGGGCATGGGGAAATAGGTTAACGTTAAAAGCAGTCCTCAGGGGAACCTGAGCACCATTTAGATCCTCTAGGGTGAGTGGAAAGGGGATTTTAATCCCTCCTCCCTTGAACAAAAATCACCACTTTGAAACATATGCTGGATTATGGAGAAAACAAAGGAATATCAGAAATAAGTCTACTTCTGTTTCATTGACTACACCAAGGCCTTTGATTGTGTGGACCACAACAAAATGTGGCAAATAATTAAAGAGACAGGAATACCAGAACACCTTATATGCCTCATGAGAAATCTGTACAAGAGTCAAGAAGTAACAGTTAGGACAGAACATTGGAAGGACAGAGTGATTTGGAATAGGAAAAGGAGTAAGACAAGGTTACATTTTGTCACCCTGCTTATTCAACTTATACACAGAGCACATAATGCACAATGCAGGGTTGGACGAATCACAAGTTGGGATCAAAATTGATGGGAGAAACATCAACAACTTGAGATACGCAGATGATACTACATTAATGGCAGAAAGTGAGGAAGACCTAAAGAAGCTCCTGCTTAGGTTGAAAGAAGAAAGTGAAAAAGCTGGCTTGGGACTTAATATCAAGAAAACCAAGATAATGGCAACAGGTCCTATCAGTCCCTGGAAAATAGATGGGGAAGAAGTAGAAGCAGTGACAGATTTTACTTTCCTAGGATCAAAGATCACTGCAGATGGTGACTGAGGAAACACTTTGTAATGAACAGTTCACAACCACCTTATAATCCTTTACAGGATTCTGAAAGACAGATGAATTGTGCAGAATAGCCGTGGGTTTATTTGCATGTACACTTTCAAACTACGGTAGTATCCGCTAGCAGTAGAAGACTACTGAAGGAAGCTACTATTCTTTTCTGTTGTCCCTTGTTCGCTTGAGAAAATTGGACCTGTTCAGAAATAATAACAGGCCAGAATTCTCCAAATGTAAGCAGCAGCTGTGCAAACCACAGATGTCTCCTTCACTATTTCCTCATGGTGACATCTGACATTTCAATGTAGCAATCTGGCGCATCGATCCTTTGACAAGCCAGAGAAATAAAATTAGAACAAATAATGGCCAGAATAATCAGTTACTCAGTGGTGGGATGTCAAAAAATTTACTACCCCACCATGATGTCATCACGGTGTGGGCGGAGCTAATGTCATGACATCATGATGTCATAGGTGGGGCCAAAGAAAATAAAAATTAAAATAATAAAATTAAAATAAGCACACACACACACACACACACACACACACACACTCCTCAACCAAGCACTGTAGGTATGCATGCACACCAAGTGCTTGGCGCACATGTGCAGTGGGGGAACCAGTGAAAAGGTAAGCCCCGAAGGTGGTTCCCCCCAAAAGCTGCTGCCAGTTTTCCAGGACACTGGGAAAAGTTACTACTGGTTCTGGCGAACTGGTGCCAACCTGTTACATCCCATCACTGCAGTTAATGTTTGTGATCATGTACAGCAATGATACAACTAGCCTCCTCCAGCAGACTGTCTTTTGCTTGATTGATCAGGCAATGGCTGTGAAGTTAGGTGTGTGACCAAGAGTATAAAGGATCATCCACTGGAGGAGAAGACCAATGTGGAATTTCTCTTATGAATGTGGCTTGGGGCCAATTGTGTTTGTAGGACATTGCAGGAAGCAAACTATGGATGGAAGAGTTGTCTTTTGCTCAGCCACTTCCAGGCCTAGCAAGAACAATTAAGTAACACACAGCAGCAAACTATCTGGAAAATACCAAGGATCTCCACATAAGGCCAGGAAACAATCCTGCCTGGAGAGATGCTACCCGTCAGAGTTGACAATCTTGGATTAGATGGACAAATGATCAAACTCAATGTGTCACAGACAATGCCACCACAAAATAGCCCAGCAGGTTCAAAGTTGGAAAAGATAACACCATACTATTCTGAATACACCAGTCTCATCTGATGTTGGAATCTAAGCAGAGTTTGCCAAGGTTAGAACTTAAAAACATGGGCAATAACAAAATTAGAAGAAGAAAAACTGGCAGTAACCCAAAGAGCAATGGAACGACTGATGCGTGGAGTAACAATCAGGGATAAGGTTAGCAATAAGGACTTACACCAAAGAACCGGACTGCATGATGTGGTCAATGAATTATAGGTGGCAAAAGGAAGTGTTAGATATTTAAATGTCCTAGCGGCGGGAAAATCGCCGCTACCCATTGGTCAGTGGGCTGGGTCAAGCAGGGTATTTAATCCCCTGCTGACCCAGCCGTTGTTGTTGTTGTCTGTGCTAACCACAATAAACAGACGTGTTGTTTGGTTCACCCTTAATGGCTTCCGTGTCCTCACTCCCGCGCCCTGATCTCCGGGTCTAACACTGGCGACGAGGATGGGATTTTGAGGAACGGACCAGAACCATCACACACACCAGAGCCACCTCTCACGAAGGCACCTCGCCATGGCTGCTTACGTTCCACCGGCTCCCTTCCAACCGAAGGACGAGAGATGGAAGAGCTATATGGACCGTTTTGAGTTCTCCCTGCTAGCTGCGGAACTGGGAGAGATAGCACCGGAGCGGAAGAAGGCGTTCTTCCTCACCCACTGCGGAGCCAAGGTCTACGAAGTGGCCCAGTCCCTGGTGGATCCAACACCAATCCTGGACGTCTCATGGGAAGCACTACAGTTGGCCCTCAAGAACCACTATGCACCGGAGCCATCGAAGTTCGTGTTCCGGATCCAGTTCCGGGACCGATACCAGATGCCAGGGGAAACCATCGGCGAGTACGTGGCCGCCCTAAGGGCAGCAGCCGTCCCGGCGATATTCGGGCCCTTCCTCGAGGACTCCCTGACCGAGCAGCTTATCAGAGGAGTCCGCGACAACAAGCTCCGGAAGAGGCTATTGGCCCGGAGAGACCTGACCCTGGCCGGGGCCATCGAGGAGGCCAGAGCTTTCGAGCTCTCGATGTCGACCGCATCCTCCCTCAACCGGTCCCCGTCGGCGCCCCGCCAAGCCTCCGCTCACCATCAAGACGTCGTTTCTGACGAGGACGAAGAGGAAGAAGCAGAGGTGTGCGCGACCAACGGGGGAAACTCGGGCAGGAGCGGCCAGCGCTGCGCCAGCTGCGGAGGGCCACACCAGCGGGCACATTGCCGCTTCAGGGAGGCCATCTGCCGCTATTGCGACAAGCGGGGACACATTGGGAGGGTCTGCCGGGCAAGGCAAGTGGAGAACCAAGCTGACCGGCAGATTCAAAAGTTCCCGCCGGGCAAGATGGCTGCCAAACAGAGGACAAATCAGAGGCGCCAGGGACGCAACAGCGGCAAATTCGAAGATGCAGAGACGCACACGCTCACGATAAGCCACACCGCCACACAGAAGGGAGAGAAGTACCACGCCACAGTCACGATCGACGGGGCAGAGTGTCCGATGGAGGTCGACTCTGGGGCCGCCATATCCATCATTCCGTGGAGGTGGATGAAGAAGACATTCCCGGCCCTAAAAGAATCAGACCTCCAGACCCAGAGGATCCGAATCAAGGACTGCCAAGGCAAGTTCCTCCCCATCGCAGGACAGAAGTGGGTCCGTGTCAAGTACGGACCGAAGGAAGAAAGCCTACCGCTGACCGTAGTCCACGGTAACATCCCGACGCTACTGGGCACAAACTGGTTCCCCGCCCTGGGACTGTCCATCGCTGTCATCCACAACACTGCGACTGACCAGCCCGGGGACGCCTCGCTGAGGGACGACCTGATGGCCGAATTCCAGGACGTTTTCGGGGAAGGATTGGGCAGGTATGTGGGGTCCCCTATTTCATTTGCACTCAACCCGAGCGTTGCCCCCATCCGACTTAAGGCCCGGAGAGTCCCACTGGCACTCAAGCCCAGGGTCGAGAAGGAGCTCGACAAGCTGGTCGCCCAGGGAATCCTCGTTCCCGTAGACCACGCTCGGTGGGAGACCCCCATAGTGACCCCTATCAAACCGGACGGGTCAGTGCGCATCTGTGCGGACTACAAATGCACGATCAACAAGGCATTAGAGCCGAGCGCGTACCCGGTTCCCGTCATAGACCACTTACTCCATTCACTGGGCCCTGGCAAGATCTTTGCCAAGCTGGACCTGGCCCAAGCGTACCAACAGCTTCCGGTGGATGACACTACGGCCGAAGCCCAGACCATTGTCACACACCGGGGGGCATTCAAGTGCACGAGGCTGCAGTTCGGGGTCAGCATAGCTCCGGGACTGTTTCAGAGCACGATGGAAAGGCTCCTCCAAGGACTCCCGGGGGTGGTACCCTATTTTGATGATGTCCTGATAATTGCGGGGGATCCCGGGCAGCTCAAGGACAGGGTCGCCGCTGTCCTGGCTAAATTCAGGGCCGCTGGGCTCAGGGTGAAACGGGATAAGTGCCTGTTGGGGGTCCCCTCCGTGGACTTCTTAGGGTTCCACATCGACGCCAAGGGCATCCACCCAACGAAGGGAAAAGTGGAAGCGGTTCGGAACGCCCCGGCCCCGAAAAACAAGCAGGAGCTGCAGGCGTTCCTGGGACTCCTGAATTTCTACGCGACCTTCCTGAAAGGAAAGGCCACCGCGGCTGAGCCTCTACACAGACTGTTGGCCGCGAAGGCAGAGTAGGTGTGGGGACCCGAGCAAAAGTCAGCTTTCGCTGCTGTTAAAAATCTTCTATCCCAGGACAGTTTCCTGATCCAATACAACGCGACCCTGCCACTGGTCCTCGCCTGCGACGCGTCTCCCTACGGCGTCGGCGCAGTCCTGGCCCACCGACTGCCCAACGGCCTCGAGGCGCCCATCGCCTATTACTCCAGGACCATGTCGCCGACGGAGAGGAACTACGGCCAGATCGACAAGGAGGCGCTGGCGGCAGTGGCAGGGGTAAGAAAGTTCCATGACTACTTGTACGGCCGGGACTTCGAACTTGTAACTGATCATAAGCCCCTATTGGGACTCCTGGCTGGCGACCGGCCTACACCTTCTGCCTTGTCCCCCCGGATGCAAAGGTGGGCCATTTTCCTGTCGGGGTACTCATACACCTTAGTCTACCGGCCCGGGAAACACATGGGAAATGCTGACGCCTTGAGCAGATGCCCCCTCCCGACCCAGGAAGGCGCGGAACGGGGGGAAGCATCGGTTCTTGCCCTGGACATCCTGGACTCTGCCCCCACTACGTCGGCCGAGGTTGCCAGGGCGACGGCGCGGGACGCCGAACTTCGGGCCGTTTCCAGCTGGGTTCAGCGGGGGTGGCCGGACAAGGGGGAAGGGGAGTTCAAGGTATATTTCGACAAGAAAGACGAACTGTGCTGTGTGGGGGGTTGCTTGCTGTGGGGGGACCGGGTAGTGGTGCCCAGGAAAATCCGCCCCAAGGTCCTAGAAACTCTGCATGCCAGCCACCCGGGAATAGTAAAGATGAAGGGGTTAGCCCGAAGTTACGTGTGGTGGCCTGGTATTGACAAGGACATAGAGTCGTGGGTGGCCAAATGTACACCTTGCCAATCATCACGACCCAATCCACCAGCAGCCCCGGTCAGAGAATGGGAACAGCCCTCGGGCCCATGGCAGAGGATTCACATCGACCTCGCCGGCCCATTCCACGGCCAAACATTCCTGATTGTAGTGGATGCCTACTCGAAATGGTTGGAGATCCGACTCCTGAGTAGCACCACAGCCAGAGCAATGATCCGGGAACTCAGACAACTCTTTTCCACACACGGCATTCCCGACACCCTAGTCTCTGACAACGGGCCTCAGTTCACGGCCACTGAGTTTGAACAGTACCTGGCATCCCTAGGAACCAGGCACGCTCTCACATCCCCGTTCAGGGCGCAAGGGAATGGGCAGGCCGAGAGATTCGTGCGCAGCGCAAAGGAGGCCCTGGAAAGGCTAGGACCCGGGGACTGGCAGGAACGCGTAGACACGTTCTTGCTGGCCCAACACAACCTTCCCTGCGCTGCCACGGGAAGGGCCCCCGCAGAGTTACTCATGGGTAGGAGACTCCGTTGTCAGCTTGACCGGTTACACCCTAGGTATTCTCCAGACAAGTTCAGGGGGGACCAACCACAGGGCCGGACACTGGCCATTGACTCACCAATCTTCGCTAGGAACTACGCGTCGGGCCACCCGTGGGAAGAGGGAACCGTCAGCGAAATGCTGGGCCCCTACACCTTCAAGGGTCGCCTCGCTGATGGTCGGACATGGAAACGCCATGTCGACCAGCTCAGGAGGCGAACGAGTCCCGACACGGATAGCAACCTCCCCCGGGGAGTGCAGACCGGCGCTGAGCCAGACATGCACCCGATGGACGAACCGGTCACCGACCCGGTTCGGCCAGAAAACAGCCCCATTCACGCAGCACCATCACCGGCCAGCTTACCGTGTGGAACAGGCTCACCCCCGGTCACCGCGGAGCCCGACGCTCGTATTCCGGATCCGCTCCCGGCCCAGCCAGGGCAGAGCGAGAGCGACAGGTCCGCTCTGCCCGATGCCCCAGCGCCGACTGAACTGCGCAGGTCCGATCGAGTAAGAACACGCCCCCGTCACCTGGAGGATTTTGTATGCAAATAGCAGACTGGGGCATTCTGGGGGGAAGGGGTGTTAGATATTTAAATGTCCTAGCGGCGGGAAAATCGCCGCTACCCATTGGTCAGTGGGCTGGGTCAAGCAGGGTATTTAATCCCCTGCTGACCCAGCCGTTGTTGTTGTTGTCTGTGCTAACCACAATAAACAGACGTGTTGTTTGGTTCACCCTTAATGGCTTCCGTGTCCTCACTCCCGCGCCCTGATCTCCGGGTCTAACAGGAAGGTTGGCAGGCCATATCACCCACCTAAAGGATAATAGATGAAGCTGTTGTCTAACAGACTAGATGCTAAGGGACCATAAAAGACCACTAGGTAGACGCCAAAAATGATAGGATGAACCAATGGTAAAGCTGTTTGGCCAGAGATGGAAACAGAAGGCAAAGGATAGAACATTTTGGTGTTCTGTTGATTTGCGCTTAAATAGATAAGCAACAAGAAATTGACATTGTAGTACTGTACTTAGACGGGAGACCACTATAGATCTCCAGGTAGACCTAGGAAAGGATCCTGACTAAAACCCCTGGAGAGACACTGACAGAGTTGACAATTCTAGGCTGGATGGGTCAATGATGTGGTCCAGTATCAAGCAGATTCCTCTGACCTTGAATCTGCAGAATTTTTCAGAATTCTGGCTTGTAGTTGTTGTGGATGAATGCTGACATTATCTGATGATGCTTGAGCCTGTACAGTGGCAGAAAAAGATTGGTCCGCAAACCAACACTAAACTTTTAGTGTGAAGGCTTGATCGTGACTGCCCTATGACTAGTGAGCAAGAAAACAACATTATTTACTTTCAACAGGATAGAACATTATTTAGTCCTAACATGATAGAACTATTTATGAGATTATGGTGGCTGTCTGTTAGAATATTAATCAAAGTACCAAAAATGGAGGAAAATGCAGCAACAGATTGATCACTTCTGAGGAATTCATCTTTTTACTGTTTATTCTCTTTTTCCTTGGAGGAAGGGACCAATAGATATTGGCATATATGAATTACTGCTTTTTTCTCTCTTAGGCCTTGCTATTTTTACAATAAAATTTTTGCTGTGCAAATATTTATGGCTACTGTAGAGAAATGAGCAAACAGAATTGAGAAAGAGGCAGATTTTGACATCAAACAGCTGGAGCCAGATGGATAATTCAAACTAGGCACTTGAGGAGAGAAGAATGTGGTGAAACAAAGAGGCTGAGGAAAAAGTGGGGGTGAATAGCAGCAAATTGCTGACACCATTGGCTTTTTTCTTCCAGCAGGAACTGCTTGGCAGTGCCAGAAATGTTCTAGTTCTTGCTGTGTAAATAAAAGGGTTGGTTAAATAGCACCAATGTTGGCACAGCATATAAAGATGTAAGAAAAAAGGCTACATAGCTAGGTACCCAAACCCAATTATTTCTGAATACATTTACTCCAGCTTCAGAATGAGGGGGTTCCTAAACTTAATCTAGGCCAAGCTTTCTGAATTTCCACATGTGCTGCACTACAACTCTCATTTTGCTTATCTAGTACTGTATCTGTTGGGGGGGATGGACATTATAGTTCAACACACACTCATTTTATGGCCCACGAGCCGGACCCTGCCCCAAAGCCATTTCATCAGGCCTGTGACGCCCTCTCCAAACCAGGAAGTGGTGGAAACTGCACGCTGCGCATGCATGTGTGACGTGCATGTTACTTCCACTTCCAGGTGTGAGGAACCATGTGGCTGGCCTGATCAGTTGCCCAGGAGGCATGGTCAGGCCTGTGGCCTGAAAACATTGCGAATCGCTGTTCTAGGGCAAGAAGATCTAGCCGGGTGCTTTGCATTAGGATGAGATATGGAGCCTCATCACATATGAACTAAACACACTTTTATGTTGCACTGTGGAGAGAAGTGAAATTTCTTTCTCACCTGTTGAGTCCTGAGACAGAGGCTAATTGATGCTAATTCAAAACACGGCTGTTCACCAGAGCCTTGGAAGCTTAAGGTTCTCAACTTCAGTAGGTTGTGAAATTCTTTGCAATAAGTGAGTTTTTGTGGATTTAAATAATTTTAATTTATTTTATATGTTTTAATTATTTAAATTTTAAATAAAGGTATGTGCACTTAAATTTATTTTTGATTTTTTTATATTGCTTTTGTTGGACTATAAAGTGGGATATATCACTGCCCCAACCAGAATCCTGTGGGTCTTTGATGAGTCAGATATCGTGAGAAAGCCAATCAAATTTCACTGCCTGCTATAAAGATTCTAGCCCCATCCACTCAGTCAGTCTGTGATCTGCTTTGTTGCTGAACAGATGCTCCTGTTTCTCCAAAACATAATATTGCAAAGGTTGTGATATACCATTACATCATTCTTTACCCACAGGGATATTCCAGTCCTTCATTTGTAGAAAAGAAACTCCAAGTCACATTAGTTGTCATACCCACATTGCAGCCCTCACACTATTCAAATGCAATTCATCACATAATAATCTTAAAAATATTGATATGTTAAAACAATTTAAAACATGTTCAGAATAGATTAGTAAAGGTAAAGGTTTCCCTTGCTCAAAAGCCAGTCGTATCCGACTCTAGGGGTCAGTGCTTATCTCTGTTTAAAGCCAAAGAGCCAGCGTTGTCTGCTTCTGCAGATGTTTCCGTGGTCATGTGGCAGGCATGACTAGACACCGGAGCCCACGGAACGCTGTTACCAAAGTGGTCCCTATTTATCTACTTGCAATTTCTTGCTTTCAAACTGCTAGGTTGGCAGGAGCAGGGACAAAGATGGGAGCTCATTCCGTCCTGCTGCAGTACTCAGGAATCGAACTGCTGACCTTCCGCCTCCCAGTCAACATCTTAGCCACTTGAGCCACTGCAGTTGTTCAGAATAGATTGGAAACAGTAAAAACAGTGCAGAATTTGTGTGTGCACACATGTGAGTGCATGTGTGCACATGCATGCACATGCACAAACACACACACAGGTCCTCCTTGCAGCACAAGACAATTCCTACACCACAAGACAATTCCTTCCTGCCAGTGAAAGGAAAACAGAAATGTTCTCGTGGAATATAGTTCCACAACGCAGGGACATCCACTGAAAAAGCATTCTCCCACATCCCGGGTGTACGTAGGGGATGGAAGGACTAAGAGAAACATCACCCATCCCCTAAGATTGTAGGATATAGGGAAGCTCAAGTGGAGAGATGCTACTCTGTGGATAGGTAAAAGTAAAGGTCTCCCTTGCTCGAAAGGAGGCAGTGCTAATCTCTGTTTACAGCTGTCTGCATCTGCAGATGTTTCTATGATTATGTGGCAGGCATGACTAGATACTGAAGCACATGGGACACTGTTACCTTTCCCACCAAGGCAGCACCTATTTATCTACTTACAATTTCTTGCTTTCGAACTAGGCTGGCAGGAGCTAGGCCAGATGATGGGAGCTCACTCCATCAGGCAGCGCTCAGGTCTCAAACTGCTGACCTGCCAACCTTCCAGTTCATCATTTTAACCACTAAGCCACTTCAGTCCCCAGATCTTTGGACAGGTTGTACCTATCTAAAGCTACCAAGGGAGCTTTAGTATGTTCCTCTTAACTGGTCCCAGTCAACAGTCTAGCTGGTGCATTTTGGTCCAGCTGAAATGTTCAAACATTGTTCAAAGGCAGCCCCATGTGGAATGCATTACCATAATCCAAGCAGGAAGTAATTGAGGCATCTGTCACTATAGACAGGTTAGACTTCTCCAGGAATGCATGCAGCTGACACACTAGCTTTAACTGTGTAAATATAATCCTTGCTGCCACTTAAACCCAGGCATCCAAACTCAAGACTGAATCCTGGAATACACCCATACTTGAAACCTGTGTCTTCAAGGAATATAGACCCATTTGGCACAGGTTGAATCTCTCTTCCCTGATCAGCTTTTCAAATGATCAGAAGCACCTATCTGGTCTAGAACAGTGGTTCCCAATGTGGGGCCCAGGCCCCACAGGGGAACATCAATTCCCAGAAGCCTAAGTCAGTATGTTGGCTGATCAGTGCTTTGGGGATTAATTTAGGTTTCTGGGAATTGAAGTCCAAAAACCAAAGGTTGGAAGACACAGATCTAGAACCAAAGCATTCTTCCTTGCAACGAGATAGAAAGGAGAAAGAATTTGTTGTCATTAGCCTACTGGTGGCACTGAATCCTCAAATTGTGGACACCACTGGAATACACTACTGGAATAAATTGAACTATGAAGGACTTTACAAGTCAAAGGCCAAGCTGTTGAAGAGAAGTCCCACCAAACTCTGAGTTTGCCCCTCCAGGAAAGGCCAATGCTTCAAGCCCCAAGAACCAATTCTACGAGAAAGAAAGCCTATAATGCCCAAAGTGGTTTAAGACTTTGTTACTTGGTATAGCACCTCCTTTTGATATGGACCAAACAGATTATCTCTCCCCTCTAGCTGATCTCATTTCAGTTCAATTGATTGTATTTGATTTAGTTTGTTTTAGTTACTGGTAGTTTGGTTTAGTCTGTCTGGCCAGACATCCCGCTATGATAGTTGAGTAGACCATACAGCCAGCAACTCAGTGCTAAGTGTCAGACGGTGGGTAACTAACCTGACTCCCTAAAGGGGCCAATGGCTATGGGCAGATGAGCCCCTTTAGGTGGGACGATGGTCTCCCTCAGTGGAGGAAATGCCACTGGAAACCATCATTTTGGGCCAAATGGCAAAATGAGCGGAGGAGGAACTCTGATTCCCAATGGTCGTGGAAGCAGAAGAGGCCATGCCAGATGGACTGGCTGTGAAGGTGCACCTTGTCCATATCCTCAAGGCTGCAGCGGTCTATTGCAGTCCCGATGTTAAATCCTGAATATCTCATTTCATGTGTGCTGCAGAAGATGGCTCCAAGATCATAGTGTCTGGGTCACTTCATGGCAAGCTGGGATCCACCTTAAACAAATTCATGCCAGTAACATTTTTCCTGCTTCAGGAAAAAAATGCATTTTTGGATACGAGTTGCTGTTGATGAGGAAGAGTTTGTTATATTGATGCTTTATATGTTTATTGCTCTTCTGCCAATGGAGATTATCTTCTTATGCCTGTGACTTTATTTTCCTTATTTTTGTTCTGCTGACTGTAACTAATGATGGTAATAATAAGTAAAAATACTTTTTAAAAACTTTTAATGAAGCTAAAGTACTTTGGACATCAAATGAGAAGAGAGGATTCACTTGAGAAAGCCTTGATGCTGGGAAAGGTGGAGGGCAAAAGAAGAAGGGGACGGCCCAAGATGAGATGGCTAGATGGTATTGTAGAGACAATGGGCACAGAGCTGAGTGAGTTGAGGAGGAGGATGGAGGACAGAAGTGCCTGGTGGACAGTGGTCCACAGGGTTGCAAAGGGTCAGAATCGACTGTGCGACTTAACAACAACAACAAAAGAGTACTTTTATCATGCAAATTACTAGTATCTGTTTGAATAAACCAAGGAAGGGAATTTGATGACGCAATGATGAGACTGGGCTGACCTCGCCATATTTTCTGTGCTTCTGTTGTTGTTTTTTCTCACACTTTACTGATTAAGAGGAATAACCATAATTCTCAAGAAAATAAAGTGTTACCACCCAGGAAAACTGATGATTTTATATCAATGGATCTTTCAGGTGCCCTTTCCCACCAGCCTCTGCTCCCAGAACTCACTTATTATTTCATTATTCTTTATTTACATCAATATATATGGAACTCTCCTCAGAAGGTTTAGAATGAGCTAAGAGAAATCTGCCTCATGGGATGCTATATCGAAAACACTTAGTTCCATTTGGAATGTTTAGTCCATATCTGTCTGCTTCTATTGGCCAAATGAAAACCATGTGCATTCTTTCAGGCCTCTGTCTCATTCTGCTGCATTTGATTTTGTAGTCAAATTCAGCCCCATTCTTTACTCTGCTGGTTGACTGGACCATATGCAGAAAGGATGTAGCTCAGGGGTTCTGAACCTTACCACACCACGGGCCAGACAACTACCCCTCAGATCATGCCGTGGGTCAGAAAAAAAATGGTGACATGTGGGTTTGCGCACGCACAGGTGCGTTTCTGCATGCATGGACACATCCACTTCTGAGGTCGCCACCACAGGCCACATGGAATGGCATCGGGGCGAGGGTGGTCCATGGGCTGTAGGTTGTGAACCCCTGCTGTAGCTTTACAATACATGTGGGACTGTGGTGGCTTAGTGGTTAAAAGGCCGAACTTGATGAGTGAAAAGTTGACAGGTCAGCAGCTCAAGACCCAATTACAGTCAAACCTTGCATAACAAAATTAATTCGTTCTGCGAGGCTGCTTGCTATGTGACTTTTTCGCTATGCGAGTTTTTTCGCATAGTGAAAATTCCTATGGAAATACTTGCATAACAAAAATTTCTATGGAAAAACTTGCATAGTGAAAAATTTTTGTTATGCGAGTTTTCCCCATAGAAATGCTCATTATGCGAGTTTTTCCATAGGAAAAGTCCGACTCGCATAGCGAAAATTTTCTTTATGCAAGTCAGATAGTTTTTTGAAAAACCCACTCGTTATGCGAGTTTTTCGCTAAGCGAGTTGCTCGTTAAGTGAGGTTTGACTGTACTGCATGACCAGTGATGGGCTGCTCCCGGTTCTGACCGGTTCGCCTGAAACGGTAGCAGCCATCTGGAGGGGATCACTGGGAGAGGGGGTTAGCCCCCGGGTGACCGGTTCAGTCCCCTCTCTGGCCGCCCTCCGGATGTATCTTCTGGGCAACCAAAATGGCTGTTCAGAAGCGCGCATGCATCAAAACTCCATTTGACGCATGCCACGGCGCCACTGTGCCTGCCTTTCTGCCTGCTGCTCCCCGACCCCAGGGTAAGGTAAGTGACGGGTTTTTGTTTGGGGTGGGTGGGTGGGTTGAGGTGTGTGTTTTATGTATTTTGTTTTTATGTGTATTTAATGTATTTATGATGTATTATGTGTACTGTATATGTATTTATTTTAATTTATTTGTATTTATATGTATTTATATGTATGCATTTATATGTATTTAAATAATGTGTATTTTATTTATTTATTTATTTATTACTTTGGCTCTGCCCACAATGTCATGATGTCATGACATCATGACATTGGCTCCGCCCACAACATCAGTTCTGCCCACGGTGTGGTAGTAAAATTTTTGACAGCCCACTACTGTGCATGATGGAGTGAGTGCTGGTGTCTAGTCATGCCTGCCACATGTCCAAGGAAATGTCTGCAGACACAGACAGCACTGGCTCTTTGGCTATAAACAAAGATGAGCATTGGACCCTACAGTTGGATATGACTGGCTTTCAAGCAAGGGCTACCTTTACCTTTACTACTTGGTTATTTGGTTGATCCATGTTTTACACATCAGTTTGATGTGGCACATCGTTTTCCACTGTTTCAAGATTTTAGCAGCCTCTCGCCATTGCGAGGTCCTACTGCTATGGTAGCAGGGTCTGAGGGCACGTGGGGGGGGGGGATTGAGACTCATGTTTTTGATCCTCCTTTAGCCATTTAAAATATGATGACATCTTTACCTACACAATACAAACCAATAACAGAGACCCTGAAGTGAACATTTCCAGGGGTGGCTTTTGCCATATTAATCTGCTCCTCAGCCTTATGTCACCATAAAGTTGAACTCATTGGCGAACTTTGGCACTCCAGAAGTTCTTGGACTTCAATTCCCAGAAGACCAAGCACCCTGTGAATCCACACAAATGGGTTTACTGCAATTCATCCGGCCCCGTGCTGCCCTCGTGGCTCCTGGAAGCAGAAGTAAAACACACCTGAGGGCAGCGCATTGATGGCAGTGCAGGCTGGATGAATATCAGTAAACCCATTCGTGTGGATTCACAAGGTGCTTGGGCTTCTGGGAATTGAAGCCCAAGAACATCTGGAGTGCCAAGGTTCGCCATCATGGGCTTATAGCAACAAAAGTTGCTTGTCCCTAAAGAGCCACAAGACTGTGGTGTCATCAGTGGGACTAGGTGGAGATAAAGCAGAGGGGACTCCAAGACAAAACAAGACAAAGGAATACATAAGAATGCACCATTTGGGACAAGTGACAAACTAGTCTTCTATTTTGAATGGTAGGTTCTCAACATTATTGCTCTCCCCCCCTCCTCTCAAGCCCAGTTCTTTCTTCATAATGATATTCCTGCCTGCGTGTCACACAATAGCAATGGTATATAGAGGAGAGCTCTTTTTCTCACCAAACAGGTACCTGTACTAACTTTTCTTGGGGTCTTTTCCCCAGTTTCTGCCAAGGGCAAAAGCCACTTTGCTCCATGTTCCCTGGCCAGGGCTGCAACCAGCACCCTCTTAGGGACAAGCACGAAATTGCCAGGTTTTGAGTCTATCCCATTTGAATCACCTCCAGTGGCCCCAGAGGCTTCCACCCAGTCTGAACGGAACGCTGTTACCTTTCCCGCTGAAGCAGTACTTATTTATCTACTTACAATTTCTTGCTTTCGAACTGCTAGGTTGGACAGCAGATGGGACAGACAACGGGAGTTCACTCCATTGTGCAGTACTCAGGTCTCGAATTGCTGACCTGACGGCCTTCCGGTCATCAAGCTCAGCATCTTAACCACTAAGCACTCCTATAAAAGTAGTAACCAACCATCCCCCACCCCCAAAATGCCACGCGGACCAGACCGGGCGACTCCAGATGTGGAGCCAAAGGCACTTACTGAGCAGACTGCCTTGGTGGGAGCCGTTCACGTGCCCATCGGGGTGGATCTGGAGGTGGAAACCGATGCCCACCCGGCAATAGAGGCTGCCTGTCCGGCGCCCGGAAGGGCTCCACGGGAAGCTGCTCCCGTCGGGGCTACTGCCTGGCGCTCCTCCGGCGTGGGAGAAAGAAGAGGACGGGGCGGCGAAGGAGGAGGAGGAGGAAGACGACGCCGGGCCCCGCGTGCTGTTCCGCGGACTTCCGAGGCGGCTCCGGCGGCTGGGCTCGGCCGGCAGCGTGGCGCCTCGCAGCTGGGCACGGGCCGGCAGCGTCTCCCGGTGCGCCAAGGCGGGGAGGCGGCCCAGGGGGCTGAGCAAGAGGAGGCAGAGGGAGAGCCACCAGCTCATGCTGCCAGCCGGCCCGAGGCGGAGGGCATCGTGGGACCCAGGCGGCAGCGGCAGCGGCGGCCGGAGCGGCTCCTGCTGCTCCCGCTTCTGCCGCCGCCGCCGCCGCCGCCGCACCTTTGGGGCCAACGGGCGGGCGATCCTCCTCCTCCACCGCCGCCGCTGTCGCCGCGCCGCTGGGAAGGAGGCATGGCCGGCCCGCCCGAGGGAGAGCGCGATCCGGGCGCGCGGCGCGGGCGCCTGGCACGGCAGAGATATTTATAACGCCGGTGATCTCACCGCGCGCCCTGCCTGGCTGGAGTCGGAGAAGGAGGATCGCCCCGGCAGCCCTCGCAGGACACCCTCCACCCACCCACCCAACCCCCTTTCTCGGGGAGAAGGGGGAGGACGGGGTGGGAAGGAGGACGAGGGCGCCCGGTCACCCCTGGAGCGCCGTGCGCTTTTACGCACCAGCCGGGGAGTCCCATCCCGTCTCCCCTCCCTCCCTCCCTCCAGCCCCCAGGAAGTCGAGCAAGCCTGGTTTCAGGGCTGCGACGAATGTATGGACGGGGGGCTACGGAGGCGAGACGAGGCGTCCAGGGAGGGGTCCGGGAGGGGTTTTCGCTGTTCTAGGCCGGCGACTTTGAAGGCAACGGCGGAGATCCCGCGCCAAGAGCTCTGGTCCTGCGGGATCTGAGGGAGAGAAGGCGATGGCGATCCATCAGGATCTTCAGCCGTGGAACTCTCCGCCACAAGATACGGTGATGGTGACCTGTGGGGGGGGGGGTGCCGTACGGATTTAGAAAAGTACCAGGAAGAGCAGACTTCGGACGTCCAAGAGACATGCTCGGGAGCAGCTAGCCCTGGGCAGCGTTTGTGTTCCTCTCATCGCAAGAGAGGTGCCGAGTTGAAAATGATAGGCGTGTGTGAGTGGGATATTTTTGGGAGAAGGACTTGCATAGACGGGCAGAAGGAAGAGGAAGGAAGGCGGGAGGGCGAGGGCCTTGGGTCACCCCTGGAGCGCTGTGCGCTTTTACGCACCAGGCCCCGGATCCCCTGAATGAACGAAACCCAGGGCGAGGGAACGGGGCCTCGCCTGCCCGAGGAAAGACGTAGGCACGGCGGGGCAAGAAGGCAACGGGGAAGAATCCTGGGGGTTTAACCCGCCGACGGGCTTCCCCGACATCCCGGCCTAGGCAGAACTAAGCGACTTCGCTCAGTACGAGTTCGCGGGCGCAGCCCAGCCGGGCGCTTCGGTGCTAGCCTGAAAGCAAACGTCAAATTCTGAGATTTTGAGATCCGCCCCTTCCTTTCCGGATTTCAAAGCTGCGCTTTAGCCCCCGTCCCTGGAATAGAGATGAATTATTCCCAGGGGAGGGGACCGATGGACAGGTTTAAGCGAGCCAAGCAGGCCGCTCGGTACATGCTCAGAGGCAAGGTGTCCCTTGCTCGAAAGCCGGTCGCATCCGACTCTAGGGTTCGATTCTCATCTCCGTATACAACGTAAATATTTCCATGAACATCTCTTACACCTGAAAACCGCTCTTAGGATCGCCGTGGCACAGAAAGGGGCCCAAGACTGCGCGACAAAGGGCCACACATCGAGTCCTGTTTTGGGGCTTATGAAAGCCCTCGGGGACTTTTTGCGCGTGGGCAAGCGCGCGTATTGTTAACGTCAACCGCGCGGCCTTCCCTTTAAGCGGTTTGTGGTGGTTCGGGCTGGCCAGGGGGTTGCCCCATCCCTCCGGACACCCAACAGCCGGGCGGAGATTGCCAGCAAGTTATGGGGTGAGCCGTCTTGTCCAGCTCAGAGGAGAAGCCCTGGTGGGTTAGGAGAAACTGTCTCGGCCAGGTATAGGAGCGCATGCCACAGCCCTTCTCCTCTGTGTTGTTTCTGTGGCGCGCCTCGCACGCCTCTACCTGGCCCGCCGGTGAATCATTTCCCCGGATGAATCACCGACGGGCCAGCCAGGTAGAGGCGTGCGAGGCGCTTCCCGTTCTCTGCCCGACTCCAGTGCGTGAGACCTTGGCTGTCTCCTAGTCTGCAAGGGACGTGGGGAAGCGATATGGACCACTCCCCCTCCCCCGCCGCCGCCCAACGCGCGTGCACACACGAACACACGTACACGAAGAGTCTTTGCCCAGGGAGGGTCGCCACGCCATGCATGATTCATTCAGTTGCGCGCTGCCTTAAAAGGAGGAGGAAGAGGAAGCGACCTCGCTTAGAGAAGGAACCTTTCTTCTCCTTGTTTTGCCATATCCGAATCCGAATATTGGCGATCTTCACAGCGGTCAGCCATGAATCCTGAGAATATATTGCAGTAGCCTTTCGTCTGCCTTCCACATCGCAGCATTACACTCATACCACTGATCCAGTTCCACGAGTCACTTTCTGGTCCTGAGTCCTTTTGATACACAAAGTCCTCATCAGCCCCAGGCCAATATTGATGAAGCTGTTGCCCTCCACCATGAGGGGTTCAAGTGGGCTTTAATCCACTTGGGGACCATCATCCTTCCCTGTGGACTTAGGCACCCAAGGCTGTTAGTCCTCAGGGTTGTTAAGTTAGTTAAGCACCACCTGACATTCACGTTGAATCACTGGCAGTATGATCCACTCCAGTCATGGCAAAACTTGGCACTCCAGATGTTCTTGAACTTCAATTCCCAGAAGCCCAAGTTTCTGTGAATCCACAAGAATGGGTACACACAGAGACTATTCTATTACCATAGCAGGATAACCTGGCCAGACACAAGTCAAAACAGGATGAAAAAGTTACAAAAATTAAAAGAGATTAAACAAGTCACACACAGATAAGGAGGGGTTATATGAGCCAACAAACTGAGGTAACCGTCTGGCCCATACTCCACACATGGCCCACCAGCCAGGTCTTAACCCCCTTCCTAAAGGGCAGCAGCTCTGTCTGGAGACACAACTCACTTGGCAGGAGGTTCCATAGGGACCTTGGTAAGAGCTGCACTTTGATGCATGAACTGTGTCCTTTTATAAGGAACCCTTCCTACTAATATCCAACCCTAATTGTGGGATAGAGAGGCTGCCATGGAAGAAGGGAATGGAAAAATCCTGTGGAACACATTATGCTCTTTAAGTGTGGTACAACTGTACTGAAAGGCATTGCCCCAAATCTTGTTACTTTGCACCGTAAACCACACTACAGTAAGCCCACTGAATCAGTGAGGATTGTGTGAATCCACTGCTCTGTAAGTTCTATTGACTTAAATGGGCCTGTTGTGACTTCAGCATAGCATATCACAGTTAAAGTCAGGCTCACTTGACTCAGTGGAAGGTATGGCGGAGTTGGCCCACTAAACTCCCACTGGTTCAATGGGTTTGCTCTAGCAATTAACTATGACAAACAACAGGATTTTGGCCATTAAGTGTTTGATAAATAAATGTTGGAAAGCGCTTCTAAACAGTAAGAGAAACATTTTGTTTGCAATAGACTGCAAACCATGACATTTTATGTCTGCCAAAATGTATTAGTTTTTAAGATGTCCCAGCAAGATATAAGTTAATCCAGAGTTGTACAAATTCTCTCTGGAGGTGCTACATTCTCCTTTTAGTTGTTGTTGTTGTTGTTCAGTCGCACAGTCAATTCCAACCCTTAGCTGGGAGTATTTATTAAGCAGAATCTGGGTTGGCAGAGGCTGCTGTTACGTTGTCCACTGTACATTCTGCATTAAGCAGGTGATTGGACTGTAGGACCTTCTAAGTTCCTTCCAACTCTAAAATTCAATAATTCTAAGAAACGCATGTTTTACATAACCTATCCCTTACTGTCTGTGAGTGTTTTCGGCTGAGTCTGGAAGAAGAAAGAACCATACATTGCTTGAATGCTTAGTTTTATTTGAAAGCCTCTAGTAGTCATCATAGTATACCAACATTGCAACAAAATATAAATGAAAGTTGGTAACCACAGAAATGAGATGTCTGAGGAAGACAGCTGGAGTGACTAGAAGGGATACAATCAGGAATATTTGTATTTTGTATTTGTATTTGTATTTTCGACTTATATGCCGCCCCACTCGCATAGCGACTCTGGGCGGCTTACAGAAGAAACAGTTACAGTACATAGCACATTCATAGCATAAAAACAGTTACAAATATTGCATAATAAATTACAAATATCACATATACAGTATATATATCTCCAATAACAGTTGCAATTACAAAACATTAGGACATCCTAATAAATAAATCAAGATGCCTTTAAGATTACAGTGGTACCTCTGGTTACCAATTTAATGCATTCTCCGGGACATTTCGTATTGTGAAAAAATCATAACTTGAAACACAGTTTCCCACAGGAATGCATTGAAAACCTTTCTCTAAAACCTTTGGAATGGATTAATTGGTTTTCAATGCTATGGGAAACCGTGTTTTGTTTCATAACCCGAGGCATTATTTTCAATGGATTTTCATTCATAACCAAAAAAAAAATTCATTTTCTGAGGCCCTACTGTATAAGAGAAAGAATTGGAAAAGAACCAATCTTAAACTACATACAGAGACAGCAAATAAAGTGGTTTGCCCATTTGAAGAGAATGTCTTGGAATTCCATACCATACAAGGCATATGTAGAAAGAGGAGAAGGACAACGACCACGAGGCAGACCCAGAGGAAGGTGGAGAGAGAACACCAAAGAAATATTACAAGAACACCAAATAATGCACGTGGAGGCTGCTAAAAGTGCCACAACAAGAACGTTGTATTTTACTAACCAAGCGCTTAACACCTATTTGACCCATTCTTATGCTGTAAACCATTTCCTCAAATTCTGTTCTTTCCCTTTCTAAACCGGATTCTTTTTGTTCCACTTGTTTACTAATGCAATTTGAAACCAGTTCAGATTCATTTGTCTATATACCTCTATTTTTTCCCTCTATCCTTATATATCTGCATCCAGTTTTTCAACAGGAACACATTATTTCTGGAAAAAACTTCATCCAATTTTCTATCTTCACTGGAAAACTTTTTAAATCTTCCATTTCTATAATTGGGGATACATCTGGGGCCAATTTCTTCTTCAAATTCTTCCAAACCTCCATCATTGTCTTTATCATTTTATTCTTAATACTGATCTTTACCTTATCTTTATTGTTGAGAAACCAGCCTCAACACTCTGCGCTGAAGAATGGGGTCTGAAATGCTTGGATCCAAAATGCAAAAGCTTTTATTAAATTCTTCACGTCTGAAGAAAACCTACGAAGTGTCTGCTGTGATCTTCTGTGCTAGCTAGCTTGTTCTTGTATTCTCGCTTGTTCTTGTAGACTGCTTGGCATAACTCTATTACAGTACACACACAAAGAGATTCCTCAACCAGGAGAAAAAAGGAGGGGGAAGGAGGAGGAGGGAGTGTGAGATATGAGAAACACAACTATATAGTGTTCTTATAACAAACTGGTGTTATCTCTAACGCAGGCCAGAGCTAGGCAGTTCAAGGACAGCATGCATTCCTTCAAGAGGCCCATTTCCAGCAGTATACACACAGAAAATGAAATCTAGCATCCAGTATCAAAACCTAATACAAGTCTATGATCTATGTATCTATGATACACAAGTATATAAAAAAGGGGTACAATCTTAATTAAGGCTATAAAATGAATCCCTACACTTTATCTAAATAATTGCTTTACCTACCCAACGTAATTCTTTCATCTGATTTTCTTCCCAAATTACCTCCTCTTTCATTAAAAATTTCACCATGTTTTTTTAATTGGAAAGCCCTATAATAATTTTTAACATTCAGTAATCCTAACCCATCTTCTTTCTGAGATAAATACCATATTTTTTTTTATATTCTTGGCCTTTTCCCTCCATTGCAATAATTATTCAACAAATTCTGAAAGGCCATAATTTCCTTTTCCTTATGTTGAATTGGCAGAGCATCAAACAAAAAACTAAGTTTCAATAATAATTTCATTTTACATAATGCAACCCTGTCAAACCAAGATAAGTTCAATTTTTTATATTTTATCTTTAATTTCCTTTCTTTGTCTTTCATAATTCAATTTCTTAATATTTATCCCCAAGTATCTCAAGCTATCTTTAACTTGAATATTATATATTTGGACCTCCCTTAAAGAGCATAATGTGTTCCACAGGATTGCTCTTTAAGCAAGTTTGCTCGTTAAGTGAAACACCATTGTAAGTGACCAGTTGTGACTTCTGTGTGTGTGTGTGTGTGGTGGATTACGAACCCTGATTTATTTGTTTAGCGAGTTTTTGGTTGGTTTTAGTTGTTAAGTGAAGCAACTATTCAGAGAAAATTCTGTTCTTTAAGCAAGTTACTCTCTAAGCGAGGCGCTCTTTATGCGAGGTTTTACTGTATTTATCCTTTATCTCTTTCTGTTCATCTTTGTCTATGTTACAAAATATTATTTCAGATTTATCCCAATTTATTTTTAGTCCTGTCTTTTCCTCAAACTCATTATGTACCCTTCCTAATACTTTCATAGAATTTTTCAATATTACCAGTGTATTGTTAGTAAGATATACAAGATGTTAAATCAAGAGGGAAGACCACAGGAAGTTTTAAAAACAATTTGGGAACAAGATTTGAATATTAAGATTACAGAATTGAGTTGGAAAAACAAATGGAAGAGAAGGATTATGAGAACCTTGTCTGTTAGAGTTATATAACATAATTATAAATTGTTATGGAAGTGGTACCTGACTCAAGTTCGGGTGCACCAGATGGATAATACAAAAACTAAAATGTGTTGGAGATGTAAGAATACACTGGGGATGTACAACCATATGTGGTGGAGTTGCAATGTGTTAAAGGGTTTCTGGGCAAATATAGAGAAATAAATTATAGAAATAATGGGTGTGGATCTTGAGATGGGATCAGGTATTGCCTTATTGATTGATGTAGATAATTTGAACATAGACATGAATAAAAAAGATTTGTTATCCATTATATTAACAACAGCAAGGCAATATATTGCAAGAAATTGGAAGAATGAGTCTTCAATAAAAATGGAAGATTGGTATAAAGAAATGTTGGAAATTGCATTGATGATAGGCTTACTTGGGAACTCAATCAGAAAAAGGTATAATTAAGGAAAACAAAGTTTGGAATACAGTATATGGAAGTCATTTTTGGAGTATACATTGATTGAGGGTAAAGGTGACAGACCAGCACCAGGCCAACTGAGTTTTTGGAAACAGTAGGAGCTAGTTATGGAAAACCATAGTCTCCAGGATATTGTAAATATCACTGGTGATTTAATTTTTATTTTATTTTATTTTATTTACTTATCATTACTGTGGTATATAATGTGAATGTTTTTATATTATTAGAATGTTAGGAATAAAAATATACATTTATTGAAATATATACATAAATACTGTATACTGTATGTATATATATATATATATATATATATATATATATATATATATATATATATATATATATATATATATATATATATATATATATATATATATATATATATATATATATATATATATATATATATATATATATATATTATAAAAGATATTTACATAAGGAGTATATATTTGATAAATGGTCAACACAATTTTTCTGGCATGAGGTACTCTAACAATTCTAAAGTAATTTTGAGGTGCTGATTCCGAATCTGGCATCCGTTTTTTTCTAGCACATCAGGTTTTTGAGATCTCAAATATTGCAATATACCTACAAACAGCAAATTTATCATCATATTCATCGAGCTAAACAGACATACGGACCTAATAAAATAACATCCAATATGCAATACTTTATTGAACAAACATATATAATTATGAACTGAAGCCCAAAGTTGAGAGTGAAAGCATATTAACATGTAAGAATTGAAACGTTAAGATATGAAAATATGTACAAAAAGGTAAATTGTCAATATCGACCTTACATCGCCATGAACGACCTTTTCTTGGACACTCTGCGACTTTCGACGTGTGTAATGTCTCTCATCAAGGACCAACAGTAATCTGCCATCATGTTGGTGTTCCATTGGCCTTGGTAATATTCTTCCATTACTTTAATGTCTTGATGAAAACGTTCACCATGCTCTTCGCTCACGTCACCGAAGTTCTCTGGAAAGTTGGCCAAGTGACTATGTAAATAGTGATTTTTGATGCTCATTCTATATCCAAGTGCTTGGAAACTCAAAAGCAGCTCCTCCAAAATCTCTCGATAGTTGTCAGCTTTCTTGTTGCCAAGGAAATTCCGAACAACATTGGTGAATGCATTCCAAACTCTAGCCTCTGCCGCCGTCATTGTTGGAAGAAAGTGTGGATCCCTGATGAGAGTTCTAATTTGAGGGCCATCAGATATTCCTGCCTTTTTCTTCTCCATGCTGAGACCTGGAAAGGTTGTACATATACTGTATAGCTGAAGCAGTTTCCAGTGTGGTTCAGGGCTTTGACGAATTGCTTCATTAACCCAAGTTTTGTGTGCAGTGGAGGTAATACAATTTTATTCCTATCAACCAGAGGCTCATTCGTAATGTTCTTGTCACCAGGCATCAAACTGATTCTTGGTGGCCAGGTCTTTTCCACCCAGTGTTTTACTGTACCCCTACTTTCCCAATAGCAAAGGAAGCAATGGTATTTTGTGTAACCTCCTTGCTGGCCCAGCAAAACATTTACCATTTTCAAACCAACACAGATCACCCATCCATGATGTGTGTAATCCAATCTATCCAGAATTGTCTTCATATTGCCATACTCTTCTTTCATTTGTACGGAGTGTCCTATTGGGATTGAACCAAATACATTTCCATTGTGCAATAACACACATTTTAAGCTCCTTTTACTACTGTCAATAAAAAGTCTCCATTCACTGGAATCATATGTGGGCAGTCCTATATGGAGAAGAAGCCCTTTAACATCATTACAGTAAACAAGTGGACCATCAGATTGGAAGTACTTTCGCAGTGCTGCTTCTCTGTTACGATAAAAGGAGACACTAGTGTCAGGTCTGAGTAGTCCTTTCTCTTTCAGCCTGGAAGCCAACAATTCTGCAGACTGCTCTGGCAGGTACAAATCTCTTACCAGATCATTCAATTCAGGTTGACTAAACAGACTAACAGAATCTGCATCAGATGGCATATAGATTGGAGCATCATTATCCTCATCATGTGTAGTAGAACTAGATGAACTGTGGGATTCAACATCAATCTCTGGTAGCTCTGTATATACAGGCACAGGTATTTCCTCACAGTGTCCAACTGGCCATTTGGCAGATGAGATATCAGGGTATTGTATGTGGTGTCTGTTCTTTTTATTGAAACCTTTGACATTGACAAGGCAAAAGTAGCAGTCATCCACATGGTTCCTTGATTCTCTCCAAACTATCAGCACACCAAACTTCAGCTTAGAATTCATTCCTTTAGACCATGACCGCAATGTTTCAACACAGGTTTTGCACACTGTATGAGGAGCCCAAAGTTTGTCTTGGTCTCCCAGTGGTACTTTAAAGTAGGCAAGATACACCCTCTGGACAAAGGTAGTGGTGTTGCGCCTTTGATCCCGCAAGGTGAAGCTGCCACAGATGTAACAGAAGATATCTGCGTCATTATGGCATTTCCTTCTTTCCGATGTTGTGTCCATTGTTATATTACAACCTGCACTAAAAATATATACATAAATAAGGTTATCTACATAACGTCACATTATAATCACTAATTTTATCACTATAATTATATAACTGACTCGCACCAACATGTAGTTAGGAATGACAATTGGGTTGGCCAATAGCATAAAAATGTAATGTGATAGAGCAAATCTGAGATCATATTTGTAATCAGCAGTCTGAAATTAGTATAAAATAACTGCAAAAGCTCATGCCAGGAAAAAAAATTGTATAGCTGTGAAGTGGTCAAAAATGAGATTCATTCAAAATAATGAATATGGAAAAAAATTCTTTTTTGTCAGAATCCGGCTGTCCCAGTTAAGGGCCCCTCCCTTCCAGTTCCAGAGATCCCTGTCTCATTATGGGAACCGACAGCCCTTATCATCTTTCTGGGAGAACCAGCCTGCATTAAAAGAACTCTTACTTTGCTCAGTTAATGAAGCAATGAAGGAAATAAGGGAGGTTAGCGTAGCTAGGCCTTGTGTGTGTGGTGTCAGCTTCTGTTAAGGAAAGAGACGATCTTCAAGCAAAAACAGTAGCTTTATTGTAGTAGGTTTCTTAAAGGTTTCTTTTTATTCAATGAAGATACATTGTTTATTGATCAGGTTCATAAAGCATAAAAGTCAGTCCAGAGACAGTCCAAAACAAAACATAGTCCTATAGCATAAAGACCAGTCCAGAAAGGCCAATCACTTTTTGAAGACAAAAAGGAATAGTCCCACAGGCCAAGATGTTAATCCATAGACATCCAAAAGCAAACTCCTCCTGCTCTCCCCAAGATGGGGATTCTGCAAGCAGGTGGGATACCCCCAACCAATCAGGGTACGGAGAAAACTTTCTCATAACAAGGGAATATTTACACACATGTAGAGACCTATAGTCATAACGAGAAAATTCAGCAAGCTTAGAGATCAAGGTTACGCTGAACTGAAAACAAGCTGTCTCGTGACACGTAGTCTTATGAGACAGAGAGAAGAAAGGATTTTTGAGGCCTAGTTTAAACCAGGTCCTCTCCAAGCTTTGAGAACGCTAGAAAAGATGTCGTTCCATGACATTTTTCTTGGTATTTTCTCTATATGTATTGCATTGTGTTTTGTATTGTATTGAAATGTATTGTTGTTTTATTCTTTTGTTTTGTTATTTGTTTAAAAAATTAATAAAAATATTTTTTTAAAAAAAGAACTTTGTGTCTCCCTTAACACCTGAAATAAAAAAGAAGATATAAAACACAATACTATGACTATAGTATCGTACGTGGAATATTCCTTTTTTAAAATTACAAATTATCCATGCTAACTGGCATTATAACACATTCATTGACAATATAAGCGCTTTTATCTCCTGACATAACCATGCCTGTCATCCAATATAGGGTGTGCCACACAGATTCCTATCCCCAATGCATGTGCTTCAGAGCTTCAGAGCAAATTTTATTCTAAGACATTTAGCCTTAGTTGCTCCTGAAATTGAAATACAGTAATACCTCATATAACATTAGTATCGAATAACACTAAAATCGCATAACATTAAGGAATCTGGGGGGAAGAATTGCATCGGATAACATTAAGATCCTATGGGATGCTTCAGATAACAACCGCTAAAGCCTGTGTGGTTACAATGTATCTCTATGGATCCCATAGGATTTTAACATGCATCAGATAACACTAAAAATCATATAACACCAAGACTTGTGGAACCAGGTTTTAGTGTTATATGAGGTTTTACTGTATCTCTTAAATTTTGATTAAAAATAGGAATCCTGCCACTTCTGAATCCTGGATCCAAAAGTGTTGGCAGTTGTTCAGAGCAATCTACCATGCTTTTGACAAAATCTACTTACAAGTCATGCTTTCAAACAAACAAACAAACCACCAACCATTCCATGTACTTCCAATATCTGCATTCTCGCAATATTTCTTTCAACATTTTTGCATCAAGCCATCTGTCCTTGCTCATGCAAGGTAATCTCTTTTATGCCAATCCATCTGCGTTGGTGTAATTTTCTCATTTCAAACCATTTTTGTTTCTGTGCATGAAAAGGACATGTGGAAATTCATGTTTACGCAGCCTTAAAATGACAAAACCAGTGATGCAGGGCGATGTTACATGAATTAAGAATGTAAAAAATCCAGGCCTCATGCTAATGGGAGACAGTGAGTCCTCTCTTCCCATTTGGTCGGCAAAGTACTTGAGCTTCAGTTTTAGTATTTGCCCCTCCAAAGAGCAGTCAGGGTTGATTTCCTTTAGGATTGACCAATTTGACCTCCTTGCAGTCCAGGGGTCTCTCAAAAGTCTGTCTCACTCTTTACTACATGGCATTATCCACATGTATACCAATATCTGTGTGCTCAGTCTGTCTTTGTTCTATCCCAGCACCATTTTGCCCTCAGATCTGTCATATTTTTAAAAAAATATCTTTTGTTGTAAGAAACACAGTTTTCATTGTAGACAGTAATGAAGAACAGCAATAGCTTAACCACTTTCCTGAGCCATTGAATTGTACTCCCTTTTCTGTACTCCCTTTTTTTGGGAGGGGGGGGCGAAAGCCATCAGTAACTTGCTCCTATGTCACTAAAGAAATCTCATTCATGAATCTTTTCAAAGCATGGCAACAATCAGAGAGGAGAAAACAATATTAAGGTGTGATTAAAAACAATAGTAGCAGCCCTTGATAAACTTGACAGGGCTTTGAGCTGCTATTGAGTAAGTAATTACTACTAGGTAAAGGTTTCCCTTGCTCAAAGGCCAGTCCTATCCGACTTTAGGGTTCAGTGCTCATCTCTGTTTCAAAGCCGAAGAGCCAGTACTGTCTGCTTCTGAAGACATTTCCGTGGTCATGTGGCAGGGATGACTAGACACTGGAGTGCACGGAATGCTGTTACCTTCCCACCAAAGTGGTCCCTATTTATCTACTTGCAATTTCTTGCTTGCTAGGTTGGCAGGAACTAGGACAGATGATGGGAACTCACTTTGTCGCGCAGCACTTGGATCTAGAACTGCTTTTTTGGACTACATCTCCCAGAATCTGTCAACCAGCCCTGTGAATTCTGGGAACCATGTTAAAAAAACATTAATTTCCCCAAGCTCTGTGGAAATGAGGAACCAGGCCAAAGTCAAGTACCAAGTTTCATGGGGAGGAGAATGTGGATCTCCAAGTAAGCTGGCAACACACTAGGCCAGTGGTGACAAACCTTTTAGAGACAGAGTGCTCAAACTCACCTTCATCACAGACTCAACAGGCTGCTGTCTGCACCACACCCTCACGCCACATGTGAGCCACCTGCCTTACCCCAGACAGAGGACGGAGGAAGTGCTCCCATTAGGCTGCAGAGCAGAGGGGTGGGGTGAACTGTGCTAGAGGGAGGAAGGAAGCACTCCCATTGGGCTGCTGGGCAGAAGGTTGGGGCAAACTATGTGCTGGGGTGATGGCGCACATGCCCACAGAGAGGGCTCTGAGTGCCATAGGTTTGCCCCCACTGCACTAGGCCAATAGAATTAATCAAGTAAATGGTTAACTGTATTGCAGCCCCAGAATTACCCCATTACAATCACCCTGGTGGCACAGTGGTTAAACTGCTGTACTGCAGCCAAAACTCTGTTTACAATCTGAGTTCAGTCCTGATGGGGAACAGATTAGACTCAGCCTAATTACCTTGTGAACCACCCAGAGAGCGCACTAAGCACTTACCTTGGATACCTTGGAATCGTTATTCAGCTAGGAGTCCGCACATTGGTAGATGTCTTCACTCGCATGTGGTTTTTTTTAGTCATTTGGATATTACATCACCCACTGGCTAGGCAGACCATGACATGTGCCCTCTGTTTTCACCTTGACGGAGGAAGCTTTGGTGAGTTTTAGTCCTGTCCTAACATCATTGAGAAGAGATGGTCAACACACTGCCTAGTTAGACTGCTCAAGCCCCCGAGCCCAGACAAGGCTCTCACCGAGCACTAAGTGCTATGGGGCTGTATATAAGTGTAATTGCTGTTGCTTTTTCTCAGTCAGGAGTCTGGGAACTGTAAACCAAGAAAAGCAACTCAGTGAAGCTCTGATAACAGCTAGTGGAGACCCTTGTGCAACACAGTATGCTTGAGGCAACGAAGTACAGAGAAAAGAATCCTCAACATTTCCTCTTCCGGGATATATTTCTTGACCAAGGAAACATATATTACTGCCAAAGCACTCATGCCTTCAGGAGTAATCCATTGTCAGCTATATGTTGCTTGTGTTGTTGTTGGTTTTTGTGACCCAGTCTACCCTGTCTCTCAATCATGCTCTTCTTTCCTTTTCTGCCACAGAACCCTTGCAGAGAGACAGGTCTGAAATGATTGCTCTTCTACAGATGTATGGATTTTGGTTACAGACTACAAATTCCCCACCATTGATCTTTTTTTTTTCAGAAAGAGAGGTGTGTGTTGGGGGGGGGGGCAGGAATCAGAGCCTCTTTGCTATTTTCTTCCTTCTGCCATGCCAGAGAACATATAGGTCAGATGTGGCGAACCTATCATATGCGTGCCAGAGGGGGCACTCAGAGCACTCTCTGTCAGCACATGCACCATTGCCTCAGCACAGAGTCTACCTCGCCCCTCTGCCCAGCAGCCCAATGGGAGCACTTCCTCCCTCCCCCAGCACAGAGTTCACCCCGCCCTCCTGCCCAGCAGCCCAATGGGAGCAATTCCTCCCTCCCCCCAGCACAGAGTTCACCCCACCCCTCTGTGGCATGGACAGCAGCCTGTTGATTTTTCTGCACTTGTTCTCTAAGGTTCACCACCATTGATATAGGATAATAAGTGAAGGGGTCTAGACTTATTTTCTCATGATGAGATATATTTCTATTGTTATAGCTATCAAGTCCCCTTCCAACTACGCTACCCTACAAATTGTGCCCTTGCTGTCTGGGATACTGTTACAAAAATAATTTGGCCTGAAATCAGCATTGGATGCAATTTTGTGCCACCTGATGTCAAATAGGGAGCAATCTCCATGTTTCCAAATGCATTGAAATAAAAAAAATGGTTTAGACCGTTCCAGGAGAACCAGTCTGAAAGGTCACTGACCCTAAAAAAATGCATGATCACAGTGCAAAATTTAATAAAGAAAAAGAGCAGGGTATAAATGTAAAAATATTTGTGTGAATTAGGTTTCAGAATCATGACTGTAACCTATGGTATGCAAGCCACTTAATTATTATGTCACAGTTTCCATTTTTAGGGTACTAGAGTTCAATTGGGACAAATTAGTTGCTTACAGTTCTTCTTAGTATATGTTTATACTATTTTTACATACTATATTGATTGATAGATATCCTAGGTGTGAAATGTTTTAAAATAGTTTTGATGTTGTAATTATGCAATTATTCTAATTTTAATATTATTATTATTATTCTGTGTCTAGGCCAGATGTGAAACTGCAAAAATGAAGCCATCTTTTGGAGAATTCATCTGTAGTTCCTTTCGCCTGACCTAGTGTGAGAAATATTAGTCATTACAAAGTTGCTATTGGCCAGGATGCACCCAACTGTGGTCCAAAAATACCACAATCTTCAAGGAGGCTCTTTCTGTGTACCCCATAGCAATACTAAATAATATTAATGACCACCCAGACAAACCAATCAGTGAGATGATCTGCACAGACATAAGGATACTGTATTCTAATTATGTGTGCCTTAATATTTTACTATGACTGTTTTCAATATTGCAATGATCTGTCGATTGAGCTATAAACATTTTAACTTGATATCCTGTTCAAGGTATAAATACAGCTTCCCTGAGTGCTCTGAAGGTTGAACACTGAAATTATGTTGCCTTCCAGGAGACTAGAATGTGGATCAAGTTGCACAGGCTTTCCCATGCACCTATCCCTGGTTGCAGCAGCAGCAGCTGATGATTTAAGGAAGGGGAGCTGCAAATCCTTGGGTCAATCTCATTTCCGGACAGCCTGGCTTAGCCACAGAGCCTCCTCTCAGAGTTTTGAGAGTCTTCATGATGTTGGTGCTTGCAGATGGATAGAAAACACTCCTCTGGTCTCAAGATCTCCCATCACACACACACACACACACACACACACACACACACACACACACACACACACACATGCACACGCACACACGCACATACGCATGCACATGCACACGTGCATGTGCATGTGCATGTGCATGCACACACACTGCTCAGTTACTCAGTGGTATGCACACAGCACCTCCTTTTGCTAGCAGGATGCCAAGAAGGAAGTCACCCATTTAGCACATGGAAGCTTGTGAAGTTTAAGGCAGCCAGGAAAGCTTGGAGGATGGAAGGCGGAAGATTGGTAATTTTCTCAAACAGGAATAGAGCTGCATGACAGATATAACAGAGAAGACTGGCAGGGCTGGCTCTACCATTAGGTAGGGAGAAGTGGATGTCTCAAAAGCAGGTAGTGAAGGACAACAATGGTAGCCTCTGCTGAAGAAAATTGCTGTGTGTGACAATTATTCACTTATTAAATGTCTATACCACCATTCTGGGATATTTTCCTACTCTAGGCAGTGTACAATAGTTGTTGTTGTTCAGCCTCACAGTCAAGTCCGACCCCTTGCAACTCCATGGACCACTGCACGCCAGGCTCTTCTGTCCTCTGCCATCCTCTAAAGCCCAGCCAGATCTACACCCATCATATCAATGATTCCATCCACCCACTTCATCCTCTGCCACGCCTTCTCCTTTTGTCTTCAATCTTTCCCATCATCAAGGTCTTCTCAAGTGAGTCCTCTCTTCTCATTTGGTGGCCAAAGTACTTGAGCTTCATCTTCAGTATTTGTCCTTCCACTGAGCATTCTGGGTTGATTCCCTTCTGGATTGACCAATTTGAATTCCTTGCAGTCCAGGGGACTCTCAAGAGTCTCTTCCAGCACCACAGTTCAAAGGCATGTATTCTTCTATGCTCAGCTTTCCTTATGGTCCAGCTGTCACAGCCATACTATTGGGAAGACCTGTAGTAACTATGTGGACTTTTGTTGGCAGAGTGATGTCTCTGCTTTTTATTATGCTGCCTAGGTTTCTCATAGCTTGCCTCCCAAGAAGTAAGCACCTTTTATTTCATGGCTGCAGTCACCACCTGCTCTGATCTTAGATCCCAAGAAAGTAAAGTCTGTCATTGCTTTCATTTCCTCCCTCTCTAGTTGCCAGGGAGAGACAGGGCCGGATGCCATGATATTGAGGGTTTTTATGTTGACTTCCAGGCCAGCTTTTGCACTCTCCTCTTTCACCCTAATCAAGAGGTTCTTTAGGTCTTCTTCACTTTCTGCCATTAGGGTAGTATCATCTGCGTATCTCAGATTGTTGATGTTTCTCTTAGCACGTTGCTCGAAAGCTAGTCATATCTGACACTAGGGTTCTTTGCTCTCCATTTACAGCCAAAGACGCGCTGTTTGCATCTGCAGACATTTCTGTGGTCATGTGGAAGGGAACACTGTTTACCTTCCCACCAAAGTGGTACTGTATCTGTTTATTACTTGCAATTTCTTGCTTTTGAACTGCTAGGTTGGCAGGAGCTGGGACAGAGGACAGGAGCTCACTCCATTGTGCAGCACTCGGGTCTCAAATTGCTGACCTGCTGAGCTTCCAGTCGTTGAGTGCAGCATCTTAACCACTAAGCCACCACAGTCCCCATACAATACTGTAGTTAAAACCAGATACAGTATATACAAATAATAATAATTGGTGGTGTTCAAGGACAGCAGAGTCCAAATATACACTTGTTAGCTGGGTATAGGAAGAATGTTCTTAAAAACCTCTTAAAAACATCCAGTGATGGGGCCTGTCATAACTCCACCAGTAGAGCATTCCAAAATGTGGGTGTTGCCGCCAAGAAGTCTATGTTCCTCATCACCACCTTCCTTGCCATTCTTGGTGTCAGCACCTGGAGCAATGACTATTGGGATGAATGGGTGGTCCAAGTTGATATTCTATTGGAGAGATGCTCTGACAGATAAGAAGGTCCCAAACCATGAAGGATGTTGAATGTTAAAGGTAGCACCTTGTGTCTGACACAAAAGGGGACAGCAGTGGTGGTTTGTCAAAAATTTTACTACCCCACCATGATGTCATCACAGTGTGGGCGGAGCTGATGTCATGATGTCATGGGTGGAGCCAACATCATGATGTCATGGGCGGGGACAAATAAAAAATAAAATAAAAATAAGCACACACACACACACAAGGTTCTGATCCTTATAGTCAGAGGGACTTTTCAATTTGCATAGGAGCAATGTTCAATTTATCTGCAGGAGCAGCAGAATATATGGAGAACAATGTTCTTCACAGGAGGACCTGCCATTATCTATGGGTGCTCTCCATGTGGTGGAAAATGCTGATTTTCTTCATGCACAGAAGGGAAATATACAGGAGGGGACAAGACTCATGCATTCTTCCTCCTTACACATTTAATTCCAGTGCTAGGGAAATTAGGATTTCAGAGGAACTCCTTGTGATATTTATTGTTCTTAGGATAGACAGGTTGGTGTTATCATTATAATTGCCTTGCAATAGAGGACATTCATTGTGTTGTGTGTTGCTTGTTATTTATGACAACCCTAATAGGGTTTCCAAGGAACACGAGATGTTTATGGAGTCATCTCCCATTCCAGCCTCATGAGTTTCTATGGCTAATGTGGGATTTGAATTAATCTCTCCTCTGCCCTAGTGCAATGTTCTCCCCATTAAATTGCACTATCCCTCTTTATTACTATCTCTGCATTGCATAAATACTCTCTGGTTTCCTCTAGCAGCCAAGTCTGATATTGAATTTTGGAAAAAGAAAAACGCCAAAGACCAAACAGAACTACTGTATCCTTCTTTGTCCCTTAGGATCAATAAGAGAATTGCACAAAATGGGGGGGGGGGGGGGGAAGGATCCTGTCAAAATGTCTCAAAAACTCCTTTCACAAATCCTTTAAATGCAATTGTCAAAATTAACTAGAAAACTTTACTTGACACACCCCAAAATAGCATTACAACCTCTTGTTAGATCGTTTGGCTACAACCTCATTACCCCAAACATATTTGAATTTTTTTGAATAGTAGTCGTGTTAGTCTGTGGTTCAGGCATATCAGAAAACAAAACAAAATAAAAATAAAAAAAAACACTGTAGCACTTTAAAGACTAACCCCAAAGATAGTCATAAGCAGCAGTGCTACTGTAAGCAGTTGACATTCTAGAGCTGTTTAGCACCTACTGATGTGGAATGGCCAAAAAGGCCTTGGTGAGGCAGAGGTTAAACTGAGCAATCTAGCCAGCACCTTTTCCTGTAATGATGATTGTGTGCCATCAGGTCAGCTTTGACTTATGGCAACCCTTTGCAACAAACAGAAATGGCTTCCAATTCCTTTCTTCTGGGATCACCTTGGGACTGTGCATGGCTACACAGGCTGGCTATTCTCCCTGGAGACTCAGTGGAGAATTGAACTCCCAAGCTTTGGCTCCACCACCAGAACTTTTCCTAGACATCCTACCAGTTATTCCACAGTAAATATATAATATAGTGGGCCAGTTTGTGGCCATCAGCCGTTAACTACTGCTCATGAATGAATGCAACCTGCGGGAATTTAATAGAATGGCTGTCCCTGCAGCAGCATAATGACTTCATGGGTGTATTTTACCCCCACCCTTTAGACCAGGGGTGCCCAAACTGCAGACTGTAGGCTGGATCCGGCCCTCATACCAATTCATCTGGCCCACATTGCCCTCGTCGCTTCCAGAAGCAGAAGTAAAGCATGCATTTTACTTCTTCTTTTGGAAACAACAAGGGTAGCATGGGCCAGATGAATTGGCATTGGGGGCCAGATCCAGCAGACAGGCTGTAGTTTGAGCAGCCTTGGTTTAAGCAGAGAAAATGCCATCTTATCTCATCCTATTCTAAAACAGATTGCAAGGCATGTTTTACTTCCGTTTCCAGTGGAAGGAACCATGTGACTGGCCCACAGGCTGAAAAGTTTGTGCACCCCAGCTTTAGACAAACGGAAATCCCATTGTTCTTGTAACAGTTGTAATGGCTCTGGACCCTCTGCCTCAGGGCAGCAGCTTCCATCCCTTCAACAAAGCTTGGCTTTGAAATGCTAGACGTAGGTTTGCCTTTCCACCCCTTTTCTCTGACCCCTGATTCCTGGCATTGCTGAGAGTATTTAAAAAGAACAGGGGTTTACAGAAGTCTTGTTTCATCTTCTTTGGTTCCCAACAGGTGTTCAGGGGGCTTCTCAGGGGGTATAAATCTGGAGCATTAAGTTGTCCACTCTTCTGAAACAAATTAACAGAGTCTTGGATTCCGATTACCATCACAGGACTCCCCATTACTGTACGCTTCAGCCCAGGCAGTGCCTCATCAAGGATCAACTTCATCCCAAGATCCAGGGCTTTGGGGAGCCTAAACAAAACATTTGAGGGAAGAGGGAAGAGATTGGGTTGCACACATCTCCAGGCGATGGGGAGAAGGGAGCTGTTGGGAAGGACAGATGATGGGCAACAGCTGCACCAGGAGCTTGACAAGTTCCCTTTACTGAATGGCAAGGTAAAGGCAACATTGGAACCCATTCAGTGGAAGGGTCTTCATAAACTGGAAGTCAGTCGATTAAATGTAGCAGCAATGAAGCAAACCCTACACCGGGGGTTCCCAACCTAAGGCCTGTGGCCCATGGTACCATTTCATGTGGGGGCCCTGCCCCTCCAAGGACATTCTAGAAACAAAATGGCCACCCCTTTGAAGCTGTTGGGACAAAATGGTCACCCCTTTGAAGCTGTTGGGACAAAATGCCCCCCCACACACACACACACCCTATCATGAAGGCAGGGCAAAATGGCCATCTGAGAGAGCATGACCCGGGCCCTGGTTTGAAAAGGTTGGGAACCCCTGCCATAGACAAACCTCCTTCTGGAAGATCAGATTGATGTAAGGCCAAAGGAAAAACAAAGGTTGGCTGGAGTTGTTGCATTTGAGTCAGGACTTTTATCTTGTCTGAACTATAGAAGGCTGAAGTCCCTAGTAAAGGTAAAGGTAAAATGAAGGTAAAAGATCTCTCTTTCTCGAATGCCACTCATATCCAACTTTAGGGTTCCATGTTCATCTCCGTTTATAGCCAAAGAACCAGCACTATCTGCATCTGTAGGCATTTCCATGGTCATGGAAACTAGATGTGATCACTGTTACCTTTCCTGCCAAAGTGGTACTTATTTTTTGTTGTTCAGTCACACAGTCGATTCCGACCCTTTGCGACCCTTTGGACCACTGTCCGTCAGGCACCTCTGTCCTCCACCATCATCCTCAACTCGATCAGTTCTGTACCCATTGTCTCTACAATGCCATCTAGCCATCTCATTTTTGGCTGCCCCCTTTTTCTTTTGCCCTGCACCTTTCCCAGCATTAAGGCTTTCTCAAGTGAATCTTCTCTTCTCATTTGATGTCCAAAGTACCTTAGCTTCATCTTTACTATTTGCCCTTCTAAGGAGCAGTCAGAGTTAATTTCTTCTAAGAATGACCTATTTGTTCTCCTGGCTGTCCAGGGGACTCTCAAAACTCTCTTCCAACACCACATCTCAAAGGCATTTATTCTTCTGCGCTCAGCTTTCTTAATGGTCCAGCTCTCACAACCATACATTGCCACCGGGAATACCATTGCTTTGACTATATGAATTTTTGTTTGCAATGTGATGTCTCTACTTTTCACTATGCTCCCCAGGTTTCTCATCGCTTGCCTCCCAGCCTATTTCATGGCTGCAATCACCATCTGCAGTGAGCTTTGATCCTAGGAAAGTAAAATCTGTCATTTATCTACTTGCAATTTCTTGTTTTCGAACTGCAAGGTTGGCAGGAGCTGGAACAGACAATGGGAACTCACTCTGTTGTGCAGCACTCGGGTCTTGAACTGCTGACCTGCTAACCTTCTGTTCATCAAGTTCAGTGTCTTAACCATGAAGATTTGGGTAGTTTTTAGACTCATTTCCCCCAAAATGAATATGCATGGCTTCCTTCATAATATGGCACAGATAGGACTGTGTATCTATTGTTACATCGGGAGTTCTTGACCTTTTAAAGCCAGGGGCCATGTCACGCTTCCTCAGACAGCTTTGGTGGCTGGAAAGCCATTTTGCCCTTCTTCCACCACATGGCACTTCCTGGTGTGGTGGAGGCAGTGGGGAGCCACATGAAATGGTGCCATGGGCTGTAGCGGCCCATGGGCTGCAGATTGAGAATCCCTGAGCTATATGCATTGATTTTATTCTATCCACACAACAAATTTTGTTAATTTTTTAAAATGAGCTTTGAAACTTTGCAAATTCCTTCATAAGAAGTAGATCTATAAATGCACAAATGTTTTCATTGGACCAAATTACTTGAGAATGAAAATATGTGAAATTGATACGGACCATCCTTTCTCAGTTCCATCAGATTGTAATGTATATGGACAACATGGAGCATGCAGCTATTTAAAAGTGACCCACTGAAAGGCAGGTCAATGTTTTTCTTTGTAAAATCCAGCTGTCCTGGATATGGTCAACACAACACAAAGGAAATTCTGAACATCCTCAAAAGACAAGAGTGTCTTCCACAAAGGAGCACTCTATCAGTTCTGTGGAACGTCTGCACCATGCAACATGATATCACAAACTCTTCCCAGAGGCACTGCTGTTTATCAGGTACAATTTGTCTTTAATTAAGGGACTGCAGTGGCTTAGTGGTTAAGACACTGAACTTGATGACTGGAAGGTTGGCAGGTCAGCAGTTCATTACCCGAGTACTGCACGACAAAGTGAGCTCCCATTTCTGCCCCAGCTCCTGCCAAACTAGCAGTTTGAAAGCAAGAAATTGCAAATAAATAAATAGGTAAATAAATAAGGTGGGTAGGTAAACAGTATCCCGTGCACTCCAGTGTCCAGTCATGCCTGCCATATGTCCAGGGAAATGTCTGCAGATGCAGACAACACTGGCTCTTTGGCTATAAACAGAGATGAGCACTGACCCCTAAAGTCGGATACCCTAGAGTCAGATATGACTGGCTTTCGACCAAGGGCAAACTTTACCTTTACCTTACCGCCAGAGGAGACCCAGTTACTCAAAAGACAGAACACTTTCTATTGTTGTTGACTGCAACAATTACTAACAGTGGAAAGCAATATCTACAGCAGTGGTTCCCAGGGCCCACTAGTGGACTTCAATTCCTAGAAGTCTAACTCAGTACATTGGCTATCAGTGGTGTGGGGAATTGACTCAGGCTTCTGGGAACTGAAGTCCAAAAACAGTGTTCTACAGTGTTACCAAATGCAATCCATTTCCTGTTGAATTTCTCACCACCGATTGCTAATTGATGAGACAGGATAGTACCCTTTTGCCAGTGCTTTGAGAATGCACATTACCATTTTTCATAAATGCATCTTGAACTGGAGCATATGTTCAAGCAATTAATAGTTGCTATACAAAAGCTATGAATTATTCATTGAAGCAGAATGTATTTCCACATTCGTTTGGAAAAGGCATGAACTTGAAACATGCTCTCAAGTCCCCGACGTTTTGCCGCTTAGCCTATATGGATGTGATGGCGAACCTTGGCACTCCAGGTGTTCTTGGACTTCAATTCTCAGAAGCCCAAGTCTCTGTGAATCCACATGAATGGATTTACTGCACATGCCAAGGTTCACCAACACTGCTATATGGTGTCAAGCTGTGTGTTCTGATGCTAGCTTTCATAAGGTCAGACCACTCTTTAGTTGAAGGGGCATCAACCTCTCCCTTATCTCATCCTTTGCATCTCCACATAGCTATACTGTAATGGGTTTGTGTGGTTTGCTCCCCTTAGCAACACTGTATTACTGTGAGCTATTTCCATTGCAATGCTAAGAATCTGGGGATAACTTTTCCTGAAATGGCAATTAAGATCCATTGGTTTTACAAATCACCTTCTCTTGCTGGAAATGAAAACTTATTTAATGTAGTTTCTGAGTCCATTGACCTTGAATCTCCTTGGCTGCATTGCAGAGCTGTACATATTACACAGTGTTTCTCTCTCTCTCTCTCTCACACACACACACACACACACACAAGTTTGCTTTCCTTGACTTCATCTAATTGCTGACACTGAAGTAATATACAGTACTGCATAACTGCAAGCGAAGTTTGTTTCTGTATGTGGAGTGAGGGGTGAAACTTTGCCTTCCTATCAAGAAGGAAACATTGATTAAGGCATAGTAAGGTATCCTGGTAGCTAGAAATCACCTACAACAGGGGTACCCAAACTACAGACCGTGAGTCAGATCTGACCCCTGACGTAATTAAAATTTTGAGCACCCAGACCTACGACATGAATTCTCTGAGAATGCAAAGAATTAAACTTGTCCACGAGTTTGCAGCTCCTGATGTCACTTCCTTCTCTGTGTGGCCTTTGGAATCTCAAGAAAGCAAACAATTTTGCACTGATCAGAATTTAAAGAGAGCTGCGTGTTAGACATGACCAGACACCCAACCCACCCAGCATTTTGTTCTACACCGGCCAACCATTTGCCTAAGTGACATTTCTGCAGAGAATTATTGGATATTTTAAATAGCTGTTTTGAGTGTAGCATGCATTTTAACTGCTATGAAAATAGAGAATCGTGTGCAACTCAAGACCTTGGCTGAAAAAAGATTTCTCCTTATTCCTGCATCTTGTGGACATGAAGTATATGCATATGAGAGGTGGACAGAGGGTGACAGAGAAATGCTGCGTATACTTTTTCCTAGATGGGCTTGGTTTTGAACTTCAGTAAAATTTCAACATTTCAGAGGCACCCTCTTTCAAACGTTACAGCTGGAAGCAAAAATCTTTAATTAGATCAAGTTCACAAAATCACCCATTTCACAATTCAAATTTTGGAAGGACATTTGATTAGTATGTGTTCTCTCAACTGTCCACTCCAAGGTCTCAAAGTTCTCAGAGTCTTTTTCTTTTGCCTTTCCTAAGCTGATGTTCACCAGATATTTTGCATGCAGCAGTGGCTTCGGCTGCTACTCATGTCCACATATACATCCCCCCCCCCTGAAAATCCTTTTCAGTTGAGGGATGTGACAAGCAGGAAAAATACAATTGATGTGAATTTGTTTAAGATGGATCCCAGCTTGCCATGAAGTGACCCACACACTATGATCACGGCGCCATCTCCAGTGGCACGTATGAAATGAGACATGCAGGATTTGACACTGGGACTGCAATGGATATTGAGGATATTGACAAACTGCACCTTCACAGCCAGTCCATCTGGCATGGCCTCTTCTGCCTCCATGACTGTTAGGAATCAGAATAGTGAAGTGGTTCCTCCTCTGCTCATTTTGCCTTTGGGCAACTCCCATAAACTCAAGTCACCATGCCAATCAGTATGGATTACAGAAGGTTTAGTCCAAAACAATATGGTAAATATGGCACAAATTTGGGGAAGTAGTAGGTACTGTGCAATGGTTAAAATACTGTGCTGGGATTTGGGAAGATCATGTTCTAGTCTACACTCCACTGTGAAACATGTGGTTGATCTTTGACCAGTCAATCTTTTCCAGCCAACCTATCTCCACAAGGTTGTTGTGAGAACAAAGTAGGGAAGACAGCTGTGTATTTCGCTGCGTCTTCACTGGGGAAAAGGAAGGATACAAGCATAACCAATGAACAGGTCATAATTAATGAATAAACGTGTTTTATAAACTGCCAATTTTGTGGCTGCTAGTGAATACTACCATTTGTGAAACCCTGTTTGATGCTTACACTGAAACAGAAAACTCATCAGTCACCAAAAACAAATGTAAAGTATTGATACAAAATGAAAATGTGTATCAAATATTCTAAGAATATCCAGCAAACGTTTGACAATAGCCTGTTGATGTCACAATTTTCCAGTAAGAAGACTCTTGAAGGCTTTTCTTCAGGCCTAAGAGCTAAGAAGAAGAAATGCCTTGCTCCTTTAGAGGTCGCAACACTAACTCAAAATAGCCATCTCTCTTGCTAAACAGAAGTCTCACTTACCTTTGCCATTAAATATAACCAGTCTTGGCAGACCTCTTTGTGCATACACAGTGGGTATTTTTAATACAGTCATTATATTTAGGTCTGGGGTGTGTAATCAGAAACTCTTCTGTGCAACGTGAATCACCCCAGAGTCAAGTTCAGCCAAGGAAAGATGCTTGGGTAATCCTCATTTCCTTCTCAGCCTGCATACCTGTCACTTACAGTTTTGTCAGCAGTAATGCCTGCTTTTCTGTATACAAACATAGCATGTTTTTCCATTGAAGAGGGAAAGAACACCATTCGGCACAGTTGACTGAGCCGAGATTAATATTAGCCACTAATGTTCCAAAGAATTGGCATACTTTCCAAGGCCAAGAAATGTACTTGCTCCTTATTAAATGTGATACCAGGATTCTAAAAAGGGTACATCCAGCCATGTTTTCTTCCACCACATTGTTATTGTACATATTGCTGAGTTTGCTTCTACCTGTGCTTGCCCTGCAAAACCCAAGTTATTCTGAAGACAATATTTGTACAATGAATTTAAATAAGAAACTAGGAATAGTTCTTTGCTAAGCAGTTTACAGTTACTTGATTATCACTTTAATTGTCTTGGTTCTGTTCTATGGAATTTTTGGACTTGTAGTTAGGGAGGCCAATGGCTACATGTAGAAGGGTAACTGCAGTGACTCAAGTGGTAACAACACTGAACTCATTGACTGGAAGGTCGGAGTTCGAATCCCAGGTACTGCATGATGGAGTGAGTTCCCATCTCTGTCCCAGCTCCTGCCAACCTAGCCCAATTTACAACTGACAAGCTATCTCCTGAATACTATTAGCCATTTAAGGTAGCTGGTCACTGGCTGGCTGGGGTTCCCATTTATTTCAGTGCCTTGTAGGTATTAAAATCATAAGATATGTGATCGTACGAACTTGTTGTTACAAGTGTTGGAGATGGAAAGAAATTCAGCAAAGCTAAGGATATGACTCTGTGGCTTCATAGATGTTTAATAATTATGTCGAGCATGTTTCAATGATGTCTGGCCAGGTTATCCTGCTTCGGGAGCTGCACTTGTTGCCAGTATGTCTCCGGGTGCAATTCAAGGTGCTGGTAATCACCTTTAAAGCCCTACATGGTAGTGGGCCAGGATACTTAAGAGACTGCCTCACCCTAGGAACATCTGTCTGTCCCACCACAGCAGACCGGAGAGGCTCCCTAGTTGTTCCATCTGCCAGAGAGGCACATCTCTCTGACACTAGAAGGAGAGCCTTCTCTGTGTCTGCTCTGGCCCTATGGAACCTCCTGTCAACCGAGCTATGTCTCCAGATGGAGTTGCTATCTTTTAGGAAGATCTTAAAAACATGGCTGGTGGGGCAGGTGTGGGGTCCTGGTTAGTTTGAGCTCTATCTCTCCCTTAGTCTGTTAGTATTTTAATTTTTTTATTTTTGATCAGCTTTTAATTTGTGATTTGCTGCTGTGTTTTTAATGATTTTAAAATTTTAAGATTTTTATAACTGGAAACCTGAAGTTGGATTGGTTTTGGTTTTATGATGCTGTAAACTGCCCTGGGTTGCCCCAGTGAGGAGGGCAGTATACAAATTCAAGTAAATAAATAAATAAATAAATAAATAAATCCTGCTACGGTAATTAAGTAGACCTTACTGCCAAGTGATGCAACGCTGTGTCAGGTAGTGGTTAACTAACCAAACAACCCTGAGGATAAACGACTTGAGTGCCAAAGTCCACAGGAAAGGCTGATGGTCCCCAAGTGGATTAAATCCCACTTGAATCCATCTTAATGGAGGGCAGCAGCTTCATCAATACTGGCCTGGGGCTGGTGAATACTTTGTGTGCCAAAAGGGCTGAGGATCAGAAAATTACTCACAGAGCGGGATCAGTGGTATGGGTGTCATGCTGCAATGCAGAAGGCAGATGAAAGGCCACTGCATTATATTCTCAAGACAGTCTTCATGGCTGATCACCATGAGGATCATCAATATTCAGATTTATGTATGGAAGAACAAGAATAATTTGTTTCAAATACATTAATCTAGGCTATAATGACAATGATGGTGATGGTTATGATTATGATGCTTACCAACAGATTCAGCTACAGACTTTTCTACAATACAATACAGTACCTGGACTGGAATCAAAGAAGTACAAAAGGCAATGTGTAAGAAATTTCTTAAGAACGCCACTAGGTGGTGGTGTATTGATTTCTTTTCGAAATCAAGTTTGTTTACCAGCTTTGAGCATCCTTCTGCCCACGTGCGCCCCCCTTCCCCTCATTAAAATTCCTTTAGCAAAGTGGAAACCACAGCAAATGTGGACATGCTTGCTATTTATTCCATCCCAGAGTGTATTGTTTTCCTGTTTTATTTTTATCTGTGAGCACAGCCATAATTTTTGCTCAAGTAGAAACTGAAAGATGTCTTAGACAGGACTAGCACTTGAGTATCATCAGCAGGAAGCCTGTTCATGTCGAACCTTTTCTGTGGGCTTCCCTTGGGCATCTTTCTGGCCTTTCATCTCATCGAGCAGCACAATTTAGATTTTTTTTTTTAAAAAAAAAAACCCATTCTCCCCAGAACAACCTTGGGTACCATTTCCAGTAGTCATACTGGCCAGGGAAAGTTCTGGAAATCCACAACTTAAGCACCTCTGACAGATGATTATTCAACCTCTGTTCAAAACTGTCCAACACCTTCCAGTTTGGCTCATTCCATGATCAATCAGCTCTTAAGTGTAAAGAATTTCTTCCTAATGATTAGCTTTCTTCTTCTTTCGTATCCAGATCAAACTTTGGACTACCAAAATGAAGCTACTATCTTAGCTTTGGTGTTAGGTAAAAGTCACTCCTGCTCGGAAGACAGTTGCATCTTTGTCTGGGGTTTGGTGAACATCTCCATTTATAGCCAAAGAGCCAACGCTGTCTGTCTCTGCAGATGTTTCCCTGGACATGTGGCAGGCATGACTAGACACCGGAATGCACAGAACACTGTTTACCTTCCCACCGAAGTGGTACCTATTTATCTACTTGCAATTTTTTGCTTTCAAACTGCCATGTTTGCAGGAGCTGGGAGCTCACTCCATCGTGCAGTACTTGGGTATTGAACCCTGACCTTCCAGACTTAAAGCTCAGGGTCTTAACCACTAAGTCACCGCAATCCCTTCAAAATTAAGTACATGTTTCTGCTCGTAATTGGGAGACCAGTAAATGAGCTGGATTCTCTCCACATTCACACAGCATGTTGTTCTGTTTAGCTGAAATCACATTTCTTGTGTAGAAATTCATTATTAATAAAATATTAATAGATGATGGGGCTTTTTGCCTTTTGTACACCTGAGTTTTATTGGCTGGGATAACTTCATATATAGGAACAATGAATACTATTTATGTTACGTCTGTGCATGATATTCAGCTTTTTGGCACATACGTGAGCTATTTTTAGTCCGGCATATAATTCATCACATGCATTAAGAAGTGGAATGTTATGGGAAAAATATTGATAGAGACAGTTATAGCTCACTGTTCTTACCAAAAAGTTAAATAGAAAGGCACAATTATATATTTTGTTATTTGATTTCTCTCTCTCTCTTTCTCTCTCATTCTCTGCTTTCTTTATGGACACTCAATATTTTTGTGAGAATTTGCCATAGCGGACGATGACATCAGCTTTCCATGGACTAGTTCTGAAAATCAGATTTCAGTCAATAAATGGGAACAATGACAATTCATTTGTGCAGTGAATAATAATAATTGATGATGATGACAAATTTACCATTTAGTCAGTTTTATCTTACAATGAACCTCCCCATGATTGTCAAAGTAGGGAGCTATAGGGGGCAGGGGAGGCAGTCTTTCATCCTTTCAAGATCCATAAAACAAGTACCCAAGCATGTTGGGAGCAAAATGCTAATTACCATGTGAACTGCCCAGATAGTGCACTAAGTACTATGGGGTGATACATAAGTGTAATTCCTATTGCTAATTGCTATTGATTCATTTCCTAGGAGGCACAATGTGGAACTGAACTCCCAGACTTTCATTCTACAGCCAGATATCTAGCCCACTAAGATATGCAGATGATACCACCCTAATGGCAGAAAGTGAGGAAGACCTAAAGAAGCTCCTGATTAGGTTGAAAGAAGAAAGTGAAAAAGCTGGCTTGAGACTCAATATCAAGAAAACCAAGATAATGACAACAGGCCCTATCAGTCCCTGGAACAGAGATGGGGAAGAAGTAGAAGCAGTGACAGACTTTACTTTCTTAGGATCCAAGATCACTGCAGATGGTGATTGCAGCCATGAAATAAAAAGGCGACTGATGCTTGGGAGACAAGCTATGAGAAACCTGGGGAGCATAGTGAAAAGTAGAGACATCACATTGCAAACAAAAATTCGCATAGTCAAAGCAATGGTATTCCCAGTGGCAATGTATGGTTGTGAGAGCTGGACCATTAGGAAAGCTGAGCGCAGAAGAATAGATACCTTTGAGATGTGGTGTTGGAGGAGAGTTTTGAGAGTCCCCTGGACAGCGAGGAGAATAAACAGATCAATCTTAGAAGAAATCAACCCTGACTGCTCCCTAGAAGGTCAAATTGTAAAGATGAAGCTAAGGTACTTTGGACATCAAATGAGAAGAGAGGATTCACTTGAGAAGGCCTTGATGCTGGGAAAGGTGGAGGGCAAAAGAAGAAGGGGGCAGCCAAAGATGAGATGGCTAGATGGTATTGTGGATGCAGTGGGAGCAGAGCTGGGTGGGCTGAGGAGGATGGTGGAGGAAAGAAGTGCCTGGCGGGTGGTGGTCCATGGGGTCGCGGAGGGTCGGAATCGACTGTGCGACTGAACAACAACGAAAGACACAACAAATATTAAATGTACTTTGAAATTCGCCTTCAGCGTCTGTTTCTGGACATTTGTAGATGCAATTTAACATGAAAATTTCAAGTTTTATACTATTAATCTAAAGACTCTTTTTTGAGAAGTTCATTGACAAAATGAAATTTGAAAATAATGAGCAAATTAGCAAATTTTTGCTGCAGCCTTTAAAACACAGCAGTGACAGACAACAATACTGTACATTGCTTTTCAAATACTGTGATTTATAACAGGAACATATTATTTTAAAACCAAATAATATCCTGTTCTCTGGCTCAGCCACTCTGCTGTGGAGAAGGACACACCCCTACTTTTAAGCATTATTTCCACTCCTGCTTTTTCCCTCTTTTTGGCAACAGAATCTTGTACAGTATTAGTAATCTTTTTGGAGTCTTATCAGCTGGTCTTTGCAGTAGATCTGTCTTGTTTAAGCATTCTCTTCTGTCTAGGCACTGATTGCCCTAAGAAGGAATGGGAGCTCAGTCAAAGCTCTCCCATTTATTTAGCCTGGAGGATTTCCCCAGCTGAATGAGCTACACATTTTTTCCATGCTGGGTGTCGCTGTTTGGCTATTTTTTGGTCTTTCTTCCCCTGGAGGGTTTCCTTCACACCCTCTGATTTGCTGCTTAAAGCCAGACAGCCGAGGAGCCAAAGAACTGTGAAAGCATTGGTTGGAAAATGATGTCCACACAATTAGGAGAATAAATAAATGTCAATCCTACAACAACAAATCCAGGATCAACCCCCCCCCCCAATGCTTTTATTAGCATTGGTGGGTCTGGATAGGATTGATGGATCAAAGTAGGATCTGGGATGTATGTGCCAGATGAGCAATGGGCATCCAGCAGTGGTGGGCAGCCAAAAAGTTTACTACCACACTGTGGGCAGAGCCGACGTCATGGGTGGAACCAATGTCATGATGTCATGATGTTGTGGGCGGAGCCAACGATGTGGGCAGAATCAATGTAAAAAAAGTACACATAAAAATAGAAATAAAAAGCACATAAAAATACAAATTAAATAGACATTAAATAGAAATAAAAAACATAACAATACAAATTAAAATAGACATTAAACACACATAAAAACACACTACACAAAACACCCACCCACCTCAACCAGGGAGCAGCAGGCAGGTAGCAACAGCAGCGATGCGGCTCCCTGGCTCCCTGGTGCGGCCTAGCCTGGCCTGGCTGAACCTGGCAGCACAGCCTGGCCCAGCAGTTTGGCCTGGGCTGGCCTGGGCCAGCGGTGCGACAGTGGCAAGGGAGCAGCGTTGGCGGTCAGTGAATGAGTGGTGGCGACGGACAAGCAGCAGTGAGTGGCAGCAGCGTGGAGGTGCAGGGCGGTGATGTGGCATGGCGGCACGGCATGGGGTGACTTGAGGGAAGGCCACCATCACCGCTGCCGCCGCTGCCACTGCTGCCGTCGCTGCCGCTGCTGCCGTTATGATATCACCACCCTTCCAAAGAGGCCACTGAGGGCCTCAACAGCCAGCTGCCATGCCCTCAGTGATGGGATGTCACCGGTTCCAGACGGATCTCTGGAACCGGTAAGACCAATCCCGGAGGGTTCTCCGTGAGGGGAAGTCCACTTTTGGGGCGTCCGGTTCCGGACGCCTGACCGAAAGAAAAAAAAAATTAAAATCGGAGCGAAAATGGCTCTAATTGACTGCGCATGCGCAGAAACTCAATCTGACGCATTGCACATGCGTCAGATTGAGTTTCTGCGCATGCGCAGTCAATTAGAGCCATTTTCGCTCCGATTTTCAAAACATTTAGAACTTTCAGGGCAGCGGCGGCGGCAGCAGCCCTCTGAGGGGGGCGCCTCCCCGCGGCACGTTGAGGGCTGCCTCGGCCGTCCGCTGCTGACAAGCCCCATGCCCTGGGGACGCCCGGCGGGGTACACCGCTGCCGCCACCTCCGCCGGGCGCCTGTGGGCCGGGTGCCTGCACCCGCCGTCCACAGCCGCCGCCGGAGCTGCCGCTGCCTGAATCCCTGTGGACTCCTTCTTGGGTCGGTCCCTTTTGAGCTCGGCTGCCGCGCGCTGCGGAGGAGGAAGCTGTAGGCGGCGGCGGCGCGGCATGGGGACGGCCCAGGGAGGCGCGGCAGCCGCGGCTGCCCGTCGCCCCTCGCCATGGCCGGAGCCGGGCTAAAAAGGTACCGGCCCAAGGAGGACGCCACAGGGGTGCAGGCAGCTCCGGCGGCGGCGGCGGCTGTGGACAGCAATCGGGGTGCCGGGTCCCAAGAAAGGTAAGCGAGGGGTTTTTATTTGGGGTGGGTGGGTAATTTATTTGTGTTTTGGGTGGGTGGTTGTTTTTATTTTATTTATTTATTTGTGTCTGGGTGGGTGGGCTGAGAGGGAGGGGTGTGTGTGTATGTTTATTTTTATTTTTTATTTATTTTTATTTTGGCCCCGCCCACAACGTCATGACGTCATGACGTCGGCCGTGACGTCATGACGTCATGCCATTGGCCACGCCCATGACGTCCGTGACGTCATGGCGTGGTAGTAGAATTTTTGTCATCCCATCACTGCATGCCCTTCACAAATCAACCCACCCATCCACCCACCCCTAACACAAACCTGTCACTTACCTGTTAGTATAAGTGCCTGGACAACACCATGTTGCAAGATGGATATGGTCATCAAACCAGTTCTCTAGGATAATATGCCTTAATGTAAATGTAAAACAGCTGTACCTCCTTAAGGGTTCTCCAATTGGAGCAGCAATTGGAACAGCACAGGTGTAGCTTATTGATGAGGTAACTCCAAGACTTTGTTTAAAAACCCCAAGCCAGGCCGCAAGGCCTGCTGGACACCAGGCCTTTTTAGGAACTGTGGTAAATATGAAGCTAAGGTACTTTGGACATCAAATAAGAAGAGAGGATTCACTTGAGAAGGCATTGTTGCTAGGAAAGGTGGAGGGCAAAAGAAAAAGGGGGCGGCCAAAAATGAGATGGCTAGATGGTATTGTAGAGACAATGGGCACAGAGCTGGGCGAGCTGAGGAGGATGGTGGAGGACAAAGGTGCCTGGCGGGCAGTGGTCCATGGGGTTGCAGAGGGTCGGAATCGACTGTGCTACTGAACAACAACAACAAGTTAAATACACATTAAAATATACGCAGACACACCACATCCAAAGGTGCATTACTTACCCTGGGGAGCAGGCTATAGGGAGCTTCAGGCTAGCAGCTTCTCTTCCTTCTCCCTGCTTGGGAGGACAGCAAGGAGGCTGTGCATACACGCCAGAAGAGTAGCGTGCCTTGGTGGGGCCCCGTATAAAAATTTGTTTGGGGGCCCTTAGGAAGGGTAAATATTTGTTTTGCTTACGCACGTTGGGGGCCCCCGTAGCCCGGGCCCCCCGTATAATTGATATGGCAGATACGGCGGTAGCTACGCCTCTGATACACGCCAAACACTGTAGGCGTGCATGCACACCAAGTGCTTGGTGTGCATGCGCAGTGGGGGAACCAGTGAAAAGGTAAGCCCCGAAGGTGGTTCCCCCTAAAGGCTGCTACCGGTTGTCCAGGACACTGGGAAAAGTTACTACCGGTTCTGGCGAACTAGTGAGAACCTGTTACATCCCATCGCTGCATTGGCTCCTCAAACAGGGCCACCACATCAATTGGTCAGTATACTTGTGTGTTTTATGGGAATGAGGGATTCAGCCCCAGGGTGTCCCTTCCGGACACAAGAGGGCGCTAAATCCTTCTTTCTGACGCCATAAAGTTTTCCAGCCTTGCAAAAGGAACCGTCCTAAACTGCGATCCAGCGCAAGACCCTACCTGAGAACAAGCGCTGTTGAATTAAACCCGAGAAGACTCGGATGGGCTCGGACTGGACCATTAGCCGCCCTTGTCAGGGGTCAGGGGTTTTGCCCATCCATCCAAACAAGATGAAGTCCCAACTCTAGTTTTGATTCTTGATTCTTCTCTTTCTGTTTCTCAGTTACCCCAAACAGCAGGAGGAGGAGGAGAAGAAGAAAAAGAAAGAAAGAAAGAAAGAAAGAAAAGTTAACAGATTCCTGGAATTGGACAGGTTGAAATACGCCCAACCGGTAAACGTTGCCTTATGCGCCCAAATGCGCTGAAAATAGCAACTGAGTCCAATGCAGGTACAGAGTAGGTAAGAGCTGAAGTATAGCCCATTAAAAAGTTTAAAATGTCACTTTCCTACCTGTTGGTCTGGCTACTTTTGGGGCTCCGATCCCCATCAGGCACTGAAAGGAAGGGGACGCGACGGTGTGTGACAGACTTTGTATTTTTAGACTCCGTGCCTGCACACAGCCTGTGTACTACCTTTCTTTGTACAGTATTTTTCTTCTCTATCTTAAAAGAAAAAGGGGCGCATTAAATTTTAAAAAATCAGCATCGCATCGGAGAGAATGAGGCGTGAAGGGCAGCCCCTTCTGGCCAGGTCTCCAACCTGCTGGAATCGCAAACGGCATGGGAAGAGAAGCAGGTGATCAAGGTCAACGTTTCTACAATGGGACTGTGCGCCTAAGAAAGGGAGGCAAATGTACACGTGTATGCTCCTGTGTATTGCGCCACCATTTCCCACAGGGAAAAGATGGCTCGCTCGGATAAATCATATAAATTCTGAATATCTTTCCCCCCCCCCCCAAAAAAAAAAAATAAATCTGGATAGGACCACAAGTGAGGGAGAGAGAGAGAGATTTTGTTTTGCACTTGTGGTCCTATCCAGAATGGTAGAGAGACTTGACTCCCGGAAACATAAACCTGGGGATCAATCTAGCGAAGGTCCTGTCCTCCTATAAGGAAGACTTCAGCAAGGCATATCCACGGCACCGAAATGTTTCCATTTTGGCTCTAATCCCCAAAGTACAAATCATAAAGGAGCCACATAGAAAATGTCTGTGTTGGGAGGCGCTATTAAGGCCACGACCAAAGAGGCAGCCCTCTTGAACTCACTCCTTGAAGACTGCAGTATTTTTGAATCACAGTCGGGCGTACCCTGGTAACGGCAACTTTGTGTTGCTGGCTAATCTTTTTCACACTAGGTCAGGCGAAGGGAACTGCAGAATGAATTCACCAAATGGTGCCTTTATTTTGGCAGTTTCACGCCTGGCCTAGACAAGGAAGAAGAAGAACCTCGTAGGTTCTTTTTTTAAAAAAAATTAAATCAGCTCTAAAAGAGTGTAGCTCAAATATAAAGATCTTTTATTGGGCAGCGTTATGAAGGCTTTGGAAGAGAACGGTCCATTGGTACACGGAGGTATAACTTGGAGATATGGGGTAATAGCTGACAGAATAGATGCTTATTTTGGAGTGGGGGGGACTGAACCAACCTTAGTTCCTTACTGAAGCCCCCTGTTCAGTGTTTGGAACTTGGGTGGGGATAAGGAACGGGGAAGGAGTAACTAACTAGTCGACTGCAGCGCCACGTTATAACTCCTTTTTGATGCTTTCCTCTGCAATCAGAAAGCAATATGTAATCCAAGTATTTCAGTTTCACATGCACTATTCTTCAAATGTATGGGGCTTTTATCTTCTGTTAATTATTTTTGCCTCTCTCCTATCCTTCAGTGGAATCCAGGCAGAGAAAATGATTCTTTTCCTCTGTCGTTACTTTAGCTGCACAACGGCCCCACCAGGTAGATCACATCAAAAGCACATATCTGCCCAGGTCACTCACTGAATCCCAGGACTCACCCGTGAACTGGAATCGGAATCTCCCAATCCTCACACGCGACACTTTAACCACCATGCCATACTGTCTTACCATAGAAGTGAAGGGAGACATGGGCTGCCAGAAGAGTACACCATCATCCACGTGGCTGAAAAGCTCCCTGCATCCTCAGTAGTAAAAGGAAAATACTGTACAATGCTACTATAGCTTTCAGCCACACAGGGTTTCTGTCATTTCTTAAAGGTAAAAGTCACCCTTGCTCGAAAGCTAGTCGTGTCAGACTCTAGGGCGGTGCAGAACTCAGTTTATTAAAGTTAGAGCCAGCGCTGTCTGCGTCTGCAGAGTTTACCATGGTCATGTGGCAGGCATGACTATAGACACCAGAGTGCACGGAACGCTGTTTATCTTCCCACCAAAGTGGTACCTATTTATCTATTTGCAATTTCTTGCTTTTGAACTCCAGGAGCTGGTTGGTAGGAGCTGGGACAGAGATGGGAGCTCATTCCATTGTGCAACACTCTGGTCTCAAACAGCTGACCTGCCCACCTTCTGGTCATCCAACTCAGTGTTTTAATCACTAAGCTCCTGCAGTCCTTTCTGTCATTTCTTAGATGAGGCCAAAGAAGGACTCTGAACACAGTGCTGTGTGTGGGGTGTGGGTGTGGGTGGGTGGGTAATGTTGTGCCCTTCCTCCCTGGAGTGTGTTTATGAAATATACTTGGATGAGAGGAATTATTGCACAAGAAAATCAACAAGCTCCAGGTTGCCGATTGTAGCCAAGCATGGTCAGAAAGTCATACTGGGGTGCAGAATTTGCTCCCATCGTTCCCATTCGTGTTAATATAAAGCGAGCTAAGGCTACTTTCATTGCTCTGGTGAGTAACTCTGAATGTCACTTCGCATTCCTGAACCAAAAAGACTCTATGGTGGACCTGACCAGAAGGGCAGAGACCCAGTGCTGCTCCTGACAATGGAACTGTCGCAGGCCGGCTGAACATTCTGATTGGAACCTTGGAACGGAAGTTGACGGGAAGCGGGCGCCTTCCCTCGCTCATGTGTTGCTGCTCTGATTGTGTGTTTTGTGAGTCCCAAATGTAGTAGATGTATCAGGGTGAGACTGAAGGACCTTCCTTTCCCGCCTCTTCTTGCAACTCTCCACCTCCAGGCAAAATAAAACGGATAGACTTGGCAAACCATCTCTTCTTCCAGCTTAGACTTATATGATTTAAAAACAAGTTTGTAAAAATCCCTAGTCATTAGTTGGGGGGAAAGGTTTTACTTCTGAGGAACCTCAAAATGCATCATTTCCTATCCTGCAGAAAGCCACTTATGCTGACATCTTTGAATCCAGTCAGTTCCATCCTCCTGCAACTGGATTCCTCTGGCCTACACAGACACTGAAATGGAAGCCTTGTGCCACAACACTAAAATTAGGATCCTCTACCCGTCTGCCTGAGAGTAAGTCTGAATAAACTCAATAGGACTTCCTTCTGAGTGTTCATGTGCAAGATTGCACTATTAAACTGCCCCATATGCCACTGAAGAAAGAAAGATCTACACCCTATCATAAGTAGAATTTCGTTGCGGGGTTGCAATCCCATGCACACTGATCTTCTTACAGAGATGCCAAGATGTGCCAGAGTAGGATCACAATCTAAGTAATACATCAGTAGAAAGATGCCTTGTACACTTTCTTTGAAGCACTGATTGGTATTTAGGATTGATCATATACAGTACATTTATACCTTTTTACAGCAGTATCCCCCAATATCTGCCCTCATACCTAGCATGTCTAGTTTTTTCCAGAACTGAGCTACATTCTGAGTAAACAGACACACAATGATGTTGGATGATGTATTAAGGTGCTTTGCAATTCCAGTACAGATGCAGGAAATAGGGCTTTGTGTCATACCCCGTCTTATTTAGAGGCACTAGTTCCCCTTTACAGGTGGCCAGGTAAAATGGAAGGGAAAGGTGAAAGGCCTGTTCTTTAATATGTACAAGATTAAGCTGACCACAACTTCCAGCAAAAAAAGACCTGTATTTTTCAACCAGCATCTGTTATGGTCACAGTTAAACGTTACCTAGTACTGTAGTTCTAAACAGAAGGGGCTGCGGTGGCTTAGTGGTTAAGACACTAACCTTGACGACTGGAAGGTAGGCAGGTCAGCAGTTTGAGACTCGAGTGCTGCATGATGGAGTGAGCTTCTGTCTCTGTCCCAGCTCCTGCCAACCTAGCAATTTGAAAGCAAGAAATTGCAAGTAGATAAATAGGTACCACTTCAGCGGGAAAGGTAACAGCATTCCAGGCACTCCAACATCTAGTCATGTCTGCCACATGGCCACGGAAACGTCTGCAGACACAGACAGAGCTGGCTCTTTGGCTATAAATGGGGATGAGCACCACACGCTAAAGTCAGATACGATTGGCTTTCGAGCAAGGACGACATTTACCTTTTTCCTAAACAGAACAAGGGTGGGTTATCTAAAACACACAGGGGGAGAGGGGGAGAAGGTTTGGAAAGAAGTTGACATTTCTCTCTTTGATCACAAGTCTAGTAGAGCGAATTCAACTTCCGACTTATCCTTCCTGAGGTGGATTGTGACGGACAAGGTACCACACTGGAAGGAGCGCAGAAACGCCCCATCTAAAACGAGGGATTTTGCGCCTGGCGGAAAGGATAGCAGATATTTCCAGCACCTATACAACATGCGGTACCTAACACAACAAGTCAACGTGACTAACGACTTTCCCAACTGTGCGTCCAAGCCTCCTCTGCTTTTTTAGAGCAGGGGTGCCCAAACTACAACCCTCTGAGGATTACGGAATGTAGCGTCCAAGAAATAAAAATAGCCTTGGGAGTGAGTGGACTTCCTTCCAAGTAAACACTGCCTTGCACCTACCTAACTGCCTTGCACCTACCTTACACCAATCATCTTTAGGCTCAGGTGCTAAGAGACATCTTTAAGACACAGGCAAAATTCTGTGTGTGTGTGTGTGTTTAATAAGCATATTGACAACCAATGGATTATTTCAAGTTAAGGTTTTGGGTTCCCAATTCAATCCACTGAGTGGCACTTCGAATTAAGATGTTCTGAAGCTGGCGGGACGAAGTCCAACCATAGGTATTTTAAAACAGCACTGCCAACGAAACAGCGAAGGTACCTATTTTGCGCTCTCCCTGACATTTTCTGTCTTTGAGTTTTCACTTCTATGGAACAATTGAGACGCGCGACCTGAACCAGATTATGGTCCTGCTGGATTGGATGGTACTCTCAAGCAAGGCTGTGCAGATTTCAGCCATGCACAGCGATCCTAACGCGACCTTGCTTGGAATTAAGCCCCACTGAATTCATTAGGGCTGAGATCTATTATGGGGCAGGTCATCAGTTCGAGACCCTAATGGTGCATGATGGAGTGAGCTCCCATCTCTGTCCCAGCTCCTGCCAACCTGGCAATTCGAAAGCAAGAAATTGCAAGTAGATAAACAGGTGCCACTTTGGTGGGAAGGTAAACAGCGTTCCGTGCACTCAGGTGTGGAGGCATGTCTGCCATATGTCCATGGAAACTTCTGCAGACACAGACAGCTCTGGCTCTTTGGCTATAAACAGAGATGAGCACTGATCACTAGAGTCAAATACAACTGGCTTTTGAGCAAAGGTGAGCTTTACTATGTTAAGGGGTAACCATATGAATAGACTTGGACCTTAAGCCTAGCCCCATGATGGCGAACCTTGGCACTTCAGATGTTCTTGGACTTCAAGTCTTAGAATTGACGTCAGGCACATTTTACTTCTGCTTCCCAGAGCGACGAGCGCGTCACAGGCCGGATGAATCGCAGTAAACCCATTTGTGTGGATTCATGGGGGCTTGGGCTTCTGGGAATTGAAGTCCAAGAACATCTGGAGTGCCAAGGTTCACCATCACGGACCTAGCCTGTCCGCGTCTATATCAAAATAGTCCAGAGCTCTCTTTGAATAAAACAAGATCCCTTGGGAAGAATCTCTGGATGCCACGACCTGCAATCCTACCGCCTCTCCAATCTCTTCTTGCGTTTATGGATGTGTATTTAAATGTCCCACTGAACTGACTGGGGTTTTGCTGAGTGTGCACAGGATCGTAGCCATGTGGCTACGTAGCCATGCCTACATTTGGTAACTTGGAAGAAACCCAGCTACTTTCTTTGGCAGCTCTCTGGATTCAACCCGCAGAACATCTCGCAATTGACTTGGAGCTGGCTGGTGCCCAATGACTTTAGGAGGATGCAGATTTTGGTTTGCAGAATTTCATCAAGGCTAAGGCCATTCTCCTCTCTCCCTACTTTAACCTGCTTGCCTCTTCCCCTTTTGAAAGGCGGGCCAACCTTTTTATGCCCCGAGCCTCCAAGTTCACTGCAACATGTCTGGATTAGTTAGTTTTCTGCTGTCCAAGATCAAGTTACGGTACTTAACAAAAAAACAAAAACGGATTTACGCATTTTCCACTGTTTCCTAAGGATAGCAATTTTGCACTGCAGCCTTCAAAGAACGATTGACACAGAAAGGGGCAATAGCAGACCCGCATGTCTGCCTGCATGTCTGAACTCGGAAAGGGAGCATTTTTTCCACTCCAAATATTGCTTTTCCTTAATAAGTCCTGAGCCACACCCAAGTGCTTTTGAAGAAAATAAAGTCATTTATTGTCAAAGCATCCAGATAATCTATAAAGTTTAATAAATCTTTTTCAAAGGAAAAAAGAAAAGAAACACATAACTTTTCAGACTTCATTTCACTGGCACAAAATTACACTTTGTATTAAAAGGAAATCCGTATTTACAGAATTGATGACATTCTGCACCAAAGTCCATAATTTTTCACATGTGGAACATGCACTTTCCCCATTGGAAACATAAAATGAATTCAAGTCTTTATGTATTTTATTACTATTATTTTTGCAAAGAAAAAGAAAAAGAAAAAAACTGTTATCAAGTAATCCACAAAGCAATGCATCCTTCTTCAGTAATTTTTTTTTAATTTTGCTTTATATCCAAAATAAAAATTTTTACCCTTACATATAGTTATTATTACAGCTAAACCATAAGTGCTTAATAATTTAAGTAGAAACGTATGACAAATGCATCAATATGTTGCAATATATGACATTTTAAAAATGTACTTTTAAAAGTTATTTACTTTTTTGGAAAGTGAAAATGCGTGCATTTCAAACAAAAGCAGAGGGAAAATAAACCCACCAACCATCTTTTAATTTTAAATTACTATTATTATTTTTGCAAGGTAAACATATGCACAGGCATAAACTTTTCAGCAGTGGTTTGAGGTGTTTTGCTTGATTTGTGGCTAGCCACAATACCCAAGATACATTTAAAAGCTTTTTTGATACTCAGAGACAGAGTGACTGTAATCCTAAATGCACAAGCAGCTGTAGGCTATGTGTATTTACTCAGAAGTAAGTCCCAATCAGTCCAGTGAAGCTTTCTCCCAAGTAAAACATACAAGATTTCAGCATTAACGTCCAGAAGAATTGCAGTAAAAAAAAAAAGGCAGAATCCCTCAACAGCAGCCAAAAGGCCCAGTCCTATATGGATATAGTCAATATCACACTTGTTTGAATGAACAAGTCTACCCATGAACAAGTGCTTTTCAGTTTTGGGGACAATGCATTCTTGCATTTTTTTTTCTTTGAAGTTGGAAAAGGGCTTTTTCAAAATACAGTACAGTATTCTCCTTTAAAAATAATTGCCTAAGGTGTTCTTAGTTCAGCCATCTGGTCTACATCCTTTTCCTTTTCCTACCTGTATTAAATGAATTAGTAAATCATTTCCCTCTCTCTCCCCTACACCCACAGTTATCCCTTAGTTGAATAAGAAAAGTGGACAATCTGTTCACGATGGACTGATGTAGTACGGGTAACATTGCTACCACAAAAAGGGGGAAATGCAGAAAGAACACATTTTTTCTTGTTCCCCAAATCCAAAAGATATTGTCAGCCCTCGTCCTTTTAACTTTCTCCCTGGGCCTTCATGTCTCCATCCATGACAAAATTCATACTCAATGGAGCCCCTGCACTGTTCACAACTTACATGCCCAGCTCAAGCACAGAGATGGGGTTTTGTAGACCTCCCAATGGGGTTGGAGGACTGCAGTTCCCATCACCCCTGACCACTGGCCATATTAGCTGCGGCTGAGGAGAGCTACAGATCAATGACAACTGGAAGGCCGCATGTTCACCACTTTTGAATTTAGTCTTCCATGCATGGCCTAATTTTCCATAGACTTCAAGTGAGTGTCAAGCTGACACCCGAATATGGCCTCATCATGAAAAGCTGTTAGAAAAAAAAAAGGGGGGGGGAGAATTGGTGTGTATCAGGGTTGGCTTTTCTTTTCCTGAATGTTCTTTCACCTGAAGTTAATGAACACATAGGATGAATTTGCAGAGTATTTTGGAACAGCATCAAAAGTAGAAGGGCAACTTTACAGCAACAAGTTCTGTTCCCGGGCCTCGCTTAGCAATCTGTTCCAGCGCTGCTGTTAAAGGAAAGCACTCCAAGCGGCCTCCATCATCCTTGTCATTGTGGCTGAGGATGATGCTACGATGCTCTGCTTTTTGTGCGCCTACGTAGTGTGTCGCTACCACCCCCAGGGACGCAGGCAGGCCTACGTGTGTGTGTGTCAAGTGTCTCCAGCACTGCCCTTCGAACGGGTACCCCCCAGTTCACACACCGGTTTGACACCGGTTTAATTTTCACGGGCAGCGGTTCAACAAGGACGCCACGCGGGTTCTGAGGACTTCAGCCTTGGGGATGTGTGTGTGTGTGTTGGGTGTGTGTGGTGCCTGTGTGTGTGTGTGGTCCCCTCCACCCCTCCTCAGTTGTGCGAGGTCATGTGGCGGGAGAGGTGGTGGCGCTCCCGGAAGGACTCGTTGCAAATGGGGCACTTGAGCTTCTCCTCGCGCCGCCGCTTGACCAGGGGCTCGAGGGCGAACTCCTTCTTGTGGTGGGAGCGCATGTGGTACACCAGGTCGGAAGTCATGCGGAAGGAGGCGTTGCACTTGGCGCACCAGTTCTGCGCCGGCAGGCAGAGCGAGGTGAAGGAGGGCGGCAGCAGCGTCAGGGCCGAGGGCAGCTGCAGCTGCAGGGGAGGGGGACCCGACGCCACGGCCGCCGCCGCCGCCGCCACGGAGCTCTTGGGCCAGAAAGTGGTGGCGTAGAGGAAGGGGCTTTGCTTGGGTAAGCCGCCGCCGGCGCCCCCCGGGCCCCCGCCGCCAGGCCCGCCGGCCGCCCCGCCCCCGCCGCCTCCCCCTCCTCCGGCCCCCCCGCCGCCGCCGCCGCCAGCGCTCAGCTCCGAGGGCGCGCTGGGCACTTTGACGGCCAGCGGGTCCGGTGCATAAAGGCGCGCGCTGCCGTCGGTGGCCTCCACCAGCGCGCTCAGCTTGTGGCTCAGCACCAGCTGCGTCACCTGCGCCGCGGCGGCCACCGAGGCAGCGAAGGTGGAGCGCGCCGGCTGCGAGAAGGCGCTCTTGCGCTCCTCGGGGCTCCCGCCGCCGCCGCTGGAGGCCTGCGACGAGGGCACCGTGGAGAAGGCGCTGCCGGCGCCCCCGGCGCCCGAGCGCCCGCCCAGGAGGCGCGGTGGCTTGTCGGGCGTCGGACCCCCGCGGCCGCCCCCACCGCTGCCCGGAGAGCCTCGCTCTTTCTCCTCCTCGCCGGCGCCCTCCAAGCCCCGGGAGGCCTTCTTCACCTCCACGAAGGCGCTCCGCTTGGCCTCCCCGGTCTCCGGGCTGGGCGGGCCGAAGAGGCGGCTGCCGTCCTCCAGGCCGAAGTAGCTGCCAGACGGCCGGTAGGGCTGCTGCGGGGGCTGCTGCGGGGTGGACCCCAACTCCTCCTTGGGCGAGGAAGGGATCGGCCTCTCGAGGCGCCCCCTGGCGGACGCGCCCCGCTGCTGCTCCTCCGCCAACAGGTCGCCCGGCGGGTATTTCCGCTTGGCTTTGCTGCCTTGGCTCGGGGGAGCCTCCGGGACGCTCTCCGGGGGCTCCCGGCGGACGGGCGAGCCGCTGGCCGGCCGCGCGTTTTCCAGCTCGCGGGCCAGGTTGTGGAAGTCCGTGGAGGGCTTGGTCACGCCGTTGCCGTCCTGAGCGCCGGAATAAGGGTGGCGGTGGTTGTGGTGGTGGTGGTGCTGGATCGGCATCGGATGGGCCCCGTTGAGCTTGCTGGGGAACTTGTGGGCTCCAGGCCCCAAAGGGCCTCCGGGCTCCTTCGGGGGGCTGTTCTCTTTGGGGCTGGAGTCGTCAGCCGGGCTGGTTCCGCCGCCGCCGCCGTGCAGCCTCTTGGGGCAACGGAACCGCAGGTGGGCCACGTAAGGGAATTCGAATTGGAAGCGCTGGCTGCACTCCAGGCAGGTGTAAGGAGCCGACCCTGGACCAGTGTGGAAGAGACAAGCAGAGGCACTTGAAGGAGAGGCTCTTAATTACTGACGTGGCACTTTGGAAAGGAAGGATTAATTATTGAAACGTCATGCCTTTCCTACGCCTTTCTTGATAGCCTGCTGAAGAATTCTGGAGAACCTCAAAGCCTGTCTGTTTTGTGAACGTTTAGGTAAAGTTGTGTCCAACTCTAGGGTCCAGTGCTCATCGCCGTTTACAACCAAGGAAACAGCTCTGTCTACATATGCAGACTGTGGTCATGTGGTAGCCATGACAAGACACCAGAGTGCATGGAACATTGTTACCTTCCCTGACAAAGCAGTACCTATTTATCTACTTGCAATTTCTTGCTTTTGAACTGCTAGGTTGGTAGGAGCTGGAACAGACAGACAGGCTCGCTCCATCAGGAAGCACTCGGGTCTCAAACTGCTGACCTGCTGAACTTCTGGTTGTCAAGTTCAGCATCTTAACCACTTAGCCACTTCAGTCCCATGAATGTATAGTTAATGGTAAAAAAGAAATTATCTGCCTGTAGGTTTGGATTCTCGTATTCACCTGTTTCACTAAACCTTATCTCCCAAGTAACCCCTTGCAGTGGAGAGAATTATTTCCGAACACTTCATCAGATCAGAACCCTCATCCCTGGGAAATTCACAGATAAGCTGTGGATCTAAAACCACAGCTTGACTTGTGACCTGCACACAGGTCTTGGCTGTGGAATTGGCTGCTCATACACAGACACACACACCAGACATCTATTTATTTCATAATGAGGGCCATTGCACTTCTAAAGTATCAGTGCAGCCATACACATTATTGATTGGAAGTTAGTTGTAGTCAGAACCAATTTAGAGTGCCCCTATCCAATCAGTTTTTTTATTATTATGAAGGACTTTAGTTTGTGCAAAATTGTGGCCTAAATTTATCCATATACCAATGGATCTCAGAATGTAAAAGTTATATTGAATTCCAAGAAATGTGGGCTATGTTTTAGTTTCACAAGCCCCCTATAATAGTTTTTTATAGTACTGTAGTGTGATTCATAGGCTTGAAACTGGTTTACCCCCAGGGCCATGCTCAGTTTCTACATGACCACAGAATCTTCTGTTTGGCAATTAGGGAGGGAGGAAGATGGACAATTATAAAGAATCCTTTATGGAGCCTGTAGACTGGTTGTTTAATAGAAGCTCTGTGTGCTCTACAACAGTGAAGCCAACCATTCACTACAACATAAAAAGGGGGGTTTACTGAGCCAAAAATTTGCACATTAGAATGGAAAGGGAATGTCAGTGGTTCATTCCCTCCATTGATTGTGAAGTACAGTACTAAAGTAGTAATTCGTAGTTCTACACCACCATTCCGGAACAAAGGAACATTTTGATGGTATTATATTTTGATCCAGGAATAGCCTTCTGTCAGTTCTGATGTACACATGATTCTTGTGTCCAATTTTTTTTTTTAAAGAAATGAACATCTCACTGATCCATAGTGGTTACACTTGTCTAAGGACATATTGGAGACCAGTTTTTAAAAGGCTTAAATGACTGATAGCTTTCAAGGGAGAAAATATGATACTTTGCATTAAAAAGATATAAAATGTTCTTTAGTAATACACCAGGTCACCTAGGTCAATGCTGGTAAGATCCCAAAGGCAGTTGCTAAATTGCCTACTGAATATCGTTCCATGACCCACCTGTTAACAAAACACTATTCATGTCTATGTTATTCTAATCCTTAAACTAAAAGGAGTTTTTGGCTCAACAAAGATATAAATGAAGAGGAAGGGGAGTGGAGACACACTAAGGGAAACACCAACCTAACTGTAGCCACACATGAAACTTCCTCCTTTTTTGGCACAGTGCCAAAAAGATTTGCTGTTGCAGTTGATAATATCATTAAAGTTTATCATTCAAAGTTCTGAAATGTTTTTATGGGGGAGTTTCCTTCAATTTCCCTTTCAGCGCAACAAGCGTTGGGAACACACAAACAGATTGTAAATTCTCCACTGATCTTGTGTTGCCAAATGGTTTAAAGTCTGATATTATGGAGTTTAGGAATTACCTTTAATTTGTCTCCTCCAAAGGTCACTCAACAGGATTCTTTCCCCACTCCTCTGACGCTTCTCTTTCTCATAAGAAAGTCCTCTTATACTGTATAATTTTTCCTAGTCAAGTCCAAACCTCTGTATTACCTGGGCTGGAAATATCTTTAACGCACGCCTCGAACCGCGTATTCCCCCCCTACGCGCACTTTTAAATACGTACCGTTCATTTTATTTTGCGCCCTGGCGGTGGTCAGCAGGAGTAATTCGGTCAGTTCTTTCCCATACCAGACCAGTAACTCTTCGTCTTTGGCAATTCGCCGGAGGGAGCGGTAAAACAACTGTCCGTTTTTGATGTATGCTTCCAGATTCTGTTCCTCTTTGTCTCTCGCCGACTGGACCAGGCGCAACCACATCAGCCCTTCTGAAGAGCCATTGGCAGCAGAGGTGTCCACCTTCAAAAAATAGAAATAAAAATAGACAGAAATAAAACCAGGAAAGGGACAGCAAGGGGATTCTCCGAATAGGAGTAACATTTCTTTCTCTCTATTCTCAGTTTCTTTAAATCTAAATGCTGACATTTCGCAGTGACCAGCCGCAGCCGCGCCAGTGCCTGGCTGGGAACTTGTAAAAAATAAGTCAGACACTTTTGGCTCTATACCTGGGGAGAACTCGATCTACCGATGACTGGGAGAAGGTGGGCGGAGATCAGCAACCTTGTCAGCTAATCTTTCTAACACCAGATCAAACCAAACCAAAGAAAAGTCTAAGCCTGCAATCTTACGCGTGTGATTATAAAGTAAGCACAATAGAGCCCCGTTGGGTTTACTTTCGAGTAAAACTGAATCGGCTGGAACTGGGTCACATCCAGGCGGTTGATGGTGACAAGGCCTGGCTAGGCAAGCCTGAAACGACCTTGCTTCATCAGATGGCATTTTGTGGAGCCGCGAAGGTTGCATCTCCGAGCTCAGATCGGGGTATTGGGAGTAGCGGGATAAACCAAGCTAACAAAATGAATCCGGAAGATGGAGGGAATTAGCTGTCTTTTGCGCAGAAAAACCAGGGCTTTCCTGCTTTGTGCTTCACGGGTCTCTTTCTACATCTCGGAGCAGTTTTACCTGCTGGCGTGAAATGCAATCGGCGTGGTCCAAATGTTGCTGTTTTGCGCTCCTTTTTACGCGCCGGAAGTATAAAATATGTTGTGGCTGATTTAAAGCCTAACGTCAATCGTTGGTTTGCTAAGCATCTTAAGGAATCTTGCACGTAGCAGAACGAAGGCGGAGACTCGTCTATATAAAGCATCTCCTAGGCCTGATTTATTTCTTTATTTTTTTAATTGTTGAATAAACTTAAATCGAGAGGAGGAAATCTCTCAACGCACGGGATATTCCGAAAGGTGGCTGATTCACACGTGCCCTTCCTCAGCAAAGCTCCCCCTTTTCTCTGGCCCTGGTACCCATAGCCTAAAGCCAATACGACATGCATTTTGGGCCCATCTCATTTCATATTTATTCGTAGACAAATAGCTCGCGCTCTTTGTTGCAGAAGAAAACCTCTCCAAACGTTACAGCTTGATTTGGTCTTAAATAACTCTCTCTTAGAATTAACCAGGATATTGAGTCGGAGCGGTCTCCACCGATCTGAGGTGCGCCTGGTGGAGCAAGAAGTCCCCGGAGGTTTGAAATTAATCTTACGATCCTGGAGCTAAAATTAGCAGGGCTGGAGCTGTCCCCTTTCTCCACCTTCCCTTCCCCAAACTCTCAGGAGGCTGAAAAGAGGATTGAGGTTGAATAGACATGCCCAATTGAAAGAGTGGAGGAATCCCTCGCTACCAAGTCAAAAGTAATTCTCCTCTAGCTTTTCTCCTTCCTTATTTCATATGCAAACCCCGATGGTTGATGAACGAACGAAGATTTAAGTAAAATTTAACCTCCCCTCCCCTCCCTCAGATTAGTAAATGCGAAATCGTCAGGACTGAACCGCCTAGCTAACCTGTAACGCAGCTACCGACGAACAGCGTCCATGAAAGCAAAGGCTATTGTTTTCACAAGTCCTAAAATCACTTTCCATCCGGACTTGAAGTCATAGCTCAGTGAAAATAGCCATCGAAGAGAAGCCAGAGCTTGGATATTGGAAGAAACACCTACCCTCTGACTAGGGCAATCCGATTTGCTTCCAAGCGAAATCAAGTAAGAATTAATAAGATCCTTAGGATCTTGTTAACTCCCCCTCACCCTCTACTTGGAAACCTGTTCAAGATCTGTTTTATTAATCACTGCCTGAAACCCAAGCCTGTTGGGTGTGTAAATTTCTCTACTTTCAGCCTCGGAAAATTGGAGAGAGAACCAAAGCGAGCGATCTTTCTGTGCCCGCGCCCTACCCAACCCAACCCTTACCCGGAAGATATACGGGACGGTCCTCTTGTCTGTGGATTTGAGGGCGATGAAAGCGATGCTGTCGTAGAGCGAGGTGTGGCTGAGAACGCAGGGACCGAAGATGGCGTTTTCCGGGATGTCGCAAGTGGTATAAACACTGGTGAAAATGTCCGTCAGACACTGCTGGACAGCTTTGGCGTCGCTATCCCATATCCCCCTGTGAACCCCGGAGTCCTCCATCCCTGGGGGGGAAATAGGAAGGAATAAGAAGCAGAAGGAGACCCAAGTCATATATCAAGGACCACTGGAAAAGAAAACCCTCCGTCAGCTGCTTAGACTACCAGACTAGAGTCTGGGCTGGCAATGGGTCCTTTAGTCCGGCTGTATTTGCCAGGGTTTGGGAACGTTGACTTTTGTTTTGTACTACAGCTCATAGATTTCTTCGGCTGGTGGCCACATTCCGAGATTTATATTCTCATAAAAGGAAGGTTTCCAGCCTTGGACACCTTTTTGTTACAGATCTTAGGTCTGAGGCAAAAGATTGCGAGGGGTATATGCAACATTCCCTATGGAAGGGAAAAGAAGGGCCAACAAGGAACTTGCATAGTAATAGTAATAAATAGTAATAGTAATAGTAAGCAAATAAATAAATTTCATGTTAGAAATTTCTCTGCTGGAGAAACTCCGCTCAGGGGATGTCCGAATGAGACTCCTTTCATGTCCCATAGTAATAGTAATAGTAATAGTAATAGTAATAGTAATAGTAATAGTAATAGTAATAGTAATAGTAATAGTAATAGTAATAGTAATACATTCCAATTTAGGTCAAGTTAAGCGTTCCTTAGTCCCCTTTATTCAAACGAGATTTATTAGTAAGTCTGCTGTACTAAATTCTATCATTTGTTGCACAATTACCAGGGGGTAAATCACAATACAGCCAGAGTTCGCTTCCTCCGAGTAAACACACCTAGGAGCGCTGCTCTTCCGTTCAGTTCAGGGAAGCTTAATGAAAGAGTCTCTCCAACTCTGGGTGAGAAAACCAAGTGCCGGTCCATCTCAATCTCTCCTAACACGGGCTACAGAGAGCACCGACTGGACACCGTACACCCTAGTAAAGGAAACCGAGCCGCCAGTGCTACTCTTGGCGGATCCAAAGGGACTGACCGGATACACATCGCGAGAAGAAGTCGAGGGAGAACGCATTGGGTGAGGTGGTGACAACAGAGGAGGAAAGGGGTGGTGGTGGTGGTGGTGGTGGTGAGCATCAAGCCCTGGATGATTATCCCCCACCCCCATATACACAGAGAAAAGCCAGATCTCCCCCCTTTCCCCGAAAGTCCCCATTCACCATCTCAACCCAAGCCTCCTTCCGCTTGTGTTGGGTGGTTGATGTGCAAAGCGCGCTCTCAGGATGTCGCGGAGCTGCGACGGACGGACCTCTGCGCCCGACTTTTTCCTGGTTAGGCAACTTTGGCCGGAGAGGCGCCTGTTCTCCCCGTCCCTCCACTCCTCCGCCTGGCTTGTCCGCCGGAGTCGGGACCAGACGCTCCGAGCCTCCTCTCCCGCTCCTCCTATTTGGGGGGCGGGGGAACCCCTGGGCCCCGATCCCGGCCCCAGCCCGCCCCTGTCTCTTTCTCCCCACCCGGCGCACGTCTGGAGACGGTTTGCCATGACCAATGGATTGCGAGCGCCTCGTCGGAGCCGAGGATTTGATGTCAGCCAACCTTTGGCTGGAGCCTACGGGAGGGAGCGTATGGCTGCTCATTACCATAATCCTGCACTTTCCCTCGGAGACTTTAATTAAAAGCAGAGAGCAGAGGTAATTATTTCGTACCTCGACACGCTTATTGATGGGAGGCGGGCGAGTCCCAGTTACCTTGTTCTACACGGGGATGCAAGTCAAATCAAAGGCGCTCCTGGTGACCTGTAACTGGAGTGACTGTTTGTGTGTGTGTGTTTTGCGATTATTGACAACCAAACAGAAGCTCATCCAAAACCCAGCTTCCAACCACGCTTTTTCCAAAGAAGGCAAACAAAACGTCTCGGCGCCTTAACAACACAACTGCGGCCCGCTCCAATGGTCTCGAAATCGGAAACGCACGAGAAAGAAACGGGCCGCTCCAGACCGCGAATCGAATAGGGTTTAATCGCAGCATCCGCGGAGGGCTGTTTCCAAAGGGACAACGATGGCCTCCAGTTTGTGCGGGAGATTTTCCCGGTCGCCTCCGGATTGTGGCCACGATTGCCTTTTTCTTACTGGTAGTTAATGGGGCGTCTGTCGAACAGCGCTTAGATATTTAAAACAAATAAACAAAAAGTTTCCTGCTAGGCTAATGGCTGCTACACTGGTCTTGCTCTCCACAATCAATAAGACACTGCCTTTGCGGCCCATAAAATTATTCCTTTGTAATCAAAGAAGAAGAAGAGGGAGGAGGAGGAAAAGGAAAGGGCAGACCCGAAATATTGACTGAAAATTAAAATAATAAGAATATTCCAGGTTGTAATTTTTTTTTTGCTCTCCCTTTATTTGCCATTGATAACATAATAATCACCCGGAATGCTTTTCAAAATAAAATAATGTCGTCGTGCCACGCTCAGTTACAATGAAACTTGTTTACAGTACTTCGGAAGTAGACACACAGTCCATCTCATATTTCCATACTTCCGAGGGGGGGGGAGGAGAGCGGGGAGTTACTTTCTTCCGATGCCAAGTTCATCTATTAATTTAGCAAGCTGGAGGGTTTCTGGGTGGCATTTCTGTTTCTCGGAACTAACGCAGCGGGCGAACGAGCGAAAAAATCTGTGCGTTTTCGTCTGCTTTCAAGGGATGAGATTTTGCGTGCCTGTGTCTGAATTCTGCCAAATTCATCGGTGCGCGCGCGCGCGCGCACACACACACACCGAGAGTTCTTCCTACCCGATTCCTTTTAAAATAATTTATGTTGGAGGTCGCCGTGTTAACAGCAGACAAAAGCGAGGACCGAATAATTAAAATGCAATTCGAACAAGACTGGGAAGTCATTCGTGAGAAAGAAAGACAGGGAGCGTAAGTAAGTAAATAAGAAAGAAAGAAAGAAAGAAAGAAAGAAAGAAAGAAAGAAAGAAAGAAAGAAAGAAAGAAAGCCAATATAGTACATTCTGCCGTACTCTTTTCTTCCTGAAATCTCGCACGAACTCACAATCTCCAAAAAACCAACACAACACCACTAAATATTCCGTTTTTTCCTGCCTCGCCTTCATTTCCCAGGTTTTTCTTTTTTTTAGACGCTGCCACTATTCCCCCTTTTCCACTCATTGTCTGGCTCCTGCACCCATAGATTATTTTGTCTAATGCACACATACTTTTAAAAAAACCAGACACTCTTTCTCCTTTGTATTGATCCGCCTGGCGAGGCATCTCCCTTTCCAACCAGCCCTTCGCCGCTTTCGGGTGCCAGAAAACCCGAATCAAAAGGAGTATTACGAGGCTGGCAGGAGGAGAGGGGGGAGAGAGAGAGAACAGAGGGGAAAATAATAATCCTAAAACAATTATTTCACTCATTTCGGATGCATGCATCTTTTTTTTTTACTTACCAGGAATAAGGTCAGGATTATAATCCTAAAGACAGAAGGGGAGGAGGGGGGATTGCGAAGCAAAAAGCACCCCCCCTAAAAAAATAATCCCCAGCAGAAAAAAAGTGGCGAAGGAAGAAGAAGGAGAAGAAAAGCCAGACGAGTTGGTGCTTCCCTTTTTTTCTTTTTTGGAGAGGGGAAATAGGAAGAAGAGGGTCGAGAGACCCCAGTCTATTGTATCAGTCTCTTTTCCATGGCAATTGGGGTGGGTGGAGGGTGGGTGTTGAGGCTCCGTTTTGCTGGCGAGCTGGGTGGGGGAGAAACCGCCGGCGGGGAGGGCGGAGAAGGCAGACTCGTGCAGATGGACCCGATGCAGTGACTGCCTGGCACCCGGGCGCACCGTTTTTGTTTGCCGCACATAATCTGGCCAATGACGCGTGACAGCCCCACCTCCCTTCCCTTCCCCTCCTCTCCCTTTTAACTCTTGCCTAGCCTTGGCCGGCTGCGCCTCTCCCTCCCTGCCCGCCAGCCTGCCTGTTCCGCCGTTTGGAGATCGCTTGGCAGGCGCGAGAGTGGGTGAGTTTGGGGAAAGGCAATGCTGTCCCCCTCTCCCCGCTTCCCAACGCGTTCCCTCTAGTCTTCCTGGAGTCCCAGACCTCTCCTGGGGTGAGGTGAGGGATGCCCCAGGGCAGGGCTGCTAGCAAGAGCCATTCTCGGCGATTCTCATGACGATCAGCCATGAAGACTCTTCTGAGAATGTAATGCAGTGGCCTTTCACCTGCCTTCCGCATCGCAGAGGGACAATCATACCACTGATCCAGTTTCATGAGTCACTTTCTGGTCCTGAGCCATTTTGGTACACCAAGTCCTCATCAGCCCCAGGCCAATTTTGATGAAGCTGTTGCCCTCCACCACGAGGGGTTCAAGTGGGCTTTAATCCATTTGGGGACTATCCCCCTTTCCTGTGGACTTAGGCACCCAAGGCTGTTAGTCCTCAGGGTTGTCAGGTTAATTAAACTGTCGCCTGACACTCGGTGTTGAGTCAATGGCAGTATGGTCTACTCTGTTACCGTAGCAGGATAACCTGGTCAGACATGGAACAATAGCAATAGTAATTCTTCTTCTTCCGTGTCTAGGCCAGACATGAAACTGCCAAAATGCAGGTACCTTTTGGAGAGTTCATTCTGCAGTTCCTTTCGCCCAACCTAGTGTGAGAAAGATTAGGCTGCACAACAAGGTTGCCATTGCCTGACTTTTGTTTAAAAAATACCACAGTCTGCGAGGAGGCTTTTTCTGTGTACCCCAGCGATAGCAATTACAGTATATACCTCCCCATAGGGACTACAGTGGCTTAATGGAAAGGCAGCAGGTCAGCAGTTCGACACCCGAGTGCTGCATAACAGAGTGAGCTCCCATCCTCTGTCCCAGCTCCTGCCAACCCAGCAGTTCAAAAGCAAGAAATTGCAAGTAGATAAATAGGTACTGCTTCGATGGGAAGGTAAAAGTGTTCTGTGCACTCCACGTCTTGTCATGCCTACCACATGACCACGGAAACGTCTGCAGACGCAGAATGCGCTGGCTCTTTGGCTGCAAACGGAGATGAGCACCATACCCTAGAGTAGAATACGACTGACTTTCGAGCAAGGGCGACCTTTACCACCCTGTAGCGCTTAGTGAACTGTCTGGGCGGTTCACAGTGTAATTAGCATTTTGCCCCCAACACACTGGGTACTCATTTTTACCGACCTTGGAAGGATGGAAGGCCGAGTCAACGTGATCTCTGTCAGGATCAAACTCACAATGTTTTGGCTGCTGTACAAGGGTGGAGGAGTAAAGGACATGGGAGATTTCTCCATGGAGACCCTGACTTTGATCAGGTGCACTGGAAAGCTCCATAGAAGTGAATGGGGGTTGTCCAAGAATGCTGCCTTGCGCTTAGGAGGGTCTCCAGTCATTTCAAAGAGATTCCCTCCAAAGAACTATTATGCAACTCCCCCCCTTTTGAAAATGCCTATGGAGAGCCTTCTTTTTGTCATGGATACTTAGTTAGTGTAGTCCTACTCAAACAAGACACGCACCCCACACACTCATTTGAAATGCGGCTTTCCTGCCTTTCGGTGAAGGCTGCGCAGGAGAACTTCACAACTGTCTGGGCCTTTTTGTCCATGCCAGTGCTCTGGCTGAATCACTCCGTGTCAACCACTCAGGTCTACTCAGTAGGAAGACAAGACCTGTTGGCTTCAGGAAGACTTAACCCCCAGAAAAGAGTGGAATGAATTACCGCCTTCCTATGTTGAGTTGTCAGTAAAGCTACTGAAGTTCAGCTCAAATTTAGTCTGCCACAAGACTGCGCGTTTTATCTCTTTTGGCAAACCCTAAACAAGGGAGGAGTTAAACTATTTAAATTGACGTTAATGCAGCAAGTATAAGCTGAAGGAAATACATTTTGTTCACAACGTTGTTTCTAGTATGGTACATTGTCTGTTCAATGCCTGGACACTCTTGTGTTACATGCCCAGCCAAACCCAAGACTGTCTATTTCAGGGGTGCCCAAACTTTTCAGGCCATGAGGTGGTCATGTGGTTCAGGGGGCTGGTCACTGTGGTCCACGGGCTGGATCCAGCCCCCAACGACAATTCATCAGGCCCACAAAACCCTTGTTGCTCCAGGAAGCGGAAGTAAAACACACCCTTATGGGCGTGTTTTACTTCCACTTCTGGGAGCAATGAGGGCTTCCTGGGGCAGATAAATTGCCATCAGGGACTGGATCTGGCCTGTGGACCATAGTTTGGGCACTCCTGGTCTATTTGGTAACATTTCTTATAAGAAAAGAGCAGGTGTCTAATCTGAAAGGAGGTGACTTTCATGAAAGAGCAGGAGCTAAAACATAGTCAAAAAGCCTTTTGTAAACTGAGAGTCTCTAGAATGAATGGACAACATTCCATGTGGATACTTCTTGGCCTTTGAAACACCTTATGCAACTGGCTTAAGCCTCATCTAACACAGTTTGTTCTGATTGGATTGGCATCAACAGCATTCAGGCCTGGGAGAGGCTGGGGATGTTTTACAGCCTAACCTCCTTCATTCCTTTAGCAGGAAATATTAGGCACTGCAATGGTTAGGATGATGAACTAAGACTAAGAGACCCAGGTCCAGACCCTTAAAAGTAAAGGTTACCCTTACTCGAAAGCCAGTCATATCTGGCTCTAGGATTCAGTGGTCATCTCTGTTTATAGCCAAAGAGCCAGCATTATCTCTCTCTGCATACATTTCCATGGTCATGTGGCAAGCATGGCCTGTTTACCTTCCCACCAAAGTGGTACCTAGTTGCAATTTTTTGCTTTAGAACTACAGTCAAACCTCGCTTAAAGAGCACCTCGCTTAAAGAGTAACTTGCTTAAAGAGCAGAATTTTCTCTGAATGTTCGCTTTGCTTAACAAATAAAACCAACCAAAAACTCACTTAACAAATAAATTGGGGTTTGCAGTACCCCCCACAATTGGTCATTTACAATGGTGTTTCGCTTAAAGAGCAAACTCGCTTAAAGAGCAATTCTGTGGAACGCATTATGCTCTTTAAGTGAGGTACCACTGTACAGTACTTGGTTGACAGGAGCTGGAACAGACAATGGGAGGTCACTCCGTTGTGCAGCACTCGGGTCTCGAATTGTTACCTGTCGACTTTACAGTCATCAAGTTCAACCACCACAGTCCTTACTGTGCCATTAATCTCACAGGGTCACCATGCAAAAGTCACTTTCTCTTAGACTTGCCTGCCTCATGGGTTTGATGTGAGGATAATGAAGGGACCACCCTGGGAAGTAAACAGATACATGTTCTCACTGGTTTTCTAATTCTGTAAACACTGCTGGCCCAGTTGGAGTACAGATTTTGGGTTTAGATTCCCTAATTCCAAAGCTTTACCTAGAGCAAGTTAAAATACAGTAGTTGAATGTTTTTAATGCCTACTAGCAATGCCACTGGCTGAGAGCTCTTGTGGTCTCAGGTTTCTGCCCAGTTTGGCCAAGCTCCCAACTAAGTGCAGTGTAGGATGAAGTCTTCACCACCAGCGGTTAGTCTTCTTCTTCTGTGTCTAGGCCAGATATGAAGCTGCCAAAATGAAGGTACCTTTTAGTGAGTCCATTCTACAGTACCTTTAACCCGACCTAGTGTGAGAAAGATTAGCCAGCAACAAAAAGGTTGCCATTACCTGGGTATGCCCAATTGTGGTTCAAAAATACCACAGTCTTTAAGGAGGCTCTTTCTGTGTATCTCATCAGTGGTTTGTAAGAGATAGAAATGAGGGAGAGATGGTGGGTGGAGGCTGAAAGCCTTGCCTCTTCATCTGCATGGCCACTGACAACCCTGCCCCATGTTCACCATTTGGGTTCAGGTTGGCAATTGGAACTTGGGGCAATGTAGTGTTGAACTAGACAATTGATGGGCACTTTCTTTCTCAAAGCAGGAACACGATTTCTAGGCAATTCACAGAGGATGCTCCATTCACCTCTTTGATTTCCTTCTTCAGAGCTGTGATATGGATCCTGCTCTGCTAGACAAGATACCAAATGTGAGACAGCAGTAAATTCCTGGTGTGTATAAATGAGAGTATCATGGTGAATTGTGCCCACACTGTTGTTGTCGTCACTTTTGGGGGCTCAGGGGTTAAGAAGTTCACCTTGTTAGCTGGAAGGCTGGGAAGTCAGTAGTTCGAGACCTGGGTACTGCATGATGGTTTGAGTGCCTCTCTCTTTCTCAGCTGCTGCCAACCTAGCAGTTCGAAAGCAAGAAATTGCAAGTAGATAAATAGGGACCACTTTGGTGGGAAAAGATCTTGGGGACATGAAAGGAGCCTCATTCAGCCATCCCCTGAACAGAGTTTCTCCAGCAAAAATCTTTTCAACCCAGAATAATTTCTGACATGAAATTATGATGATGATTATTAAAAGTCAGGAATAAAAGTTTGGTGTGTAATCAGGAAAATGTTAGGGGGGTTTCTAATTCCCTCTGCATTCATCTCCCTCTTCCATTAGGATTAAGGACTACCCATAATATGCTATCAGCACTGATCTCATTAAGTACAAAAAAACTCATTGTGTTTTAAAAATAAAATAAAGAGAAATAATACCTGCCTCAAAAGTATTTATTTTTATGGCATTCTCAATGATATTCTGTTTGATATGCCTTTCCATACATTATGAATTAAAATAGTCTCTAATGGTGGAAACTGATATAAAACTGAACAAGCTTCTGGACCACTTCAAAGATGGTTGGTACTCCAGTCTTTCAGTATAAAGTGGATTGAAGAGTGAACAGAAGGTAGATCTGAACCTACTGCCCTGTTTCTGTTTATCTACAGGAGATCAACAAGGTTACCTAACGTCCAAACAGGTCAGCCAACATGCCTACCAGTCAAGGTTTATGGAAAATTAGTCCAAAACATCAAGAGGATTAAATGTTTCTTGCCCCACAGTTGCTTCCTGTACCCTGAGCAGCAACAAAACCTCTCAACCATATCCTTCAGATGAAGAACACTTAGAGCATGGTGAACCTATGGTGTGTGCGCCAGAGGGGGCATTCACAGCCCTCTCTGTGGGTATGTGCACCATTGCCCCAGCACAGAGTTAACCCTACCCTTCTGCCCAGAAGCTCAATGGGAGTGCTTCCTCCCTACCCCCAGCATAGAGTTGGCTCTGCCCCTCTGCCCAGCAGCCCAATGGGAGTGCTTCCTCCCTCCCCCCAGCACAGAGTTTGCCCCATCCCTCTGTGTGGGCACTCGTTCTCTAAAAGGTTCATCATCACTGACTTAGAGTAAACAGTAGCCAGCCATTGGGTTCTAATATTTAAAATAAGCTCATGATTCTTTTAAGTACATACTGTATTTTGTGGATCAAAGCACAACAGAGATAAATAAGCCAGAGTAGATCCTTCAAGCAACTATGGGCAAATTGTGGCCCTCTAGCCATGGTTGAATTAGGAATTCCAACCTTCTTGAATTACGAATTCCAGCCTTCTAGTCTAAACTGACTAGAAATGGTAGAAGGCATAATCTAAGAATATTTTGAGGGCTACATGTTGCTCACTCCTGACTTAGTTTACTTCTCACCATAGGGCATTTCAGGGCTGTAAATCTTTTTTCTGCTTTAAAACAGTGGTTGCCTCATTTCTACAGAGCTTGATTCAGCTACAGTTCAGCACCATGAAGATATGGAATGAGACTTCTGTCCTAGTACGTGCTGTTTCCTGCAACTTTTCCCCAGGACAGAAGGTCCTGGATTTAGTTTCATAATAGCAAGGGATTCTGCAATGGCTAGGTTTATTTACTACCCAGTAGCAGGTACAATGAATGTTCCTAAGAATGGCTACAGCTCTATGGGAAGTGTACATTCAAGCATCATGTCCAACTTATCTGCTGAGTCTCTGAAATGGCCTGAACCTCTAAATAGCAATGCCATTCGTTTGGACAGTACAATACAGAGCAACAAGACCTTGGACTAGAACCACGGAGAGCTCCTCTTCAGCCATGCCAGTAGTGGAGGTCTGAGGAACAGACAGGAACAGGAGTTTGTAGGGTAGAGGTGGGAAAAAGTCTTAGATGAGGTCTCAGCAGTACTTTGGGGACTGAGAGAGGAGACCGTCAGTACTCAGCCCTGATCTGCCAGTTGTGATTTCAAGTCTCTTGCTGAGGATGCCCTAAATGCTATTCAACCTCAAAACTTCTTTCAGGTTGGTTCAAGCTTTTATGGCCAGAGTGACACTAATGGATATCCAAACATGCAACAGGCTGAATGATAATATGAGATTAGTTAGTCCGTGTTCTGCTTTAGTTGTTTTGTGAGGTTATATTTTATGATTGTTACTGTACTGTTGCTGTTTTGACTTTAAGACACCCTGAATTGCCTCGGCGAGTGGGAAGCAATATAAATCTGAACAAATAAAACAAACGAGATTACACTTTGATTTGACATTCTTGGAAGGAGGGGTTCATTTATATGTTTATTATAAATAATGTATTAGTTGTGTATATTATTAAAATCAGTGTGTAGTGGAATTTCCATTATTCATTCATTCATTCATTTAGACTTATATTGCTGCCCGCTCATGGTTACATCAATTTCTGTTAAATTTTGTGCATGCTGGTGGTTCTTCCAAGGCAGGCCCTACTATTTGGTAGAGTGAGCCAATTCTGGATAATGATTGGATGTGAAGCATAAATTGTAGCCTTCTTGACGCTTCCTCCTAAGCTCCATGGGAATTTTCTTCTTTTCCACTCTTGTGCCAGACAAGCTGTGCTGCTCTTAAACATGATTCAGCACTATCATGATTCACTCCCCCCAGAAATACGCATCTTATCTGCTACTGATAGCTAAGCAGAGTTGGACCTGGTTAGTGCTAGGATGGAGAACTCCCAGGAAATACCAGGGATCTTCAGGGATTTTTATTGTATTTATTATATTTATACCCCACCCATCTGGGAGATTTTTCTACTCTGGGCAGCTAACAACAGATAGCTCACACATTAAAAACAATCACACATTTTAAAAAATACATATAAATATACCAGGAACAAAAAAAAAAACCCTTATTGGCAACAAAGGGAGATAAAATAAATAGCTAATGCTCACCTGTTGGCAATATATTCTCAAAAGTCTCTTTAAAAAGAAACGGTTTTAACTGTTTTTAAAATATAGGCAGGGATGGAACCTGGTGCAGCTCAACTGGAAGAGAGTTCCACAAAGTTGGTGCCACCCCCGAGAATTCTCTTCTTTGAGTCACGGCCTTTCTTGTCAATCGCCGGGTTGGCATCTGGAGCTGTGCCATCTGGGAGAAATGAGTGATGCAGGCTGATGTCCTGAGGGGAAGACATTCTACCAGATTGGAAGGTCCCAAACCATTTAGGGCCTTAAAAGTTAGAACTAACACCTTGAACCTGATGCAGAAAAGAAGGGGTGGCCAATGAAGCCCTGCCAAGACTGGGGCTTTTCTAATCAGTCTGGCTGCTGCATTTTGCGCCTGTTGAAGCCTTTGTAGCATGGAACAAGGGAAGCCCCACATAGAGAGCATTACAGTAATCAATATGTGAGACTACCAGAGAGATAACTAATGTTAACTAATGAAAGGAGAAAGGTAGGGCTAGGAAAGAATCTAGCCGGAAATCCTGGACAGGTGTTGCCTGTAGAATTGAAAATACCGGGCTAGGTGGACTGATGATCTGATTCAGCATAAGCTAACTTCCTATGTTTGCCTGACTGAAAACCTATTGCCAAGCTTATCTGGTGGTAGAAATGGCAAAGAAGAAGCATTTCTGTGCTTCTCTTTCAGTATCCTTGGGGGGAGGGAGTTCTCCATTCAGGAACATTGGAATGTTGTGCAAAAAACAGTCAGAGGCCTGTTGCCTCCCATAGGCTGTGCACGACCTGGGAGAATAAAATTACTGTTTTTACAGTGTGTATTCATGCAGCCAGGGCAATCTCTGGCCATGTTTTATTGAATGGCTTTCAGTTAACTGCTAACAGAAGTGGATTGATTACTTGGTGGCAAGGGTTGGCCATGGATGCCTTCCACAACCCTTTGAGTGCCAATCTGCAAGATGAGGATGTGTGGCATTCTTTGCTCAGGCACTCTCTGACACAGGGTGTGTGGGCCCTTGGTTAGGGACAGTTTCAGTAATGGGAAGCAGGGAAACATCCAGAAAAGGAAGGGCAGCTGCTGATGGGGAAGAGGTAAAGGTCGCCCTTGCTCAAAAGCTAGTCGTATCCGACTCTAGGGTTTGGTGCTCATCTTCATTTATAGCCAAAGAGCCAGCATTGTTGGCATTTGCAGACATTTCTATGGACATGTGGCAGGCATGACTAGACACAAAATGCTGTTACCTTTCCCACTGAAGTGGTACCTATTTATCTACTTTCAATTTCTTGCTTTCAAACTGCAAGGTTGGTAGGAGCTGGGACAGAGATGGGAGCTCACTCCTCTGTGCAGCACTCCGGTTTCAAACTGCTGACCTGCCGACTTTCCAGTCATGAAGTTCAGTGTTTTAACTACTAAGGAAGAGAAGGGGAAGGACATTTAGGCCAGTGCTCCAGACTGGGATGAGGGTCATGGTCCCCTAGTATGGCCTCACTAAAGAATGGCTTTCCATGAACCTCAGTACCCAATGGACCTATCACAGTTGGGCCAAAGGACTATAATATGCCTTCAACATCAAGAGCACCATGGGGTGGAGCTGGGTTACTCTGGCAACTTGCCCTGATTCCAACTATCATCCAGCCGAAGCGATGGGAAAGAAAGGAACAATTTAAGAGGCTGTGTTACCTCAAGTGGGGCCTCCAAGCTAAGGAAAGTTTGAATGGGAACAAGGACTTTGAAAGCCTGAGGGTGACTAGAGGAACCCAGAAGATCTGACATGGACCAGCAGGGAGTGAAGCTTAACTACCTGCCTTAGGAGGACAAGATGCAGAGGAAAGCAGAGGACCTGGAAGAGTCTACAACACTGAAGTTATCTGATCTAATGAATATACAGTTGTACCTCGCTTAAAGAGCATAATGCGTTCCACAGGATTGCTCTTTAAGTGAGTTTGCTCTTTAAGTGAAACACCATTGTAAGTGACCAATTATGAGGGGGATTGTGAATCCCGATTTATTTGTTAAGTGAGTTTTTGGTTGGTTTTATTTGTTAACTGAAGCGAACATTCAGAGAAAATTCTGCTCTTTATGCAAGTTACTCTTTAAGCGAAATGCTCTTTATGCGAGGTTTGACTGTAGTTCATGAACAAAGTTCAGAGTTTACAACATCAGATCACTCTCCGACAGTAGCGTAGCATGGGACTCAGCCACTTGGGGCGTAAGCCAAATTAGCCGCCCCCTGGTGGAGGCCTAGGATGCTGGTGTCCACTCCCACTAAGGCTTCTGGGAATTGTAGTCCAAGAACACCCATACACCCAAAAAGTGCCGTCCATGCCTCCCCACGCTACGCTACTGCTCTCCAATATACAGTAGTTACAGTTAACCTCATGAGTCCCTTGAGACGCCCTTGCCTATGGAAAGCAAGGGGATCCCACAAAGGCTCAACCTGATGCCTTCCTGGTGCTGGGATTACAATTCCTCAGTACTTTATCATTGCACATCTCTGGAGAATGTTAGGATTCTTCTTCTTCAAGTGCTGTATCCAATTCCAAATATTGGCTAGAAACATGGTGATCTACCATTAAAATTGTCCTGAGAACAATATAATGCAGGGGCCTTCCATTTGCCTTCCGCATTGCAGCATGACACCTGCACTGCTGACCCAGTCCTGTGAGTCACTTTCTGGTCTGAGCCCTTTTGGCAATCAAACTCCTCCTCAGCCCCAGGCCAATATTGATGAAGCTGCTGCCCTCCGTCAAGATGGATTCAAGTGGGATTTGATCCACTTGGGGACCATCACCCTTCCTTGTGGACTTTGGCACCTAAGGCCATTAGTCCTCAGGGTTGTCAGGTTACTCAACATTGAGTCACTGGCAGTATGGTCTAATTACCGCGGTGGTGAACCTTGGCACTCCAGCTATTCTTGGACTTCAATTCCCAGAAGCCTTAATCAGCAGGAGTGCTGACTTGGGCTTCTGGTAATTTAAGTCCAAGAACAGCTGGAGTGCCAAGGTTCCCCACCACTGGATTGCAACAGCAGGAGAACCTGGCCAGAATTTTATTTATTTATTTCGGCCAGGCTAGGAAGCCTAATTTAAGTCATTATTAAGATCCTGTCTTCCTGGGCTTTACCTTGGATGTGGAGGAACAGCTGCCTAACTCAACCATCATGACTTGCCCATCAGAGGGCCTGCCATAACATTATTGCCAGTCGGTTGTTGTTGTTGTTGGTGGGCCACTGACATTTTTTTTTTCGCCACTGCTCAAGACCCAAAACGTAGCCGAGGGCTGCTTTTCGTTTTCAGCTTGATCCGGAAGTCACGCAGCAACGCCCAGCTTGTCTGGGATAGGGGCGGCGGCGTTGACAAGTTTAGCGAGAGAAGGGAACTCTGCACGTGCTCGGAGAGCTTCTTGCCACCACTACGGCGCGCGCCGGGAAAAGAGGCTCGGCCTCGGGTGAAAGGAGTCCAGGGCGGCCACTTAGGGCGGCTGGAAGCGAGCAGTTCGTCCCCGGGAACAGCTGTTTGGCAGCGGGCCCATCTCGCCCCCTCCCCCCCTCCTCTGCCCGTGTCTGGGTCAGGGCGAGCCCTGGGCGAGGCTAATTCCTTAATGGGAACTTTGTTGTGGATCGTGGGGGATTTTCTCCACGTGACGCCTCCGCGGAAAGCCCCATTCGCCACCGGAGAAAGTTTAAGCTCCCTTCTACCCCCCCTTCTACCCCCCTGGGTCCCGGACGTCGAGGTTAAGACATCCACAAGGGAAGCCATGGGCTGGAACTCGCAGATGTCCAGTAGGGCTGTTGAGGACAGGATCCTTGGGAGGTCGCTCCTTTCACAGGGTCGCCATAAATCGGGGGTGACTCGACCGCACGGAACAACAGCAAAGCCAAGAAGGCGGGGGTGAGGGTTGGGGTCGAACCCGCATCTGGAGCGCTGCCAAGAGGAAGGAGACAGCAGCCGGGTCGACTTTGTTACAAGCTCGCTGCCTGTAGCGCGCGAATTGGACTCCGACCATGTCTTTACTAGGCTCTTATAGCGCTTCGATAGCGTCTTAAATCTTTGCGCCCTCTCCTCTAGAATGATGGGATTTGTAGTTCGGTGCCGTGGTGAGGAATTCCCTGCAGGAGATCGCCCGCTACAGTTTTCCCCAAACTAGAGACCTTAGGATTCCAAGTACTGTTCTGTACTGTACTGTAAAGGAAACATCCTTGATCAAGGGGGATGCACACTGCTGGCAATTGGAGCATATTTTGTCGGGGGTGGGTGGGAGATTGAGAATATATATCCTAGCAATCTTTTGATTTCTTTGGTAACTTTTGAAGTTCAGGAGGGCATCATCATAGCTTCCATAGGAAACTGTAATCCCTTCAAGTAGAATCAGTAGTCATGTTCATCATCTTCTTTAGGTGCCACCCAGTCCTGGATATTGGCTGTCATCATGGCTAAAGTTTTCCTGTTCTTAACTACTGTTTTTCCGAACACATTCCACACAAGTCTCCCAGGTTCTTCAGCTATGAAGTCCATCTACACCCTGGGGCCTCCTTTCTTCCCAGGGATTTTTCCTTGCAATCAAGTTGGAGGATTCTATACTTTATGTTGTCCCTCATGGTATGCCCTGCTTTCTTTGCTTAATGGTCTTAAATAGTTTTTCTTTATCCAATCTGGTGCAAAACTTCCATATTAGTTACATGGTCAACCCACGATATCCTTAACAGCCATCTGTAGATCCACATTTCAAGAGTTTGGTTCTCTTTTCAGATGCTTTAGTCAATGTCCAAGCTTTAACTCCATATAGCATGTCATGTCCCCAGGATAGATCCCCCCTCCACTATTATTAGTACTCAGAGAAACTAAAACTCTTGCTATTTACTCTGTGATAAAACACAGAGAATGAAAACAAAGGGAGCCCTAATGAAATTACACAGTTTTGTCAATGGAGCACGACTGCAGCCTTGCACACGTTTACCTAGGTGTAAACCCCATTGATTCCCTAAGTGAAACCACAAGTTATAACTTGCAGGAGATGAACAGGGCTGCTGAGGGCAGGATATTTTGGAGATTTCTCATTTGTAAAGGTGCCATAAGTCAGAGGCAATTTGACAGCACATAACAAAGTCCATTGAATTCAGTGGCACATACAGTATTACAAAGTTAAGCCTATTCAAGACACTGAATTTCACAAAAGATGTTTAACTACCTGAGCTGCAGCTCTTAGCTTTTAATTAGTGCTGCAAACAACCTATAAAATGTCACCTCTTAAACTGCGATTGTAAACCAAGAATCCTATCAAAGAAAAATAAAAAAGTACAGTACAATATACTGCTTTGCTTGATAATTTTCTTCATTCTGTGACTTCCTTTATAGTAATAATGTTGCAAGTATTGCTGCATTTACTGGGGTACACAGAAAGAGCCTCCTCGAATATAGTGACATTTTTAGCCACAATTAAGCATATACTGATATCGCCAACCTTATGTTGCCAGCTAATCTTTCTCACACTAGGTCAGGCAAAAGGAACAACGAAATGAATTCACCAAAAGGTGCCTTCATTTTTTCAGCTTCATGTCTGACCTAGACATGGAGGACAAAGTATTGCTACTAGAGGATTATTTTTATTATTAACTTTTTATTGTTTTTATTAAAGCAAACATTCATATTTCTTTAAGATGAAGCAGCTTTCTGTTTCATATGCAAGCTCCAGTATAAAGTAAGGTAAAGGTTGCCCTTGCTTGAAAGCCAGTCATATCTGTCTGTAGGGTTCAGTGCTCATCTCTGTTTACAGCCAAAAAGCAGACATTTCAATGGACACATAGCAGGCATGCCTCAAGACCGGAGTGCATTGAACATTGTTTACCTTCCCACTGAAGTGGTACCTATTTATTTACTTACAATTTCTTGCTTTCAAATTGCTAAGCTGGCAGAAGCTGGGACAGAGACGGGAGCTCGCTCTGTTGTGTAGTACTCGGGAATCAAACTCTGACCATCCAGTTGTAGAGTTCAGTGTCTTAACCACTTGAGCCACCACAGTCCCTCCAGTATAAAGTAGGAGAGAGAAATCTCCTTCCTGTAACATTCATTATTGTATAAACCACAATCTTCCAGTTTCTGCATAGCCTTCCCCAGTAAAATGAGACCATTGAACTCTTCAGCCTTGACTTGTTTTGTTTGTCTTTTTGACACAAGGAAGCTTGTCCCTTTGGCAAGTCCCTTTGCCTTCCCACCCCAGCCCTGAGGGATAAGAAAAACTGAAGCAGCTGCAACAGAAGCAGTCTACTTGGCAAGCCCTAAAACATTAGGGGAGGGAGGGTGTAAAAAAGAGAAAGAGGGATGTGAGAAAAGAACAAGGCAGTAGGCAGAAGGCTTCTGGTTTAGAAAGCACTGTCTTTGCTAGAAAAAGTGGAAGAGCTGGAAACAGAAGAGGAAAGATTTATTTTCCTCCAGTCATAAATCTTGTCCCCTTGCTCCTCTGCCCAATGGAGCATGATAAAGCCCTTTTCCATAAAGTATTCAGTATTAAAGCCACAACGATGACCCAATCCGTAGCCATCTGCTTCTCATGTTAACAGTGGTTCCAAAAGCAGGAGGTGGAAATAAGTCCACAGAGAAAGGACACCAGTGTTAAGGCCTGTGTGTGTGTGTGGGGACACAAAAAACCAGGAAGTTCTGAATAGCTGGGGGAGGCCCTTTAGTTTCTCTTGTAAGTCTGTATCTATAGAGATGGAGGAAGAAAGGAAGCATTATATTGATACAACAATTGTAAAAACAAAACATAAAAAAAGAGGTGAGGCATTGAAAGGGCAACTGGAACACACATCAGAGGTCCCTGTGTGAAAGCACAGGCTAACAGATTTATAGAAACATTTAATTAGTTTTCAATCGCAAGATAAAGAGCTCGAAGCAAAACAGGAGAGAGTGACAAAATGTTTCACATTTGTCTATGCAGTACGAGTTCCATTCAAGCAGGAGCATATCATAGTTTATTGTCGCCTGGCTAAGTGGCCTTTGTCTGGTTTGGAGTGGGTTTCCCTTCCCTTTCACCTCTCCTCCCATTTTGGTCCTCCAACATTTACATGGAAGAAAAAGAGAGTTTTTGAGAGCTCCAAGAGGATTTATTATTATTATTATTTTTAAAAGGAATAGCAATTATACTTATATACCGCCCCATAGCGCTTAGTGCACTCTCTGGGTGGTCCACAAGTTAATTACCATTTAGCCCCCAACACACTGGGTACTCATTTTACTAACTTCAGAAGGATGGAAGGTGGAGTCAACCTTGAGTCAGGTTCAAACTCACAATGTTCTAGCTACAGTACAGCAGTTTAAACACTGCATCACTAGGGCTCTTAATGAAATACAGTAAAACCTCACATAAAGAGCACCTCACTTAGAGAGTAACTCGCTCAAAGAGCACAATTTTCTCTGAATGGTCGTCTCGCTTAACAACTAAAACCAACCAAAAACTCACTTAACAACTAGATTGGGGTTCACAACCACCACCCCTGCCAGAAGTCACAATTGGTCACTTACAGTGGTGTTTCACTTAAAGAACAAGTTCGCTTAAACAGCATTCCTGTGGAATGCATTATGCCCTTTAAGCAAGGTACTACTGTAGTCCCACAACACTTTGGGCAATAGCGCATATTTTTGCAACAGTGAGCTTAGCTAGGGAATTTATGAGATGCAAGATAGATGGGCCTAAATCCTGTTGCTTATTGTAGTAAATTGAACCAGAGTAGGTCCTTTGGATCATTGAGGATTTAGTGCATCAGATCCTCCATAGGCTCTTTTGCATCAAATGGGGTTGTTCTAATTGTGACTAATTTTAGTATAGTAAGTTGCATTTACATTAGGTCATTTGAATCAATGGAACTTATGTAGGAGTTGACTCACTCATCTCTGTTGATTTGGTGGTCGTACCCTAGTGCAATTCATTATGCTAAACAACAGGATTTTGGCCATAGACATGGAAATTTATTTGCCAATGTATCAGGTCCAGGGCAGAAGAGGGCAAGACTCTCTTGTAAAGTATGATGGCAACGTAATGCATCCTGAAGGCAGAGATACTGTATGCTGAAGAACATTGGATTTGCTTAGTATTCAGGAAGGAACCAAAATTCCTGGAAAATCAGGTGTTTTGCCACTGTTCTTACTGAGATAAGTCTCATGTCATCTGGACAGCAGAAAACAAATTAAGACCTTTTGTGACCAATCAGGGACTTTTCAGAGAACAAATGTTCTGTCTGAATGATTCCAAAGTGTCATAGGCTTCGTCCTATGGAATAATGGAATTTGTAGTTTGTTATGTGTTCCCCCAGGGGAACACACTGGACTACAGTGTGAATGGGAAGATCTATTCTGGAAGGAGTGCAATACAGTAGACGCATTCTACTTTCTGCCAAACTCTTCTTAAGGAGAGCTCAGTAGTCTTGCTCATCTGTACTCCTAAGAGAAAAATGAATTGTTGCAGGTCAGGAATTATTAGAATTTGGTAACTGAAGCTCCCACAGTTTTTGACATTTTTTATTTTAAAAAAAAATAGCTACCAAATGGTACTGCTGAGAGGGAGAATGAGAAATTTGCCCCATTTCCTTTCAAAGCCACAAAAGTTAATATCACAGCCACTATCAGGTCATAGTGGCAGCTCATTCTCTGTGTTATTAATGCAAAGTGTGAAGAAAATGTTTTCATCCTGAATTTAGCATGAAGCTTGGCTTCCTTGCGTTAATCTGGCAGAAGGCTCTTGAGAGCATCACAAGTTTACATACCTTTGCTCAATTTTTTTAAAACTGTATCAGTAACACGCAAAAGTGCTTTCTGGGTTGAAAATATTTTTGCTGGAGGAACTCTGCTCAGGGAATGCCCAAACGAGGCTCCTTTCATGTTCCCAATATCTTTTCCCAACAAAGTGGTCCTTATTTATCTACTTGCAATTTCTTGCTTTCAGTCTGCTAGGTTGGCAGGAGCTCAATCTGTCATGCAGTAACTGAGTCTCGAACTGCCAGTTTGCCAGCCTTCCAGATAACAAGGTGAGCTTCTTAACCATTGAGCCACCACATTCCCTCCTTTGCTCAATAATGAAGCCACAGTGAGAACCTCTTTCCTTAACAGAGTTCAGAAATACTATTCTGTGGCCTATATCATCTAGAATTCTCCAGCTAGCATGGCAAATTGATGACGTCGGCTAGGGAATTCTAGGAGCTGTAATCTAGGAAAGATATTTTTCCAAGCTCGGTTGCCCACCACTACTCAAAATCCAGAAGCCTTTTGGGCATCACTAAAAAAAAATGCTCAACTGAATTATCACAGTACCATAGGTGCAAACAACCTGTGCACAGAAAGACACAATTGAAGAGACCATGCCAACAATTTACTCAATACCACCCTGGTGTAATTATGTAGGATTAAGTGTTGAGCTATCCAGTTTCCATAAAAGAAGATGGTTTGATGGAAAGTGCACATCAGATTAGGTTAATGGCCCATCCCCCTCCTTATTTTGCATATGAACATTTCCTGAACAACTGGACAATCAGACTTAAAAGACCTGCTAACATAAATGTAGTAGGTCAGAAAAAGCATTTGACTGTGTAAGGGATTAATGGAGGCCTTGTATTATGCTGCTTTTCAGAATTACTCCCAGGATTAAGAGGCAGATATAGCAAAGGGACATATTTTGTATTTACTATCCATTTTGATTAATGTTTACTGGAGGATTCTGGAGGGAGGGAGTTGAAAAATTACTGAACAAGCTTCAAGAGCCCCCCCTTCCCACCAACGTACAAATATATGTGTCTATTCTTTAGGGGTGTGTGTGTGTGTGTGTGTGTGTTTGTGTGTGTGTATACAACAACCCCCCCCTTCAAGTTCTGGCCCTCACCATTTCTATCTCATCTAACTGGCAGTGGGTCTCTAGAATGTCAGATATTTCCCAATCCTGCAGTTTTAAATGAATTTGGGTGATATTACAAAATTTGAACCTAAGACCTTTTGCATTGAAAGTTTCTGTTGGATATCAAGATATACTGATGAGTTGGGATTTTGTGATTTTTTTAAACTCCAAAAAAAGAAAGGAAAGGAAGGGGAAAACTAGCATCAAGGCAATCCATATTTTGTATCAATTAAAGGGCAATGCTGTGGGTTACACAAGTTATATGAATTAGGAGTTGCATTTTTTCTTTGCAAAATCTACCATGGCAACTGGACTATTTTCTTAATAATTCAGTGAGGGTAGGAGGTGCCGTAAGCCATGCATCTCTGGTGATTGCATTCCTCTGCTGGTCTAGTTTACGAGATGTTTTATGAGATGTTAGCAAGTGTTAATATAGTAATACCTCGTTTAAAGAGCATAATGCTTTCCATGGGATTGCTCTTTAAGCAAGTTTGCTCTTTAAGTGAAACACCATTGTAAATTACCAATTGTGACTTCTGGAGGGGGGGATTGCGAACACAGATTTAGTTGTTAAGTGAGCTTTTGATTGGTTTTAGTTGTAAAGCAAGGTAACCATTCAGAGAAAATTTTGCTCTTTAAGCAAGTTAGTCTCTAAGTGAGGCGCTCTTTATGCAAGGTTTTACTGTATTCATACTCTTTCAGGCAAGTCTTCAATCCTTCTCTTAAAAAAAGAGGAAAACTGGTTGGTACTTCTGATAGCACATTCTATGTTTGACCTCTGTATTTGTCCTCTGTTGCTTCTAAACATCCAAACAACTAGCAGCTGATGCTTTAGATGTCTTCCCAAAAGGAAGCCCCATCAAGTCCACTGGTGTCTGAGAAAGAAGACCATGACGGTTCATCCTTTAGGCAAGAGGGAAACTCCTCACCTAAGACTCAGACCTCCCCAGAGGCAGAGGGACTCTCTCTGTGCATAAGTGTGAATGTTCAGCTCAATTGTGCATGTTCATGAGGACATGCAAGTGTATGAATATGAACCTAAAGTGACCTCCTTAAAATATATATATACTCTGTGTGTGCGTGCGTGCGCGCGCGTGCATTTGACATTGTTTGCTTGCATGTGTCAGGGCAGGATTTTTGCCCTGGTTGTAGCCTCATCCAAGATGGAGATTTCCATGCATGGGAGAACCTTCAGCATATACCTTAGGGAGATTGGAATGTTAAAAACATGCAAACTTCATGGGTTGGAAGAAATGAAACCTAATGTGTGATGGACGTGTTATGCTGTATGATCATTGGCTAGATTCCTTTAGGGGAATGGCAAGGAGGTGGACCTTGTGTGAAGAGATAAAACCCAGAAGGTGGGGCCAAGACGTGCTCTTGATATGCTGTTTCTCTCTGAGGATGAGCTGTGAAATTAGCAAACATGTAGGTGCTTAAGCCAGAGAGGGGTCTTTGGCCTTCCTCAATAATTTCTTTATTTTGATGTGCTTTCTGAACTTTTGATAAACTTTCTTCTGTAACTTACTCAGATTACAATATACTTTTAAAATACCCAAAGATGTCTGCAGTGTTTACTCGGCTGTGTGCTATTTTATCTACACTAATCTAGAATCCTGGGTTGCTTAGCTGGAGGGTGGTAGTTCAGAAGCAATAAACAACCACGGGTGGGCAAGAAGACCTACTTGTGAGTAAATTTGTTCCTGACAGCATGTATCTGCTTTGTTGTTACAGCACCAACCAGGTTACTAATGCTTGCAGCTTATTCCAAGCATCAGCCAAGTTACTAATGCTGCACAAGAGTTGCTGTCTTGGGTCAGTATTGTAAGTACATTCCTCTCTGGGGTGTTTTAGTGCCAAGAGTTCGTCAGTCTATGCAATGGTGATACCACTAGTATGATTTATGTGGAACCTTAAATTATGGACAGGTAACATAACTATGAGTTGACACTTTTCTACCATTCCCTGAGCCTCTGGTCTGCTCTCCCATTGGGTTTTTTTATTTTGGGTGGAAAACTACCATGGTTTTCCTCAAGCTGCCTGGTGCTCAAGTGTGTGAAAGATTTGGAATGTCATAAAGCAGCACATCTGCTAGGTGTGGGTAGCCTTTATTAGCCAAGGTTTTTTTGGCTCCATAAGAAGCCAGAGTCCCTCTGACAGACTGTTGGCACAAATAGCAACCTTGCATGCATTAACATGGAGTAACATTTTGTGTGTGTGTGTGTGTGTGTTTTACAGCCTGATGTGAATGTTTTTTTGCCTCTAACTTGACTGGTAAAGTTTTTGGTCTGCCTCTGAGATTTGAGGCCCTTCTTTCTGTTTGTTTTGTTCCTCCCATTGTTTTTGTTGATTGACCTTCTTCTGTTAGAGTCTGGGGTGTGGGTAGTTGGCAAGTAACACAAGCACCAGGAACCAAGTAACAGGCCAAACAGTAATCACAGTAATCACAACCCAGTCCAGAATCCAAGTCCAAAATCAAACCTGAGGTACGCAGGGATACAGGGTTGGTCTGGACAACAGACCATAGGCTAAGTAAGCTGGAAATCAGGTGATTAAGAGGACAAGTGAGGTAGAGTCCTTGGGGTCTGGAGTACGGCAAGGATAGGGTTCAAGGAACAAAGATTCAGGCAAGACAGGATTTGGGAGCAAGACAAGAAGACGTCAGAAGCTGGAAGCAGGAACCAGGCAAGAGATTTTTGGAACCAGAGACAATCAATAATGCAGGAGCCAAACAACTCCAAATCCAATAATTGTTCTTTCTGAAGCAGCTTCTGGAGGGAAGAGCCTGTTCTTATATGATTCAGCCTCCCGTGGTTTCCAAATGGAGCTTATGATGGTTCACAACCTTCCCTATGGCTCTCAGGTGGGGCCTAACAGCAGGACTATAGCCAGAGGGTGGCCAGGGTGGGCTTAGCCCACCCTGAGCTAGCAGTTTGCCCACCCTGGCCAGGCATGGCATCCCATAGGAATGCATTGAAAAGAGACCTTGTTGCCCACCCACATCTAGAAACATGGCTATGACCCTGCCTAACAGCTGCAGCAGAGTGAGGGCCTAACCCTGCAAGAACTAGAGCTCCCTTCTAGGCTGGAGATCTAATCCTGCAAGTATCAAAGCTACCTCTGGGGAACTCATCCTGCAAATACCAGAGGTGCCTCAGCTCTTGACATCATCTTTCTCTAAGCAAGCAAAAAGCATTTAGGTTCTCTCCACCTACTAGAGATGACACTTCCCCTATTTTTCTCCTGACTGTCATCAATCACTGTGATGCTCAGAACTTCTGTTGATGGCATGCCAGGTGAATAGGCCATCACAGATCTTACACTACAGAGAAAACATGCATGTCTCCCTCGCCTCAAAAATGCCATGGGACTTAATATCCTGCTGTGTTTCTCTATAGGCTAGTCCTCACATCCAGTAGGCAAGCATTATTTAGTAATCATTTAGAGCAGTGATGGTGAACCTTTTAGAGACTGAGTGCCCAAACAGAGGGATGGGATGAACTGTGTAGTGGGGGAGGGAGGAAACACTCCCATTAGCTGCTGGGCAGAGGGGTGGGGTGAACTTTGTGCTGGGTGAATAAAGAAGTGCTCCCATTGGCTGCTGGGCAGAGGAGTGGGGTGAACTTTGTGCTTGGGGTTAGGAAAGAAGTGTTCTCTTTGGGCTGATGGGCAGAGGAGCGGGGTGAAGGCATATGTGCCCACAGAGAGGGCTGTGAGTGCCCCCCCCTCTGGCACACCTGCCATAGGTTCTCCACCACTGACTTAGAGCATTTTTGCTGCATGATTCCGCCTGCTTCCAGAAGATAAAGAATAAAGACAACAGAATCTAATGTTCTTTTTAAAAAACCCACACACAACATAAAAGGAACAAGGAAAGAGGAGAGGGGAAAGGGCAAACTCAACCACTCGTTCTTAAAGTTGCAAAGTTTATGTAGTGTGGCATTGCAGGGAAATAAGAAATAAAGTTGGGATGATGGTGTCTCAGTTGAGCAGGTAAAATGTATCCTTGGCTTTTTTTTCTGCACTCAGATGGAATAGTTGCAGAAGACAACAGCTGCTGGAGAGAAGAAGCCAAATGGAGCTTGTGTGAATTTTCATTTGTTTAGATGTAATGAACATCCTTAGAAGGTCAAATAATAAAGATGAAGCTAAAATACTTTGGACATCAAATGAGAAGAGAGGATTCACTTGAGAAAGCCTTGATGCTTGGAAGGGTGGAGGGCAAAAGAAGAAGGGGACGGCCCAAGATGAGATGGCTAGATGGTATTGTGGAGACAATGGGCACAGAGCTGAGCGAGTTGAGGGGGATGGTGGAGGACAGGAGTGCCTGGAGGACAGTGGTCCATGGGGTCGCAGAGGGTCGGAATCGACTGTGCGACTGAACAACAAAAATGAACAGTGAGCAATTACTGTGTGCCAGCTTACTCATTGTTGTGGCCTTTTGTCACTTTCTCAAGACTACTCTGGCAGCAGATTTCGGCGGCAGCTCCTGATGTCCAGCACTTACTTTTTTTAGAACATACAAACAACACATCCAGTGGTGGGATGTCAAAAATTTTACTACCCCACCATCATGTGGTCAGAGTTGATGTCATGACATCATGATATCATGGGCGGAGCCAACATCATGACATCATGATGTTGTGGGCGGGGCCAAAGAAAAATAAATAAAAAATAAATAAAAATAAGCACACACACACACGCGCGCGCGCGCACACGCACGCACGCACGCACGCACACATACACACACACACACACCTCAACCTACCCACCCACCCACCCCACAAACCCGTAAATAAATTAAATAAATAAAAAATATACCCACCTACCCACCCAACCCAAACACAAATCAAACAGAGCTTTTAAACCAGAGCTTAAAGCTTATTCTGGCTAATCTTTCTCACATTAGGTCAGATGGAAGGAACTACAGAATGAACTCACCACAAGATGGCTAGATTTTGGCACTTTTCAACAGTTAAAGAAGTTAGGTACTAAGTCTTTGCTTAACCAGTTCTCTAGGATAATATGCCTTAATGTAAATGTAAAACAGCTGTACCTCCTTAAGGGTTCTCCAATTGGAACAGCAATTGGAACAACACAGGTGTAGCTTATTGATGAGGTAACTCCAAGACTTTGCTTAAAAACCCCAAGCCAGGCCGCTAGGCCTGCTGGCCACCAGGCTGCTAGCCTGAAGCTCCCTATAGCCTGTTCCCTAGGGTAAGTGACTCGCCTTTGGATGTGGTGCATCTGTGTGTATTTTAATGAGTATTTAATATCTTTACCTATATTGGCGGCCGGCAGGAGATGAGCACAATACCCTAGAGCCAGATACGACTGGTTTTCAAACAAGGGCGACCTTTACTTTTTACAAATGTACAGTACTTCTGTCTCAGTGCATTTTATTTTATTTTATTATATATCCATATGTCTCCCAGGGACATCCTCCCCCAGCAAATACTGTTTCCTCCCTACAATTTACAATTGGCCAGCATAGCTAGATTTGCTAGTATAAGGCAGCGGCCGCCCCTGTAAGAGAAGATTGGGGTAAGTTTATATTGGAGGTAGATGTTTGAACTGGCAAGATCACCTCTGAGTCTGTACCTGCTCTTTCTCCCACCTTGCAATATCTTGGAAAGAATTAGGAATGGCCTTTTCCTTATCCTGGAGTGTGTTGTACTTCATACAACGATTGCCACTCATGCCTCCCAGTTCACAGAACTATATCTTGCTGTTGGTCCTTTTGAGTGTGCAGTGAATACTTTGGCTCTCAGCTTGAGCCTGTTCAGTAATATTCTTTGTTCAAAATGGCAAACACAAATCTAAATAAAGCCTGTGGTCTGCTGCAGCCTCAGCACCAGCAGCATTAGGCGTCAGCTAATAACATTTTCCAGGGCATATGGTCCTTCGGAAGCCATATGTATAGCTGTTTAGTGATTCTGGCAGAGAGGCGTGGAATGGTGAAATCCAATTGCCAGCATTGCTGAAAACAAAATATGTAAATGCTCCAGTGCTTTTGTTATTCATGACATATCTCTAACACAGCACATACAATATGCTGTCCATTCTGTAACTTGTGCAGCATCTAGACCACAGTTGCTCCCATTCTGGTGTTTGGAAGGGAGTTTCTTTGATTAAACATTTGGTATATCTAATCACGTGCCTTTAAAAACACCCTCTCCTAGATTGCCAAATATTCTGAAATATTCAAGCAGGGGGGATGGGGTTGTTCACTGGGAATGAGCCTCTGCCTTATGTACCCTAATATAGAAACTAGATGATGCAAATATGGTGAATAGATCAATGTTTAATTATGTCAAAGAGCTTCATGAACATAGTTGTTGTTATGTGCTATCAAGTCAGAACTGACAGCAACCCATTTGCAGCCAAAGAGCCAGCACTGTCTATGTTTGCAGACAGTTCCTTGGTCACGTGGGAGGCATGACTAGTTGCTGAAACATATGGAATGCTGTTAACTTTCCTGCGGAAGTGGTGCCTATTTATCCACTTGCAATTTCTTGCTTTCAAACTGCTAGGTTGGCAGGAGCTGGGACAGAGATGGGAGCTCACTCCGTCTTGCAGCACTCAGGTCTCGAACTGCTGACCTGCTGACTTGCCACTCATCAACCTAAGCATCTTAGCCACTACCAGTCTACATATCCCAGTATTCCATAGGTTACACTGTGGCATTTGAAATGGTGTCAAATTGCTACAATTATGTAATGCAGCTATGGGTGTATTATAGATGTTTCTAGACAAAGGTTTGATTCTGAAGTCAATTTATTTGCAAAATCCTATGAGGGCCAAATAGAAAGTGGGGGAAGGAATCTAGATGTCCTCATTTTTCATTTTTCTAACTATCCCATGTTTCCCTATTCATTATTCTATCTGTTTTTTACCCAGAGATAATCTTTTAAAAGTGAATGGTAGAAAACCTGCACAGTGCCTTTCAACTGATATGATTTGAGCTGTCCATGTACAAATACCGTACATGATTAACAATCATGCTGATGTTATTTTAAAATCAAATGCCAACATTTTGGAGGGTTGGGCATGGGAAGTCCACAATTATTTTTGACACTGGGCACTGACAGCCCTAGGTCTTCCTTCCTTGACAGCTATTTTAAAAACTCCCCCAGTTGCATAGACATTATTATAAAGGGAGGGACTTTCCAGTGTTATTTAATGAAGTCTTCTCTTCATCCAGTGTGTTGTTAGTTATGCAATGCACAATTTTCTGTGGCTCTCTCTAGTAATATTTGTTGAGGCAAATAACCCCCTTTACCGCAGAATGACACTGGTATAAAGTTAGTTGCATTGCATTCATAAATTAGTTTACACAGTGTACACATATTTTAAGATAAATGCTAAAAGAAAATGCCTTTCAGGGAAAACAAAAACTGCTTTTATTACTCTCTTGGCCTTTGTAGCAATTCTCTATAAATAGCAGCAGGTGGAGTGAGATGAAAGTTTTAAAATACACACAGCCTGCCGGATTGGATGAGAGGCCGTTCCAGGCTGTGGCATAACAGAATTATAAACATGCTTATCAAAGCAATAGTTTTTGCTAGTCCTTAAATCTAGAGGAGTGCCCACACCATCCTTGGTTTCTGTGGCTTTTTCAAACAAAAGTAACACAGCAATAACTGACTTGTTGCTTTTGATTCATGGCTTCAGTATTCTATGGCTGACAATCAGAATAGGGACCCACCCACTAAAATGTGGAAAGATCATCAGAGTTATCAAGGGAGCTGTGGCCTTGCCTCCATTCTCCTGTCATTGATCCCGACCCCTCATAGTCATAGTGATATGTTCCAAAGCTGTTAGTTCCTCCTCTAGCTGTTGATTGCTACCCATGCAAATAGGTCTGAGACAGACCTGGTATAATGTCTATTGGTGGGGGTGGGGTGGAATGGAAAGCAATGGGGTTCATAGAAAGAGCCTCCTTGAAGATTGTGGTGTTTTTGAACCACAATCAGGCATATTCTGGGCAATGGCCACCTTGTGCCAGCTAATCCTTTGCACACTAGGTCGGGCAAAAAGAACTGCAGAATGAACTCACCAAAAGGTGGCTTTATTTTGGCAGTTTCACATTTGGCCTAGCCCTAGACAATGAGAAATCAGAAAGAAGAGGCAAACATCAGAACAGCAATTAAAGATAAAGGGAGCTTTATTATTAACAGTATTACACTGAGAAAGGGTAAAATATAGGATAATGATGGCTTAGCGGTTAAGATGCTGAGCTTGAAGACCAGAAAGTCAGTTGGTCAGCAGAGACCTGAGTGCTGCACAATGTCATGAGCTCCTGTCGTCTGTCCCAGCTCCTGCCAGCCTAGCAGTTTGGAAGCAAGAAATTGCAAGTAGATAAATAGTTACCACTTTGGCTGAAAAGGTAACAGCGTTCCATGCATTCCAGTGTCTAGTCATGGCTGCCTCATGGCCACAGAAATGTCTGCAGACATAGACAGCACTGGCTCTGGCTGTAAATGGAGATGAACACCCTACTCTAGAGCAGGGGTGCCCAAACTACAGCCTCCAGGCTAGATCCAGCCCCCGATGCCAGTTCATCCGACACATGCCAGGCTCGTCACTCCCAGAAGCAGAAGTAAAATGCACCCAGGCGCATTTTACTTCTGCTTCCGGGAGTAACTAGGGTGGCGTGAGCCAGATGAATTGGTGTCCCAGGCTGGATCCAGCCCATGGGTCGTAGTTTGGGCACCCCTGTTCTAGACTCAGAGTCTGACACAACTAGCTTTGGAGCAAGGGAGACCTTTACCTTTCATCCTGAGAAATGCAATGTATGCTGAATTTTAAAAGAGAGAGAAGAAAAAAGAGAGAAGAGCAGGTAGTGGTAAAGGTTATCATTACTGGTGTATAACTAGAATTGCTCAAGCAGGACTGGATCAGGATCATGTAAAACAGGAAACCCAAAAAAGAAACTACAGTAAAACCTCGCATGAAGAGTGCCTTGCTTAAAGAGCAGAATTTTCTCTGAATCTTCGCTTCGCTTAACAAATAAAACCAACCAAAAATTTGCTTAACAACTAAATTGGGGTTCACAATCCCCCCCCCCACCAGAAGTCACAACTGGTCACTTACAATGGTGTTTCACTTAAAGAGTAAACTCGCTTAAAGAGCAATCCTGTGGAAAACATTATGCTCTTTAAGCGAGGTACCACTTTACATAGGGTTTCAGCTTTGATGCTGGAGTTTCAAAAAGTTATCCCCAAATGACTAAATGGCTATCACTTTTTCTTTCTTCAAAATAGTGTTCTAACTTCATCTGAATGGGATTTAAATTTGTATGTAAGTAAGCATTTGTTTAGGCCTGAAAAAACTGAAAACCCTTGCTGACGTTCATTTTGTATATTATTATTTTAGAATTTGTTACAGTAGTCTTTGGAATAAATTGAAGGCAAAACTGATGCCATCATTTTGCATTCAAATAATGCCTTTTGGATACCTTGGAGACTATTGTTGCAAAATTCCAGTTTAACAGTTGTGTTATATACTAGACTGGGTTGGAACTAGACTTATTCCCATAATTTTGAGTCGACACATAAGAATCAGCAAGGCTTATCAACAAAGCTTAGTTATTCCACTGATTTAAATGCTTTTCTTTTATATGTGACTATGCTTGGATCCAACTCATTGTTTACAATGATGCTAGAGCAAAATTATAATAAGCTTATATCAATATTGATGACTTCTTGAAGACTGCTTCCCACTTGTCAGATCTGGAGGATTTGTCATATACAGACTGACATAGTTTGCGGTGTCTGCTTTGAAACTGAGACACATGCCTCTTGCAGACTGTACATACATTTGTAATTTGCCCTTCTTATTTGTTCATCCCTGATTGACATTCCCATTGCAGCTGCTTCTTTGGCCTTAAATAAACATACAGTATCTTGATTTGACTGATGTGATCACATAATTTATTGATGGGAGAAGCCAGGGTTACAAATGGCCATGTATTTCAGATTTGAAGAGCAATCTATTTTTTTGCGTGACTTTCTATACCCTGCTTGTTTCCCATGTACACCTCAATGAACACCTGTACCCACATGGTGGCTTAGTGGTTAAGATGCTGCATTTGATTACTGGATGGTCATCAGGTCAGCAGGTCAGCAGTTTGAGACCAAAGTACTGCATGATGGAGTGAGCTCCCATCTCTATCCCAGCTCCTGCCAATCTAGCAGTTTGAAAGCAAGAAATTACAAGTAGATAAACAGGTACCACTTTGGAAGGAAGTTAACAGCGTTCTGTGCACTCCAGTGTCTAGTCATGCCTGCCACATATCCATGGAAATGTCTGTTGACACAGACAGAACTGGCTCTTTGGTTAAAAACGGAGATGAGCATTGCTGCCTTTTTAGTGGATAAGGCACTGATCTTGGAGACCGGAAGGATGGGGTTTGATACTCAAGAGCTGCATGACAGGGAAATTGGAAATGAAGGCATAATGCTTTAATGCCACAATAAGGTAGACAGAAGTTCCTTCATGAGTTAGGCTGTTTCTTATTACAGGATATTCTGGTTGTAGTTAGTGCAGTCTGTGTTACTTTCTTTCCTCTGCTGCTTCCACCCACAGATTCTCATATTTAATGCAAATTAGTTTATTTCTTGTTGTACTGGCAAGATGTAGACACTTGCTTTTAAAGAAGCATAATGGAAGCTGAGACTCTCAATGAACTGAATCATGCTATGTGCACCAGTGCTTTGCAGTTGGGACTTCTGTGAATTGTCACATCATTCACACAGCTTGCAAATATTATATTTGTTTTGAGCTGCTGCAGAGCATATAGTATTCCTATATTCTCTCTCTACATCTGCTGTGTTATTGTGGGTGTGCTGAGCCAGCCTGAAGAGTCAAAATCACAGTGATGCAGAACTAGAGGGAACCCACAGATTAACTGAAACCAATGCCCTGCAAATGCAAGAAATCCAGAGCTAATCCATCCTCTGGAATATATTAATCCAAATTGCGTTTAAAAACTTCAATTGAAGGAGTGTCCGCCAACATCTGAAGTAGTCCTCACATTGTCAGATATCTCCTGTCAGGAAGTTCTTCCAAATGTATAGTGCTTTAATGTATAATGTATAGAGATTGATTTGCAATCTCTTTCAAGACTGCATTTGGGTTAGGTGACCATATGAAGAACCTGGGTTACTCTGGTAGAATCTGGTAGAATACACGTCTCAGTTTGTGAAGCTGGATAATCCAAAGAAGGAAGTGAAAAGAAAGCCATAAAGACACAGCTGGGCAAAGGAACCAGAAACCCATGCAGCTGCAACAAACTAGACTACTGACTTTGAAACTTGCTACCTGTAGGCTACCCTTTGCTTCCTCACTGATATTTCCGCTCAAGGACTTAGGAAAAAGTGCAGGTAAAGGTCACCCTTTCTCGAAAGCCAGTCGTATCCAACTCTAGGATACAGTGTTCATCTCTGTTTCATAGCCGAAGAGCCAGCACTGTCTTCCTGTTTATCTATTTGCATTTTCTTGCTTGTGAACTGCTGGGTTGGCAGGAGCTGGGACAAAGACAGGAGCAAATTCTGTCCTTCGGAATTCAGGTATCGAACTGCTGACCTCCCACCTTCCAGTCAGCATCTTAGCCACTTGAGCTAAGTCCTGCTCAAGGACTTAAGCAGGTTGCAAAGGCTTGTTAAGACATTCTATGGCATACTGTTAGTTTACATGGAACTCAAGTGAAGTCATGGTTGTGCACATCCAGCTTAAATTCTGCCATGTGCTTGTCTATTATGGAGAGAATAAATGGAAGCATGCTAGCTGTTTCTCACTTTCTCTTCCTCATTTGTTGAGAAACCCACAGTAAATTACCAAAATAATCCAAGTTTATCCACTGAGCCCTGGTGGCACAGTGGATAAACTGCTGTAATGCAGTCAAAAGGTTGTGAGTTCGATTTTGACCAGGTTGACTCAGCCTTCTATCCTTCTAAGGTTGGTAAAATGAAAACCCAGTATGTTGGGGAGAAATGCTAATTAACTTGTAAACCATCCAGAGAGCGCACGAGGCACTATGGAGCGGTTATCATCATCGGCTGCTACTTGTATCCAAGTATACATTTTCCCTGGAAGTCATATGGGGTAGTACCTAAGTCTATTTGCTATTGTGATTTCCCAAACACAAACTACTGAGCTAAGTGATGTGATAAATGACCACATACATTTGAACTGAGTTCCTTGTGTTCCTCCAAAAGCTTTTCAACAACAAAACCCATTATCCCCTGCCACTGACTATGTGATCTAGAACTAATAGGATTTGCAGTCCGGTAATGTATGATCAGCAATGAGTTGTTTACTCTTGCTGTAAACCAGGGATTCTCAACCTGCGGCCTGCAGACTGGGTGTAGCCCATGGCACCATTCCATGTGGGGGCCCCACCACCTTCAACACACCAGGAAGTGCCATGTAGTGTAGGAAGGGTAAAATGGCAATCCAGCCCCCAAATCTGTGTGAGGGAGCATGACCCGGACCCTGTCTTAAAAAGGTTAAGAACTCCTGCTATAAACAGAAACTCCATAATTTTCTCCAGTCACATTTAGGATGTAATTGTCATTTCTCCATGAACATAATAAGGCTTCCCTTATTCTGCTAAGGTACTCCTTGTTAAGCCAGCTCTGACTGCACCAATGCTACACAAAGCTGCACAACAAGATGAGAAGGCCTCATATGAGGGAAGGACATTGCCACAGCTCTGGTGTAATTAGGAACCATCATCATAATCAAATACAGGAAATTGGCACATCTGCTTCTCAGACTGTTGATCCAACGGTGTGGCTGAATGCGTACCCTAGTGAGAAGCTGCAGCTCTATGTGTTCAACAAAGATGATGCCATAAATATTTACATAATTCTACAGCCGGAGGTGCTAGAAGCAGTTGTTTTTAACACTTCTCTTCCCAAGTACAATCTCTTTCTCTCCAGACCCAGAGAAAGAGGAGTTGATTTGACATTTCCAATTGTTGCCTTCTCTCCTGTTTTCTCCCTCTTATACACAGTCATACACTTTTCTCCTTCTACCTCCTCCCCTCTATTTCCATGAAGAACACCTGGTTGGTTAGTTAGTTATCAGGATAGTTTAAAGGAGAGCTTGGAAAAAACACCTCTGGGGCTACAACTCCCAGATTCCCAACCTAGAATGGCAAACAGATGTTGGGGCCAGGACCATTACTAGCAACTTTTGGTACCTGGAACAAAGAAATGTGGTATCCTTTCCTCCAAATAAAGAGAACATTTGAGAGAGAGGGAGGGAGGGGGAGAGAGAGAGAGAAAGAAAGAAAGAAAAGGGCCCCAGAAATGTTTTACTATCTGATTCTCACTGGTAGATTGAACTCTATATTTTTGTACTATATACATTTTAGTGCCCTGAGGCAAAGTTCCAGATGTTTGACCCTAGTTATAGCCTTGGCAGAGGCTTCTGGGAGAAGCAATCCAAAAAGTGATTTCTGAAAAGTCTTTGGAAACACTATACAGCTAGCTGGATTGTTACGTGTCATGCACTGGGCAAATCCTTGGCCTTCAAACAGTTGTGATAGCTTCCATTTTCCTTACAAGCCTGTTCAAGGTTCTGAACCTTACCAATAAGAGCTCTAAATGTTTTAGGTCCAGCTATTCAATAGCCTGCCTCATCCCATACGAATTTGCTTATGATTTATATACAGTATTTCAACTGAGGGCATAGACAGCAGCTCCTCCGGTGGCTTAGTGGTTAAGGTGCTGAGCTTGGAGACTGGAAGGTCGGGTTTCAATACCCAAGGACTGCACTTGGGGACATGAAAGGATCCTCATTCAGGCATCCCTTGAGTAGAGTTTCTCCAGCAAAAATCCTTTCAAACCAGAGTAATCTCTGACATGGAATTATTATAACTGAGGACATTTTTTTTGTTTGCCAAGAACAGTGAGAACTGAAGACAGGCCATTTACAAGGCTGACCAAAGCATTTTGTTGCCTGAGACAGACCATTAAGTGTAGTGATGGGCACCAGATTTTAATGAACCACACATGCTGAAGTACAATTTCCAGCTGGTGGAAGGGTTTACTGGTGTTTTGTCAACCTGGTAACCCTAAACCTCTCTCTGTCTAATCCAGTGGTTCCTAACATGGGGCCCATGCCCCACAGGGGCACTTCAATTCCCAGAAGCCTACATCAGTACATTGGCTGATCAGCACTTTGTGGAATTGACTTAAGCTTCTGGGAATTGAAGTCCAAAAAACAACAGTTGGGAAAGACTGGGCCGCTCTCAGGAAGATGGTTTTGATTCCATATTCTTGTTTGCTCTGCAAAGACATCCGTTGGCAACGGCGAGAAACAAGATGCTTGCCTAGATTAATCTTGGCCCAATCCAGCAGGACTCTTCTTGTTTTTTTCAGTCCAGCCCATCAAAAGGATAGTTGAATGAATTTATGAACAGATGTTTAACATCTGCTCCAGATGTTAATCCATGTGGAAATGATATCACTTCTCTTTCAGAGAAATGTTGCATGGTGAGTATTTAAATAAAAAGAAGAATATCATGGCTGGTTAATCAAGGAATTGAGGTATGTGCGTGCGTGCTATTTAAGCACATTTTTTATTTTTTTATGTTATTTTATCATCATACTTCTACACCGCCCTCCTCACGAATGACTCAGGGTGGCTGACAACAAACAAAACATACCAATTACACAATCCCACAATATAAACCCACCCATCACAAAAGCTAATAAAAAGTTAAAATTTAAAAACAGTAACAATTAAAAAACAAAATACAAAAATTAAAATACAGCTAAAAACACAGCCAAGAATAGAGAGGGGGTTAATAGGGAGTCAAATGAGCCAACTGGCCTGAGTGACCGTCTGGCCCAGACCACATTTGCAGCCTGATCCTAAGCATGTTGATGGTTGAAAGGGAGATTTCAATATATTCAAAGAGACTTAACTTCTAAACAAGAGCCTAGAGCAGGGTTTTCCAATCTTGGGCCCCCAGCTGATCAGGGAATTGAAGCTCAAGGACACCCGGGGCCTAAGGTTGAGAAACGCTGGCCTAGAGCTTGGGCCTTGAATGCACTAATTTCAATTAAATATGCATAATGCTATCGGATAGTTCAGTGTTTCCTATCCTTTGGTTATTGGACTTCAATTCCCCCAAAGCACTAATCAGCCAATGTACTGAACTAAGGCTTCTGGGAATTGAAGTCTACCGGTGAGGGCTGGGAACCACTGGATTAGTTTATACCAGTGATGGCGAACCTTTTAGAGACCGAGTGCCCAAACTGCAACCCCAAGCCCACTTATTTATCACAAAGTGCCAACATAGCAACAGAGGAGGAAGGAAATGATCCCATTGGGCTGCTGGGCAGAGGTGAACTTTGTGTTGGGAGAGGGAAGAAGCGCTCCCATTGGGCTACTGAGTAGAGGGGCGAGTGAACTCTGTGCAGTGGGGAGGGAGGAAGTGCTCCCAATGGGCTGCAAGGCAGAGGGGTGGGGCAAACTCTGTGCTGGAATGACTGCACGGGTGCCCATAGAGAGGGCTCTGAGTGCCACCTCTGGCACGCATGCCATAGGTTTTCTGGGTTTCTCCTCCTTTTCTTTCTTTCTTCAGGGAATTTCCCTACCTCAAATATTTGAGGAATACAGTTGTACCTCACTTAAAGAGCATAATGTGTTCTACAGGATTGTTCTTTAAGCGAGTTTGCTCTTTAAGCGAAACACCATGGTAAGTGACCAATTGTGACTTCTGGAGGGGGGATTGCGAACCCAGATTTATTTGTTAAGTGAGTTTTTGGTTGGTTTTATTTGTTAAGCGAAGTGAACATTCAGAGAAAATTCTGCTCTTTAAGCAAGTTACTCTTTAAGCGAAGCGCTCTTTATGCGAGGTTTGACTGTATATTAAAAAATCTGTCTTGGTGGTCAAACTCCTGTTATAGGAAGGCTTCTATCCCTGTACAGTATTTCTTATTGAGAAATATGATGATCCCCCCAATACTTTCTTATATATATATATATTGAAATGTTGATATTTCTGTCTAGAATTTCAATGTTTTAAGAAAGTATCCTACCATACAACCCCTAAGTTCATACTATATAAGTCATACAGAGATAAATGATGTTTTGTTTCATTTATATTCATAAGAAAGCAGGTATGGCTGTTAATTTGGCATATGCAATTGACTGTCCAGGTAACTAAAAAGTTAACATAAGGATCAGTTATGTCTTATATTGCTATGCATTTATAACCCCATTTCATTTCATTTGTGCCAGCCATGAGTACAAGGGGTGCCAATTTTATCAAATAGACTCTGTAGCTTTGCCTTTAGCAGCACATCCATCTGCAGACTGGACCAGTTTACTATGTTTTGCATGGTTTTGTGAAATGGTCCACCTTCTAATTGCTGCAAATACAGTTGCTATTAAAGAGCACCTGTATTTCTTACCACCACATTGAACAGCTGATATCAAAACTGTATTGTGTAGTGTTTACTGCTGGTGTAATGGTGGCTGGCGAGTGACTGTGGTGGCTTAAGACACTGAACATGATGACTGGAAAGTCAGTAGGTCAGCAGTTTGAGACCCAAGTGCTGCACAACAGAGTGCCAACCCAGCAGTTCAAAAGCAAGAAATTGCAAGTAGATAAATAGGTACAGTACCACTTTGGTGGGAAGGTAACAGCATTCCATACACTCTGGTATCTAGGCATGCCTGACACATGTCGACGGAAATGTCTGCAGTCGCAGATAGTACTGGCTCTTTGGCTATGAACAGAGATGAGCACTGTACCCTAGAGTCGGATACGACTGGCTTTCAAGCAAGGGAAACCTTTACCTTTACTAATGGTGGCTGTATCTGAGTAGCACCAGTGAAACATATGGGTTTAAATATCCACTAAGATATGAAAATTAACAGGATGATTTGGACTACCAGTAATCATTTTTTTCTTTCTCTCCCGTAAGGGCTCCTGTATTTTTTCTAACATGGGAGGAATTCAACTGGTGCATGATTCCAAATTGGAGATTATATGATAGATGGGGTACACTGAAAGAGCCTCCTCAAAGACTATGGTATTTTTGAACCACTATCGGACATACTGTAGTAACAGCCACCTTGTGTTGCCGGCTAATCTTTTTCACATTAGGATAGGCGAAAGGAACTGCAGAAGGGAACTCACCAAAAGGTGGTTTCATTTTGGCAGTTTCATATCTGGCCTAGACATGGAAGAAAAAGACATGATAGATATTCTTCCCCTATTAAATTTCTGTCTGGCACATACCTTTTTAAGGCTGTTGTGATATTTGCTACCATTTTAATCTATTTTATCACTACCTGATGCTTCATGCCTCCCCTCAGCTCATGAAACATTTGATTTGATACAACAGAACTGCAGTGCTTCCTGAGGGGCTTCCTCTAGCCTTAGAGAACTGAATCTTATTAAAGCAGTGCAATTCAGCTGCAAAAATTCTAACATGATTCCAGGCCGCCTAAATGCAAACTTTATTTTCCATGGTTGAGGAGTGTTCCACTTTGTTCTATACCAGTCAGCTGTGAATGGTAAAATGGAGCACTCTGTCCATTTTTAAGTGCCACATTTCATGGAATATACAGACAAACTGGAACAAGTTCATAGGAAGACAATGAAGACAGTCAACAGGAGAGCTTAGATAAGTTACTTTGTTGGATCCTCCCAGAATCTGGCCCGTAGCCATGATGGCTGGTGTATTCTGAATTTTCTAGTCCAAAAAGGGAAGTTAGCATTGTGGGAAACAGGATGTGTGAGAAAAGGATAAAAGAGTTATAAATGTTTATCATGTAGAAGGGAAGAGTCTTGAGGCAGGAATCTGGTGACATTCTTCAAATAGGAGTGGGATTTGTAGTAACAGGAGTAGGCAACTGTGTAGAGGGGGTTGTTTGCTTTCCCTTATAGTCAGTCTTTCCATAAAGGATGGGCAACCATTTGTTGGTATATGAAGTGCTCAAGACTTCTCGTACAGTTTTCAAATCTATGACTCTAGTCACAGTCATATGACTATTAATCAGCTAATATTACATCCCTGAAGGGAAAAATAAAATGAAGAGAGCCAGATTTTCAGGATGGATAGGTGATTTGCATACTACCCATGACTATTATATCCATGATATTATAATATTATATCCAGTATTTAGGCTTTTAAATTGTCTGGCTCACAGAGAACTGCACCTCACAACAGAGTCACTAGGAGCCCTTTGGCAAACTGTAATTTGTTTAGCCCCAGTTTAACAAATCTCCAGTATTGAGATTACATTACAGCCTTACAAGCTTGTCGTAAGGATTACTATTACACTATTACAGCAGTTTGATGACATTTCAGAGGCTGCAGCTCCATCTTATAGAATTCTGGGAGTTGTAGTCTGGTGAGTGTTTAAAGGGCTCTCTGCTGCAGCCAATGGGAATGTATTAGAGCAGGGGTCAGCTCAATTCCCAGAAACCCTGATCCACAGGTGTACTGACTTGGGCTTCTGGTAATTGAAGTCCAAAAACACCTGGAAAGCCAAGTTTGCTGACCCCTGCCCTAGAGCACTGGTCCCCAACCTTCTTGGACATGGAAGTCACATTAGATTCCCCAATGCCAAAAGAGAGCCACATCTTAAATCAAAATGTAACAAAATTATTAATATATCAGTTTATAATAGATCAAAGGTAAGGATTTAGTGGTCAATGAAGAAATGTTACTGTTATGGATACCTGAGCTTTGCTGGCTAGTAAACCACTCACAATAGCCATGGAAGATAAGACCAAAAGGGGAGTTGACAGAAAGAACCATGGAGACCAGGAGAAACAATAACAATTGCACTGCTTTTGAGCAAGGGCGACCTTTACCTTTACCTTACTGTCCCACGGCACTTATTGCACTCTCTGGGTGGTTCACAAGGAAATTAGAATTTTGTCCCCAACATGCTGGATACTTTCATATCCCCAAGATTTTTCCCCACTGAACTGACCCCTATTTATCTACTTGCAATTTCTTATTTTTTGAACTGCTAGGTTGACAGGAGCTGGGACAGAGGCAGGTGCTCATTCCATCATGCAGTACTCAGGTCTTGAACTGCTGACTTGCTGATTTTCCAGCTAACAAGATGAGCTTCTTAACCACTGAGCCACTGCAGTCCCTAACAAGCAGGTTAGAAGGCCACATAGAAAGTCTTTGGGGGCCTGATGTGGCCTGTGAACTGCAGGTTGGGTACCCTTGCGCTAGAGCTGTCTAGTAAAGAAGTCTCAGCATTTCACTACCCAAGATCTCATAGGTCAGAAGTATGGCATTTAAGATGATACCAAAGTGCTGCTACTGTAAGTATATGTAAAATACTGGTAGAATTGCTGAGTTGGCTTTTCCTTCTTGGTTGCAAATTGCAAGCAGTCAATGAGAAGTTAGCATCAAGTCCTTTGAGAGTACCTGAACCTTTTGTCAGTGAGAATGGGTGCTAAGGGGGTAAACTGATGTTCCTTTTTAGAACTAGAAAATCTCAGTGCCCAGGTGGCTCAGTTTCATAAGCTAGCAATGCTGTCAAAGCAAAAATTAAATAATCATTCCAGTGTTTCCACTTGTGTGTCTGTGAGCTCAGAAAAGAGTAGGGGCAAGGTAGAACATTAGTTCATGATTTCATCAGGAAGTGAAGAAGAGCTCAGTTCATGCAACAGTTTGCCTCCTCACTTCCTGGAAGTCATCTTCACATCCTGACTCAGGATGTGGTTTCCGTTTAGGTAAGAAGTGACAAAGAGAGCAATCCTACGTTTTGCAGGCAAGGGAAGAACAGCCAGGCTTCCTCAGGACACCATAGACTTCAGCTTCTGTTGAAAGAGTTCATGGCAGTGGTATATATTGTAGGATTTGTTGGGAAGGGAACTAAAAGGGAAGTCAAAGAAATGTAGGAGGAAGGTGATGCATTTGCAAGGACAGTGGTGGAGAACCTATGTCAGGCGTGCCAGAGGTGGCATGCAGAGGCCTCTCTGTTGGCATGCGTGCTGTCAAGGGGAATCCCTGCCCATCCTGGCCAGCACCAATGGCAGTGCCACTTCCCCACCACCCCTCTCCCTCTGCCAGTGGAGAGGAGAGAAAGGATGGCTGAAATCCCTCCAGAGGGGCAGTAGCACAGCAAGGTGAGGTGACCAGACACCCCCATATACCCCCTCCTAGGTGTTGGGTACACCTGCCAGGGGGGGGGTCAGGCATACCCATGGGGTTGCCACCCACATGACTTCACCAGAGGAGTGCCAGTGACATCACATGGCTGTGTGGGCATACATGGTGCCTGCTTGCATATTACCTCCTCCTCCTTGGGCACTCGGCCTCTAAAAGGTTTGCCATCACTGTTCTAGGATCACTTAAAAAAATTAAAAATCAAACATTGCAAGCTTTCATGATTAAAAATCACTTCATTAGGCAGGGTAGGGGAAGTAATAGCACATTGTTTCAGCCAGGCTGGAATAATCACAAAAGCTTGCAATGTTTGATTTTTATTTTTTATTTTTAAAGTGATCCTAGAAAAGGGATCACCTTCCTCCTACATTTATTTGATTTTATGTATGGCTCACATGGCTTTATCTTTGATTATTAAAAGGAAAGTTTTGCTGTATCATGGAACAATATCTGCACCCACTAATATTTAAATACATCTTATACTGACTGTTAGTTGAAAAAAAATCATACTTATTTTCAGACCCTGGAGATTGTTTTAGGACTACAGTGATGGGTTGACTCTGTAAGGGAAGCCACAGACATGTGTTTGCAAGTGCTGAGCAGGGTTGTTGAGGACAGGACCAGAAGCGTAGCGTGCCTTGGCGGGGCCCCGTATAAAAATTTGTTTGGGGGCCCTTAGGAAGGGTAAAGATTTGTTTTGCTTATGCACGTTGGGGGCCCCCGTGGCCCGGGCCCCCCGTATAATTGATATGGCAGATACGGCAGTAGCTACGCCCCTGGACAGGACATTATGAAGAACTCTCATTCATAGAGTCGCCATAAGTTGGAGGTGACTTGATGGCATATAACAACAACAGTGGGTCAATCAACCTTCCAGAAAGGCAGTAGCAGTGTACAATGAACCAGAATGAAATTCATATTTTCAGTTCTGGGTAGGATAAAGGAATGTTAGCTACACATGGCCTAAACTGTAGCTGATAGATATGTGAATCACTGTTTACATCTGTACATTTCCCAGTTGCAGTAGAAGCCCATAAATTGAAAATAATTCTTTCTACGAGGCACTTAGTTATACAATTTTTTTGTTATATGATGCATGCATTGTACAACGAAAATGCCTATGGGCAAAAATCATACATTGAAAATCTCTAAGGGAAAAATTGTACAACAAAAAAACTTTTGTTGTATGATTTTTCCCATAGAGATTTTCATTGTATGATTTTGCCCATTGAGATGCATTGCATCATTTAACGAAAATTTTCATGATACAGGGCACAATGGTTTCTTTCAAATCCCCTTGGTTGCATGATTTTTTCTTTGTAAGAGGCATTTGTTATACGGGGTTCTACTGTATTGAGAAAACACATGTTGTCACTTCTCATTTATTTTTCCGAAAAAATAGCTCTCCTGAGACTAGGGGAAAGCATGATTAGACCTTTTCCCATGGCATGGGATAGAAGGGTGGTTGTCCAAAGAAGGTCTAGTGAACCTTGTGAAATACAACCTGCTCAGCCCCATTGTAGAGTTTTAGAATCTAAGTCAATTCAATAACAAGCCCTTGCATCAACCTGATCAAGAGTATATTTTACTAAATGAGGAAACATGGTTAGATGGCTTGGGACACATCTCCTCCAGCCACAAAGAAATTTGATATATATTTGTACTTGGCTTAAAGAGCATAATGTGTTCCATAGGATTGCTCTTTAAGCGAGTTTGCTCTTTAAGCGAAACACCATTGTAAGTGACCAATTGTGACTTCTGGTGGAGCAGATTGCGAACCCCAATTTATTTGTTAAGCGAGTTTTTGGTTGGTTTTATTTGTTAAGCGAAGTGAACATTCAAAGAGAATTCTGCTCTTTAAGCAAGTTACTCTTTAAGCGAGGTGCTCTTAATGAGAGGTTTGACTGTATTTTATACCAAATACTATTACACACAGTGAAGAAAAAGGAGCATCATATTTATTTTGTAGGAATGCAGTGGCTCAAGTAGTTAAGACACTGAACTTGATGACTGGAAGGTCCACAGGTCAGCATTTCAAGACCTGGGTACTGCATGACTGAATAAGCTCCCATCTCTGTTTCAGCTCCTGCAAACTCAGCAGTTTGAAAGCAAGAAATTGCAAGTAGATAAATATGTACCACTTTAATAAGGAGGTAAACAGTGTTCTGTGCACTCCGGTGTCTAGTCATGCCTGCCACATGGCCACAGAAATATCTGCAGGTGCAGGCAGACAAGATGAGTACTGAACCCTAGAGTTGAATATGACTAGCTTTCGAGCAAGGGCAACCTTTACCTTTTACTTATTCTGTGAAACAGAATGTGTACTTGATTTTCTTTTCTCATTGTTTATTCCTAAATTGGGAAGAACTGGACTAGATAAACCTTGGGACCCTTTCTAACTCCAACATTCCTACAGGAGACAAGTCTCAAACATACTTTTTCTATTGACTGATGCAACCAGGTATGGCCTAGCGGATGGACATTGGTTTTGGTCTCATGCACTTTATTGTATTTATGTACTGCCTTTCAATTTCAGTTTCTCATCATCAACCCAGAAAATAAAAATAACTTTTGGTTTATGAGGATACGTAAGGTAGTGTTGCTAGGGAACTCTGGACTGGGATGGTGCAAGAATAATGATGAATTGAAAATAAGGAATAAATTCCAACATTCTGAAAGGGCTCTAAGGACAAATTGGTTCATCTCTTTAGTTAAAAAACAAAACCAAACGCAGAGAAAAAATGTTGCAAACCTATTAACAGAGGAAGTGAGTCAGTGAAGCTTAATCCTCATGCATTTACAAAAGCAATCTAGGATGAGGATGAGAGTTTGGAGAATCATCATCAGGTATCTGCTCTACAGAACTGATTTTTGAAATGGTTTCTGGGCAATCCAAGCTCTCCCACAAAGTGGAGGCAGAAAGTGAAGAACCCCTTTGAACCACATGACCCTCTGTGGAGGAGAAGGAGGAAGTGGTGTTCAGCCCACATCCTCTCCCCTTCAGCTGCAGGAGGAAGAAAGCAGTGTTGACTTTGACAACACATTGGCATCTGCAGCCCTACCTCACCAGAGAAGAAGTGTGAGGGGCAAAAGGATAACAGTGTGACAGGTGTAGTTGCTGCTAGGCCACCAAATAAGGAAGACATGCCCAGTCCCACACCCTGACAGCTGCCAGAGGCTATCTCTACTGCATAGCTACAGCTAGTTGTGATTTTTTGTAAAAAATATCAAGCTCTAAAGACACTTTAAAGCCTGGTATTTAGGAAACATGGATCTAGAGAGCTTTATGAGGAGAATAACTATAGAACCAAAATGAAGACCAGCAGAGGCCTTCTCAGGACTGGAGATTAGGGAAGAAAATTAATTTGTCATTACTCATTTCTGTTGCCTATAATGGCTACCTCATTCTGCTTTATGATGGGGCTGACATTTTGTCTATACTCCTTGAATTTGCCTAAGATTTTGGTGAAGATCTGTTGATGGAGGACAAATTGCTTGGAAGACATCTTGCCCAATAACATTGACCATTCCTGTGCAAAGTGAAGCCTTGGGATGGGACGGCTGAAGCATTCTGCAACTGACTTTACTTTCAACTAGAGTTCTATGGTCACACCAGCTACACTCAAACACAGAATAGTGGTGGGCCAGGTTATCCTGCTATGGTAATAGAGTAGACCCTACTGCCAGCGACTCAACACTGAGTGTCAGGCAGCAGTTAACTAACCGGACAACCCTGAGAACTAATGGCCTTGGGTGTCAAAGTCCACAGGGAAGGGAGATGGTCCCCAAGTGGATTAAATCCCACTTGAATTCATCTTGATGGAGGGCAGCAGCTTCATCAGTATTGGCCTGGGGCCAACACATGATGAGGACGTTGCGTGCTAAAAGGACCAGAAAGTGACTCACAGAACTGAATCAGTGGTATTATGGGTGTCATGCTGCAATTCGGAAGGCAGATGAAAGGCCACTGCATTATATTCTCAGGACTGTCTTCATGGCTGATTGCCATGATGGTTGCCAATATTCAGATTCAGATACAGAAGAAGAAGAAGTGGAGCTAAGTGTAAAGTGGTGCGAAGCAGTGGATCTGCATGAGAATATACTGCAATAACCTGCCTGTATAAGCACTAATCTACACTGGAGTTCCTGTAAATAGAATCAAAGAATTGTAGTGCTGTGAATATCCTCAAGTCCAATGCTTTGCCAGAACCAAAATGATCAGGCATGGGTCTTATAGAAGTCTCTTAAACTAGCCAGCAGCACTCAAAATCTAGATTTATGCATTGAGCAGACATTTAGACTTGATGGTCTTATAGACCCCTTCCAACTTCATTATTCTATGATTCTACACTTCATATGGGATCAGTCATTGCTGCTAGGTGCAGAATAACATTACAGAGTCTAAGAAATAAATGATTACCAGAAGGTCAGCCAGAGTAGAAACAATAGTGTGGGAAAGTCAGGAGTCTTTAGGCTGCTGAAAAGATGTTTGTGTAATAAAAGCAGGAACACTCAGAGCATGGACTACTTTTTTGGACTATACCTCCCCCCCCCCAAAAAAAAAAAAAAAAAAAAACCAAGACAAAAAAAACCCAGTCAGTGTGGTCCTGATCATGCTGTGGGTGATGGTGGTTCTCCAAGTTGTTGTCCAAAAAATAACATTTCTAGGCTCTGGGCTTGGGCAGTCAAATTGGATTGAGTTGGGTCAGGCTAAATAGGATCACTTATGTCAGTTAAGGTTGTGCAGAAGTGTTTGGTCCAATCATGCAATACAAGGATCAAGTAGTTTCAGATGAAGGCATCACACTACACATCACATGATCATTTAGTATGATCAACATCTTTTTAACATTAAAAGGAAAGAGTCATTCCCTTTAAAATGAAAGATTATTTTTCATTTTTGGGAAAGATATCTCAGGATCATTAAGTGGATGGTTGCCTGTCCATTTGGAGAAGCCTCATAATGATCTTGAAAAATAGAAAACTTCTACCTGGCTCTCCTTTGAGGAGGAAGTGAGATATACCTTTCATTCTTTGTTGCATGACCCGAGTGTTGCATGACAGAGTGAGCTCCTGTTTTCTGCCCCAGCTCCTGCCAACCCACCTGTTCTAAAACAAGAATTTGCAAGTAGATAAATAGGTACTGCTTTGGCAGGAAAGGTAAGAGTGTTCTGCCACATGACCATGGAAATGTCTGCAGACACAGACAGCACTGGCTCTTTGGCTGTAAACAGAGATGAGCACCACACCCCAGAGTCAGACACGACTGGCTTTCGAGCAACAGAGACCTTTACCTAACTGATGTGTTCATCAGGAGAGCTTCAGCAAGGCTTATTAAAAACCCTTTCAATGCATCACTGATACATTAGCAACAATTCAAAAGAAATGCAAAACTTAATCTCCCCTCTCCTTCATAAATGAACTGAGAAGAAATTTTCCATTTCTTAAGTTTGTTGAGATGGTTAGTAGGCTTCTTCAAAGGGACAACCAGTCAGCTGTTTTGGTTTGATTCCAGAAATCACACATGCAGAAAGTGGACAGAAACAGTGATCCACATCTGTAAAAAAAACGCACACAGTAGCCCCTGACGGGGAGCCAGAATAATGCCTGTGGAAATGCTATAGGACTGGGCTGGTTTGAGTTGACACTTATATAGTGTGGTTGCTACCAGGAACAAATCAGCTTGTCTCCAGAGCTAACCAAACAGCAGGACAAATGCCCCTATAATCAGGCACTCTGAGAAGATTCATACATTGCTATCATCTACCTCATAACTAAGGTAAACACTCCATCTAGAACTGTGATGGTGAACCTTGGCACTCCAGATGTTCTTGGACTTCAATTCCCACAAGTCCAAGCCCCCTGTGACTCCACATGAATGGGTTTACTGCCATTCATCCTGCACATCCGTATGGCCGTTTTACTTCAGTTTCCGGGAGCGACAAGGGCAGCATGGGCAAGATGAATCGCAGTAAACCCATTCGCGTGGAGTCACAGGGGGCTTGGGCTTCTGGGAATTGAAGTCCAAGAACATCTGGAATGCCAAGGTTCGTCATCACGTATCTATAAGATTTTCACTTATATATTTTCCTCTTCTTTGAAAAATGAAATAAATGAAAAGCTATTTTCCCCCTTATCAAATCATAATGGTAAAAAGACATATGCGTGGAAGACGTTTTCAAAATAGCATTTGTTCTCCCAGCAAGTGACAGTATTTTGAAGGCCTTGTCATTCTAAACTGTATGTTTCTCTCTAAATGGTTGATTTTGTTCATAAAATTACATCTGAAGAAAGAGAAATGATGTGTTTGATCTCACAGGAGCAGAATTGGTGTTGTGATCCCATCTAACAAGCACTTCATTTACAATTCTGTGTGAAGTCCTACCATATTTTCATTCATCCTTGCTCCCACCCCCCCATCCCCAACTGTCAAGTCAGTGCAGAGAGAATATTTTGTTAGAGGAAATGTCAAGGAAATGATGGATGTTTTAGAGATCAACTCTGTTAGCTTATCACAGTTGAGACCCCTGCATGATTTTTCTTGTATTTTATCATGTAGGGACAAGGAAAATATTAATTCAAAGAGTAGAAATGTAATGAAGGGGATGAGAGAGAGAGACTCTATACAGCAGTATATTTGTCTAGTAAGACCTACAGGTTAGAATCCTTAGACCAGGGGTTCCCAACCTATGGCCCATGGGCCGGCCCCGGCTCATAGAACCATTTCAAGTGGCCCGCTGTCACCGCACCCATAAGTGAAAGTGGATGCATTTACGACAGCTGTAATACATGCCTGCACATATGTAAACACAGTTACATCAGCCATAAATGTGCTTGCAGCTGACATAACTTTTATAGGGTAGGTAAAGGTAAAGGTTTCCCTTGCTCGAAAGCCAGTCGTATCCGACTCTAGGGGTCAGTGCTCATCTCTGTTTCTAAGCCGATGAGCCAGCACTGTCTGCTTCTGCAGACGTTTCCATGGTCATGTGACAGGCATGACTAGACACCGGAGCGCATGGAACGCTGTTTACCTTCCCACCGAAGTGGTCCCTATTTATCTACTTGCATTGTCTTGCTTTCGAACTGCTAGGTTGGCAGGAGCTGGGACAGAGACGGGAGCTCATTCCGTCCTGCAGTACTTGGGAATCGAACTGCTGACCTTCCGCCTCCCAGTCAGCGTCTTAGTGACTTGAGCCACTGCAGATTATAGGGTACGGAGGATAATTTATGATGGAAAGAGAAGTCAGGAGTAGTTCCATCACTGATCACATCCCAAACATCCTTGAGTACCAGCATATAATAACATACAAAGCTAAAATTAACACATCTAAAGAAAACCAAAATAGAATTACAGTAAAACCTCATATAACACTAAAACCTGGTTCCACAAGTCTTGGTGTTATATGATTTTTAGTGTTATCTGATGCATGTTAAAATCCTATGGGATCCATAGAGATACATTGTAACCACACAGGCTTTCGCGGTTGTTATCTGAAGCATCCCATAGGATCTTAATGTTATCTGATGCAATTCTTCCCCCCAGATTCCTTAATGTTATGCGATTTTAGTGTTATTCGATACTAATGTTATATGAGGTATTACTGTACTGTATAAGGATTAGATAACAATATCAGGTCACATCAACAGCATTTCCTCTTGCCAACATAAGGTCCTCCTCAGTGCACGTTGAGGGGCATCGTGTGCATTGTATCCTATGGGAGATAGTTTATACTTCTCTTATTGAAATAAACATATTCAGTCAGAAGCGACAGATATAAAGCCCTCTCTCCTCCCTCTGCTCAGTGCGGGTGGATCATTCTGGCATTCTAAAGTCTGGCCTAAATTAAGAAAAAGAAGACACACACATACACAGAGAAGGCTGAGCGAGCCTCCCTCGCGCCATAAAAGGTCAAGGCCGGTGTGTGTGTGTGTGTGTGTGTGTGTGTGTGTGTGAGAGAGAGAGAGAGAGAGAGAGAGAGAGAGAAGAGGGATCTGAAAGGGGACTTTGGCACGCGAGGGAAACGCAGCCCAGAAGGGCGAAGGCGCCAAGCCAGCCAGTCGGCGGGGGTGGGGGGGGAAGGGAGGAGGGCCCGCAGAGAGCCGCGCCCCCGTCCCGCCTTCGCAGTCCTGGTTGTGGGGGCTTCGCAGGAGCAACAGGCGAGCTGAAAGAGGGAGAGGGAGAGAGAGAAAGAGAAAGAAAAAAAGAGGCGGCTTCTGGACTCCGCGAGGGCGCAACTGAGGGGGGGGGAGAGGCGACACTCCCTCCACAGCCCCGAGGCGGACTCTGGGAAGCGGCCCGGAGCGCGCCTTTTGTTTGCCCTCAGAAGGGTCGGCGAGGATTCCCCCCCCCCTCCCTGCCTGCCACGAGGGGGGTTTGTTTGGAGTTTGGCGGCGGCGGCGGCGGCTCCCCTTTGTCCTCACTCGCCTCGCCAATCCCACCCTCCTCCTTTTTCCTCGCTCCCTCCTTCCTTTGCTCCACCGCCACTCGCTTCCTCAGCAGACGGGAGGCACAAGCTCCGGCCGCGGCGAAGAGAGGCATGGACGAGCCAGGGCAGAGCCGAGCTTCGGAGCCCCTGGGCAGGCTTGGCTGGGCGCTCGGGGGGCGGCGGCGGCGGCGGCATCCGCTCCTCCTGTTCCTTCTCCTCCTCCTCCTCCTCCCGCCTGCGCCTCGCGCCCAGGACGAGCCTTCTTGCCACGGCGCCTTCGATTTGTACTTCGTACTTGACAAGTGAGTGAGTGAGGATGGGGGGTCGGGGGGGGAGGTCCCGAGGAGGGGGGTGGTTGGGCCCCCTCCTCTTCCTCACCGCCGGCTCAGTCTTAACTCATGTCCATCAAATCCACCCCACTCCCACTTGTTAGCAATCAGCAATAGCAATTACACTTATATACAGCCCCCTAAGGGAGGGGTGCCCAAACTACTGCCTGTGGGCTGGATCTGGCCCCCCAAACCAATTCATCTGGCCCGTGCCACCCTCATTGCTCTCAGAAGCAGAAGTAAAACCAGAAGAGTAGCGTGCCTTGGCGGGGGCCGTATAAAAATTTGTTTGGGGGCCCTTAGGAAGGGTAAAGATTTGTCTTGCTTACGCACGTTGGGGGCCCCCGTGGCCCGGAGCCCCCGTATAATTGATACAGCAGATACGGCGATAGCTACGCCTCTGAGTAAAACGCACCCTTCTGCTTCCAGGAGTGACAAGGGTGGTGTGGGCCGTAGTTTGGGCACCCCTGGTTTAAGCAGAGAAAATGGCAGCTTAAAATCCATCTCATCCTGTGGCAAAATAGATTGCAAGGCTTGTTTTACTTGTGCTTGGGGGGGGGGGGAGAGGAACCATGTGACCAGTCTGCTGAACCACGTGAACCGCAGCCCAAAAAGTTTGGGCAACCCTATCCTAAGGCCATGTTGGCTTAGTGGTTGAGATGCTGAACTTGGCAACCTGAAGGTTGGCAACGTTGGCAGCACAAGACCGGAGTGCTGCATGATGGAGTGAGCTCCTGCCCTCTGTCCCAGCTCCTGCCAACCTAGCAGTTTGAAAGCAAGAAATTGTAAGTAGATAAATAGGTACCACTTTGGTGGGAAAGGTCACAGTGTTCTTTGTGTAGTTCTGCTTCCCACCAGGGAAACATCAGCAGACACAGACAGCACTTGGTCTTTGGATGTAAACAGAGATGAGCACCGCATCCTAGAGTCAGGTATGACTGGCTTTCAAGCAAGGGAGACCTTTACCACCTCATAGTCTGGATGGTTCACAAGGTATTTAACATTTTGTCCCCAACATGTTGGGTCTTCATTTTACTGATCTCAGAAGGATGGAAAGCTGAGTCAATTTTGAGTCCTATCTGGATAGAATTCACAACCTTTTGGCTGTAGTACAGCACTTTAAAAACTGTGCAATCAGGGCTCCTGAATAGTTTTGCAGATTTCCTCTTAACTTTCAGGATCTAGTGTTACTTTTTGCAGAGAGATGTGCCAGGGAGAGATGTGCTGGGGCTCAGCCTCTTTTTGGAAATCACTCCAGGGTACTTTGGTGCTTTACTCTCAGATATGTGATGGAGGATGGTGTTGACTTTTCAGTGGTGAAGCCCTTTGTACATGCCCAGAGTCATTCTTTCTGGGAGGCCTTTTTAAGACTTCAGTGTTCTGTCTGATTGAAACAAGCACATGGATTTCAGGAATCAAAGACAACAGATTCCAGAGCCAACCAGTTCTTACTAAAGATGAAGCCCACCATGTTTTACCTTTTCTCTCCCCCTACTACGTTCCTCATACAGACCAAAGGAAGAGAGTTTGATATGCAAAGTACTGTACATAAGACTAACAAGTTCTTTTGGCTGAAAGTGAAATTGCCAATGCTGTATCCAACATTTTTGAAACATTTGTTGCTAAGGCTTTGCAACAATCTTATAAAACTGTGAACATCAAGAGCAGCTGAAATTCATGTGATTGGGTAAACATGTAAAAGAAATAGCAGCTGTAGAATGACCATAATAAACAAGCTGCTTAATGCTCCTGAAATCTGGTAAGGACTGTTAAAACATTTCTTCTTACTGTGCCATATCCAATTCTGAATATTGGTGATCATCATGGTGACAGTCCTGCAAATATGCCATGGCCTTTCATCTGCCTTTCACATCACAGTGTGACACCTGTACCACTGATCCAGAACCATGAATCATTTTCTGGTCCTGAGCCCTTTTGGCACGCAAATTCCTCATCAGCCCCAGGCCAGTATTGATGAAGCTGCTGCCCTCCATCAAGATGGATTCAAGTGGGATTTAATCCACTTGGGGACCATCGTCCATCCCTGTGGACTTCACCACCCAAATCCATTAGTCCTCAGGGTTGTCAAGTTAGTTAACTGCCACCTGACACTCGGTGTTTAGTCGCTGGCAGTATGACCTGCTCTATCACCATAGCAGGATAACCTGACCAGACTGTAAAGACATTTCTAAAGAGGGTAATCCAGACCAGGGGCACCACCTCAGGAAAGGCCCTGCTCCTAGTTATCATGTTCCTAACCACCCAAGACATGGACTGTCAAATGTGGGGGATCTGGGGAATGAATGATTTTGAGGACTTGGTATGTTAATATGGTAGAGCATAATTTGATCTCAAGGAGTTTGGAGCTTGGAATGTTGAAAACAGCCTCTTGAATTACACCTGGGTAGCATCTAAAATCCCTCTTTAAGTATTGTCACATGTCGATTGTGGCGGCTATACAAACTGAATGAATGAATGAATTGTAGCCTTGTAGGTTCTAGTTAACTCTCTAGCCTCTATATTTTGAAGCTGTTGGTATTCTTCAGGTTTTTCCAAAGTCAGATCCATGCAGTGCCTTATGGTAATTCAGCTTAGATGTGGTCAGTGTGCAACAAATTGTGTGAGAGCTCTGCCTGTCTTAACATGAAGTGCAGTTGGAACATAAAGCAAAGTCAGTGGAACTTGCCTTATACCACAATCATTGTTTTGTTTTATAATACTGTACTGTACTTGGTTTCTTGATTTGTATATAAAGGTGAATTGCAGTTTCATGGGCAAACGGTGGTTAGTGGTTAGTTCTGTTTTAGGGGAAGTGAGTTAACTTCAGACGGTGATTTATGGTCTGACTTGTTCCCTAAGGTTTAGGGCCTAAAATCATAGTTAAAGTGGCCTGTAATTCTCAGTTACTATATGTAGAAACTGGATGTAGTTGAGAATGGAAACAGCAACATTTGCTGTTTTTGTGGGGAAAATATGTGAGCCCAAGAGTCACTAAGTACATGGCTTAATATCACATTGGAAAACAATGTATTTAGCATGTTAGGGAAATGACATCAGAATCCTTTAGATAATATTAGCCATATACAAGATTGATATGTCAACAGTTTCCCTAGAACTTGCAGGTGTGCAAGGGTATAGTAGAAAAATGTAAGTCTGACAGGTCTACTAAAGCAAAGGTATTTCTGATACAGGGGCTGTGGTGGCTTAGTGGGTAAGACACTGAGCTTAATTACTGGAAGGTCATTAGGTCAGCAGTTTGAGACCCAAGTGCCATGTGACAGAGTGAGCTCCTGTTGCCTGTCCCAGCTCCTGCCATCCTAGCATTTTGAAAGCAAGAAATTGCAAGTAGATAAATATGTACTGCTTTGACATGAAAGGTAACAGTGTTCTGTGCACACCGGTGCACAGTCATGCCTGCCACATGACTGTGGAAATGTCTGCAGACTCAGGCAGTGCTGACTGTAAATGGAAATGAGCACTGCCCCCTAGAGTTGGACATAACTGGCTTTTAAGCAAGGGAGAACTTTATCTTTATCTTACTTATGATATAGCTTTAGCTCCTGTGCACATAGTAGTTTTCTTTAACTGATACCTGCTTGGGTGACAGTGAGGAATAGCTCTTTTTCTCTCTACTCCTTTACCAATTTGTTCCCCTGTTTCTGAGCTTTAAGGCATTTTCTTATTTAAGACGAGTCAGAGTACAGTAAAACACCGGATAACGAGTGGATCGGATAATGCTAAAATTGCATAACATTAAGTAATCTGGGGAGGAGAATTGGATCAAATAACGTTAAGGTCCTATGGGATGTATCAGATAACAACCGCTAAAGCCTGTGCAGTTACAGTGTATCTCTATGAGCTTTAACGTTATCCGATCCATCCCATAGGATTTTAACATGCATCGGATAACACCAAGACTTGTGGAACCAAGTTTTAGCGTTATCCGGTGTTTTACTGTATTGTTTTTCAGCTTTGATGTGGCAGCCTATTTTCCTTGCTTATCTGCTGGTGCATCCATCTACCTGTTGTGAATTTTGCTTCAGTTCTGCTCTGCCAGCCTTGACAAAACTCCACTTAGAGGGCCTGGCTTTCTTAGTGAGTCCAAAACTGCCAGCATTCCTGTCTTGCCATGAGTATCTGTTCTGGTTATGAGGATCAAACATTGTTACTTGTCTGGCAGAGTACAGTGGTGAATAATGTACCTTTTCCTCTTATGTCAGAGCCTAGTCATACAATTTACAAGAACTATTTTATTTTTTTGCTGTGTAGCATTGTTATGCTCTACTGTTAGACTACATGGTTATAACAGTTTAATGTTTCTTTGGGCTCCATCCTGATGCCTGAGATTTATTGTTTGTTGAGGAACTTGAAGTTCTCCATAGAAAGCTCTCCTGTCTGGTTCAAGACAATTGTCTCCAGATTTCTAGCACAGATTACTGAAGCCCTCACCAAACTACAAAGTCTAGGATTCTGTAGGATGGATCCGTGACAATTGCTGTGGCGTCAATATGCTATGAATCTTCAGCATAGATATACTCTGAATTTATCAACTGCTTATTGTGTGCAGTTAGCATTCAAGTTGCCAAGGAAGGACCTGAGGAAAAAGGTAAATGATAAGCAACACACAAAATATTTGCTCCTAGAAACTTTGTGTTAGTATTCTGTGTGTATTTCCTTTTCAGAAAGACTGTGGTGAATGACCATAAAGTGTAGTTGGCAGGAAAGGTGTGCTGGCATTCTGTGGTCATTTAAGTATGGTATGTGGTCAATAAAGAGAGAGAAGAAGGATTTGTCGATTGCTGTTGTGACATTATGTGCCCTTGTACATTATTCATTAAAATGGTTAATATTGTTTGATGCTGCCATCTCTGAAGCTGTAAACTGCTATTGATTCTTGTTTGCTGTTTTTGTTGAATCTCAAATGCTCTTATGTGGTTTTAACTGTTATACACTGTCTAGAGTGGGAAATTTCTGAGATGGGCAGTAGGTATATAAATGTAACAAACAAATATTGTTACTTTTCTTTTGATATTATTTAGATTTTTCTTTTATAATATTTTTTAAAAGTGGAATATTCTGACCTGAAGAAAACTATTAGAAATATGGAATAGATTGGGGTTGGCTTGAGGATAGTGCTAGGGGCAATTCTCAAATTTTGGGATAGGTACTTCACCATCCTAGGCCATGAGCCACTGGTGAGATGGGTACATAAGAACAATGGTAAGGTCGCTCTTGCTCAAAATCCAGTTGTATCTGACTCTAGGGTTCACTGCTCATCTCCGTTTATAGCCAATAACAAGTGCAATCTACATCTGCAAACATTTCTGTGGACATGTGGCAGGCATGCCTAGACACCGGTGAGTGCTGTTTACCTTCCCACCGAAGTGGTACCTATTTATCTATTTGTGATTTCTTGCTTTCAAACTGCTAGGTGGCAGGAGCTGGGACAGAGACGGGAGCTCACTCCATCATGCAGCATTCAGGCCTCAAACTGCTGACCTGCCAACCTTCCAGTAGTTAAGTTCAGCATCTTAAACACTAAGCCACCACAGCCCCTAAGAACAATAGTAGAAGCAGTGGTGGGCACCAGCAGGTTTGCAGCAGTTCGCCAGAACCGGTAGCAGAAATTCTGGCTGGCCCCACCCATCCAAGTTTTGAAATAAAGTAGAGTAGTCCTAATTCAGCTGCAACACAGGGCTTTCCCCCTGGCCACACCCACCATACAATGCCCACAGTGTGGTAGTAAATTTTTTTGGAGCCCACCACTGGGTAGAAATATATTAATGCTTTTGAAAGGAGAAACTGAACAAGTATGAAAAGAATGGAAAGGGAGAAGGATATATTTCCCACAAGTACTGTATTCTAACTGTTTATGACAATCTTCATTTACTCCCTTCATTGAAGACATCTTTTCTTTTCCCTGCAGGTCAGGTAGTGTTGTAGACCACTGGTTTGAAATTGTTGACTTTGTGAAGCAGCTGACAGACAGATTTGTGAGGTGAGTTTTTCTTTTGTGTGGTTTCAAGCATTGTAAAACAATCTCCAATCCCTGGTTGTTGTTGTTGTTGTTGTTCTTCTTATTATTATTATATTTCAATTTCTATATTGCCCTACTCGGTTGGACCGACTCAGGGCGGTTTACAACACATATAAAGTTACAGATTCGTAAACACAACATGTAAATATCATAAATAATCAGCATCAATACCACAAAACATCAAAAATCACAATATCATTACAGCATTGAAAAATTCTACAGGCATGAATAACAAATAATAATTGAAAATTCCAAATCATAATCAAGTTCACACAAAAATTATAAAAATTACAAAGATTACAAAAGGTGATAAGCCTCTCCGCCTGGCTGCAGATGTTCCCAGCGGCAGCAAAGCAACAGTCTTGCCGCTGCGTGACTTTTTAAAGCTCCAGCCTGGACAGGACCTCGGGGCAGGTGGAAGGTATCCCCGGCGTTGGGTGCGGCAGCGTCCCCTCCGTCCGGCTGCATTTGTTCCCCACAGCGGCAGTTCTCTCTGGGCAGATGACAGGGCCCGGTTAGGGGGGCAGGAGTGACCTCACACCGCCCTCAGCTGGCGGCAGACTTCTCTGGGCAGATGACGGTGCCCGGAGGAGGTCCCCGAGAGGGCGGGCTTGGAATCAGCTGGGCAGCGGTGTTGGGGCCACCCAGCAGTCCGTGGCTTTATCCCGGTCCCGGGGAGGGTGGGGCCCAAAATCAGCTGGGCGGGAGTGTTGGGGCCGCCCGGTAGTCTGCGGCTTTATCCTGGTCCTGGGGAGGGCAGGCCCGAAATCAGGTTGCAAATGTATTTATGAATGAGTTAGAAATATAACTCTGTCCATATAATGCTATTACATGAATTCCCTAATTGTATTGCTTAGTAAGTACAGTAGTTTAAAAAAAATTCTTCTTCTTACTTTGCTTTCTGGTTATTGGACCACATGTGCTTACAGACCTGGCTAAAAAGAAATGGGAACATTTCAATGCTGCAATATTTGCTATTGTCTTTGCTCTAGTATTTCTTATTAATGTACCTATTGGTAGTCATAAAGAATAAGGCCAACGTGTGTCTAACCCTAGAGGTAGCCATTACTGTTCTTTACCAGAGTGATCTGTATGTGATAAAGATGGAGACACTCAGATGTCTTATTATTTTGAACACATGAATACATTCAGGATTTGTATTGTGAAATTCATGTTGTTAGTAAATAAGCATGCATATTAGCTGTCTGTTGTAACAGTTAAGGTATTTTTGTGGCTATGCAGAGCTTTCAGGCAACTATTACACAATAACAAAGCTGCCTTATACCAGGTCAGCTACTTATTTTCATTGTCTTTTATAATTCTCCCGGGCTGACAACGGCTAAGAAATAAGAGTTTTCAATATTTTGTTCATTGGTTTTATTTATTCCTGTCTAATGTATAAGTCTAATATAGTACTGTATTAGAAAAAGTGCATAAGTAAATACTCTTTCTTACCACTTGACTGTGGCTTTTTCTTTTTATGCTTTTGTATTGGGACACAGTCTTAGATTTTTCACATCTAAAATGACTCTTGATCTAAGAAAAATGTATGTCTGGAATCCTATTAGTTCTGCTCCCCATTGATATTAATTACAGTGGCAAATTGTTGATCTTAACAAATTGCTGTTCATATTTTTCATTGTGCATCAACTCATGTACTGGACCTATATATATTGTTCATTTTCAGCAAAACTTAATTGTGGAGGAAAACATTGTTCATGTAATGATTCTTTCTATAGTTTGGTGAGGGATTGGAGCTTTAAAAGTAAGTTTCTTTTAGAAACTTTCTTGACAGCCAATGTGGTACAGTAGTTAGAATATCAGAGAATAAACAAAACAAAGCAGCAAAAAAAAAAAAGAAGACAAAAAATCTTGTGGCACATTAAAGACTAACTCCTGTATTTAAATGTGTGCTTTTGTGGATCAAATCCACTTCATCAGACCAGGCCAATGCGGTCTAAGCAAATACTGTATATGCAAAATCTAAAGCATGCTTTTGCTCTTCTAAAACACATGTGGTAGTTAGAATAATCTTTCTCTGCTCTTCTCTTTAGCGTAGATAGACTGGGCTCAGCCCCAGTTAAAGGCATGACACTGAGAACACAGGAGGAAGTATATTATTGAGGTTAATTGCTTCCTATGGAAAATGTAATACAGTAGGCGATTGTGAGCTTGACCAGCTGATAAATAGTCATGTGAAGTAGTCAGGCCTAATTGCATCTGCCCTTCTAATCCAGAAACAAGATTTCTGTAGAATCAGGAGAAAATCCAGCGGAAACATTCCCTTCTACCAATGTAAGCTAATAAACGGATTCTAATCAGTTTTTCCAGATTTTAAGTTACTAGTAAAAACAGATACTTATCTCTTCCAAAAGACTCATCTGATTGGCCATTCTGAAGCCTTTTCATCATCATTTATTTCAGCCAAGAAATTCCACCTTTCCAGTCATTGAATAGGCTGAAAATTACTAAAAGCAAGTTGGCTGAATCTTTTATGAACAGTTCCTTAACAGCTTATTTCTTCCTCTGCATTCCCTTCCCCCTTTTCTTTCTTAAAAGAAGCAGGATAGCTTAATGGTTGACAAAAGCTGTTCAGCACAGCATATGGTGAAAACACAGAACAGGTTTCATTATAAGAGTTAGATTGTTCCGGTATGAGTTGTGCATCTGTTCCCTATTTTGTTGAGTCTGAGAGATGTACATCTGCAGTAGCAATACAACACATATTTTATTCCTTTTCTAAGTGTCTGGAATTTGTAGCAATGCTTCAAGAATAAAAAAACCCTGCACTTCCTATTAGGATGGAATTCCTTAGTGATTAAATTAAGAAATGAGGAGGGGAAGTACTTGATAACAACTGTATCTAGCTTAAAACAAGCAAGCAAACAAAGCAGGAATCTATTGAAAAAGATACTTAAGACAGACACTGCCAATTGGAAAAGAAGTCTTTCCCTCTTAGTCTATTGAATATTTCTGCCATTTAAATCTATGCATAAACACAGGCCAGAATCTTTTTACTTACACTTGTAGAACTAAAAGTTATGAAGCTCACTACAAAGTTTGTGCCACAGTGGCAGTCATATCCTATAACCAATTTTGCAGGTAGTGTTATACAACTATTTGCACAATCAGTTAGGCAAACAGGCAAGCAATGTAAGCTGTCTGTGTGTAACTCCCTGAAAACATTCTCAGGCATTAACACTACTACATTATGCCAAATGCAATAGGAATTCAGCCATGGAGAGACAACGTGACATTTAGTTTTACAGAGCATTGGGTCCCATCTCTGAATTCTAGTTGTTGGGCCACAGCACTGAGAATTCTTAGTCAGCAAGGCCAATAGACTAATCCATATATGTTGGAAATGCTGGCTGAGGATTCTGGCAACTAGAAGCCAACCCGTCTATGGATTCAGGTTGATAATCTCTGTTAATAGAATGCACCAGGGGTTGCCAACCTTTTCAAGCCAGGGGCTGCGTCACACTCAGTCAGCTTTGAGGGCTAGATGGCCATTTTTCTCTGCCTGCGCGATGGTGGTGGCCACTTTGTCCCAACAACTTCAAAGGTATGGCCATTTTGTTTCTTGAATGCCCTTGGAGGCCACATGTAATGGTTCGCCATCACTGCCCTAGAGTCAGATATGACTAATTTTTTAGCAAGGGAGACCTTTACTTTTACCTATAGGATCAACTCTTAATGGGGAGGTTTTCTGCCAAAGAGAGTAGAAAGTACTACTGTAATTATTTATAGGACAGTGGTGTGAGCTATCCACAGGTAGCATGAGTGAACCCAAACAAACACATTCATTCTTTTCAAGACTTTGTCCTACAGGAGAATACTGTATTTCATTTGAAGCACAGAGCTTCTGAATTTACAGGCAGGACACTAGATACTTCCTGTGTGGGTTTAGTGTTTATTCAGCTTCTGTCATTAGGGTCAAAGTGGAGATATCCTTAGAGTCCAGCTGTGGCAAAGATCCAAATGCACGTGGGCACTGTGTTCTGAATTTTTTTGCCTGAGACAGATGTTTTTCTTCTTTATTTTTCAAAGCCCTCGGATGAGAGTGTCCTTCATTGTATTTTCCATGAAAGCAAAAGTTGTCCTGCCATTAACACAAGACAGGTGAGTAAAGTAGAACATTGTTTATTTTTAGAATTAGAATGCTGCCAAATACTTATAAAAGGAACAAGAATGTGGGGCTCTTTAGGCAATTAAGAACTGTGCAATTTAAATATGGTGGGGGATGAGCTGTTCATCAGAAGGAGGAGGATTTCATGTCATAGATCGGGATTAACTTCCTGTGGAAGTAAATAGCCATATAGAGGGTCTGATTTAAGGGAGGAAAAGACAGATTTAGCTGATACACTTCACTATGTCATTTTATTTGTCTGCAAGTATAGACCAGGCATATTGTCTCTACCTTCAAAAGTCTAGAAGGTAGCATTTCCCAAATGTTGGTTTTTGGACTTCAATTCCCAGAAGCCTAAGTCAATTCCCAAAAGCACTGATCAGCCAATATAAACTTCTGGGAATTGAAGTCCGCCAGTGTTCTGCAGAACACAGTTTGGGAAACACTGCAGTAGAATAGTGTAAGTTAGAATCAGGAACTGATAGTGCCTTGTTGTCATTTCACAATAGAAATCCAGGAGACCACTAAAAAATAATCAAACAATTAGCATTTGTGGACAAAATCCACTTCTTCAAGCTGCTGTAGCAGGATTTTATGGATAGTGCAGAAAAACTATGAATGAGAATCTTATTTCATGGCATGTGTTTGTACGAAGTCTTCTTGGGGAGAGTTGAGATATTGATTGTGAACTTTTCTTGGGGGCATAGGCTTAAGGACCACCTCTGGTAGCATGGCTGGGATTTTCCACCCTGCTCTCCAGGCAAAGGATTGCTTGTCAATTACTGCCACCTCCCCACATATGTCCACACACAGCCTGCTTATGAAACATAAAGTTCCTTTTTTGGCTGTGGGTCTGTGGGGCAAGACAGAAACATAGCAGCCCTCAGAAGGTTGGGATTACAATTTGGTGTAATCACCAAGTAGAAACCAATTAAAGACAAATGGTTGCCAAATTATTAAGGTTACTTAGGGGCTGTGTAAGCAGATGTTATTCTCACTTTGCAGTCCAGTCAGGTGGTTGTCAAGAGTCCATGTAGTTGATCTTGCTCAGGTTGAGGAGAGAAACAATTAGAGTGGCAGAAATCAATACAAAATTAGCAAATCATACGCAGTGTATATGTTGAGTGGCATAATAGTATTAACTGGAGATGCTAGTGGATTAATTGGATCCTAGCCACAATCCTTCTCATGTTTGATTACAAGTCTGGAGGACTTGGTGAAACAATTCTCGAGCGGGGTTGGGAAGGAAGACATCAGGCATGATAACTGTTAGGGATAAAAATGTGCCTTTTCTGAAAGACAGAGGCGTGAGATTCATGCACATATGCTACACTGAGAGGAGATGTTCTATTTGCAACCACTCAGAGCAAACAGACAGCCGCCAAGTTGCCATCAACTGATTGCCTTCCCCTCTGTTCATCTCCAGTTCCCAGTGGGTTTTATATGCCTCCTTAAATTGAGCTCTTTTTATATAATATCCAACTCACAAGAATGGTATCTTTATTTTATTCTTATAGAACACTACCTATTAAATAGTACAAACGTTTGCTTCTGTTTTTAATTGTGTTTCAGTATATAGACAGCTGGGCCCAGAAAGGAAAAAAATTAGAATACAGTATATTTATTTGACAAAATCCACTAAGAGCGGATACAATATTAGCGTTAGAATATTGGGCTGGAATTGAGTTAGCCACATTGTAATCTCTACTGAGCCATAGAATTCAACAGTTCACCTAACAGGGCTGTTATGCGTATAAAAGGGAGGGGAGAATGGGAAATGTGTTTTTTAAACCATGGTTTCAAATCTGAAAGAAAAATACTGATCTGTTAATGCAGTGTTAACCTTTAAACCAGGGATTCCCAACCTACAGCCCTGATGTCATCCCATCCAGCCCGTCATCACCTCTGCCATACCCAGAAGGGGAAGTGGGTACATTTACATCAGCTGTAAAACATGCCTGCACATGTGAATGCAAAAACGTGCCTGTGGCTGTTGTAAACATGGAAGTGGGCACATTTATGACAGCCATAAATGTGCTTGCTTCTGCTTCCAGGGTGTATGTGGTCCGGCCCATTCAGTTGTCCAGGGGCATGGTCAGGTCCGTGATGGAAAAAGGTTGGACACTCCTGATTTAAACTATGTAAGGCTGCTCTGAAGTGTTTACAGTTTTGCTTAACCAGCTCTGTTCCACAGCTGTAGCAGAACAGTTTTCCTTGACTACTGCAAATTATTTTGATCAATTCCTTTGATTTCCAAAAATTCATTGGGCAAGGGCAATGCTGTTTCAGGAATTTTCTTTCTTTCTTTCTTTCTTTCTTTCAACTTCAGTACCGCCTTACTAATGTGAACATTCTCTGGTCAGTTCAAAACACAATAATCATCACTGTAATCAGACAATACAAAATATAATAAATACAGTAAAACACAATTTTAAAAACTTCCTGCTAGATAAATAAAACCTGCATTTAAACAGAATTAAAAATATTTAAAATAAATTCGATCATTTAAGGACAGTGGTTTAATACAGTAATAAAAGGCAGCTTTATATAGTTACCTACTTTTTGCAATTTCAATACATGTTTGCATGATCTTATACCCTCACTTATACAGGTCCCTCACTCACTTTTTTCTTCAATGAAAAGGTGATAAAAATTGCAAAAATTCTTCACAGGAGAATTACTCTAGCTCCCTGAGTATTTTAGTTACTTTTCTCCAGATCCACAAAATACTTTCTGAGATGTGGTGACAAGGGTTTTATTCCTGACAACTTTCCCCCTAATGAACACAAAATGGAATTTGCCTATTTCTCAGTCAATATTTTCATCAAACCGCCTAGAGTCAGGTTCGCCTGATTGGGGCGGGATAATAAATCTAAATAAATAAATAAATAAATAAATAGTTACTGTTGATTGAGATTAACTGACTCAATAAAGAAAGTCATGGCCTTTAGCTTGCACACATTAATAATAGGGCCTTCTGGATGTCATTCATTCATTCATTCACAGGGTGATCATAACTAAGAAGCAACTTGACAGGACATAATATACATACAATTACCACAGCCCCACTATTTCTTTTCTAGTCAATTGCTGCCAGTTTATACCTTATCAGTAGATACAAAAATTGAAATGATTTGCCCCAACACATCATTTTACAGTCACGTGTGTTTACCACTTGTAACAGCCACTAGTCCAGTTGAAGAAATGCTGTTCCTTTAATCTACCCTAAATGATTTTGTATAATTTTGTTAGCATGGCCATTTCACACCTAACCCTTAATTTGAGATCATTATTGAATAGTTTAAACAGTAGTCCTCCCAAAACAGATAGCTGGGGGACTCCACTATTCACATCCTTCAGCTTCCAGTTCCTTAACCATTTTATTAATCTAGAAGAGGACTTCTTTAGTAAAAGCAGGCTACTGTCTGCTGCCTAATATTCTCTAAGAAGATGGAATAAAAATGACACATTTGGCTAGAAGAGAGGGGATGGGACAGTGAAAGACATTGTTTTCATGGTTCTAAACAAGTCCAGAGGGCTTCAGTAGAGTGGAATTTCATCATCAACATTCTCTGGAGTGTTAGGCCCTCTCAAAACAACTTTGTGATGGGTACTTTCCTTTCACAGTTGCTTCTGTTCATCTGATTCCAGGAACAGCTCCTCTTACACTGGACTTCATATGATTATACGGTTACATGTTCTTACACATGTTGTACAGTTTTTTCTCCTTAAGGAGAAAGAGGAAGAGAATGAGGATGATGGAACCCCATCCCACTAAAGCTCATTATCCCTTCTCTACCCATTTTCTTCTGGCCAAAGGTGTCCACTTTTTATTCCATACAGGATATTAGGAGCCATGGTAACCTGCCCTTACTACATGTGTTCCTGGGAATGTCAGAGATGGCTTGGAGGTTTTGGTTGTATGCTAGGGAAATAATAACTGAACTGATTTGTATGAAAGCTTTTTTTTTATTTTTTTGCACCACAAAATCTGTTTCAGAAAAACTGGAACTTGATTTGTCATTTGTTTCTTGGCAGCAGGACTGCTGGAGCCTGTGGACATACTGCCACTCATTTCTGGCAAGCACAGAGTGTCTGCTTTGTAATCTGCATTCGTACATAATCAGTTTCAAGTTGTTTTCAGTAGACGCTGAGTGTAAAATATTTTGGATCAAACAGATTGCACTGACTTTATGTAACTCTCTCAGCTGCCATCTATAGAGCACAGCACGTCTTCCATTGCAATAAACATTGACAGTATGGATAGAAATCGATTTATGTAAGTTTTAAAAACTTTCCCTTCAAGTGGGGATTGTTGTGTGCTATCGAGTCACTTCTAGCTTATGGCAACCTATTAATTAATGACTTCCAAAGGGTCATATTAAAAATCCTATTCAGGTCTTGCAAACTAAAGGTAGTGGTTTTTTTAATTGAGTCAATCCACCTCATATAAGATAATTCTCTTTTCCTACTGCTTTCTGCTTTGTCTAGTGTTCTTGCCTTTTCCAGTGAACCTTGACATGTCCAAAGTAAGTGGATACAGGGGATGTGTGTAAACAGAGATGATTCACAAAGTTAAGTACAGAACACTTGTTGTCAAAATACAAATAACCCTACACAATTATGAAGAGTTCTTTCATTCTCTTAGGTAGTTTTTCACAATTTACAGACAAGTACATTTATCATTCAATATTTGGAGTTTAGTGCCATATTATGTAAGTTCCTGGAGAAAAGGTTTTTGTTGGACAGTAATAGTCTATTGTCCAGCAATGGTTGGAAAAAGTCACATTTGTCCATATTTGCCATCCAGCATGCTTTTGGAGAATAACAGAAATCCTTCCGGTACCTGGGTTCACGATATGTCAGCACAATTTTTGAGCACTTAGTGTAATGCAAGAATCAAGTGTATCCAACAAAGTTGAACACTGGACTGTTTCTGGTGGAACTGATCCAGCATTGGTCACAGGCCTAGTGAGGACTAAAGTATTGCTGTTTTACATTGCTTCCTGTGAAATTTTGCTTCTCTTTCTTGTTATTTTCTTAGAACACAAATTGAAAGAGGCCTTGAAGAGCTACTTAGGGAGAAACCAGGAGGTGAAACATATATGCACTTAGGATTAAAAGAAGTAAGTTTGTTCCCCTAACCTTTTTTAAAATTAAGTCATCTGCATTATTTTACTATTGTTTAATGCTTCATCTTTTCTTCAGGCTATTGTGATGGCATTTTATTTAGCCCATCAGTTGTTTTGTGATTGTGGTTTTTGTAGACAGTGGAATGAACCTTTCTAGCACGATGGTAGGGGAAAAGTTAAAGAGCCACCTCATGCCATGTTGCTGATCTAGTTTGGGGAGCCCTTGAACAGGCAAAAACAGGAAAGTTTCAGCTAAGGTTAATAAAGTAAGTTCCTGAACAATACCATATCCTCTTTAACTACCAGCTTGATGGGCATCTAGTTCAATAATCACTAATCATCCCCCCCCCCCCATATGATTATGTTACTTGGAATATCTTTATTCCTTCCATGGCCCAGAGTTTGGAAAAGTTATTTTTTTAACTGCAGTTACCAAAATCCAGAAAGTAACTTTTCCAAAATCAGCTCCTCTTGGCAATATGATTGAATTATCAAACATTCTTTGTTTTTTCCCCCAGGCAAATAATCAAATTGAAGCAGCAGGAGGTTCGAGATCCAACAGTATTGTCATTGCTTTGACAGATGGAAAGTTGGAAGGATATATACCACAGTATTCGCAAAGAGAGGTGAGCCTTGACTAAAGAGTGTGCCTCCTGCTATGCTGAACATTTGCAAGTATTGTGTGATATCCCAGCAAATGCATAGAATATTATTTTCCCTCATTCTTCTGGAACAGGCAAATAGCGCTAGAGACTTGGGAGCAAGAGTTTACTGTGTCGGTGTCCTCAATTTTAACCAAGAACAGGTAAGAAAGTCTCTCTCATCATTTATGATGCCCTGGATCTACTGCAGCTTATTAGTTATGTACAGTAATACACCGGATAATGCTAAAACCGCATAACGACGACAAATTTGGGGGGAAGATTTGCCCCGGATAACGTTCTTTCTAGCGTTATCCGATGCATTGTAATAAAGAAGTAAAGGAGGCCAAAGCTCCTCTCCCTGCCACTTCCCTCCTTCCTCCCCCCCACCCCGGCAATGGGGTGCCGTACTGCTGAGAGAATCCAGCCCAGCCCTGGCCCTGCTTACCTTCAAGCCACCACAGCTGCTGCTCCCACCAGGTTCCCCAGGCAGCCCTTTGCACTGGAACTCATGGCTGGCCCAGGCAAGGGTAGCGTGCACAAGCCTCGCCCATGTGGAGTCAGCCTAGCTGCTCTTACTCCGACTGAGCCAGGCTTGACCAGCTGATTGCAGAGCACAGAGCTATGCCTCATGGCAGGCAGAGGCAGCCAAGCGCTGATGCAAGAGATGAGAAAATGGAGAGGAATGGTTGTCAAGGCAGCAAGAGACGCATGCATTGAATAAGGCTGAAAATCGCATAATGTTAAGACTTGTGGAACCAAGTCTTAACGTTATCCAATGTATTACTGTATTAGAAACATCTTTGGTATTTGTGGATATTTATGTACAGTAAAACCTTGCATAAAGAGCACCTCGCTTAGAGACTAACTCACTTGAAGAGCAGAATTTTATCTGAATGGTTGCCTCGCTTAACAACTAAAACTAAACAAAAGCTCACTTAACAACTAAATCGGTGTTCACAATCCCCCCCCCCTGCCAGAAGTCACAATTGGTCACCTACAATGGTGTTTCACTTAAAGAGCAAACTTGCTTAAAGAGCAATCTTACGGAATGCATTATGCTCTCTGAGGTACCACTGTACTTTTAAAGAGACTGTGGTGGCTTAGTGGTTAAGATGCTGAGCTTGATGAATAGAAGGTCAACAGGTCAGTAGTTTGAGACCCAAGTGCTGAGTGATGGGGTGAGTTCCCATCATCTGTCCCTTCTCTTGCCAACCCAGCAGTTCGAAAGCAAGAAATTGCAAATAGATAAATAGGCACTATGTGAGTGGGAAGGTTAACAACATTCTGTGCACTTTGGTGTCTAGCCATGCCTACCACATGATCATGGAAAAGTCTGCAGACGCAGACAGCGGTGGCTCTTTAGCTATGTACGGAGATGAGCCGCACCCCCTAGAGTTGGACATGACTGGCTTTCTAGCAAGGAAGAACTTTACCTTTCAAGTGGCTAAGACACTGACTGGGAGGCGGAAGGTCAGCAGTTCGATTCCCGAGTACTGCCGGACGGAATGAGCTCCCGTCTTTGTCCCAGCTCTTGCCAACCTAGCAGTTTGAAAGCAAGAAATTGCAAGTAGATAAATAGGGACCACTTCGGTGGGAAGGTAACAGCGTTCCATGCATGCCGGTGTCTAGTCATGCCTGCCACATGACCACGGAAACGTCTGCAGAAGCAGACAATGCTGGCTCTTCGGCTTTGAAACAGAGATGAGCACTGACTCCTAGAGTCGGATACGACTGGCTTTCGAGCAAAGGGAAACCTTTATCTTTACTAGTTTTAAACTGTATTGCTGTAACTTTGTATCTGACATGGTTATGTCCTGTATGGCAAAATGCCACTAAAATACATACAGTTTAATGTGGAAGGCTAATAATTACTATTTGTTCTTGAATAGTCAGAGGATTTTGGTACTTTTCTTTGCTTAAGAACATGGATTTTACAGATGCCAATACCAAGCAACAAACTTTAATGTATTGCCTAAATTGTGGCTGTATTCTATTTGTTATCCTCCTTTTCCTCCATTTCACCCTGTCTTCTCCCCAATCCTTGCTCCTTGTTCTATTCAATTCATATTTTACAAAAATCACCATTAACAATTTAGCAAACCCCCATGTACTCTATAAAAATAATAAATATAAAATTGTCAGTAATTTCAAATCTGTTTGGCCTATTTCTTTGGTCTTGGATGTACCTTTTAGATTTTTCTTTTGAGGCATGGTCTGCCGAAGGGGACTGCAGTGGCTCAAATGGCTAAGATGCTGACTGGAAGGTGGGAGGTCAGCAGTTTGATTCAAAAGTACTGCAGGACGGAATGAGCTCCTGTCTTTGTCCCTACCTAGCAGTTTGAAAGCAAGAAATTGCAAGTAGATAAATAGGGACCACTTTGGTGGGAAGGTAGCAGCGTTCCGTGCATGCCAGTGTCTAGTCATGCCTGCCACATGACCACATAAACTCTGCAGAAGCAGACAGCACTGGTTCTTTGGCTTTGAAACAGAGATAACCACTGAACCCTAGTTGTTTAAAACATTCCCATAAGCAGCACCCCTGAAAGCTCCTGAAAAAGAGGAAGTTCTTTGCTAGCCTGTTTCTGACTCTACTTGATTGGTGGAGAGGATTTAAAAATTTTAAATCTCCACCTATAGGTTGCAATGGTACAGTCCATTCTATCAGGTAAAGGGCCAAAGCACATGTTGCACTCAATGTATAATGTGTACCTATGTTTTTGCATTTTCCTGCAGTGATTTTTGTTACATTGTAAAGAACACAAGCCCCTTTTGCCTGTGCATTTCTTTGCCAGTACGAATCATGTACTTTTTGCCAGCAGTTAAAGTTAGGGGAAATAATAGATACATGCTACACATTTAGAATTATATGTACTTTCACCCCATGTCTTAAGTTTCTTTATATTGAATCAGGTCATTGCTTGACCTAATCCAGTATTGTCTCTTCTGGTCTGTAGCAGCTCTCCAGGTTCTTGGGCAAAATTCCTTGCAGGAAAAGGGAACCTGTATATGCTGTGAATAATGCCAAAATAGCTTGACCAGGTTCCAAGAAAGGAAAGGTTGCCCTTGCTCAGAAGCCAGTTGTATTTGGCTGTAGGGTTCAGTGCTCATCTCCATTTATAGCCAAAGAAACTGGCACTGTCTGTGTCTGAAGACGTTTCTGTGGACACATGGTAGGCATGACTAGACACCAGAGTGCATGGAACACTGTTTACCTTCCCACCTAAGTGGCACCTACTTATCGACTTGCAATTTCTTGCTTTTGAACTGCTAGGTTGGCAGGAGCTGGGACAGAGATGGGAGGTCACTCCATCATGCAGTACTCAGGTCTTGAACTACTGACCTGCCGACCTTCCAGTCATCAAGTTCAGCATTTAAACCACTAAGCCACAGTCCCTGAGAGGAAAACAACCATACAACCAATTGCAGTTTTTTCTTTGATGTCCTTTCAGCAGTTGAAAAGATAAGCTACTTTGGATCAGCATATTCTATGTTTTGCAGTAAAATAAAAGACAGTGGCTAGCAAAGCACACCTGTTTGTATGCTCTCCCCTTTGCATGCATTTTTTTGTGCAGTGTTTTCCCATGTGCTGTTTTAAAGGGGATTTGTATTGTTTTGCCAGATGCATTTATGTTTTCTTCCCCTAGCTTGAAAGTATAGCTGATTCAAGTGAGCAAGTGTTCCCAGTCAAGGAAGGATTCAAGGCCCTTCGTGGGATAATTAATTCTGTGAGTATTCTGGAAGTTACCTCTTGTTCACCTTGCAAACTTATCATTTTGCTTGCTCTGTTTATTTAGCATAATGTTTATATACTGATGAGAAATTGCCAGGGCCTTCCTTAGTCTGAATTCTTCTTACCAGCTTGATGCGGTACTCAATGAAAGAATGCTTGGCTTCCATATTGGAGTTAATAGCCATTGTTGGAGCCCAGAACAAAGTCAGTTGAACAGATGTTTTTCTTAGGCCTTTGGGCCATGGCCAAGGCACTTGTTGAGAGTTCTATTCACAGAGTAGAAGGTGTGATATTAGACCCATGCTGGCTAGATGATTGTAGCCTTTTGCAGACGAAGCTTGTGCTTTCCTGAATGACATCATTCCTTCTCTTCCCTCTTTTTTCTTGCTCTAAAAGTGGAGATTATCTCTGAGAAACCTTGGGGTAGTGTGAATAATGTGTGCAAGATTGAATTCACCATTATATTTTCTCTGGCTGTAAAGAAGCCTCTGGGAAGGGAGGAAACTTTCAAAGGGCTGTAATCTGTCACTCCAGGGCCTTCCAGGTCAACAGACATAGGTTTACCACACTTGCTAGATTGGGAAGATAATTCCTTGGTACAGTCAATATTCTCCCCATGCCTTAGGAGTCAACGACTATGGAATTAACAGGCAGGTCCAAATCAGGATTGTATGTTGATGAAGCAATAGCTCTCTTCTGTGTGATAAACACAAGCGATAGTGATCTGGCCAAGATCCTTAGAGAATGTAGCTGGTCTCACTGTCTCTACTTGATGTCCTTTGCCCTTCCAATAAACATCTATTGCTTTGAAATTAGCCTTCTCTTTGAGATGCTAAAGCTAGAACAAGGAAGAGTAACATAACCTTCCCTCACCATCAAAAACTACTTTACCCATATGAAACTTAAGTGATTAAAGCCTAAAAGCCAAAGTCATAGGTTTGATTCTGAGATAAAAATAAGTAACAAAATATTGGTGTGTGATAATAATAATATAATATTATGATTTTATGTCAGAAATTATTCTGGGTTGAAAGGATTTTTGCTGGAGAAACTCTGCTCAGGGGACACCCAAATGAGGCTCCTTTCATTTCCCCAAGATCTTTTCCCACCGAAGTGGCCCCTGTTTATCTACTTGTAATTTCTTGCTTTCGAACTGCTAGGTTGGCAGGAGCTGGGACAGAGATGGGCACTTGTGCAGTAACTAGGTCTCAAACTGCTGACTTGTCAGCCTTCCAGCTAACAAGGCGAGCTTCTTAACCACTGAGCCATGAGGTAGCACTTCTAAAAGCCCTGTGTAGGTAGACTGTCCTCAGTTGGAGCTAGACCTGCATGCTGCTTTGGGCCTTTCAAGTATTGAAAAAATAAATGCTGTATCTTTTGGTGCTATTGCCCTTTGCACCTCTTCAAGAGATCTCATATTCCTTAACAATAGATGGGTGGCTAAAGAAAGTCATGTGCTGTCAAAAATGATGTAACTGCCTTCTTTCCTCCATTAAAATTATCTCCATAGCTTTTGGAGTGATATTTTCCTTTCCCTATGCACAAGTGGTGCCATGACCCATTCTAGAAGGAACTGGATCCACTGATACCCTCTTGTGTCTTGCTGAAAGGATTTTAACATGTTGGACTGAATTTAAGTCATTTAAAGCAAATGTGTTATGAAGATTGCTGATTAATGTTTTAGGTGCAGATGAGGCATAAATATAAGACTACTATCAAAATGGCTTCTAGTAGATCTTGCTTTATATTGGACATTGCAGCACTGTGAACCTGAAGATCTATGTCACTTGCTGCATAGAGTGGGTGGAAGAAGGAATATAGAAAACTGCAATACCCCAATATCAGAGTGGAGGTTGATTGGCAGTGCTAAATTGGATTAACTTCTATTCTGCCACTGTTGGCAGTAGATAGGTGGAGAGGAGGAGCTGGATGATTAGGAAAGAAGGGCAATGAGGTCAGTGGGTGAACAGGAGAAGGGGAGATAAATGAAAAAAAAGAAGCAAGGAAGTGGTGGCTTGAGCTCAGTACCTTTAATTAGCTTGTGTTGACTTGAGTCCTAAGAGGCCTATCTTGATGAGGAGGTTGTGTGAGTTGGCTGTCTGTCCATTATTTTCTACTAGATGACAGATCTTCTGTATTAACCATCTCTTTATCTCCAGTAGTCTGCATATGCTTGACAGTGCAACCCCATGCATGTCTATTTAGAAGCAAATCCTGGTGAAATTCAGTGGGACACACAGTTTAGTCTTCTATTATATATATGCCAGTTGTAGTTGGTTTGGCATATGTTTCTTGGCCTTGAGTTGGCTGATCCCAGAGATGTGCCCATTGAAGGATCTGCCAGTGCAGCTGCTGTGCTGGCTTAAATGCACCTACAGAAGAGCCAAAAAAAAAAAAAGGCAGAAAACAGGCAAAAATAAAGGAGAGGCTGAAATATACCAGATCCAGATCTCCTCCAGCCCAGGGACATAGCAACAATGCCAACACAAAGATAAGTCATAGGAAGGATTTTAAGTAATTGGGTTCAGCATAGTTTGATATTAGCATAGCTAGTCCTCAGCCTCTTGGCTTACTAAGATTTAGTTAGTTAGTTAGTTGGTTAGTTGTGTGCCATTTTTCATAGGGGATCCAAGATTGCTCACAACAGTTACAATTATGAAACAGTAGTTTTAAAGGGTTTAAAATACTGTATCAAGATTATATTGAAACAATCAAATGTGTAACAAGGTTAAAACCAAGATTAAAAACATTTAGAAATATATTAAACATCTCTCAGGTAATAACCAAAGTGTTTCTGAGACCCTTACTGCTTAAAAGCCTGCCTGCAGAGGAGGCACACATGCCACAGTTGCACTCGGAGCCCTCTCTGTGGGCACCCATGCAGGCACTTGGTCTCTAAAAGGTTTGCCAATCACTGTCTTAGACTGTTGACGAGAGAGTAAGGATAGTACCTTTATAGGATTTTAGTCTTATTTTACTATTAGATTTCTATCATTAATTTTCATAATGAATCTAGTATTGCAGAGAGTTTTGAGGATTTGAGAGGTCAATATCTGTTTTGTTTGTATCTGTTTGTATTTCCAAACATAGTCAGGTATAGTAAAACACTGGATAATGCTAAGACTTGGTTCCACAAGTCTTGGTGTTATCCGATTTTTAGTGTTATCCGATCCATGTTAAAATCCTATGAGAAGGATCGGATAACGTTAAAGCTCCATAGAGATACAGTAATACCTCGGATAACGCTAAGACTTGGTTCTATAAGTCTTGGTGTTATCCGATTTTTACTGTTATCCGATGCATGTTAAAATCCTATGGGATGTATCAGATAACGTTAAAGCTCCATAGAGATACATTGTAACCGCACAGGCTTTAGCGGTTGTTATCCGATCCATCCCATAGGACCTTAACATTATTTGATCCAATTCTCCTCCCCAGATTACTTAACGTTATACGATTTTAGCGTTATCCAAGGTAAACGTTATCCGAGGTATTACTGTACATTGTAACTGCACAGGCTTTAGCGGTCGTTATCCGATCCATCCCATAGGACCTTAACGTTATTCGATCCAATTCTCCCCCCCCAGATTACTTAATGTTATGCGATTTTAGCATTATCCGAGGTAAACGTTATCCGAGGTATTACTGTACTATATGTGTTGTAGAGTTATAGAGTGAACTTTTACAAGATCTTCTGGTATTGTTAACATCTCCCAACTTTTGTGAAGAATTGAAATGATCACGGACTTGTCAAAATAAATAAATGCAAGTGGAAAGTCAAGTGGCGTATGAAGAAATGCTGAAGGCAACTTAGTTATCCAATCAGTAATGGTTTACTGATCTAGTTTGGCTGATAATTGTCTGGAAGTAAGGCTTCATGAGCAAGTGGGGTAAAGGTTCTGGCAATGTGAAATTTCAGGCCTTGTGAACGTGTAAATTCCATCTCATCCCATACAGCAGTGTTTCAGGGTAGACAGTAATTCTTTGTAAAAATGCTATTTGCTTTACATTGAGAAAGATTACTCAGGTAAAGTAATCTTTTTGGGCAAAGGGTGTTTATGGAGGAAGGAAAACCTCTTGGGCTTTAAAGAGGCTTGCTTATGGAATAAGTTGCAATTGATTTGCATGTTTAGCAGTTAGAGCCACTTTGGCGTAGTGAATAGATCAGGGATTCTCAACCTACGGCCCGTGGGGTGGATGCAGTCCTTAGCACCATTTCATTTGCCCCCCACTGCCTCCACCACACCAGGAAGTGACATATGGTGAAGGGCAAAATGGCTGTTTGCCCCCCAAAACTGTATGAAGGAGTGTGACCTGGAACTCCTGGAATAGATGATTGGATTTAAGAGACTTGGGTAACCATAATTCGGAGGTTTTTTCCCTAAGAAACTTTTTTATATTTCATGAACAAGGAAAGATAGTTGTGTGATCTTTACTTAATACAAATACAGGAGAAGGGCAATACTTTCCCTCTTCTTCTTCTGCCATACCCAAATCCGAATATTGGCGATCATCATGACAATCATCTTTGATGACTATCCTGAGAATATAATGCCTTCTGCATTGCAGCATGACACCCATACCACTGAGCCAATTCCATGAGTCACTTTCTGGTCCTGAGCCCTTTTGGTACACAAAGTCCTCACCAGCCCCAGGCCAGTATTGATGAAGCTGCTTTCCTCCATCAAGATGGATTTAAATGGGATTTAATCCATTTGGGGACCATCACCCTTCCCTGTGGACTTGGGCACCCAAGGTCGTTAGTCCTCAGGGTTGTCAGGTTAGTTAAGCACCGCGTGACACTCAGCTTTGAGTGGCTGGCAGTAGAGTCTACTCTATTACCATAGCAGGAAAACCTGTCCAGACTCACAATACCTTTATGGGATCAATAAAAAAAATCAAACATTGAGTGAGCTTTAGTGATTCAAGATCATTTCTACAGGAATGCACCAATTTTTCTGTGGTTAGTGCAGGAAAATTATCAATGAGAATCCCTTGACAAGATGTTGTGCCAGGCTTTGCTTCTTAGAGTTGAGCTGAAAAAACAATAGCAGGCTGAATCTGATATTTTTCTCTCATTCCAGTAAAACCTCACAAAAAGTGCTTCTCTTAGAGACTAGTTCGCTTAAAGAGCAGAATTTTCTCTGAATGGTCACCTTGCTTAACAACGGAAACCAACCAAAAACTGGCTTAACAACTAAATTGGGGTTTGCAATCCCTCCCCCTCCCCCCCGCCAGAAGTCACAATGGTGACCATTACAATGGTATATCAGAAAACAAAACAAAATAAACAAAACAAAATAAAAAACACTGTAGCACTTTAAAGACTAACTGCTATATTTTTATTGTTAGCTTTCGTGGATCAAGTCTACTTCTTCAGACAAGGAGTGAAACTTACAAGGCATGTTTTTTATACACCAAATTCAGGGGTCAAATGGAGCAGGGTGTGTTCATGCATTTTGCAAAATAGAGTGATAATAATAATTTCATATCAGAAATTATTCTAGGTTGAAAGGATTTTTGCAGAAGAAACTCCTCTCAGGGAATGCCCAAATGAGGCTCCTTTCACATCCCCATGAGCTGTGTTAGAGATGGGTGATAAATCCGTCATGCAGTACCTCCACCTGTCCCCGGGGCCCCGCCCTGGCTGGGGTTTAAGAGCCACTGCGGCGACAGGACTTTTTGTGCCGCAACCGCCGCCAGGAACATCTGCGGCCGGGCGGAGGGGCCGCCGCCGTGTCTAGCCCTGGGACTACCTCCACCTGTCCCCGGGGCCCCACCCTGGCTGGGGCTTTAAGAGCTGCTGCGGTGGCAGGACTTTTCGCATGCTGCCACCAGGAACATCTGTGGCCAGGCAGAGAGGCTTGTCACTTGTCGCGGGATTTAGCAATTATTTTGTTTTTGCTTAGGGTTTTTTTTGGTAATATTTTGTGTAAACTTGATTGAGATTTGATAATTTTTGATTATTACTCGATGTTGATGCTTATTGAATTTTTTGATACTGTCATGATATTGCGATATTTTGATGTTTTGTGGTACTGATACTGATTATTTATGATATTTACATGTTGCATTTATGAACTTGTAACTTTATGTGTTTGTGAACCACCCTGAGTCAGTCCTACTTAGTAGGGTGGTATAATAATAATAATAATAATAATAATAATAATAATAATAATAATAATAATAATAATAATAATAATAATGATGATGATGATGATGATGATGATGATGATGATGATGATGATGATGATGATGATGATGATGATGCAGTAGCCAAGTCTCAAACTGTCAACTTGCTAGCCTTCCAGTTAACAAGCCAAGCTTCTTAACCACTGAGCCATGGCAGCCCCTGTAATAGTGTGATGAAGCCACACAAGCCTCCCAGAGCTGCTAGGAAGAGGGATTTTTTAATACAAAAAATGTGCATGACTTTTTCATCTTTTGCAGTGGATGTCAGTGGATGCATTGTGAATGTTTTAATAGAGGTACCATCCCAGTGTGGACTTTGGAATTTGTTTTGTAACAGCCTGCCTGCTATAATTTCTGCCAGTGGAAGAGCATATGTGCTTTTTTTTTCTTGCTGTAGAATAGCAACAGCAACAGCAACAGCAACAGCAACAGCAATAGCCATAACACTTATATACCACCCCATAGCGCTTAGTGCACTCTCTGGGCAGTTCACATGGTAATTAGTATTTTGCCCCCAACATGCTAGGTCCTCATTTTACAGACCTCAGCAGGATGGAAGGCTAAGTCAACTTTGAGTCCCGTCAGTCAGGATCAAACTTTCAGTATCACCAGCTTTGGCTACAGAACAGCAGTTTAACCACTGTGTTGCCAGGGCTCTTGTGCAGCATGTTGCTGAAGAATTTTTTTATTTGTGAGTGATAATGATAAACAGCTGTTGTCAACACCAGGATTTCTGATACTCCTTTTCTTCCTTTCTACACCAACCGACTTTAAAAAAAAGTGATCTCAACTTTAGCTCTGAGCCTTTGTTAGGAAAAGTTCAGTTCTTTCTCCTGGAGTGTTGAGGGGCCAGCAGAAATAGAGGCAGATGTCAGCGAGTAATCTCAGTCTGTTTTGGGAGTAATAGAGGTGAACAGATAGCAGGAGGCCTCTTCAGCCTAATTCTGTGCATTGCACTGGAACTCAACAGGTCTTTCTCCAGTCACCTACTGTCCAGCTCCCCCGGTGACTTAGCGGTTAAGGTGCTGAGCTTGGAAATCGGAAGGTCAGGTTTCGCTACCTGAAGGCTACACTTGGGGACATGAAAGGAACCTCATTCAGATGTCCCCTGACCGGAGTTTCTCCAGCAAAAATACTTTCAACCCAGAGTAATCTCTGACACAAAATTATTATTATTAGTGCAGCTAAACAGGAAACACAATTTCAGCAAGAGGCCAGGAGAAAAGGACATTAGCCACCAAATACAGTATAAGCCTTGCTCTTTCCTTCTCTCTCTCCAGTATCTATCTATCTATCTATCTATCTATCTATCTATCTATCTATCTATCTATCTATCTATCTATCTATCTATCTATCTATCTATCTATCTATCTATCTATCTATCTATCTATCTCTAGAAACAAGATCTGTTTATACGGAGCATCTGATTACCAATTACACACTCCCTTAGTAGGAATGTTTCCTAAATTGGGGAAGGGAGGTGCATGCTTCTGTTCATGTGCTGGAACAGCCAGGAAGTGAGTTATTAAATGTGTAAATAGAGGAAGGAGAAGGGGAGAAAAAAGAACAGGAAGCACTAAGTGAGCATAGAGGAGAATTATTCCGATTATGTCACTCTGACCTTTAATCCACATGGATAGCCTAACACTTGAGCTGCACTAGCTATGAGATGTAGGATGAACATGTTACAAGGTTTCTGTTTGTACAGCTGAGATAACAGAACTAGCAGAGAGTTTCAGCGTGAAAGGGCACGGGCAGAGCGATTACCAAGTTGTTAAACTGATTCAATGGCCTAGAAATGGAATGTTTCTCTGTTCCTACCCTTCAGGATTGAACATGGCTTAATTTGACATCCTCTGACATATTACAACTCATATAATATTCCCGTGCACAGAGGGAAACAGCAGCTTAGCCAATAAGGGTCCAGCTTCTTTCTCCCTTTCTCCCTCCTCCTCTTATCTCTGTGTATGCACATTTGCCTTATGATATAGATTTGACTTGTCAGGGTCTCCTGGACTGCTATCAATTACATTACATAATGGATGCCGTAAACTCTATTTAAAAGAACCCAACTCCAGAGTACAATTCTTGGTTCTATCTTCTCTGCTCCTTATCCTAGTCACATCTGCTTCTTCCTCACAGTGACCATTTCCAAGGATTAATTCAAGCCATGGCTTGCCTGAGGTTTTGACCCTGCTGTCTTTTTCAGAATGCTCTTGAACACATACTGAATGTCTTTATCTACCAATCTTAATAAATGCTGCCAGGTTGGCTTTAGCTCAGAACTGGGGAACTTTTGATTCTTCTGACACTTGGAATTACAATACCCATTAACTTTCCCCAATATGGTTAGTGGTAGGAGATTGTAGGAGTAGCTATCCAAAAAAGGTAACTTTTCTAAGCTCTGAGCCAGCCAAAGCTATGACCACATTACTTCTGCTTTATTACTTTACAACCAGACAAGGTAAGGCTAGGTCTTGTTGAAACAAAACAAAGTGATTGTAGTCCTCAAACATGCAAGTAGAAGGAAATTTGCTTAATTCTTCTGCTCATTGTAGCCTATTATCCTACATAAATATTTTTGTTTTCAGAAACAAAATAACACCACCATCCACCATAATGTGCATTCTACGTCTTTGCAAAACAACTTTGTTTATTCCCCAGGATTCCCCAGCATTTTGAAACCACACTTTTTCATCATTTCTCCTCCCCCACACCCATCTCCCAAGAGTTGAATTTCTTGTTAAACATATGTTGTTTTGAATCATAAACAAGACTGAATTTGTTTTGATTTTGTAGTGTTGACTTTACAGTCTGCATGTATTTTTTTTTATTTCTGATAGGTAGAAGTCTTCCTGATGTAGGAATCTTACATAATGGGTTGTGAATGTACTTATATATTTTGCCCAACATAAAATAGATGGGGCTAATCAGCTGAAGCTTCTTATTGTACAAGTAGCAGTCCCAGATTGTTTTCTCAAACCCTGACACTAGAACTTATAACTCGAAATCTCCTGCATGCTGGACTTGTTGTCTTTAGAATTCTGGGATTTTTGTCCAGATAGTAATTATCATAATTACACATATGTAGAATATCTTGACCTCTGAATAGCAGTTGTCCTAGGCTAGAGGTGTGCAATTTGTCACCCTTACTCCATCATCATTTGCCACATGACATTTTACATCATCTGGGTCAAGGGAGGATTATATGTATTCTGAAATGGGATCTCAGTCCCTGCAAGACTGAGAAACCTGGGCGGGGTGAAAGGCTCTCTTTCTAAATTTTCTAAAATTCTGGCTTTACCAATAAAAACGCTGCAAGTCCACACCCTGGGTAGGAGAAAGCAGAGGCTTTGCCCAGAGAAAGTCTTGCACAACTCTGGGTCACTTTCCATTTATGTGAACAATTGTGCGGGATGTTCCCCCTTCTCTCTTTTGTTTCAGTTTGTTAAAAGGCTGTGTTGATGTAAACTTGGTACAGTACAGTAATTCTCCTGGCCTCTGCTGAGAAGAAGGAAAATTCTCATAGTTAGTACAAATCTTGGCTGCTTCCCTTTTCTGCCCTAGTAGCATCCATTTTATTGTATGTGCTTATGATGCTACATCACTGTCCTTGTCAACCTTTTGGACACATTTCCAGGGGCTGGCCATGGTGCTGTGGTATAGCAAAAATGAAAATTTAAAGCTTAGTATGTTTTATTTACCGGAACCCTTTATGAACAGAAGCTCCCTTTGTCAGATGCATTTATGAGAGCTTATGCCAAATAAGGGGCTGTGGTGGCTTAGTGGTTAAGACGCTGAACTTGACAACTGGAAGGTCAGCAATTCAAGACCTGAGCTTCTGTCTCTGTCCTAGCTCCTGCCAACCTAGCAGTTCAAAAGCAATTGCAGTGGGAAAGGTAACAGTGTTCAATGCACTCCAGTGCTGTGGCATGCCTGCTACATGTCCACAGAAATGTCTGCAGACACAGACAGTTGTGGCTCTTTGACTATAAACAGAGATGAGCACTGAACCCTAGAGTTGGATACAACTGGCTTTTGAGCAGGGGCGACCTTTACTTTTACCTATGCCAAATAAAACATGTTAGTCTTTAAGGCATCACATAACTTTTTGTGAGATATGTGTACTAGTACTAAGATCTCCAAATCTGACTTTAAAAAAAAGCTGTGCCCAAATCCTTGATTTTTATTTTGGAAATGTACAGTTGTCATCCAGTGGTTCCCAACAAGGGGTACACAGCCCACAGGTAGACTTCAATTCCCAGAAACCTAAGTCAGTACATTGGCTGATCAGTGCTTTGGGGAATTGACTTAGGCTTCTGGGAATTGAAGTCCAAACACCAGCATTTGGGAAACACTGAAAGGAAATGCCCTTTGCTGAAAAAGGAAATAAAAGGAGAAAGATGAGGAGAATTCTAAAGAAGGAATGAAACTTATAAAGTGTCAGAATCTCTTATTGATCTGCTTCAAATAATCCAGCATGTTCCTGATATTGTGGTTGGAGAAAGAGATTTCCAGCAGCATCGCTGATGGCCAAGTGTTCCACTTTGCAGGTCTGGGTTTGATGTCTGATTTGTCAGATATTGAATCTGTTCGCCTAGTTCGGTAATGGTCAGTCTTAGCACTCCAGGTGTTCTTGAACTTCAATTAATAGTCAGCATTCCTGATGATTAGGGCTTCTGGGAATTGAAGTCCAAGAACACCTGGAGTGCCAAGGATGGCCATTGCTGCCCTTGTTAATAGGTCACTGGCCTAGTTAGTAACTTATAGCTGATGCAAAAACTGAGAGAGATCTTTGTGATAAAATAACTGGTTCTTGAAGATGGGTGGGTGCTGAGGTGGTAGAAGGTTATATCAGTACAGTAGAAAAGTTTTGATTGTTGACTCTGATTGATAGGACATCAAATGCTCCTAAATAGAAAGGCTTTACTGCCTCTCAGCCAAAAGGAAAACCCACCTGGGGTACAGGAACTGGGTTATCTTGCACAATTGCTTAAAATTTGTGTCACTATTGTCTCAGCATGGAAGGAACTACTTCTTTGTACCTTCAGTATTTCATCAATCAGTATATAAACCAGTAGCGAGTAAAAATGGTCTTTTTTAGAGGCTTGATTTGCATTTGGGCTGATTTTTCATCAGAAATGTATAGTTTCTTCTAAGGTGATGTGCTTTTATCATATTATTTAGCCCTTCTGCCAATGATATTATCCTATTAATGTCCAGTGGAACTTTGCATAATGTTTGTGTTCATAGTAACCAAACAGAACAAACTAACATCTGTGTGAGTGTATTACGGGCTTTCCCCCTCCTACTGATGGCTTTGCCAGTTTTCAATCTCTCTGTGCATGATAAAACTATGTGTGTGGTTTTTTCTCTCTCATTTTATTAACATGAAATTGTGCAGGCTAAATGTTTGCAAGTGAGTGCAAATGAAACTGACAGTCACAGCACAAATTACTAGGCTTCTCATCTTCAGTGCAGAAGAAGAAGTCAAGATGTACTTTAAATACAACTTTTGCATAGACTGTAATTGCAGAGTGAAGAAAAGTAATTTCTTGATGCAAAAGTCTTAGAATTACTAAGTAGATAATTTGGGAGTTCTACTTCCAAAAATGCTACTTTTTTTTAGTGGTAGCAAGCTACAACAGTGTGAGGAGCACATGCGGGCTAAAGTTGAAGGTTGTGAGATGTACTTTAATGAATGAATGAATTAATGAAATGTGGAAATTCACAAAATAGATCCTGGTATAGAATGGTAGCTTAAATGGTGAAAATAAATCCTTCCAAACTTTTCAGGCTGCAGGCTGGTCATGTGGTTGAGCGGGAAGGTCACGTGGTTCCTCCCACCAGAAGTAGAAGTAAAATGCACCTTGCAATCTGTTTTGCAAAAGGACGAGATAGATTTTAAGTTGCCATTTTCTCTGCTTAAATCAGGCGTGCCCAAACTATGGCCTTTGGGCCAGATCTTGCCCCCAATGCCCTTGTTGCTCCTGGAAGCAAACGTAAAACACACCTGTATGGAGTGATGAGGGAGGCGTGGGCCAGATGAATTGGCTTCAGGGGCTTGATCTGACCCATAGGCCGTAGTTTGGGCACCCCTGCTTTAAAGTAACCTTCCCCAATGCTGGTTGTGGAATTTGAAAGTTTTAGTAGAATGTTGCTTTCAGGAGATGTCAGGCTCATTTAATGACAGATTGTGCAGTCCATCCTTTCGTTTATTTTGATAGCAAGCATAGTGGAAGCCCACAAATTTGAGGCTGCTTCCTGGTCTTTCACTTCAGCTGAACTTCTCTGTGTGAGAAAGCGAGTCCAGAAAGGAGTATCTATTTAATTGTTGTTAATCTTACTTTCAAAGTGAAAATGACAGACAAAAAGAGAGAGTTGGAATGTGGGAAGATAAAAACAAGGCATTTAAAATAAGAAGAATGAACAATAACTACTTTTCAAGTTTCTTTGGCTGACATAGCTTTTGCGAGGACTTTTTGCCAGATGGATTAAATAATGATTAGCTTATAAACTTTTGCCAGAAGTTCATGTCCCTGAAGAATGCAAAATGCTCTTCATTCATAGCCTATTTACATGTTCATTAAAGCATTTCAGGGGAAAATGTAAGAGGAAGAGTAATGTCAAGCAACCAGAGAATGAGCATAGATTTGATCTCATGCCTTCAGTGTTCCCTTCTAGGATTGTATCAGTGACACCTCTGGCTTTCATATCTTATGTCCTGCTAAAGTTACTCTGTAAACTACCCAGAACCTTGCCATGATAAACCCTGGTTTTACCAAGAAAGACATGTGTTTAAAAACATTATTTTATTATATTTACTGGTTTTAATAATTTAAAGGCTATAAAAGGTGCAGTTGTTACAAGTAAACATGCCATTATTGAGATTAACATTGAAACAAAATAATTCCATTTCTGTGGGCATTTGTAATGACAGTGTTGTGTATAGATTTTACTGCCTTGGTTGCTATAGAACAGACAAAGCTAAGAAAATTTTAAAAAAAATACACTGGTATTATTGACTATAAGTGTTCTTGCTTATGTCCAACCTACCATATATACTTGAGTATAAGCTGACCCAAATATAAACCGAGGTACCTAATTTTGACCTGAAAACCCAGGAAAATAGATTGACTCGAGTATAAGCTGAGGGTGAGAAATGCAGCAGCTGCTAGTGAGTTTCAATAATCAAAATACATGAAAATATGGTAAAATTAATTAAATTGTTAGCACATCTGAATCCGATGCGGTCTTGGGACCCTCATGGTCATTGACCCAAGTATAAGCTGAGTCCCCTTTTTGGGTCTCATTTTTGGGGCTAAAAACTCAGCTTATACTTGAATATATACGGTAATAATTTCATGTTTCAATATTAGGAAGACCTGGTTGAATGAATGATACTAGATCTTACCATTCTTTCAAAGTTTGGTGCTAGCAAAGGATTCTGGGAGCTATAGGTTAACCTATCTGGAGGGCACAAATGTGGGCAAGCTACATTAGGTCTTGTGTCTTGACTGCAAAGCTCCATTGTGTTTCATGCTACAATTCATGTATGTACTGTATGTGTTTTTAAAAAGACTTTTCTGATGTATAGTTGGCAGTCCGGAAACTCCTGGGAAGTGAGGCCTCTCTGTGCAAAGACAAAGAATGCCCTATATTTGGTGCAAACCACAGGAAATAAAAAAGATGACATCAGTTCTATCACTGCCTACTCTGTTCTGTTAAGGATGTTTACAGCCTTGTTTAGATTTATGATACACTGTAAGAGGACTTCACTGGTTTGTGAAGTCCTTATGTAGTAACAGGCTTAATGCTATTTTCTTTATGGCGGACAGGCTTTGCACCTGCTCTTTCTCCAGCGAATGTCAGGGATGATATGTCAAAGAGAATCTGCCTGCTATTTAATATGATGATTTAAAATCCATTGCTTGGGAGGACTAGGCTTCCTCCTCAAAGCTGAGATATTAGGGCAGCATTATACATTACATTTTACAACTCCACTATTTACTGTGCTACTTGGTGCACATTTTGACTCCATTAAAATTCCTTCTTTCCTTCCTTCCTTCATGCCAGATGCATCACCAACATATAATAACATACAAAGCTAAAATTAACACATTAAAAAAAATAAAATTACTAAGATTCCTGCAATTGGCTTTCCAATCCATAAATCAAAATAGTTGTTTCCTGCACAGAGCTTGTGTGATATTTTAATCTCCATTGCTATTGACAACTGCTGGAAGGGCTGTTTAACAATTTGTTGCTGTAAGTTTTGTTCTCCAAGCAGTTGTATATGTCAGGTGGGGATGTTGTTTTGTTGACCTGTGTGTTGAAACTCCATAAAATCACACCATTTTGACTTATTTTTATCAGAAGCTTTAGGCTAGAAGTGCAGTGGGACGTACACCCTAATTCCAAACTTTGCCAATGTTGTTGAGGGTTGAGAGGAGAGTCAGCAGAATACACTCTCCAGTTTTCTTGTGTCTAGGTCAGTGATGACGAACCTTGGCACTCCAAGTGTTCTTCAACTTTAATTCCCAGAAACCCTGCTCAGCAGGAGTGCTGACTTGGGCTTCTGGTAATTGAAGTCCAAGAACACCCAGAGTGCCAAGCTTCACCATCACTGGTCTAGGTGATTTCCCAAATCACTCATTGAACTTTCCTCAAACCAGCTGGTGGTGGCCTTTTTTGCGCAGTAACCTAGGTAGCCCCCTTGTTTGTTTTGCAAAATATAGTACAGAGCAGTGCCTCATGTCAAGTAGGGCTTAAGAACCATTTCTTATAGATAGCACTCCAGTTTTATCTCAGTGGGCTCATACCAGCCTTTTGCACTCTTTTTAAGGAGGTTCTTTGAAGTTATCTTCAAAGAACCACCTTAATGAACAGTGCAAAAGGCTGGTAGATAGCCTCAACCACTGTAAATGCATTTTAAAAAAACCCTGCAAACCTCAGCAAACCATACTCTTTCCCACATGATGTATTATCTGCATGTCTCTGTATGTTTACAAAGGAAATTGATATACAGAGAGGCAGAGGATGTTGCAATTGTGATATGCGTCAAGTTTCCTATTGTTGCAACAGGAATTACTGGCAAGAGAACGAGGTAATCCATATCAAAATTAAAATGCTTATTTTCCCCAGTGGAATTCAGTATACAGTACTATTCTAGTGTGTTCTCATCCTTCAGAAATTATTTTAATAAGCTGGGGTAAGTGATAGATGCTTTTACTGCATTGTAAAGTAGTTAGGCTGTGCTAGGCAACACATTCCTTTTGTTTGTCTTCCTTACAAAAAATGGTACCAGCGTTTTAGGGGCTGTTTGTTTATATCCCAGAGTTACTGATGATCAACTCATTTCAACATTTTTGAAGTGGTAGCCAAGTCAGTAAGTGCAAGCATATCAGATAGTAAAAGCCCATGCCGGTGCCGCTGGTGCCTCCATTGTTGCTGCCGCCTCTTCCTCCTCCTCCACCACCGGAGAGACTCCCTGCGTCGTTCCGAGCAGGGAGAAGAACTCGTCGCAGCTGGTGGCCCAGCTGGCTTCGAAAGCCCATGCTGGTGTCGGTGCTGCCCCTACTGCCGCCATTGCTGTTGCCTCCATTACCATCTTGGAGGCTCTCCACACTGTTCCAGGAGAGGAAGGAAATACGGGGCAGCCAGGCAACCCAGAGAGATTTTGGGGCAACGTGGTGGCCTAGACAGGGAGGGCTGCCCTTGCGACTGACATCACGGACTCTGCCTGATATCAAGGGTGGAGGAGGGATTCTGACTGGGAGCCATGGAAAAGGGGTGGGGGAGGAGGGAGGGAATGGATGAGATAGTCCTGCCAGTCAGGTATGGGGGACAGCGCTCTGTCTGCGGGGGGCAAGTGGGGGGTTCCCTGGGACCCGAATTGGTGTAGTTATGGGCATGGGGCAATATAGCAGGAGCCAAGGGACTGGCCGCACTTGGGGAACGGGGGTAATTTTTTATTGCTGTCCCCCGTTCCGGTCCCTTGACCTTATCTCGGGTTCCTGTGCAGCTGGTCCAGAGTGACCCCCCCCTCTTTAGGCTGCTGCTAAATGTCAGGTCAGTTTGCAACAAGGCACCCCCTGCTTGCAGATTCCATCTTGGGGGGAGTGGGCCAACCTGGCATGCATCACTGAAACCTGGTTGAGATCAGGGATGGTTTGCCTCTTTCAGAACTGTGTCCAGCCAGATTCACTATTTGGCACCAGCCTAGGGAGAAGGGGAGGGGCGGTGGTGTCGTTGTTGTGACCAGAGAGTCACTGGGAGTCGCCAGAGCCATGGCTCCTCAAGTTCCGGGTTGTGAGGCCCTGCCTCCTGCGTTTGGGCCCTTGGGGCCAGTTGGGACTCCTGCTCCTGTATCTGCCTCCCTGCAGTGTAGCAGATTCCCTGCCTGAGCTCCTTGAAGCCATCACCATGTTGGCGTTGGAGTTTTCCAGACTTACGGTCTTGGGGGACTTCCATTTGCTTGGAGGGTACCAAATTTAACAAAAACTCTAATATGAAGTTTGGTAGTGAGGGTTGTGAACAGAAAGATGGACGAGGATGAAGAAACAAATGTTTTGGGATTTCTTCTGTGCTGTCAGTGGTGTGGAATCTTTGGCTCTCTGAATGTTTTGGGCAGTAGTTTCTACAAACCTTTACTATTGACAATGCTTGGTTGATGAGATTTAAAGACCAAAAGCATTTGGGATATCAAAGGTGTTCCACTGTGGTTATTTAGAAAGGAAGTAGTTTTTCTCAACAAGCTGTATTGCTTTTCTACATATCTGTCAAGCCATGCTGGCTGTTTACTAACCCCCCCGGAAGGCTAGTTTTCCAGCCACTGAAGACCTGGGAAAAGACTAGGACCAACACAGGAAAAATGTTGTTGAGATCTTGAGATCAGAGCTTTAGAGAAGATATTTGGGCTGATTCATTTGCTGTGAATCATGGGAAACAAAGTTGAGAGAGTCATCCAGGGAAAACTCATGTCTCAAATATGCATAACATCTGTATTTACTAATCTGTTCTGAGTGATGGCAAAGCTGTTTCCCCCCTTAAGATGGAGTCATTATATCCATAAGGTATTGCTGTTTATGGCTGCTCCCCAGGGTTATTTTTCAAAATCATTTTCGCCTTCATTTTCGCCTTGGCAAATCTTATACCATTTTTTTTTTGAAAATTCTTTCTGTTTCCCCAAACAGATATTGAAGCAATCATGCACAGAGATTTTAAACCTGGAGCCCTCAAGTGTTTGTGTAGGAGGTGAGTTTGTTGGGACTGGAAAACAATGAGCAAATATTGACACTCCTCCTGTTACTTCCTTGGGCAAAATATAAAACTCAACGTTCCATATGCTGAGTAGGAAGATGTGACTCAAAGGTTTTTCCCTTCCTTCACCATTTTGCCAAAGTCTGCATTATCATTTAAGCAACTATTATTTTCCTTAAAGAAACCCACAAGTTTGTTTGTTTGTAATAAGGTTTGGTTAGTAATATAGTTTATCACGTTGAGACCTTGCCCTTAAAAACTTCAGAACAGCCATGCTGAATCATACTAAATTTCAGCATTGTGTTCCCAGTACAGTATTCACATAGTGGCCAGCCAGTTGCTTCTTGGGTTGAAGGGTTCCCAATGGGAAGTGGCCAATGAGTTGACTACAGGATGTCTGCTAACAGAATATGAATGAAGTTAATAATAATAATTCATGTCAGAAATTATTCTGGGTTGAAAGGATTTTTGTTGGAGAAGCTCCACTCAGGATGTCAAAACGAGGCTCCTTTCATGTCCCCAAGATCTTTTCTCATCAAAGTGATCCCTATTATCTACTTGCATTTTTTTCCCCTTTCGAACTGCTAGGTTGGCAGGAGCTGGGACAGAGACAGGCACTAAATCCATCAAGCAATACTTGGGTCTCAAACTGCTGACTTGCCGGCCTGGAATGGGAGAAGAATTAGTACAGTGGAACCTCATATAACAAAATCCCCCTATAGCGACTAAATCGCATAACGAATAGGTTTTTAAAGAAAATGGCATCCTACATAATGATTTTCCCTATGGAAAAAAACGTACAACGAATTTTCAGTGGGAAAAACCACTTAGTGAAAAAAAATCATTGTATGATTTTTCATACAACGACAAAATTGCATAGCAACCAGACCAGTGGAACAAATTAAAATTGTTATATGGGGCTTTACTGTACCATGTTTGGGAAGGAAGCCCTTAAAATTATCAGGAAACGCTACTCTTTCCCCATCTGGTTTATCAACAAATGTTGGAACTTCTGATACTTACTGTCATCCTCTTAAAAACATAACAATAAATAGTAAATATCACTGACACTAAGTTCTTGACATTTGTTAGAAAACACATATGCCTTGACATCTCATTAGATGGGATGCTGATGATAAAACTTCCATAACTTGCTGGCCTATATTTTGCAAGCATTGTTAATGTAGTTCTTAAAAAAACATTTATTTAGGTTATATATTTAGTTTTAGAGGTTACAAACTGATGTATGTTTATCAATCTGCTTTCAGAAGAATTTCAGGTTGTTCTCAGAGGAAGTGGCTTCACGTTGGGAAGGACGAGGGAGAGTGTAGTTTGTTCCTATGTTATAAATGGAACAACAATAAGTAAGTATCCATAATGTATTGTAAAATACAGTAAAACCTCGCATAAAGAGTGCCTCGCTTAGAGACTAACTTGCTTAAAGGACAGAATTTTCTCTGAATGGTCACCCTCACTTAATAACTAAAAACAACTAAAAACTTGCTTAACAACTAAATTGGGGTTCATAACCACCACCACCCACCAAAAGTCACAATTGGTCACTTACAATGGCAGAGGGAGCACTTTTTCCAAGTGTTTTGCTTAAAGAGCAACTCGCTTAAAGAACAATCGTGTGGAACGCATTATGCTCTTTAAGCGAGGTACCAATGTAGTGTTATGCAACTGAATAGTAACTCTATCCCAGGAGTCTCCAGTGTTTTCCTGCCAGGGGCCATTCCTGCCCCTGACACTCAGCTGTGCAGGCCAAAGGTGTGGTTTCTCCCAGTGCTTACATTTGCTGTGGCGGCAATCATACCTTTTTTTGGCTTCTTGCATAGCTTCCATTGCTTTCCATGGCGGTGGGAGTGTTTTTGGAGCATTTTCGCTCTGTTTTGGGAATTTTCACCACGTATCTGCTGCATTTCAGCAGCTAACATGCAGCGTTTTGAGACTTCCTGGTTCTGTGGTGGGAGCTCAGGCACTGCCAGAAGCTCCACCCAGCATCAGAAGTCCCAAAGCACTGTGTGTTATCTGTCAAAATGGATACGTAGTGGCAAATTCCCCAAATGGAGCAAAAATGCTCCGTAAACAATCCCCTGCTGTGGGAAGTGGTGGAAGCTGTGCAAAAAGCAAAAAATAAAATAAAAATAAAAAATGGCTCAATTGCAGTTGCCATGGAAAGTGACATTTTGGGACTTTCGGTGGTGGTGGGAGCTTCTGACAGTGCCTAGGTGGCCACCATGGGCCATATTAATGAGTTCTGTGGGTCGAATTAGGCTCACAGGCCATAGGTTGGGAACCCTTGCTCTATCCCATCCCACAAATTCTAAGGTATCTGGTAATGAATCTGTGGTGAAGCAGCAGACCACGAGAAAGTCACCTCTCTCTACCTTTGACCTGAGTTCAGACAGAGAAAATTGTACTGGGTTAGATGGGAAGATGGTCTCCCCAGTTTCTATGTCCCTACATGGCAACCAGAGCTTGTAAAATGTCCATTTTGGGCTTCTAAATTGCTCATGTCAGCTTTCTTCCTGGGGGATTCTTGTTGTGGTATATGGTTACACAATGGAGAGTAAGGCAGCTATTAAGATTTTAATCATTGGTCAGTTCTCCCTGAAGCTCATGCTTAGCATACTTCCCTGTCAGATTATTACTAAGACTAATAACTTGAGGTAGAAAGAGAAAAGATATTTGCTTACAATATGTTCAGAAATTCTTAACAGAATTTGGTATCTGGTTCATTTGCTAGAACAGTTATTCAATTCAATCATGAGAAAACCTATGGAAGTTTCCCCCATTACACTTGTGTGGCTGAAAAATAGTAGTATAGAAAGTGCTCAAAATGGGTAATCTCACTAAAGAACAAAACAGCCAACAGAAGTAAACAAAACTGAAGTAAGTAAGTCAGTAAGTGAATAGTGTCAGACAGTTAGATTTCAGGTAAAAAGGCGGGCTTTTCTGATTGGTTAAGAAGCAAGCAAGTTAGTCTTGATAACAAACTCCCTCCTCCCAAGGACAATGTGTTAACCCTTTGCATGCAGAATTGTCATATTTCTAACATTTATGGGAGCTGCAGTCTAAAAGAAAACAATATTTATAAACCCTCTCTTAGATTCCCCTGTGAAAACAGAAGAGCTGCTTCTCTTTATGGAAGGTTTTCAGTCCAGTGGATGGAGTGTTGATGTATGAAGGGAGATAAATTGCAGAGGTTCTTCCTCCCTGTCTAATCCCTTTCCCATTCTACCAGGTCTTCTAGTCTTGCAAGACATTTAATTTTTGTTTGGTGGTGGGAGAGAACAAGGGGAAGCAAAGTAGAAAGGAGATTCAGCAGAATTTAACTTATCAACGACTCAAAAAGCAGGAGCATCTCATGATTAGAGATCCAGTTGTGAGTCATATCTGGATCAAAGAAGAAAACTTGGGTTGTTAATAAAGAGTAATTATCTGAGATCATCTTCTCTTCTGGGGAAGTAATGGAAGGCAGTATCATCATGCAGTTCTTTTGCTTGTTTGTTTCAGATGAAAAGCCCAGGAAGGTGGAATCTGATTTTATGCTGTGCCCGGCACCTATTCTCCATGAAGTTGGCCAGTAAGTAAATCTACTGAGCCCCTCCCCAGACATGTATACAGTATGAAATTAAGTAAATGCTTTAGTGAGCTCAGAGCAGCCACTTGCAATGCTTGTAGCCTGCTTTGTCTTGCTGTGTGAGTGACTGGTCTGGGCACAACCTATTCCACATGCTGAAGGCACATTACCTACCCCACTAACCAAGATTTGCTACATCCCTGTTACTATGTCATTCTTCTTCCATATATGAATCCAAATATTTGCGATCTTCATGGTGATCAGCCATGAAGACCAGTGGTGGGATGTCAAATTTTTTACTACCCCACCGTAATGTCATCAGTGTGGGTGGAGCCAACATCATGACATCATGACATTATAGGCGGAGCCAAATAAAAATAATAAAAATAATAATAAAATAAAAATAAGCGCAACCCCCCCCCTCAACTCACCCGCCCACCCACAACAAAAGGACAGCAAGGAGGACAGCAAGGAGGCTGTGTATACGCTCCAAGCACTGTAGACATGCATGCACACCAAGTGCTTGGTGCACACGCGCAGTGGGGGAACCAGTGAAAAGGTAAGCCCCGAAGGTGGTTCCCCCCAAAAGCTGCTACCGGTTCTCTGGGACACTGGGAAAAGTTACTACCGGTTCTGGCGAACTAGTGAGAACCTGTTACATCCCATCACTGATGAAGACTGTCCTGAGAATATAATGCAGTGGCCTTTCGTCTGCCTTCTGCATCACAGCATTACACGCATACGACTGATCCAGTTCTGTGAGTCACTTTCTGGTCCTGAGCCCTTTTGGCATGCCAAGTCCTCATCAGCCCCAGGCCTGTGAACTTCGCCACCCAAGGCCATTAGTCCTCATGGTTGTCAGGTTAGTTAACTGTCGCCTGACACTCGGCATTGAGTTGCTGGCAGTATGCTCTACTCTATTACCATAACAGGATAACCTGGTCAGACTTTCATTATATCATTCAGTGTTTTCTAATTAAGAGATTAAATAGAATTAATTGGACTCAACCAGAGGTGTGAAGTGCCACAAAGCCTTTTTGCTTTCCATGAGGAATTTTTTTTTTCTAGTGGAAAAAAAATAAAATTGGGGGGAAATTGAAAGAATAATAGCCTGTTGAGGGAAGTTTGTGAGCAGGATTGTTTTGGTGTGGGTGACTAAGGAATCTGTCTGTACAACTTTGGGGTAAGATAATGCCCATCCTGATCTGTGAGTGGCTTTTGCCTCTTATAAAACATATTATAGCAATAGCAATTATACTTATACTGTACTGTATATCATCCCATAGCACTTAGTGGCATTTTGCCCCCCAACATACTGTTTCCTCATTTTACTGACCTTAGAAGAATGGTAGGTTGAGTCAATCTTGAGCCCTGTCAGGATCTGGTTTGGAGTGAATTAAGTTTAGTTTGAGGTAAATCTGTAGTATTGTGGTTTCATGTAAGTGTGCTGTACCATAATACAATAAAACCTTGCATAAAGAGCGCCTCACTTAGAGACTAACTCACTTAAAGAGCAGTATTTTCTCCAAATGGTCGCCTCATAGAACAACTAAAAGCTCGCTTAACAGCTAAATTTGGGATCGCAATCACCCCACCAGAAGTCACGATTGATCACTTACCATGGCGGTGGCAGCGCTTTTTCCAAGTGTTTCACTTAAAGAGCAACTTGCTTAAAGAGCAATCCTGTGGATTGCATTATGCTATTTAAGCTTAGTACCACTGTAGTTTAGCATACTGCAGAGTTCAAAATTGATAATGTTGCTAGAAAGTATAAATTGGTATCCCACTGGATTAATAATCCTTAATTGTGGTTGTGTGAGCACTTCACTTTAAATAGTCCTTTTATTTTCTACAATGTATGTGGTTTCTGTGTTCAACTGTAATTTTTTCTGAAATTTCAAATGGCAATAATGCAAGGCTGTAAGCTACTATAAGCAAAGTACTGTAGATTTTATTTCTAAAAAAAGTACAGTACTACACAGAATTTTAAAAGATGTAAACCTTTTCAAGAGGAATTTTGTCTTAAAATGGTTAAATAAATAAAACTGCTCTATAAATGTCATGTGTACATTAATGGTACATGGCATGTATTCCAATCTTCCCATCAAATATCTCTTGCTTTTTTTCTGCAGAGGGAAAATACTTTCCCGCCCCAACAGAACGGCTGAAGTCCAGTAGTAAGTTGTAACTAGAGTAGGCTCATTGAATCAATGGAAATTACAGAGGAGATGACTCACCCAATTACCACTGATTCAATGTGACTTCCTAATAGATTGCAGTTAATTAATTTACAGTGGGAGTAATGTTTCCTATTTCACACTTTGAATGAACATTTCTTTTGAGTGTAAGACTGGGAGATGTCTTGAGTTCTTAGAGGTTTGGAAAGCAGTAATTAAACGCTGACTTCCATCTGTGTTGTAGACAGATTTGAATAATTGGGATTTCTTGTGAATGTGGAAATGAAGAGTTCTGAAATGCTAAGGCATGGGGGGCCATCAGAAAATTTGGGAGGAGTTCTCCCCATTTTATTTGGGGGCGGGTGAGTTTTATGGAAGGAGAATGGGGTAAGAACAATAAAATATATTCGGATTTCTCTGCATCTTTAGTGTTTCTAAGAGGAATGGTTGAGTAGAAGCTGCCTCCCCCCTCCCTCCCTCTGCCCACTTCCTTTTGTGCTAGTTCTCTAGGGAGGTTCACCATTTCTGAAATGAGCTTAAAATAGTCAAGTGTGACCAAACAGATTTGGACAGCACCTTAAATTTGAATCCACAGCCAGCTCATTTAACTCTGAAAAGGCTTGGCTTGTCATAAATTGTGCACAGATGAAAATAGGGCATATAACACACTCTCTGCTGTGTGATCTTTGGACTTGTGGCTAAACGTCTTAAGTTATCACTGACACTTACAAGCAATTATTAAAATTGTTTGTCAAGAAGTGTATGGCTGCTCAATGTACATTGACAAAAATAAGGCAATAGTTTAACATCTACAGCCAAGTCTTAGTAGCACAGTAACAAAAGTGTTGTTCAAGCTTTATTCCAAGTGTCAGTGGCTCAGGTTGAACATTGTTTCTGTCGTCCTCAAGGCCATTTTTTAATTCCAGATTCAAATGTGGCCTTAGGCTTTTGGGATTGCTTTCGTTTAGGTTTCATGTCTTGCCTCCTTGGGAAAGAGTTCTCACTCCCTTTATTCTTCTCAAGTTAGTCATGAAGTATAATTTGAATAGTGGTAAAAACAGGAAGTGGAAAACAGCAAGTCTATAGGAAGTTGAGGAGAAACACTGAATGGGGAAGGGCTTTTATGCATGTTGTGAAGAAAATGGAAATATGTTCTCTTTCTGGAATTATGTTAGAAACCAGCCTTATTCAATAAAACTAGATAGTGGGAAATTTTCTATTACAACATGTCATGATGGTCTCCAAGTTAGAATCATAGAATGATTGAGTTGGAAAGCACCTATGAGGCCAACAAGTCCAACCCGCTGCACAGTGCATTAATCCAAATCAAAGCAGATCTGACAAATGGTTGTCTAATTTTCTCTTGAATGCTTCTGGTGTTGGAGTGCTCACAATCTCCCATGGCTGTTGGTTCCATTGTTGTACTACTCTAACAGTTCAGGAGTTTGTCCTATATATTCAGCCTATATCTGCCTTCCTGTGACTTGGGCCTGTTAACTTGTCCTGCACTCTGGGATGGAGAACAGATCCTGCCCCACCTCTTTATGACTATGTTTCAAGTATTTGAAAAAGTGCTGACATATCCCCCTCTGTCAAGATTAAACATGTCCAGTTTCTTCAATCTTTCATAACAGGGTTTTGTTTTCATTCCCTTGATCACTTTTGTTGCTCTCGACTGAACCTGTTCATGTTTGTTGGCATTCTTTTTAAAGTGTGGTGTCCAGAATTGGATACAGTATTGAGAGTTGACCAATGTTGAATAGAGGGGGACTAGTACATCACAGGATTTAGAGACTACAGTATTCTTCTGTTGATACAACCTAAAATAGCATTTGCCTTTTTTGCTGTCATATCACACTGTTGGTTCATATTCAGTTTTAGATTGGCTTTAAAAGGAGATTAGACAGATTCAAGAAAAACTAATGCTATTAAGGTCTGTGGGTAACCATATCTCTACATTAATTACATCCCCTAACAAAGGAAGGATGCATTTGTACATCAATTTCTTGGGGACATGAGCAAGAAGGTGTTATTTTGTCTGTAAACAGTGGATTTTTGACCTTCTAAGAGGCATCTGGTTGGGCACTGTAAGCTCAGAATACTGAACTATGTAGGGCAGTGGTGGCAAACACATGGCACATGTGCTAGAGGTGGCACTCATAGCCCTCTCTGTGGGCATGCACACCATCACCCCAGCACAGAGTTCACCCTGCCTCTCTGCCCAGCAGTCCAATGGGAGCGCTTCCTTCCTCCCCCAGCACAGAGTTTGCCCCCTTCTTCAACCCAACAGCCCAATGGGAGCACTCCCTCCCTCCCTCCCCAGCACAAAGTTCTTCTTGCCCCTCTGATTGCGCACTCTGTCTCTAAAAGGTTCACCATCATTGATGTAGGGCTTTGGTCTGGATGAATGTATGAATGTACTCTATATAGGCATACAAACACACACACAGAACCTCTTTTCCCCTGCAGAAAAAACTATTTCAGGAGGCAGAAATTCAGAAAGTAAAGTGAGTTAGTGAATGAGTGGGAATAAAAGGCTAAGCACTCCTTTAGTTCACTATTTTTCTGTGGAGATTTTCTTTTATGAAAGAAAAAGAACCACTGAGATTTGCAAATGCACATTTGAGTGTAAGATTTAGATAGACTTCAAAGTATCACCTACATTGTAATCTGGTCCTGCAGGGGCTAATGAACCTAACAATGCATTTGTGAAATTTTTTAGCCCCTCCCCCCCTTTGGAAGTCTTTCAGAATTGCCATGCATTTAGGTCTCTAATTCCTCTTGAATCATAAACTCATTGGAAGGCTTTAGATGATAATGTAATAATTGCTCCCATAGAGCTATAGCCTGGGAAGTAAAAAAGAAAGATAATCAGAAACCTCATGCATCTGTGCTTGGCTGGTACCATGCCATACTGCAGGAACGTTTAGTGATTCAAATATTTGAAAATTACACATACAAAATGAGCAATTCAGAGAGAAGGGTGTTGACTAGCCAGAGTGAACTCCCTCTTTTTCTCCTTTAAAGGTGCAGAAAATATTTTCTATGTGGGAGAATATTTAAAATAAAAACATTAAGTCCCCCACCCCTAGAATCTCAAAATGGTACACCTTAGCAAAACAGCCATCACGTGGGGCTGATTTGTTTTAAGCTCCAAAATGATCACCATGGTGCATCCTGCCAAATGAACACAAAATGTGCCAAACTTTTATTGCTGCTTATCTTTTAAACCTTGGTGGAAATTATCAGAACATGTTGTATTTTTATTGTGTTGGGATGCGAATGTTGGGCTGCATGGTGTTGTTTGCAGTTGGCATGATTCTGGATTAAAAGGGCAAGACAAGCAAAAAGACTTGATAGCTTGTCAGTTGTTTTAGGGTCATTCTTACAGAACAGTTTCCAAAGCCCACTGGGTCAACTACAGATGTTACATAATGGCGTTGATTTGTAAGATTTATTCTGGTTATGTTTGGATTTTAGAAATGTCATTGATTTGGAAGGACTTCAGAATCATGAATTTGTTTGGCCTAGACATTGTATGGCAAGTTAGAAAACTGACAGCTATGAAAGCAAATATATATATTTGAACTTCTGACTTTCCATTGGCACAGATTGTACTGTTGTTGGAAGGCTCCCAAAAATTCCCTCAAGTAGAGTGAACTTTACTGGCTAAGTCAGCAGCAAGCTGCAAATTGCTTCTTTCTCTCTGCAACTCCAGTTCCCATGGGATCTGAATGTTGTCTGTATTAAGTTGTAATGATCAGAATGTAAGATTTTATAGCCTTCAGGGCTATGAGGAATTTCCTATACTTGTACAAGAGACAAGATGGAAATATATGCTTGTAATAAACAAAAGCAGGCTGACAAGGAAGGAGGCCAAAACTGTCTAAAATAAATTGGTACTGCTGGCAAGCCACTGGGTTGTATTGGACTCCAGCCTGTATCTCATATTTCTGTTGATAGCTGTGGTTCATGATATTAATAATAACAATTTTGTGTCAGAAATTATTCTGGGTTTAAAGGATTTTTGCAGAAGAAACTCCGCTCAGGGAACGCCCAAATGAGGCTCCTTTTATGTCCCCAAGAGCTGGGTCAGAGACGGGTGCTCAATCCGTCTTGCAGTACCCGGGTCTCAAACTGTTGACTTGCCAGCCTTCCAAACTAACAAGGCGAGCTTCTTAACCATTGAGCCACCCCAGCCCCTGTTAATGATTTATTTATTTAATCACATTTTTACTGCCGCCCTCTCGCCAAGGCGACTCAGGGCAGCTTACACATATAAAAACACCACAGTTAAAAACTACAGAACAATAGGATAAAAGATGTTAAAATATTAAATTGTTAAAATTTAAAAAATTAAAATACCTTCCCCAGTGCCACATTCTCAAATTTCTAAAACTAACACTAAAACACTGAAAGCTGGCAGCCCAGGTGGCACTCATATGAGCCAGCCTGGAGTGGCTATCTCCCCACCCCCCCACCCCCCACACCTGTTGCACCAGCCAGGTTTTGAGGTTTTTACGAAAGGATAAAAGCTCCACCCAGAGATGAAGCTCAGTTGGCAGGAGGTTCCACAGGGCTGGAGCAGACACAGAGAAGGCCCTACGTTTCATTGCTAGAGAGGTGAGCTTCTCTAGCTGATGGCACAATTAGAGAGCCCCTCTGGTCTGCTCTAGTGGGATGGGCAGATATCTTTGGGGTGACATGGTCTCTTAAGTACCCTGGCCCACTACCATGTAGGGCTTTGAAGGTCATCACCAGCACCTTGAATTGCACCTGGAGGCACATTGGTAGCCAATGCAGCTCCCGCAGCAGGGGTGAAGCATGGACATAACGCCCACACCCCATCACCACTCGGGCAGCCGCATTTTGAACCAGTTGAAGCCTCCAAATGGTCATCAATGGCAGCCCTATGTAGAGTGCATTACAGTAATCAAGTCTGGAGGTGACCAGCGCATGAGTGACCATAAGTAATGAGTCCCAGTCCAGGAGTGGGCGTATGATATTGATGAAACACGATATCTGGTCTTATAGTCTTATAGCCTGTTATGCCTTCAGCAAAGCCCTTCAATTTGGACTTAGGGGTCCTAAGATATAGAGCTAGAAGGATTTACCTCCCCCTCCTATCCCATGGATAACTCCTAAAATCCCCTATGATGAAGTAGATCCAGGAAAGCTCATTGAAATATAACAGTTAATCCTTAAAGTGCTACAGTGTTTTTGTTTTGTTTATTCTCTGATATGTCTGAAACAGAGACTAACACAGCTACTATTCCAAAAAATCCTAAGATCCCCAGTGTCTCTGTTGACTGGGTGATTTGGGGAGATGAAGTCCAAAACAATGAGGTTCTCAAATCTCAGCCTAAATTTCTGATTGATGAAACATTAGCTGCAGATTAGAAGGATGGCTTTGTGGGTTCTGAGCTAGGATAAAAATGATCTTGTGACTTGCATAAAAATGTAATTACTTGCATGAACAAGTGATTCAAAAATAAGGGTGGGGGAAACCACACATATGACTTGCATGAACAATGCAAGTTATATGTGTGGAGTTTTGCTTATTTTTCACCATTTGCACTACCTATCGCCGTCCCCCTCCCCCCTACTATTTTTCATAAATTATTCTGGTTTGACTGGTTGTAGGGTGGGAGGGAAAAGTATACTAGGCACAGATGTGTTGCTGTCAACACCTGCCCCCCCCCCCCAAAAAAAAAAAAAAAAAAAACCACGCCAGCAACAATCCTCCCTCTATTGGCTTCCTGGACTGAAGCAAAAATGGCATGTATGCCCTCAGTTATTTTCCACCCGGATTGTATATGATACTGGTGCAATGGGAGAAATTGTAGAGAGGGAAGGAGTGAATTTTGCTTCTGCTTCTTTTGGGCTTTGTAGTTACAAGTTGTGCTGTCAGTGGCTCCACTTGATTGTTTTTCCTGCTGAGTAGCAATAGGGTTGCTGCTTATTTTACACCCCCATTATCAACATTATGACTGCCCAATCCCAAAGTCTAAATAGCGCTTCTGATTAAATGTCTTGACCATCAAACTATCCCAGCTGAAAATGAATTCAACTGCAGTGGCCCAGTGAAAAAGCAAAGGTGAGATTAACCCTTGGGTAATGGTCCCCATGTGGATTAAATCCCACTTGAATCCATCTTGATGGAGAGTAGCAGCTTCATCAATACTGGCCTGGTGCTGATGAGGACTTTGCATGCCAAAAGGGCTCAGGACCAGAAAGTAACTTGGAGAACTGAATCAGTGGTGCGGATGTCACGCTGCGATGCAAAAGTCAGATGAAATACTACTGCATTATATTCTCAGGACAGTTTTCATGGCTGATCACCATGATGATCACTAATATTCGGATTTGGATATGGCAGAAGAAGGGAAGGAAAAGGAGGAGGAGAGATTAACTCTCAATCAAACATTTTCTTTCATAATCCCAGCCCATAAAGCTCTGATGTTGGCTTCCAAACAAGCTTCAGAATAGATCAAGATTTAATCTTGTTACCAGTCTTGAACAGGTGCTTGAAGGATGTCAGGCAGAGATGCATACTGTGTGTCCTAGCCATCTTCCAGGCAAGTAGAGCCCCATCTGGACAGCAGAAAACTAGGAGAATGCTGCAATTGTCTGGTCCATTGTCAGCAAACAGCTAACATAGTGGTGAAGGCAGCTCTTCCAGACATGCTTTGCTCTTCTTTATTAATGAAAGTATAAATGAGTGGTTTCCTTCTCCTTGCCACATATACAGTAATACCTTGGATAACGCTTACCTCGGATAACGCTAAATTGCATAACGTTAAGCAATCTGGGGTGGAGAATTGGATTGAATAATGTTAAGGTCCTATGGGATGGATCAGATAACAACCGCTAAAGCCTGTGCGGTTACATTGTATCTCTATGGAGTTTTAACGTTATCCGATCCATCACATAGGATTTTAACATGGATCGGATAACACTAAAAATCGGATAATACCAAGACTTGTGGAACCAAATCTTAGCGTTATCCGAGGTATTACTGTACTAATGTGGATATTTAACATCAGGAACTTTTATTTATTTATTTTTATTATTTATTAATCTTATATCCTGCCCTTCTAGGAAAAAAACTTTCCTACTCAGGGTGGCTTATAGCATAAATTTCAAAAATCCAAACTGACACAAATATTAAAATTTTCATATAAACCTCTCAAAATCCAAACACCCAATAAGAAAGCCTATTTTGGATGCAGTGGGGCAGAATAAAATGCCTAACAATCGGTCATTGGTAAAATATTGCCAAAGGCTTCTTAAAAGGGAAGTTTTCAATTGCTTTTTAAAAAATATGGAGAGATGGTACCAGGCGCAGCTCCACTGGGAGGGAATTCCACAGCATTGGTGCCACCACCGAGAAGACCCTCTTCCTATTCACGGCCTTCCTAGCTAATCTCCGGGACAACACCTGGAGCTGCATTGTCATGGAGGAATGAGTGATGCAGGTAGGAAGGTCCCAAACTGTTTAGGGCTTTGAAAGTTAGAACTAACACCTTGTACCTTTGTAACTTTAATTAAATAGTATATTCCCAGTGTTTGCTTCTGTATAAGTTAGTTATCCTGTGATTATCTTTCATTAAGTTTTATAATCTCTCTGGCATTTCCAAGGGTTTCTTAGGATTCTATCTCAGGAACCATACAATTACATTGTTTGTTAGTGGTAAACACATATACAATAGTGTACTCTTGGTGCAGAAGATAGAGTTATAATTTTAGGGGTTATAGTTCTAATAATGCTTGGGATCAGAGAAACATGGGTTCAAAACCCTGTTAAATTCTGAAGCTCTTTGGCACAATCTTCCCTCCTTCTTTCCTTCCTTCTTATAGGATTGTTATAATAATTGCAGCTCTCCGGTGACTTAGTGGTTAAGATGCTGAGCTGGAGACTGGAAGGTTGGGTTTTGATACCTGAGAGCTGCACTTGGGGACATGAAAGGAGACTCATTCGGTCGTCCCCTGAGTAGAGTTTCTCCAGCAAAAATCCTTTCAACCCAGAGTTATCTGTGATACAAAATTATTAAGTGGGGAAAAGTTGTGTAAGCCTCACCCTGATCTTCTTGGACAATACAGATGACAAATAATACAATAACACAGCTCATTTTTCCTCATTGCAGTCCATCCGACTTTAGTTGTAGAATTGTTTGTCTAGTCCACATGTCCATAAGCTGAAATGTTCTTATCTTGCAGGTGATATGTCATAACATGATTCAGATCTTGCACAGTGTACATGCTCCAGAGGTTTCTGCAATTTCAGTCTGCCACTTCTTTTTATGGAAGCATCTTATTTTGGTTTATACAGGAGGAAATGGTTTCACAGTGCAATGCTATTAGAGTTGGGGAAAGTTACTGTTTTCAATCACACTTCCTTGAATCCTTCAGACATCACAGCCAGAGGCCATTTTAGTTGGGGGATTCTGTGAGTTATAGTAAAAAATGCTTTCAAACTCTGTATCCTATATATGTGAACTCGGAAGAAAATATGCTGGATTGCGGCCATCACTAATCTATTTCTTGCTTCCTGTTCTTCGACCACCCTTTGCTAGAACTTGCCCTTTTTGTTCTCCACTCTCTTATTTCATTGGCATGAATCTGAAAGCCAGCATACTTAGTTTGTACTTAGAATGCCTGTGTGATAGAAGCCATTTAATATGGTTAAGAATGCTAGAGTAGTTGCAAAGGGGAAAACTGGGTCCATCTTCAGTAGCATTAAAAAAGAGAAGAATCTTGAGGCTCCATAAAGATGGCTTCTGATGTTGGATTCTGGTTTGTGAAAGTATAGGATACCAAAAGTCTTGTTGTTGCCATGGTTGTGACTGGTCTAAGGATACCCAAGTGAGTTTTGTTAGTTTAGTGGCCAGTCTGGATTTTTGAAATTCCAGCCTAACACAATTAATTTATTTGCCACTGTACTGTATCTTCTCTGGCCAATCTGTCTTTTTCCATCCCCTTTGTTCTTTATTGCTTGTTTGCCTGTACAGACAGACAGACAGACAGACAGACACACACACACACAGAGAGTGAATGAGTGAGTGAGTGAGTAAGTTAGATGGCCGACTTTGACCCCAGTGTTCTAGAGTTTGTGGCAATGAACAGTGCTGTATTTGTTTTGTTACCAGCTTGAGTATCGGTTTTAAATTTTGGGGTGCAATTTACTGTAGCTTACATTTACATTTGTCTGACTGAGCTCCCAACTTTTGAATTATGGCTAATCCTATTGTGTAGAAAGAGTTTAAAATATACAGTATTGTGATTACATACCACAAGGTAACATTTATTTATTTTCTGTTGGCCTATGGTGGTGATGAGAACTGAACAAAATTTTGTATGTGTTTGTTTTAAATGTATAGACAGGCAGGGAAGGGCCCCCCTATGCGGAAATAATGGATGTTGGGTGTATTTGCCTAATTAACTTTTGGCTAAGGATGGCGAACTATTAAGAAGCTAGTTAGTATAAGTCCCAAATAAACACATCTGGTCCTACAAACAGTCATGGTTTTGCCTGGATGTGGGTGACAGATGTGATGATGGTTCCCTCTGTCCTCTCCTTTAAATAATTAACAGCATGCTGGTGGACGAGCCCTCAAAGCCAGCTGCACCGGCTCTGAACGCTTATCTGTCGCCGTGTGCCCCATGCTCATTAGTCTGCTCCATCTAGCACAGTCTCTTTTCTTTGCAGCTCCCAACAATGGCGTTTCATGCATGCAGGGGGAAAACACACCACCCAGTTAGATCACGTTCTTTGAAATAACTCTGGACTCTTGGCTGCTTGGGTTTGAAAAGACATTTGTAGGGGGTGGGGTGGGGAGGAATACAGAAAAGACCACCCGTGTGGGAAGCATAGTCAAGTGTCCATTAGCTTGAGAGATTGATCTCTTCACTCAAACAAAGGGCATTTCAGTTAGTCCTACCCAGATGTTTCATTATTTGGAGGTGCTGGGATGAGACTGGAAACATCCCTCTTTTGAAAGCTGTGGCATCTTGTCTTAAGACTTGTTTCTGTGGGTGATGTATGGTTACTAGCCTGGAACAGCTGGGAAGTTGCTGTTAATGGCAGTGATGACAGGAGAGGGAGGAGGAGAAGGGAAAGAACTAAAGAGGAGAGAGAAAAGGAGAGAGCACAGAAAGAAGGCAATGCTTCTATATGTTTGCTCATTTGCTTGCCACATTTATATCCCATCTTTTCTTTCCTCCTGTCTCAGCTCATGGCCATGTACACTGATATTGTCCTTCCTATTTGCCTCCCTGTGAACTAGATTGGGCTAAGAGTCTGGGACTGGCCTAAGGTCAACATGTGATTTTCATGGTTGAATGAGATGTCAATGGAGCTTTCCTTGAGTTTTAGCCCACCAACCTAACCACTACACCTCTTTGGCTAAGGTACAGGCTCAAGTAAAACAAAAAGTACCAAACAAAACTGGGATTATGTTGTACGTACTCTCAGTGTTTGAGAGTGGTATCTCGGCTACTTTATATATTTCTCGAATCATCCCTGCTTTGTCATACAGTATATTTCTCTAAAGCATAGGTCCTCAAACATGGCCCTCCAGATGTTCTTGGACTTCAATTCCCAGAAGCCCTGATTAGCAGTGCTGACTTGGGCTTCTGGTAATTGAAGTCCAATAACATCTGGAGGGCCAAGTTTGAGGATGTATGATCTAACGGCTGTTTTGCTTTGTCTTTGATATTCTGGCCAGAACATGGAAGTGGGTGGGAGGATGTGAGATAGGAAATACCACTTGACAGTTTTAAGAAGTTCCAATTCACACAGAAATGATTCTTAGAAGGAGGCTTAAATCCATGCTACTTATAGGACAGGCCAAATTCGAGCAGGAGCAGAGAGTTGCTTGCCGAGTGGGTGGCAATACAAATGTGACTAATAAAATAATTAAATAAATAAATAAAAAGCAACAATGGAAACTACCCCTCTTGCACTTTTGGCACTCTCTAAACCCTGCTCATTCCATAGCTATCCCTGCTCATTCCATAGCTATCTGTGAAGTTGCTGTCATGGACTTCTGCTGCTGAGCTGGGCTGCTTTTGCAACCTTCTCCCCTTCCCCCACCTTAATTTTAGCACAACAGTCAACAATAGCACAGCTGTCCTTCTGTCTAGTTGAGATCTCAAACCTGCAATTTGGCAAGAGAAACAGAACAAATTGGATAAACACCAGTAAGCGTGTTGTAAAGGAAAGAAAAAAACAGGACTGAAATGAACTCTACAACTTGTTTGATAGAAATGACTTAAGCAGGCATATGGTATAGTTAAACATGCTTTCAAAAACATTGGCCTGCTTCTTCTTTGAGGAAGCTTGATTATCTATCTATCTATCTATCTATCTATCTATCTATCTATCTATCTATCTATCTATCTATCTATCTATCTATCTATCTATCTATCTATCTATCTATCTATCTATCTATCTATCTATCTATCTATCTAAATGTTTTAATGGGATAATAACTGGTGGATTTATTTACAAAGCTAAACTGAGGCCTCAGTTGGAAGGTCCACAGTTAGTGGCAGAACAGTTGCTAATGAGTCAGCAAAGGTAAAAATTGGCTAATATCTGTGGTATGTATTAGCTCACCTTAATAAACCTTTCCTTCAACCCCACCTTCTGGCTGCATGACCACTTAGTCAATTATCCTGCAGTTTTCATGAAACATATTTCTGATTTTTAGCAAGCTCTGATTTCTTCCGGAAAACCAAAACCTCAAATCAACAGTATGTTTAAGGAAATTTGTACAAAATCCATTTTTTTAAAAAAGTCAACTGTCCCAAACCCTCAAGCCTTGTTGTAATATTTTAAGGTGCACCATGTTTGCATGTGTGAGGTTACTATTTAATTCAGTGGGACATAGTTTGAGCATACACATTCAGACCCTGTTGTTCTCCCTTCTCCCTGACAGACAATTCTAAAACAAACCAACCAACAAACAAACCTGCTGGCATCTCTATTCCAAATGTCTGTTTAGTCATCCTCACTTCAATAACTTTTTGAGCAGTTGCCAGTTTAATCTTCAGTGTGTGGAAATTGGAGGTAAATTATTTATTACTTCCAGCAAAATGTCTTTCATGGTTTTTATTTAATTTTCCCCTATCTTTTTTTAATGGATAATAAAATGGCAACCTTTTATTAGATTCTCATAAAGAAAGGAGAAAAATGAATACTTTTCAAATAGGTTACAGTGGATTGAAATGTCAGCTGTATTTCTTAAGATGGCAAAGCTCTTCTCAGACAGCCCCCCCCCACACACACACACACAGAATAAGATGGGTGGCAGTAGGATAGATCTAATCTCTTGCATTTTTGAAAATCCAGTCCAGGCACAAAATGACTTAGTGTGACCTGCCGATGTCTGAGGTTCATTTGTAGTTGTCAGTGGTTGAGCATACTAGAAAGAAGCATTCGCCATTGCGTATTGTGTGGTCATCAACTCCAAGTCTGCAGTGTTACATTGATACCATCACTGACTGATGATTATCCACCCTCTGTTTAAATACATCCAACTAAATGGGAAACTGCATTTCCTGAGCCATAGTATTCTGCTGCTAAGTATCTCACCCTCTTAGCAACTCTTATTAAAATTGTAGGGGGACTTCTTTTAATACTATCTTTTTACACATATATTTTCTACAAACAGTTGGGTCACTGGACTTCTTTACCTGGGGATTATGATAGTGCTTTCTATTGAAAGCAGTAGTCAGACTCACCAAGGTAGAACTGCCACTTCCAGATATTTGGAAATTTAAGATTTTTGTTTCCGGAATTTAGCTTTCAGACTATTCCATCCAGTGTGCCCACTTACGTAATTGCTTGGATGGATTAGATGAGGCCGGTGCTTATAAAAGTTATTTCTCTGGATAAATTGTGCAGAAGAGGAACATCTTCAAGCTCTGGTAATCTATTACAGGAGCTGTGCCAGTAGTATGAGGGCCTTTTCTGTGTCCACTCTGGCCCTATGGAACCTCCTGCCAACGGAGTTATGTCTCCAGACAGAGTTGCTGCCCTTTAGGAAAGGAGTGAAGACCTGGCTGGCGGGGATGTGTGGGGAGTGGGCCAGATGGCCAACTCAGTCACCTGGCTCTTTTAAATATTCCACATTTCTCCTCAGTGTTTTTAACTTGAATTTTAATTTTTATGTATGTGTTTTAATTGTTTTTAATTGTAAAGCCACCCTGAGTCTTCGGAGGAGGGTGGGGTAAAAATGAAATAAATAAATAAATAAATGAAGCAACTTGAAGAGTTTTTCATATTTCAAATCTTCTGCAATCTATTTCAATTTCACTTCATTAAAAACATGACCTTCTATATTTCTCCCATGTGGTACCATTCAGAGCATTGGTAATTTCTAAAATAAACTGGATATCCCCACCCAGATTCTCGTTTCAGAACGCTGATTAAAAAGCATTTATTCATTAAATGTGCACCCCACCTTATCCCTGCAAATAGTACTCAAGGGACTTAGCAACAATAAAATATCAAATACAGAATTTTAATTGAAGTATAAACACAAATAAATTAAAATGCCATTAGTGAAAAGAATAGCCTTCTTTAAAGTCATTTTAAAGTCAAAAAGCCTGTTTCAATTTCATCTGAACCATACCATCGATAGATAGATCTGTTCTGGAGAGAGAAATAAATATCTCTTAAAGATAACATTTGCAGAGAAGGTATGATTATTATGTGTCTTGAAATGTGTGTCTTCATGAAGATGATCTGAGTGACTTGACTCTTCAACAACTCTCTCTTAAACCCTGCATCTTTCAATCCACTTTCTCGCTCTCTCCCTCTGTATGTTTGTGTGTTATGCCTTTCTGTGTATCTCTGTGTAGCTACTACTTTCAGTACTTGTCCTTTGAATTTTTCCAATTAAGATGATGATAAATTATCACTAATATAATTGTTGATGTGTTCACTGAGTCTGCCTGGAACTGGAAGACTGCCTGCATTGGTCAGTCTTCCTGGAACTGGAAGACTGGCAAAGAGATTGGATTTACCAGAAGCATCTTTGGTTGGCAGAAGTTTGGATTTTCCAAAGATTTAGCTAGAAGTTTGCTCTTTGTCTATAGATGAGGGGTGGATTAGATTAAAAGATGGCCCCACTGTAGGTGTAAATACTGAGTGAGTCTTTCATTCCTATTATCCTCAGCCAAATAGGCCATGTTGAGGTTTACCATTATTGCTATGAAACATATTTAGACAGCACCTTACTGAAGGAAGGTAATCCACATTTTAACATTTTATATGTTTTGTGGGGTTAAGTTATATAAAATATCTTCATAAAACAACCCTTCTGACTCTGGTGCCTCCAGAATATTTGAATTATAGTCACAATGGCTGTGTGGAAGTTGTGGGATATGTGGAATTGTAATCTAACACATGAAGAAAGCACTTACGGTAAGTTGAGGAAGACTGTAATAATGCAGGAAGCTTTAATTTGCATAGAGTTCAAAGATTTAATATTGGATTGTGTCTAGAGCAAAGTCTGGGTGTTGGACAACTAGAGGGTACCTGTTGGATAGTACCTGTAACATTCTTGACAGTGAAAGAGGATATCCTTTGTTTAGGTTAGCTTAGCTTTGACCTTATCTGATTATGCAAGTATAGTAGAAGTCATCTGGACAAGCTGTTTTGCTTGTTAGAGAAACACTTGTTAGAGTTACAGGAATATATTTGGAAAGCTGTTCTTTGACTGTTGGATTCCCAGATTTGGGAAACAGTGATCCAAGAAAGACACAGGACCAACACTGAGAACTACACTTGATGAATACACTAGTCTTGGCTTAGGGATGTGTGCATTGGGAGGAAAAATTCATACACAACTCTCAGAATCAATCAATCTTTGTTCTCACTTATCCAGAGAGCTCTGTGTTATATCCTGAGACAGTTTTTACCTAATGTGATCCTCACCCCCCCCCCCAAGAGATAGCCCATCTGCACCCCCTTGGGTCATTTCAAGGATGAGATTCAAATGGAACACACAAATGATTATAATTATCTTTGTACAGTACATGGAAACCTATTATCTACTCTTGTAGCTGAGCATTAAGACTTGCTAGTTACTGAATGAATCTTTTGTGAAAGCTATGGAAGTGGAGAACTGCTGATTTAAAATCCTGACCATATGTTTGAGGTTTTCCAGGGTTATTCAAAGAAACAGGAAACTACTTTATTATTTATGTTTCTCTGATTCCTGCTTGCTCTTAGGAGAAAGCCTCAACTATGTGTAATTAGTGGCTTTTATTTTGTATGTCTGTTGTTAGAGTAGAATTTGGTGTGTTTATTAGCTTTTTTAAATGTACAAATGAATATTTCTCAGATAATTTTGGGTCTGGAAATTTTATAGTGGGATTGAAATCTTAAAATATTCCCTCAGAGATCAGAAGCCATTGTTTCATCAACTTCAACATTAGCATGAAAAAAATCATAGCATTTTAATGGACTTGCCTTGTGTCAAACTAATAACTGATAGTGTAATAACTTCCTGAACTAGATGCAGGTTAGAATCTGTGGTTTGGGTTTTCTGTGAATAGTTGCAATGCTTTGTACAACCTGACTTTTGCTGTATTTCTATTGCTTTTCTGTTGTTTTAATGTGAAGAACCTGAGAGACTGGTGTGGCATGTCCTCAGAAGAACTGTTCCAAGGAATTAAGAACAGGAAGACTATTGCCATGATGATAGCCAATATCCAGAATGGATACGGCACCTGAAGAACAATGTGCTTTTAATACTGCTTCTGTCTATAATTTTTTAATATGTTTGTTTAATTTTAATATTGTAATAATTGTTAATGTTAGCTTTTATAGTTTTTTAAATATTGTAAGCTGTTTTGGGTCCTTTTTAGGAGAAAGGTAGTGTAAAAATATTTTAAATAATTACATAAATATTTTTCAGAACACTGGATGTCTTTGTCAGTTTGAATCAAGGACAGTCCCTCATTTCCAGTTCTTTGACCATTACTGCAACAGAGTGTGTAAGTACATGTCTAACTAGAATTTAATAATGTTCTGGAGATTATTATAGATTAATTGAATAATGGAGTTGGAAGGAGCCTATAAGTCTTATTGAATCCAACCACCTGTTCAATGAAGGAGTCCAAATCAAAGTATATTTGACAAATGTCTGTCTGATTTTCTCTTGAATACCTTCAATGTTTATCAGGATATTACTGAATTTTGTTCACATCTTCCAAGGAACTATCTATTTCACACAATGATTTGTCATTTGCAAATTTGATAAGCATTCCCTGCATGGGTGGGCATGCGGGCACGCACACACACACGCACGCATGATTAATTAATTAAAATGTTGAACAATGCAATTGAAAGTTGAGCCTTGTAATACCCCAACCACTACTTTCTCCCAGTTTGAGAATGAAACTGGAAACCATTTTCTGAGTTGTTTTCTCAAATTCACGCAACTACAGTACAGTAATACCCCGTATAACGCGAGTACCCAATAGCGTGAAAACCGAATAACGCGACAAGATTTTCGGGAAAATCTTGTATCGAATAACGCGATGTTCACGTTATTCGATACAAGTGTATGCATGGGGGGCAGTTGGATTGGGTAGAACATCTACCCAAACCAACCCACCCCCCAGCGCCCGCCCCCACGATGTTTGGAAAGGGTACGGGGATCCTTACCCTTTCGAAATTTCGAGTTGTGAAAGGGTAAAGATCCTTACACTTAAGCAACTTCGAGCGTGCTCGCGTGTGTCGTTCGGGGTTAGGGCAGGAGACCCCCGCCTCCTGCCCTAACCCTGAATGACATGCGCGCGCACGCTCGAAGTTGCGAAAGTGTAAGGATCTTTACCCTTTTGCAACCTCGGGTGGCTTGGAGGCTTGCACAGCATGGCGGCAGTGACAGGAGGATGCGGGAAGGTCCCTCGCATCCTCCCATCACCACCGCCGCACCACGCAAGTCTCCAAGCTGCCCGAGGTTGCAAAAGGGTAAAGACCTTTACCCTTTTGCAACGTCAGGCAGCTTGGAGGGTTGCGTGGCGCGGCGTCGGTGAGGGGAAGATACGAGGGACCTTACCACATCCTCCCGTCACTGCCGCCGCGCCGCGCAACCCTCCAAGGCGCCCGACGTTGCAAAAGGGTAAAGATCCTTACACTTTTGGAACTTCGGGCGTGCGCGCGCGTGTCGTTCGGGGTTAGGGCAGGGGACCCGGGTCTTTCCCGTACCTTGCCCTAACCCCGAACGACATGCGATTGCGTGCCTACCCGGGGGGGGGGGGATGCCAAGCCTTGCCTCGGCGTGGTTTGTCCCTGACGTCAGGGCTTTTTTTTAGCATTGTTCGATCAATGTATCGAACAACGTGAAAAACCGAACAATGTCATGACTTGTGGAACCATGTCATCACGTTGTTCGGGGTTCTATTGTATCTAGATTCTAATGTGTTCTCAGAACCTGACAATTCAGATTTCTCAGACTGAAAAGCTCAACATTAAAGTTATGAAACTAGCCTTTACCATATATGGCATATAAATTACAACCCAAAAGTACCAATATATTTTATCTGTCTATTACTTTCTTTTTTTAAATCTGCCCTTCACTTTAGGATAAAAGAGGTATGAAGCTCACAAAATCACACAATAAAATCATGAAAAATGCATTAGAAATGGTGCTGCTACAGTACATTTGGATACAAATTGCTTTACTGTATGTTGCTCTGAAATCTCATGAGTAAACATATAGCTTGTTACTACATAAATGCATTATTAATTTTTAAAAAGAGTTAATCATTAAAGATAAGAGAAATTGCTTTATTTTCTTAATTTGATGAGTATGAGTTTAGGAGTCTTGGGTATATGACTTTGGAGTCATAAGTAAAAGGATTTACTACATCCTGTATAGATGAAGAAAAGATTGATAACTAAAGGGTAAGTCCCTACTATGTCATTGCTCTTTTTTGGAGATTATAAAACAAACTAAACAGAGTCTGTGGTACATATTTTGCATATCTCCTGATACTAAATAACTGTTTATTGTTCAGCAGTATGACATAGTAAAGACTGTCCTTGCTCAAAAGCTAGTAGTATCCAACTCTAGAGTTCAGTGCTCATCTCTATTTACAGCCATAGAGCCAGGACTGTCTGTGTCTGCAGACGTTTCCGTGGACATGTGGCAGGCATGATTAAACACCCAAGTGCACGGAACACTATTTACCTTCCTACCAATGTGGCACCTATTTATCTACTTGCAATTTCTTGCTTTTGAACTGCTAGGTTGGCAGGAGATGGGACAGAGATGGGAGCTCACTCCATCATATAGCACTCAGGTCTCGAACTGCTGACCTACTGATCTTCCAGTCATCAAGTTCAGCATTCAAACCTCTAAGCCACCACATAGCACACTGTCTATAGAGAGAGGGAGACCATTGCCTTATAGATAAATATGTAATTATTCTCTCTCCCCTTTTCTTTTACATAGGCAAATGGCATTGCTGCAGTGATAGCCATACTTGTCTTGTTATTGCTGCTAGCTCTTATTCTCATGTGGTGGTTCTGGCCCCTGTGTTGCAAATTGGTGAGTGAAATAACTATGAGAACATAGGAGACAATGTGAAAATCTTCATAACAGATTTTGGATAGCTTTTTTAAATTTGTTTCTATGTGGGGATAATTTATGTCACTATCTAGGTCAGTGCTTCCCACCTTTGGCTCACCAGATGCAACCAGACTTCATGGGGTAGTGAATCTATACCAGTATTGTATGTGGATGTGACATTTGGAATTTTTGGACTACAAATCCTATAATTCCTCATTATGGACATTCCAGCTGAGAGATGGATACTGCCAGTCACCTAAATGTGATTCACCTGGGAAAAAGACCCAACCTTGGTAGCATTGTGGTCTTGTCTGCCCAAATGTCCTCTTTAAGAAGGAAGAGTTGTTTCAGTGCTAGCTGTGAGCTTAATTTTTAAACAGGAGGTTTTGGTTGAAGCTAGGTTATAAAGCAGGGGTGCCAGTTTGGGCACCCCTGGTTTAAGCAGAGAAAAATAAATAAATAAATAGAAATTCAATAAATAAAATGGCAGCTTAAAATCTGCCTCATCCTGTTGCAAAACAGATTGCAAGGCAAGTTTTACTTCTGCTTCCAGTGGGAGGAACTACGTGACCACACGACCAGCACCTGGCCCAAAAGGTTTGGGCACCCCTATTATAAAGCCTTCAATCCTGGGTATTTCTCTCAGGCCAACCACATTAAGGTGTCTTGTCTCTTAGTGGGACTTCCAGAATAGAGAATTTTTTGGTCTGTAGTCCAAAAATTCTAAACGACACATCTCAAGTACTGGAGCTGTCCAAAATGCTGAATCAATTTGGCATTTGGGATCCAGCATTTAAAATATTTCCTGTTAAGTTTGGACTAAAACTCAGAGTGAGTTCACCACTCCTAAGACATCAGACTCAGGAGTCTCTGATATATTGAACTTCAACTCCCAGAAGCTGAACCAGTGAAGCTGTCCTGGTGATGCATTGGTGAAATCTAGGTACTGCAGCCAGAACAGCTGATGTTGTGAGTTTGATCCTGACAAGGGATCATGATGGACTCAGCCTTCCATCCTTCTGAGTTCAGTAAAATGAGTACCTAGCATGTTGGGGCCAAAATGTCAATTAGCTTGTGAACCGTGCAGAGAGCGCATTAAGCGCTATGGGTTGATATATAAGTGCAATTGCTATTGCTACTTGGGAAACTGCACAGAAATACATGTAAGTAGGAGAACACAGTAACACAGTAAGATATAACAATGATAATATGTCACAACTGAGTATAAGATGCATTTCCAACAAAGGGGTTCCCAAATTTTGCGCCGTAGTTTTTATTTACATTTCTTAGAAGTCCTAATCAGAACAGCCAGTGGCCAGGGTTTTAAGAGCTGTAGACCGAGAACTTCCGAGGCACCATATTTGGGAAATATATCTTTAATATAGCCATTTTAGTAATCTGGAACAAGATGTACAGAAAAAAGAAAGATCAGAAGGACTCAATTCTTAAAATACTGCAGTCTTTAAATCAAAGTCACGTGACAGTAGTATTATTAGTTACGAGTACTTAATGCTCATTAAAATGTAAGGTAAAGGTAAAGGTCACCCTTGCTTGAAAGCCAGTCGTATCTAGGGTTCAGTGCTTATCTCTGTTTATAGCCAAAGAGCTAGTGCTGTCTGCATTTGCAGATATTTCTGTAGACATGTGGTAGGCATGACTAGACACCGGAGTGCACGGAACACTGTTTGCCTTCCTACCGAAGTAGTACCTGTTTATCTACTTGCAATTTATTGCTTTCGAACTGCTAGGTTGTCAGGAACTGGGACAGAGATGGGAGCTCACTCCATCATGCAGCACTCAAGCTGCTGACCTGCTGACCTTCCAATCATCAAGTTCAGTGTCTTAACTACTAAGCCACAGCAGCAATTGACTAAAATGTGCTTTTGGGAGGCTGCTTTTCATTTGCTAATTTAAAACACTCTCTTTCTGTCTTTTTAATACACACATTTCAAGGCAGGCCACAAAGAGTGTTAACAAAATTGCTGTGTCAGGACAGAACAATTTTCTCAACTTTATTTTTTCACTTGTTAAGCAGGCTAGTTTCCATTTGCCTCATCACTTTCCCATTGCAATATTCAGCTCATGTTACTGATCAGCCTTGTGGGATTGTTATAAAGGATTACTAAGTAAAGGAATTAATATGATGAATTTGCAACATTCATAAAAATATTGTTGCATTTATTATTATCCTTACATTTTTGCATCTTTAATTCGCACCCAGACACCCCTTTTTTTGTTTTTGCATGTATTTCTTGAGAACAGACTTGTGAGGCAAATAACCTTTCTCAGCAACTAAAATGAATTTGGTGAAGGCTCCCCCCCTTTAGTAATTCTGTGCTGCAAAACCAAACCAAGGAAAATGTTCTGTAGAGTCTTAACAATTAAAAAATAATAAAAAAATAAAATTAAAGGAGAAAAATGCCCTCCCCCTCCATTCAACTTTTCTTTTTTGGCAGCCAACAGTTGGCATCTAGTGTGTCAGATGAATTGGGCATGCTGCTTAATTGTTGGCAGGAGCCAGTTGGTAATTTTATTTTGTTTTTCTTTTCTTGATCTGGAGTCCATACACGACACCAGGTTGTGGGTTATTAGCTTTTCTCCTCTCTCTCTCTCTCCCTTCCTCCCTTTCTTAAATGGGAGTTCACTGTTGACAGTTCTTTCTCTCTTCCCTGAATGTTAGAACATATGACTGTGGCAAACTGGCTTCAGGCGCTGGCGGTGACATTTCTTAATGCCCACCTCATTCAAACATTTGAGAAGTGTTAATGAGCTGGATCAAAGGAATTGTTGCCTGAAGCAAATCATTTTTGGTGTGTTTTTCTAAAAATAAATAAATAATTAATGGGAGGGGGGGGTTTAAAGGGAGAAATTGACTGTTCTCCAAAATTAAGCCTCGGATTATTATTATTTTTGGAGTTAAGCAAATGCCAACAGCTCGTTCCTGACAAAGATTTTAATAATCCTAAACCAAATAAAATTGGAGAAGAGTCAAACTTTGCATATGATAAACAAAATGGAGATTTGGATTCCTGAACTTTTAGGACAGTATTTAAGGAAATCTGAATTAAACACGAAAAACTGTCTTTATTGCACTATTATGTCTTTTAACATCTGCAAACTCTCAGGGTGCAGAATTTATGTATATTTTTTCTACCCCACCCCAACATATAAAGACATATCTCTGTACTTTTTTTTTATTTCACAAGAAAAGCTAGATCCATAACAATTCATAGCCCAGATCCTTGTCCCAGTCTGGCCAGATTATCTGTTATGGTAATAGAGTAGACCAGTGTTTCCCAAATGCTGGTGTTTGGACTTCAATTCCCAGAAGCCTAAGTCATTTCCCCAAAGCACTGATCAGCCAATGTACTGACTTAGGCTTCTGGGAATTGAAGTCCACCTTTGGACTGTGGACCCCTTGTTGGGAACCACTGGTCAGTAGACCATACTGTCAGTGACTCAAGATCGTCAGGCAGCGGTTAACTAACTTGACAACTCTGACGATTAATGACCCAGTCCACAGTGGAGGGTGATGGTCTCCAAATAGTTTAAATCCCACTTGAATCCATCTTGATGAAGGGTAGCAGCTTCACCAAAACTGATGAGCCTGATGAGGACTTTGCGTGTCAAAAGGGCTCAGGACTAGAATGTGACTCATAGAACTGGATCAGTGGTATGGGGGTCATCCTGCGATGTGGAAGGCAGGTGAAAGACCACTGCATTATATTCTCAGGACAGTTTTCATGGCTGATTGCTGTGACGATCACCAGTAGTTGGATTCGGATACGGCACAAGAAGAAGAAGATCCTTATGTCTAGGCATGTGTGTTTTTAGGAAATGCACATGATAATGCTAAAATAAACCAGCTGAGGAAGAGCTTGGAAAAATTACTTTTTTCTATGGCAACAGACAGCTTAATTGTCTGGAGAGACTCTGGGTGGGGAGAGTCTGGGAATTGTTTCCCCCCCTCCCCCAAAATAATAATAATAAAAAGAACTGATCAGCAAATGTACTGACTTAGGCTTCTGGGAATTGAAGTCCTCCAGTGTTCCATGGAACATAGTTTGGGAAACTTTGCTTTACAGCACCAGTGGGTAGCTGACAGCTTATAGAACATGTGGCCTTGAAGTCCATTGATGCAACTCACTTCTGCCAAATTGGCTGTTGACATAAGCCACACCAACAAATCATGTCAGCCTCCAAATGCAGCAAGTAGTATTGCTTAGGAAAAGTGGTCTTTTTCTGCAATGGGACCCTGTGAGTATCGTGCTCTGTGGTCTCATTGGTCTTCAAATACAAGAAAGTGTTTTGGGACTAGCCTGCCCTGTAGAACCATCCCAGGAGGATTCCCAGACTTTTGATGCTACTCACTTCCATTAGCTTCTGTAAGGATGATTATAGCTTTGCAGCTTCTGATGGGATGCAGGACAGACCATGCACTCTTTCACCAGCACAGAGAAGCCAAAAAATAGGCTAAGATTTTTATTGTTGCATTGATTTAGTTATAGACGCTATATGCTGATATTCTTCTAATATTGATATCCACTGGTTAACATCTACTAGATATCAACCCATCAATAAACCAGGGCGGACAACATGGGTATTGCGCACTACATACAGTCTTCCTATCATAGTTGCACCCCCAGCATTCCTCTAGCTTACCTTTAAAAGGTTTTGGCTCAAAAAGTCCTTGAGGGGGCATGGGAAGTAGTTTCACAATTTTTAAGGGCTGACCTGCACACCACCAAAATGTATTATCCTAAAAATTGCCCACTTGAGGGGGGCTTTTACAGTAAAGAATATGCCATCCCAGGTATGTAAGAATCTGGGGGGAGGGAGAGGTTGTGGATCAGGTTTGTCTCAAGGTCCAGGGAGATGTATACATATTTCCTGGCCCTCTAGGCCTGCGGTGACGAACCTTGGCACTCCAGCTGTTCTTGGACTTAAAATTCCCAGAAGCCCTGATCAGCAGGTGTGCCAAGGTTCGCCACCACTGCTCTAGACTGATCAGCCCTAGTAAACAGTAAAAAGACTTGGGAAATGGTAGAACAGCATATCCTTTACAATAAAGTGCTGGAGATCAAACATTGGGTTAAGTGGGCAAAGGCTGTGCTCTTGCCAAAGGAACTCTTAAGACTGAAACCCAGGCAGTTACAGAAAGATTCAGTAATTAAAAATAGTCAAGGAAACACCCTGCAATTTCTTTTAAGTATCCCCTATGCTGTAGTTTTACATGTTGGCAACACTTCCCCTGCATACCATTGCTTCTGTAAATGGAAAAGGCTTACTTTCACATTATAAGGGTAACCAGTCTCTTCTAGCAACATCATAATCTTCTTGGGCATGTTGAACAAAATGTTTAAATAAGCTGAATGAGGTTAGTAACACAGCCCATAATACAGCTGCTCAAATGTGGGTTAAAATATGCAAAAAGAGATTCCCATTAAATATTATTGGTCATTGTCCATGTAGGCTTCCTTGCTTGCAACCTGACTACTTGAAATAGCTGTTATATTCTGGGGGAAAATAAGTTGGCTGTAGTAAGAACATGTGTACAGTAATACCTTGGATAACGCTAAGACTTGGTTCCACAAGTCTTGGTGTTATCCGATTTTTAGTGTGATCTGATGCATATTAAAATCCTATGGGATGGATCAGATAACGTTAAAGCTCCATAGAGATACATTGTAACCGCACAGGCTTTAGCGGTTGTTATCCGATCCATCCCATAGGACCTTAACATTATTCAATCCAATTCTCCCTCCCAGATTGCTTAACGTTATGTGATTTTAGCGTTATCTGAGGTAAACATCCGAGGTATTACTGTATTAGGAAGTCCTGTTACCATGCAACTTTGGGAGATCTCTGTCTTTTGTTCCTGATTTTCTGATTTGTCTCCTGCTCAACAGGTCATTAAGGATCCTCCTCCCCCTAAACCAACTGCACCAGCTGAGGTATGTTACATATTATGGAACTTCTAAAGAAATGTGTTTCTTAGACTGTTTTGTTCCTATTGTAAACTGTAACTCAGGGACTTGGATAAGAGAGGATACAACTGTTTGCCTCATCCACCCTGTAGTAATCTGTAGGTTTCCACTTTTTTATTTATTTATTGCTATGCCTAAAACATGCTAGTAGATCACTTTCCACAATATGATGGAAAGGAACATAATTTGGTTGTGGGGAGCCAATATCTGACAACCCTATCTTGGCAGTTGAAGTTATTTCTGCCTGCAGATGGTGTCCTTTTCTTGTAGCTTTCTCCAAACAGTTATATTCTGGAGATGTTACATCATGGCTCTTGTAATTCTAAAACTAGCAGTCTAGTTGGTGGTGCTCCTTGAGTAACACATGGATGACTTTTAGTGGCAGAAGATTACTTTATTAAATCAAGTTATTCTGATGGTGGTGTACCTGTGGCTTTTAATCAGAGTACTTTTTTTGCATTGTGAAGACTCCTGTGAATTTGCTCACTTCTCCATTTTTGCACTGTGATTGTGGTTGTGCTGACTTGTAGAACCCTGTTGCTGTTCAGCTTCTCACATAAATGTCTGTAATCATACATTTCTGATATCCAAACAAGTAGCAATAAATAAATCAAAAGCTGATAGTCAGGGTGGTACAAAATTTCTGGATACATGTCATACTCCATTAGACAGATTGATTCTGCAGAAGTATGCAGGTAAAGTGACTATGTTGCTCAAATGGGAATTGGATTGTAATAGACACTTCAAAGTACATTCCGCTGCAATTGATTTTCTTTGCACATAACCAGAATGCTAGGTTTATGTGTTTTCTGGATGAAGGTGACAGTAGGTGGGGGGAAATGACTTTCTAATTCAGAGAATATTTTATTCACTCTTTTTTCCACATAGAAGCAGAGCTTTAAATGTAGAAACATCTTCTGATCATATCAAAATATAGATCTTGCAGAACTTTCAGATCTATATTTTCCTCTAAGTGTTTTTTCCATTAAAGAAAACTCCCCCCAACACAAACAGTTAATCATGTATATTTTCAGAGTAGTTTAATGTGCCCTAAAACTAAAAGGAATATGGTAGTCTTCACCATCCTGGCATAATCTAGATATGATGGGCTGTAACTTTCATCATTCCTAGCCAATATGGACAGTGGTGAAGGATGATGACAAGATCTATAGAATTATATTTTCCCAAACCTTGCTTCAAATTAAAGAGTTGCAGGATAAATTTGCAGTCACAGCCATGGCAATTGGTTCAAAAACATCAGATAAATGGGGAAGAAAGTGTTTTTTTTTCTGAGCAGAAAATAGGCAGAACTTGGGAACATTACTTTCTGGGTCTACAAATCTCAGAATCCTTCAGCCAGTAGGAGCATTGGCTTTGCTTCTGGAGATTGTTTGGGTATTCTAGGAGTTGTCTAAAGCAGCAGGAAAAATGAAAGACCATACAGTATATGAGATTGATTGGTGCCATAAAGCAAGCCAAGGGCTTGAGTTTGCAAGAACTACAGAGGGCTGTTAAGAATAGGTCATTTTGGAGCTCATTACCCTAGATCAGGGTTCCTCAAATTTGGCTCTCCAGATGTTCTTGGACTTCAATTCCCAGAAGTCCAGATCAGCAGGTATGCTGACTTGGGCCTCTGGTAATTGAAGTCCAAGAATACTGGGAGAGCCAAATTTGAGGGACCCTGCTCTAGAGGATCACCATGAGCAGAGGTGACTTGATGGCGCATAGCAACCTAACAACCTCTGTCAGCTCTGTATACTGGCCATGTGCAGTATTCCAATCTATTCTTTGAAACATATACCATTTTACTGAGTTGGAGTCAATTTAGAAACTATAACAGACACCCTTTTACGAGCTGGAGTCAATTTAGAAAGTATGCCAATTTAGAAAGAAACCCATAGAGTGCTGTGGTAAATATAATTATTAGTCTTTAAAAGTATCAACAGACTTGCTGTTGTTTCTGGCCATCCAAGATGCTCATGATGCCTTATTGTTATTGGTCTATAACATATTTTAAGTACAAGGTACATTGCTGATTTAATCAATTTACTTGGACATTTTGTTAAATCATTCTGTGTGTGGTTCTTATTTTAGATTTGGCAATCTCTGTGCTTAAACTAGAACAACAGAGAGGTTTTCTAGCATCTTAAAAGTGTTGTGAACTGTAATCTGCTTTGTCAGATGCATGAAGAGTAGCCTCAGAAAACAGACATCCCCTTATTAGTCGTGATCAGGCCTTAATTATGTTTCTGCAAGAGTCATTCAAAGATCATTGGTAGGTGACAATTTCTCACTGGATTAGCACATGTGTGGTGGAAAAAAATCTTTACCCAAGCCCAAGAGAAGAGTTTGGCCTGTATATATATGGAGTGCAGGAATGAAATTAGAGGTGATAAGATGAATAGGAATGCAAAAACCTACTCTTCTAATTTACAAATTTAGGCCTGGATTCAGTAGGTAGTCCTAATCGGAGTAGACCCATTGAATCAATAGGAATTACATAAATGTTGGTTTATCATTCTGTAGTTGTTTCAGTAGATTTATTGTAGCTGGTAGTAGCAGATGGTCACAGATATAACAGACAAATATAGTCAGCACCAAGAAATGTATATGGTTCTTCTCTATGTGTATTTTGATGATATAATTTTTAATTGTACAGTAAAACCTCAGATAACACTAAAACTTGGTTCCACAAGTCTTAGTGTTATCCAGTTTTTAATATTATTCAATGCATGCATCGGATAATGTTAAAATCCGATGGGATGCATTGAATAATGTTAAAACTCCATAGAGGTACATTGTAACCGGCACAGGCTTTAGCAAATGTTATTTGATGCATCCCATATGATTTAACATTTTGCCATGCATTTTTTTTTCCAGATTGTGGTTTTAGCGTTATCTGATGCAAATGTTATCCGAGGTATTACTGAACTTCTGTGATGCCACTTATACCTGTGATAGTGAACCTTGTCACTTCAGGTGTTCTTAGACTTCAATTACCAGAAGCCCAAGTCCGCACTCCTGCTGATCAGTGTTTCTGGGAATTGAAGTTCAAGAATACCTTAGAGTGCCAAGGGTCACCATCACTGACTTATACCATTTAACGTCCCACTTCCCCTAGATTACACATCCTGCTTCATTTTCTTTTTCCTGATTCAAAACTTAGTTTCGGGGAACTTGATTTTTAGATATCTAATGTAACAGCAGTTTGGTTCCCTTTCAAAATCCCAGATGTAAATGTAGATCTGTGTTGGATTTTTATCCAGGAAGAAGAAGAGCCTTTGCCTCAAAAGAAATGGCCAACGGTGGATGCGTCTTATTATGGTGGGAGAGGAGTTGGAGGAATTAAAAGGATGGAGGTTTGTAATGCTGAGTATTGAGTACCTCAGCAAAGGATGAAAAATCTGTGAGGATATATTTTCATTGCCTCATCACTTATTATGAGCTGAAGTAGATAAATGAATGGGTTGTAGTCTTCACTAGTTATTTTGGTGTTTGGAGCTTACCTCTATATACTCGAATATAAGCCAATCCGAATATAAGCCGAGGTACTTAATTTTTACCTGGAAACCCAGGAAAATAGATTGACCTGAGTATAAGCCGAGAGTGGAGAGTGCTAGTGAGTTTCACTAATTAAAATGCATGAAAATACAGTAAACTTAAGTATTTTAGTGATTTAAAAAAAACTGTATTTGCACCACCCACCAGTGGGTGGGCAGCTCAATTGCATTGAGGCAGGAAGTGTTGCTCTAGCCTAGCCTCTTGCTCACTCTGCAAGGAAGAAGCATGGCTTTCTCCTCCATCTTGGGCAGAGCAGAGACAAAGGCAGAAGGTACCAGTAAGTGAAATCCTTTCTTTTTCCACACTAGTTTGGAAGGGAGACACAATTGTAATGTAGAGCTCATTTCTTCATCTGTGGTTTTCCATAGGAATTAATTGAAAACAAACTTCAGAATAGGAGAACTTGATTTTCAATGTATTCTAATGGGGGGGGGGGAATCACAATTTGCACCCTCTTGTGGCCAGTTGTGTAATTGCACCTCAGATTCTTTCGCGGTAGAAGTCCCGAAACATACTTTTAAAGTACTGAATAACTTTAAAAAACCCCTCATATTTTTAGACCCTTGTGGTTGTTGACCTGTGTATAAGCCAAGTCCCCTTTTTGGACCTCATTTTGGGGGCTAAAAAAACTTGGTTTATACTCGAGTATATACAGTAGTTATTCCATTGGTTAAGTTTGGGTCACAGGAGGGTAACATATGCAGAAAGAGGAATTCCTGGCTCTGAGTGCATATTGGCTACATTTATTCATACTGAACTCACCTGTTTTGTATTTCATTATATCCCAGAGAAGTGTGGTTAAAGGTACTATATGTGCTTGGGGCAAGGGATTTTTCACCTTTCCAGCAACAAAGTTTTGCACCCTCTGCATTTGGTGTCCTTGGTAAAAGTGCTGATTTCTCCAACATTGTTACAGTTCTATTTTGGTCTGCTGTGAATCCATAACAAGTGTGGGTGTTATGCCACCATTAGTTCTAAGAAATTCTCTGGTTCTAAAGCAAATCCCTTTTGTTTCCCCCATCTAAACTAGCTTTGGGGAGCTTTTGACCAACCAAAAACGTTGGTCTTCATCTCTCCTAATTATTTTTACTCTGACAATGGGGCTTTATCTGAGATGTTGGCCAGTTGCTATTCCCACCAGCATAACTCTTATCAACTGTAGTTTGCTGCAAATTAAGTAAATACAAGTACTTGTTTTGATTTTTCAGATTTTTGTACTTGTGCACATTGTTAAAGTCTCAATCAAGAGCATTGATGGCACTTTGAAATTTTAAAGCTGAAACGGGGTGTAATTCCTGTTTGGCCATCTGATGTACTTCCCATGATTTCAGGCTTCTCTTTAATCTGATTAATAATTTCATTCACTTCCCAATAGAAATGGAATAACTGACTTCATCTATTTAACTTCATCAGGATTTTGAAGGGGGGGGGGGGGTTAAAAGAAAAAGGCCTCTTTCACCAAATGAAAGTACAAAAGAGAACATGGCTTTTCACAGCAGTTTTTAATTTTGTCCATTTGGAAAAAAATATTCTCATGGTATGTTAGCCAAGAGGTCTTACAAGGCTGACATTTGTATTATATTGCTTTGCCTCTTCTACATTGTAGCATGCTACTCAAAAGCATGTCAATTATATCCACTTGCGATATATAGTTTTTTGTAAATACATATGCAGGTTACTCTCCTTGTCCCAGCAATGTGTTGTGACAAAAACAATCCATGATACAGAAGTAGAAACGATATGTTGGCCACCATAGTATTGGTCTTCATGTAAGATTTGCATAACTTGTCACAGCTAATTTTAGCAATTGGTAAGAAGCTGGAGCAAGTCTTGATTTGCATATCTGATCATATGTCTGATTGTGGAAGTGAAATGCATACTGGCACTTTGTCAATTAGTTACAATTAGCCACTGCAAATTATGCAGCTCTTACATATGATGGGGATGGCCATTCTGTCCCAATAGCTTCAAATGGGTGGCCATTTTGTTTCTTGAATGCCCTTGGAGGGGTGGGGCACATGAAATGGCACCATGGGCCAGATGTGGCCCATGGCCCTTAGGTTGGGAATCCCTGGTCTAGAAGGACTGTCATGCATGGCAGCTAGGTCTACCTTACTCTACTATGAATCAAAGGCAGTCTTAATCCACCAAATGTCCCAATTAGAACAAAACAATTTACTCAGGTTAAATACATAATTCTGTCTGCATTTATCTGGGAGTGTGTCTGACTGAACTCACTGAGTCTTCTGTGTAAGCAAAGCAAAGCAATCATACATATATACTGCTCCATTACACTTAGTGCACTCTCTGGGCGATTTACAAGGTAATCAGCATTTTGCCCCCTACATGGCGGGTACTCATTTTCCCAACCTCAGAAGGATGGAAGGGTGAGTCAATCTAGAGCCCTGGTCAGGATTGAATTTACAATCTTTTGGTTGCAGTACAGCAGTTTAACCTCTGCGCTACCAGCACTCCTATATAGACATGCATAGGCTTGTCTGTTAGTTAGAAGAGGATTATCTTTCACTTAGACAAATGAGTTCAGTTATAAAACTAATTCTACATCTTGCACTCAAAGCTGACTGTGATGATGGTTTTGCTTTCTGTAGGTTCGCTGGGGTGATAAAGGGTCAACTGAAGAAGGTGCCCGGCTAGAGAAAGCCAAAAATGCTGTGGTAAAACTTCCTGAAGAGTCTGAAGAACCATTTCAACCACGACCACCCAAACCTAAGTCTACTTTGCCACCTTCTCAGGAAAAGTGGTATACACCGATTAAGGTACTGTAGCATTTCCCATCATTGAACACATTGTTTGCATTCAACAAGAAAGATTAGAAACTGTTTTTAAAAAGTATGGGAACTCTGGTTGCTTTTAGATGTGGTTGGACTCCAGTTCCCAAAAAGTCTGGCCTGCATGACAAGAGTTCAAGGATGATGGGGAGTGTTATTCATCAATATATGGAGGATGACATGTCCTGGCTCTTGCTTCAGATAAAATTTCAGTTGCATTTAATCTTTATTTGATCTTCATGTGTGCCTCTCTGTTTGTGTTTTAAAAGCCTTTCAGCATAAAATGGATAAAACACCAGAAGTTAGAATTTCCTACTCATTTAACTCATTGCTAAGAACCATTTACTTAATCACACATCGCTGGCTCAATGTGTTCCCATTAAGAAGAATTTATGCCTAATCGCATCCCATCTAAGAAACCCTCATTGTTCTACGATGTCATTTGGCTGGCAGTAATTCCCATAGCCAAGGATGGTTAGTGGGTTTTGAGAACTGCTCCTGTCTGTATATACAGTTCCAGCTTATCTAAAGTCTTCCGGGTCTTCTCTTTGCAGGGTCGCCTGGATGCACTATGGGCTTTGCTGAGGAGGCAGTATGACAGAGTGTCTTTAATGCGACCGCAGCAAGGAGATGAGGTTTGTGAAGCTGATATGTTTAAGGCTGAACTGCTGGTCTTTTCTTGGCAAATATGAACAGCAGAACTTCATGGGCCTGGTTTTAAAATATTAAAAACAATGGAAATAGTCTTCCAGTAGTGAAATAATGGACGGCAGTCATCCAGAAATGGGAAATAATAACTTTCTTAGACTAAAACTTCCAGGGCCATGCTTACTGTGGTTTTGTTGGAATTGCAGTCCAAATAAGCGTTTTCCCCATCTCTTACATTCTCCCCACCACTATGTGGATATAAAATGGGTGCTTTATTTAGGTATTGTCACACACACACCTCTCTTACTCTTTGTATCGAAATGTGGCATCTGTAATCCAACAATTTCATTAAGAGAGCATCATATCCATCGCCTAAAACAGGGTTTCTCAACCTTGGCTTCCCAGGTGTTCTTGGACTTCAATTACCAGAAGCCCAAGTCAGCACACCTACTGATCAAGGCTTTTGGGAATTAAAGTCCAAGAACATTGCGGGTGGGTGGGTTTGAGAAGCCCTGATCTATAGTGTTTTCATCATAGTGAAGATAAGCAGAGACAAGAGATGAACTCTTTACTTCACCAAATGCCATTGTAAGTACCTGTCTCATTCTGGTTCTGGAAGCTCACCGGGGCTGGGCCTGATTAATACTCAAGTGTTGTCTGACATTACAAACGTCTTCTGAGACCATTTCTTCTTCTTACTTATTTGTTTGGCTTCTAACCTGCCTTTCATCCAAAAGATAGATTCTAGACTGACTCACAATTCAAAGTAAAGAGATTTATATGGTTAAAACACAAACAAATTGAACAAGTTGGATTTGAAAAACATCATGAAAACACAAGAATATTAGCTTATCAAGTCTAGGAAATAGACCTTGAGTTTCTGTTGTCTATCATTTTGAACAGCTACCAATATAACTTCCATAAAAACAGAAAAAAGACTTATTTGATATACAGAGGGCAATTAGTGATCATAAAAGCAAATATTTAGTTCTGCAGTAAAAGCGTGTGCTTCTGAAATTCAGATCCCCAAAACAGGCCATGGAAAATAGAGAGTTACTGGATATTACACTTGAATTTGAAGGATGTTAATAATGAGGGCTGGATCAAGTCATCTGAAAGTTTGATTACCTGGACTTTACATAGCAACAATATCAAAGGACACCTGGTGGATCTTATTGTACATTACTGCTTTTATGGTGGTCAGTCATATCTGAAACATATTGTAAGATAAAATTCAAGTAAAGATTGAGGGAATAGGGGAAAATCTGAAAGTACTGTTAAGAAAGAAGAAATATTTTCAGTGTTTATTGCCGTGCCAAAGCTAAACTTGGTTATATCATTTAGCTCACAGGCAGGGTGATAGAAGCATTCAAATACAGAAGAAACCAAGCATGCAAATACAAAGGAGACTCAAATTGCTCAGAAAGAAGGCTTTGATGTTTAGTGCTTCTGAATTTAATATGGATCTATTAAGGAATTAACAGTGGTTTTAATGTTTTGATTTAAAAAAAAGAAAATGATGAATGTCCCATAGAAAACTGCTTCAATCAATTCACCTCTGCGAAGTTTAAAAGCTGTCCCTTTCTAACTTTTTTGTTTAGAGTTGTGTAGTATCAAAGATTAACATGTTAAATATGAAATATTCAACATGTTTATTTAGAATCTAGCCTCCCTTTGTTCAGTTGCCCTACAGTAAATATGTTGACGTAAAAAGACGTAAAATATAAATTAATAAAATTAGAGGGACGGGCCATTCATGAAATGGCTTCTTCTGTAATTACGGGGCCAGTTTTATGCATTTGTGATTGAATCCCTCTTTCTCTCTAAGCCCAGTCAGCAGACACAGACAAAATTATACATAGATAATTGTACCATTTTCATTGATGTTCACAGACATATGCCAGTACATCCCAAAGCTCCTAATGAGGTTTTGTGTCCCTGTCCATTTTCTCTGCACAAATGTTTGCATAGGAATATCTGCAAAGGAATGTCTGTAGTTGTTGGTTGCTGCATAATAGTTTTTGCTTTCAGCATGCCCTTTTTATACAGTGTGTGAGCTTCCCTGCATATGGTGGGGGTTTAGACACTAGCCAACAGTCAGCTAACTTCCTGTTTTCTGATTGGCACATTGGAATAATGAGGAGATCTATGTCCATTTCTCACCTGTTCAGGAAATGTATGATCTGTTTCTTTAGACCTTGCCTGATAAAATATGTTAAATACTAAACCACCATTTTGTTGGATGTCATTAAGTGAACACCAAATTATGGCAACCCTACCATGATGTCTGATGTGTGTGAGTTATCCATTGACACACTTCAGTGATTTTTTGTGGTTGAATAGGGATTGGAAGCCAGGCATCTTGAATTGTTGACATGTTAAGAAAGATTGGCAGAGGAGAAAATAGAGTGGTGGGGGAGAAATAGGAATGTATATTTGAATATAGAGGGTCCATTGTTTGGCTTTCAGTCAGGGTACCATCTTTTCAGTATAATGTGTGGCATTGTAGCTACACAATTTCTAAATGTTTAGGAGAAAAGCATGTTTTATACCCTGAAGGAAAACCTACTCTTGTATTCATAATTTCCTTGATCCATTTAAGCTGCAAGAGCCTGCTGTGTCTACGAATCAACAAACAAAACTACACACACACGCCTGCCATGTTAAAAATCAATTAAAACAAAACGAGTCATTGTCATGCTGTTAACATTTGTGGAAGGATTCACATTTGTATTCAAGATCTAGGTCCAGCGAAATTGAATTGAAGAAGGACGAAAGGGAGAAGGACACCTCTCCTCTTCTTTTACTTTCCACAGTTCTGTTCTTAGAACTGCCAACCACTACTACTAATAGTGAAGCTGTCCCTGTTTGAAGGCCACCTGCTATTGTTCAGAGAAGCTTTGATTGTGGAGGGACCCCCTTGGAGTCATCAATTTTTCAGCCCACATTCGGAGAGGTGAGGGAGCCTTGTACAGGTGGAAGCTAGCGGGTTGTCATAGACATCTGTTCCAAATAGAGGCCTAGCTCCGCACCAGCCTGCAGCGAACCTTCTGGATTGTCAGCAGACGTAGATAAGGCTGGAAGAACTGTGTTTTTTGGACTCGGATTTGCTGCCTGAGGGGGGGCCTGAAACACGAAAGGTAGAATGGGGGGTAGACACAGCTGCACTCCCAAACATGCCTCAGGCACAAATAGAAGAGATCTAATGCAGTTTGACTCTGTTGTGGTGGGGAGGCGAGGAGAGAAAGCCACTTCAGAGACAACTTAACGTGGCAACATCTGCCACCAAGTTTCCCGGGAGTGACAGGGGACAGTAGGTACCGATCGAAGTCTCTGCATAAACAGCTCACATTACACTGTGAACTCTTTTGAAGGCTTTCCATCAAACAGCACCAAAGTTCTCAGCAGGAGTTTGTGGTTGTTTTTTCTCCAAAGCAGCATTTTGTGGTGGGTGTTGATAGGATTGGGCTTTGTGTGTGTGTGTGTTTGCCTTAACAAGGTAATTTATAAATGATGCATCACTGCATACTCTTGCCGTTTGTTTAAAGTTGAGAGAGAAAAGAGGTGAGAAGAAAGAGCTGCAATACTTTTGGGGTTGTTCTGTTAGAAAAATCCAAATAATCCTCAGAAGTGCTTCTTGAATTTAATTGAGGTTATGTTAACCTTCAGACCACATCAGTACACTGAGGCAGATACTAGAGTGCTCAAACACTTTTGCAGTGACACCTTGTGCTGTTGCAGAAGATGGCATAAGTTTGTGATGGTGAACCTTGGCACTCCAGGGTTCTTGAACTTCAGTTCCCAGAAGCCCAAGACCCTGTTAATCCACATGAATGGGTTTACTATGTGTAAACCCATTCGTGTGGATTCGCAGAGACTTGGGCTTCTGGGAATTGTTCAAGAATACCTGGAGTGCCAAGGTTTGCCATCCCTGACATAGGTTGTTCTTTCTTCTCTCATTCAACATTTCTTCCAGGGGATTTGTAGCAATTACAGACAGGAACTTGGCATAGAGTTCATTGTGCTCCCTTATCTAAGATGGTTTGTACATTTTGATTCATAAGGCTGAGATTCGTACACAATCTCAATAAATTATTCAGGTTTTGGTCACAGCCTTTTGTTTGTTTGTTTTTCATTGGGCTTTGCCTGTGTTTGAAACTTATAAATACTTTTGATTTGAAAAAAATATGATTTTCTTTATCATATATATTCCGACAACCCCCCCCTTTAGCTGTGCTATGAATGCAGAATGGATGTACCGTATACTCTTGCATAGATTACAGAGGAAGCCTGTTGTATTTTAATAAAATGATTAATAGATTTAGGATTATGTAAGAGCTGGCTCTTAGAAGCATCAAAATAGGTGTGTAACCTGATAGTTATAACTCAGATAACTATTAAAACCTGGCTTGTGCAGCAGGTGTGGGGTGCTGCCAGTGTGGTAGCCACTCTGTGCTGGCTTAGATGGAGGGCACATGGGCTTTCCGTTTTTAAATCTAATGTTGTGCTTGGGGAGGGTATTTTAATATTTTCAATATTTTAATGACTTTTTAAGTAAGGTTCTTGTGATTTTATTATTGTATGATGTTTTTATATTTGTGAGCTGCCCAAAGTTGCCCAGGCAAGAGGGTGGCAATATAAATTTAATAAAATAAAATAAAAACATTAATACTAAGAATGAAAGAGTATGAGAACAGCTATATCATTAAGCATTAGATTTTAGGGCAACAAATTCCATAATTTTCCAGAATTTTCAGAAAAAATAAAAAACACTGTAGCACCTTAAAGACTAACTGCTATACAGTTTTTACCTCACTTAAAGAGGATTGCTCTTTAAGCGAGTTTGCTCTTTAAGCAAAACACCATTGTTAGTGACCAATTGTGGGGGGATTGCGAAGACCGATTTATTTGTTAAGCGAGTTTTTGGTTATCCGAGGTATTACTGTATTCATCTATCTCTATCTCTATCTCAGTCTCTATCTCTATACAGTTAAACCTCACATAACTAGTGTTTCGCTTAGTGAAAAACTCCCATAACAAGCAAGTTTTTCACTAAGCGGTCTGACTCGCATAACGAATTTTTCGCTATGCGAGTCAGACTTTTCCCTATGGAAAAACTCACATAACGAGCATTTTCCCTATAGAAACGCTCATTATGCAAGTTTTTCCATAGGGAAAAGTCCAACTCGCATAGCGAAAAATTCGTTATGCAAGTCAGACTCGCATAGCGATTTTTTTGCATAGCGAGCAGCCTCGCAGAATGAATTAAATTCGTTATGCGAGGTATGACTATATATTCATTAGGCTAAAATAGAGTGACTGATAATCCAGTTAACATGATAGCGGACTAAGTGTTCAAAATTATTGACTCGACTACAGGTCATTGGCTTTTATTAACTTGTTGTTGTTGTTGTTGTTGTTGTCGTCATCATAGTTGTTGTCACTTATATACTGCCCTATAGTAATAACTACTCACAGTTTGCCCCCAACAAGCTCATAAAGATGGAAGGCTTTGGGATTGAACTCAGATCATGAGTAGAGTTTTGACTGCGATACTACAGCATAACCACTGCACCATAGGGGATTTTTATTTCTTTATGTTCCACCTTTCTCCCTTGGGGAGTCCAAAGCAGTTTTCAGTACGTTTGTCCAGCCAGTGGAGTCAGAAAATCAGCTATATATAATTGTTAATCCAAATTATTGTAGATTTATTTAATTAAGTGGGTTTAAATAGATATTGTGGTAACAAATTCCTGTTGATTCAGTGGGTCTCTTCTGGTTGGCATTAAAGATTTAATTTTTTTAACACCTTGAAGGTACTTTTTTCTTAGATAAAAACAAATGTTTTGGAAAATATAAGCAATGCTTATTTTCTTATAAATTTTAATTTATTTTCCTGCTTTAGCAACAAAAATACTTCTTTCATAACTTACGTAGAATATAATTGAATTGAATTTGAATTTATTGAATTTATTACCCCGCCCCACTCGGGAAAACCCGACCCTGGGCGGCTTACATCATGACAAAAATAAAGGTAAAAGATAAAAACATATAAAATCGTAAAAGTTTTAAAAGTATCTGAAATTAAAAACAGTACAAAAACTGCATACCAGTATTCCCATAATTCGGACCCAAAGTGGCACTCCTTTAAATAAGCCACTTAGTATGGGAGCCCATGTTCCCTGGTCCCCAAATATGTCCTGCCAGCCAGGTTTTCAAGCCCTTCCGGAAGGGCAAGAGCTCCGTCTGCAGGCGCAGTTCAGTGGGCAGGAGGTTCCAGAGGGTTGGGGCGGACACGGAGAAGGCTCTCTTCCTAGTACAGGCGAGGTGCGCCTCTCTCGCCGAAGGAACAACAAGGGAGCCTCTCCGATCCGCCCTGGTGGGCCGGACAGATGTTCTTGGGGTGACGCGGTCTCTTAGGTATCCTGGCCCACTACCATATAGGGCTTTAAAGGTAATAACCAGCACCTTGAATTGCACCCGGAGACATACTGGCAACCAGTGCAGCTCCCGGAGCAGCGGTGAGGCACGAGCATAACGCCCACACCCCACCACTACCCGGGCCGCCGCATTTTGGACCAGCTGGAGTCTCCGGATGGTCATCAGGGGCAGCCCCATGTAGAGCGCATTACAGTAATCAAGTCTGGAGGTGACCAAGGCATGTGTGACCATGAGCAAGGCGTCCCGGTCTAGGAGGGGGCGTAACTGGCGTATTACACGGAGTTGTGCAAAAGCCCTCCTGGCCACGGCTGCCACCTGCTCTTCGAACAGTAGCCGTGAGTCCAGGAGGACCCCCAGATTACGCACCGGGTCTGTTTGGGGCAGAACTGCCCCATCCAGAACCAAAGATGGTAGCTCCTGTGTTAACACAGGACCCCTTACCCACAGCCACTCAGTCTTGCCGGGATTCAGCTGTAGCCCGTTGTCCCCCATCCAGACCTTAACAGCCTTCAGGCACCTGGAAAGGACTTCCACCGCACCGCTTGGGTCCCCACGGGCAGAGATGTATAACTGGGTATCATCTGCATATTGATGATACCTAACCCCGTGGGAACGGATGATCTCGCCCAGCGGCTTCATATAGATGTTGAATAGGAGAGGAGAAAGTACCGAACCCTGAGGCACCCCGTATTGCAGGGGCCTAGGGCTGGACTTCTCCTTCTCCAGGCACACCGACTGGGTCCTGCCCCTCAGGAATGAGGAGAACCAGGACAACACTGTGCCCTGGATCCCCAGACCCTGGAGCCTTCCCAGAAGGATGCCATGATCGACAGTATCAAAAGCCGCTGAGAGATCGAGAAGAGCAAGGACAGACGGCTCCCCTCTGTCCCGTTCTCTCCAGAGATCATCCACCAAAGCAACTAGTGCGGTTTCGGTACCATATCCGGGCCTGAATCCTGACTGAAATTGTTCCATTTACAAAACTTTACTATTTGACATATTTATGAAATTAAAAAAAACATTTCTCAGATTTCTATAAGCAAGACTGCATTGTTCTTTTATTAAAGAAGAAATGCAAGCTGCTGTATCCAATGTATTTTTTTGCCATTTGAAAAGTGGGGAGAAACATCAGAGCAAAGCTCACAAGTTTTGTAAGTTAAACGAAGTATATTATTTGGACAGAAACAGTCTTGCTTCTATAGTGATTGTCCCCATCGAGCAAAAAGTCATAAGCCGTGAATAGTGCCCTTATATGCTCCTTCTATATATCATTCTCACAGAATAGTAGCACACACTAGCAGAAGAATTGCAGTTTTGGATTAAGTATGCCTACAGCATACTCTGGAATTATTATTTTCTAATTACTGTATCTATTTTCTAATTCTGTAGACTAGATTACATGCAGTTTTTCACTCTGGCCAGTTCCTGGTGTTTTGAGTCAGTAAAGCCATGTATTTAAAAACTCATTCATTTATTCTAGAGGAGAAAATATATTATTAGAGTGTGTTTCTGGGATCTCAAAAGTGTCCAGTTTCTGTAATTGAAAAATAGGAAATTTGTTCTTAGGCTTAGGAAAGGGGAGGTAAAAAACGTTTCTCCCTCCTGTTTCCCAATTCTTTTCTTAGCATCTACAGCTCTAGTTCCAACTGTGTACTGGAGTTGTCTGAATCGTCTTTCTGGACTGCCTTCTGTAGTACTGGTGGTACTCTCTTTTTGTTGTTTACTTAGCAACAGGCCTTTGAGCAGACTGTGCATTGCACTGCACTTGTGTCAGATAGATTGAAAACCTGTAGTAAATTGCAACTAGAGGAAGCCTATTGAATCAGTGGAGATTTAGCAAATCAACTCTAGGTTCTACTTGTTTCGTGGGCCTACACTAGTTGTGATTTACTATTGGATTTTAGTCACAGTGCCCATCAGCTGTCTAGTGAGAGTGCTTGTGTCTTTATCTGTTGGCTGTCTAAAGATGGGACAGATTGCCAGAGAAAATTGGGTGGTTGGGAAATATAAGGAAAGAATATGGACAGCTACTCTTTAGCTAAGTGGTTGTCCGATGAGGCTCTTAAAATAGCAGAGGAAAGAAGGGACACAAAAGGCAAAGGAGAAAGGAAAAAATACAATCACTTGAATACAGAATTTCAAAGAAAAGCAAGGAGAGATAAGGAAACCTACCTGAATGAACAGTGCAAAGAAATAGAAAAAAACAACACAAGAGGCAGGACTAGAGGTCTTTTAAAAAAAAAACTAATTGGAAAATCAAGGGAACGTTTAAAGCAAAAATGACAATGATAAGGGACAAAGATGGCAAAGAGAATGCTGATGCAGAAGAGATTAAGAAAAGATGGAAAGTGTACAAAGAGGAACTCTACAAAAAGGACCTCAACATTCCTGATAATAACAATGATGAGGAAATTGAACTTGAGCCAGACATCCTAGAGAGTGAAAGCCTAAAAAGCACTGCAAACAACAAAGCCAGTGGAGATGATGGTATCCAAGTTGAACTTTTCAAAGTCCTAAAAGATGATGGAATCAAATTATTGCATTCTATAAGCCAGCAGATTTGGAAAACACAACAATGGCCACAGGATTGGAAAAGATCAGTATACGTTCCAATTCCCAAAAAGGTAATACCAAAGAATGTTCAAATTATCAAAAATTTGCGCTCATCCCACACGCTAGCAAGGTGATCCTCAAGATAATACAGGATAGACTGCAGCAGCATGTGGAAAGAGAATTGCCAGAAGTGCAGGCGGGGTTCAGAAGAGGCAGGGGGACTAGAGACCACATTGCCAACATAAGTTTCATCATGGAAAAAACAAAGGAATATCAGAAACAAGTCTACTTCTGTTTCATTGACTACACTAAGGCCTTTGACTGTGTGGACCACAACAAAATGTGGCAAGTAATTAAAGAGATGGGAATACCAGAACACCTTATATGCCTCATGAGAAATCTGTACATGAATCAAGAAGCAACAGTTAGGACTGAATATGGAATGACAGAGTGGTTTGGAATAGGAAAAGGAGTAAGACAAGGCTGCATTTTGTCACCCTGATTATTCAACTTACACACAGAGCACATAATGCACAATGCAGGGATGGAAGAATCACAATTTGGGATCAAAATTGCTGGGAGAAACATCAACAACTTGAGATATGCAGATGATACCACCCTCATGGCAGAAAGTGAGGAGGACCTAAAGAAGCTCCTGATTAGGTTGAAAGAAGAAAATGCAAAAGCTGGCTTGAGACTCAATATAAAGAAAACAAAGATCATGGCAACAGGCCCTATCAGTCCCTGGAAAATAGATGGGGAAGAAGTAGAAGCAGTGACAGATTTTACTTTCTTAGGATCAAAGCTCACTACAGATAGTGATTGCAGCCATGAAATAAAAAGGCGACTGATTCTTGGGAGGCAAGCTATGATAAATCTGGGGAACATAGTGAAAAGTAGACATCACATTGAAAACAAAAATTCGTATAGTCAAAGCAATGGTATTCCCTGTGGCAATGTATGGTTGTGAGAGCTGGACCATTAGGAAAGTTGAGCGCAGAAGAATAGATGCCTTTGAGATGTGGTGTTGGAGTAGAGTTTTGAGAGTCCCCTGGACAGCGAGGAGAACAAATAGGTCAATCTTAGAAGAAATTAACCCTGACTGCCCCTTAGAAGGTCAAATAGTAAAGATGAAGCTAAAGTACTTTGGACATCAAATAAGAAGGGAGGATTCGCTTGAGAAAGCCTTGATGCTGGGAAGGATGGAGGGCAAAAGAAGAAGGGGGTGGCCAAAAATGAGATGGCTAGATGATATTGTAGACACAATGGGCACAAAGCTGAGCAAGTTGAGGAGGATGGTGGAGGACAGAGGTGCCTGGCGGACAGTGGTCCATGGGGTCGCAGAGGATCGGACTCGACTGTGCGACTGAACAACAACAACAAACTCTTTAGGTCAGCAAACTGGCTGTGTTGAATGTTTGGCTGTGTTGAATCTGCCCAGATTATAGGTAAAATAGAGAAGATGAAGGCAATTCTGCCTTTCCAAGTGCATCTTTCACTTCTACTTGTATCTTGTCTGGATTAAAATATTGGGTTTCTTCAGAGGCTGCAGAAGTCCTTTCCATGATAGCACTTCTTTTGCTAGTACAGTACTGTACTTCATACCTCTTATTTCATCAGGATGCCCCACTCCCAGGCAGATTGGACAAAATCCTTGCATTTAATTGAAATGAGGCTCCCAGGGAAAGAAATGCATTCTTTATCTATATAACTATCTTCCATCATAAAATTGCCAGCTCACTGATTCCAACACAGCGATTATGACTTGTTGGGGGAACTGATGTGGTTTATGTTAATATTCCATATCTCATTAGTCCAGTTTACAGAAGGGCTTCCTACCCTTCCAGAAACAGCAAGTAGGAAACTGACAGTTTAATTCAGTTGCTCTTCTCCAGAGGAGACGTGACAGCTTTAACTGTCTTGTGCCTCCAGATTTATGAACTAGTCCTGCGCTCTTAACCAGATTAGTTCTTTTTCTATTAACTGTAGAAAATAGGGCATCTGTCCGAGCGGCTGGTTGTAAATTTGATAATGTCTGTTGTGTTAATCTCTAAGCTTTTCAGATGGAGAAGGCAACAGATAACAGGATTATAGTTTAACGACCCAGGGGTTTCACCGCCTGAGACGGGGGTCCCAAGCAAAAAGGTGGAGGTTGAGGAGGAGAAGGAGGGGTATGCTTATAAAGATGGAAAACAGCTTCTGTCATTAATCTTAATTGATTGCCAAGAGAGTTTAATCTGGGTTATTAATTAGGAGAGTCCTTAACGCACTGTCCGTATAGGAACATCAGATGCTCTTTTGTCAATTATGATGTGTTTGTGTAGATACAGAATTTATTGACTGACACTATATTAAAAGCTCACATTGCATGAAGATTTTTGTTGATTATAGACAGACAATTGCATGTGTATAGCTGCACATAAGCAAATAGTGAATAGCAAATTTGGTGAGTGTTGATATTCACATGAGAATGCTGACAAGCCCAGATGAATTTTATGAATGTCTGAAAATAAATATTTTCTCTAGTTTTGGGAAATATTTCAAGTAAAAGCTGGCAATTTCTGTGATTGCAATTGTTAAAATTCACTAGTTAATTCTTCAGTTGTTAGAGCTCAGAACACAACAGATTGATAGAATTATATAAATGGCAAATAATTTTTCAAGATTTGGGGATATACCAGATTTCAGATATTGACATATAGAGCTGTTCAATTGCAGCTAAATGGAAATTATGTTGTACAGTCAAACCTTGCATAAAGAGCGCCTCGCTTAAAGAGTAACTCGCTTAAAGAGCAGAATTTTCTCTGAATGTTCGCTTCACTTAACAAATAAAACCAACCCAAAACTCGCTTAACAAATAAATCGTGGTTCGCACCCCCCCAATTGGTCATTTACAATGGTGTTTTGCTTAAAGAGCAAACTTGCTTAAAGAGCAATCCTGTGGAACGCATTATGCTCTTTAAGTGAGGTGCAACTGTATATGTTTATAATTATAAACAAAACATGACATTTTAAGAGGAAACTTAAAGCTCTTTCTTTCTTTCTTTCAACTTTAGTACTACTATTGTGAACATTCTCTGGTCAGGTCAAAACACATTAATCATCACTGTAATCAGACAATACAAAATTAATAAATACAGTAAAACAATTAAAAAAACTTCCTGCTAGATAAATAAAACCTGCATTTAAACAGAATTAAAAACATTTAAAATAAATTTGATCATTTTAAGACAGTGGTTTAATACAGTAATAAAAGGCAGCTTTATATAGTTACCTACTTTTGCAATTTCAATACATGTTTGCATGATCGTATACCCTCACTTATACAGGTCCCTCACTCACTTTTTGCCTCAATGAAAAGGTGATAAAATTGCAAACTTTCTTCACAGGAGAATTACTTTAGCTCCCTGAGTATTTTAGTTACTTTTCTCCAGATCCACAAAACACTTTCTGAGATGTAGTGACAAGGGTTTTCTTCCTGATAACTTTCCCCCTAATAAACACAAAATGGAATTTGCCTATTTCCCTCCCAATCCTATCCCTGTGCACACATGGACAAACAATCTTCAAGAAATACATTATCTCTTTATGTATGTATGGAAGGAAGCACATATATTTGCAAAGCCATCAACAACCCTTGTGAAATAGAGTCATTTACATAAATATCCATATTTATTTTTCTCTGTCAGTAGCTCCCAGTAACATAACCTGGCACAGTTACGAGTATACAGAACACTGCATGTAGCATCTTGGATCCCAGATTGGGCGCACCAGCTTTGCTAATTCAGAATGTTCTGTTGCAGTGTCTTGGCATTCACATTTTATTCTAGAACGAGGCCCAGCTGAATATCACCTTTTCACTTCAACTTAAATATTTCTTCTTTCTATATCTTAAAGAGTTTGGAAACATTAATTCTAAAAAATAACCACAGGTAGATTTTCAATGCCTCAGAAGTTACTTTTCTTTTTCTTGACGGTATATATTTGTTTTAGTTTTTGGTAAATTGAAATACTAAAAGTTAAGTACCGTATTTGCCAGTGTATAATAATAATAATTTCGTGTCAGAGATTACTTTGGGTTGAAAGATTTTTGCTAGAGAAACTCCACTCAAGGGACACCCAAATGAGTCTCCTTTCATGTCCCCAAGTGCAGCCCTTGGGTATTGAAACCCAACCTTCCAGTCTCCAAGCTCAGCATCTTAACCACTAAGCCACCGGTGGAGCTGCGCCTGTGTATAAGATGCACTTTCCCTCCTTAAAATACATCGGACAAACAGAGTGCATGTTATATTATGATGCATCTTCTACACTGACAAATACCATATTTCCCTGCATATAAGCACCCCTTTTCTCCCTTCAAATATACCGGAAAAACAGAGTGTATCTTATACTCCAGTGGTTCCCAACAAGGGGTACACAGCCCACTAGTAGACTTCAATTCCCAGGAGCCTCAGTCAGTACATTGGCTGATCAGTGCTTTGGGGAAATGACTTAGGCTTCTGGGAATTGAAGTCCAAAAACCAGCATTTGGGAAACATTGCTACACTCCAATGCCTCTTATACGCTGGCAGATACGGTACTTTTTACTAAAAAAAGCCACCTATAACAGAGCAGCAGGAAACATCACGAGCCCTGTGATGTCTCTTTTACTGTTTACCAAGTCTATCTTGAGAAAGGAAAGCGAATTTTGTAGTTATAAAAATCCATTTCCAACTGTTGATGTTCTCACCCTTCCACAGGCAGAACTGGTGCTATAGAATTTCAGCCAGTTTTTGATATCCAGAACTCTTGAGTTAAGTGGAGCCCATTAGTTCCATAGAATCCTGCAAGATGGACACAAGTGATATTTTTGTTTAACTACAACTCCTTACACACAGAATTTAAAGGAGAACTATATAGTTTTTTGGAAGAAAGCAACAACACAAATACATTTCAAAGAGGGAAGTTTTACAGTTGAACTAAATGGAAGCAGTTTGTTTCAAGTAGGCACTTCATTAAAAAAAAAAAACCTTTCCAGTAATATCTCTTCTTCTTTTATTAAATGTCTATAACTCTCTGTGATTTTATTATTTTCACAATTAATTTTTGCATGTTCATAGCCCATATTAATGAAGTACAGTTTCATTAAGATATTAAAAGTTGGAAGGGGAGGAGAAATATTAGCATTGAGTTATTAACATTTTAAATTACTGAGTGTGCTCATAAGTATGATTTTTTTTTAAAAAAATCAGATATATCTCTTCTAGAGGTTTCATTCTTTGTTTGTTCCTCAACTATTCTTCCTTCTGTCTTCCAGGCGAGATTGAGGCATGTTTTGGGAGTCTGTCTTTGTAAACATAAATACACTCTTTTTTTAAAAAATGCAGTCCAAAAGGCCATTTTATAAAAATTTTAAAATGTTTTACTCTGCCTGCACAACTGGAGTGATGTTGTCAACAGGCTATTTTGTTGTGTGGGCAGACACAGCCTGACAGGATTTGGAACACTAATTGCTCTAACATGGGATGCCAAAACTTTTCGTGCCATGGGCCGATCATGTGGTTCAGTGGGCTGGTCATGTGATTTAGCCGGTTGGTCACATGTTTCCTCCCACCTAGGGTTACCAGATGAAAAAAATCAAAAGTCCGGAGAAAAGGCCTGATTTCCATTGAAAAATCCTAAGATTATTTACAGTTTGAGATTTTTTTCACAAACATACATAACAATTTTAAAAAGCCGTAATATTATCGTTTTTATACACTGCGGATCTCACTCACGCGTTGCAGAGCGCACTCAGAGCATGGCACCCCCTCCCACTTCCCACGCACCGCCCTCTCGTGGTGCAGTGACGCTCACTCAGTCAGTTCGACTTGCGCCACTGCGAATATTGGACGGCATCCCTTTGAGTGTCGCCACGGCCGGGCGAGCATTGGAATCGGATATCGGATACAAGTTGAAAATGTCTTCAAGTAATAAGCGACCACGATACAGCTGTACATTTACAGATGTTTTAAAAGAAAAATTTCCGATTATGAAAGTGGTAGAGAACCTACCGAAGTGTTTTGTTCAATATGTAACAGTTATTTTTCAATTAAGTTTAAGGGAACTGCTGATATTGAAAAACATATCCTAACGGAAAAACATAAGAAAAATGCTTTAACTGTTTCAAGTACCACTAAAATTGACTCTTTATTTCAACCACAAAGTTCTGGACTGACTGACAAAAAATCCGCCGCTGAGGCCACTTTAGCTTTTCACACAGTGAAAAATCACCAATCATTTAAATCTATGGATTGCACCAGCCAACTGGTGAAAGCTATTTTTGTCGATTCCAACACTGCGAATAGTATTTCTTGTGCAAGAACGAAGAACGAAGACTGAAGCTATTGTTACAGGTGTGATATCTCCGTGGGTAATTGAACAGGTAAAAGTCTCATTACAAAATGTCAACTACTTGGGTGTCTCCACAGATGCAAGTAATCATGGCGCAGAAAAAAATATTTCCTATTATGATACAATTTTTTGACTGGCAAGAAGGCATTAAAACAAAACTGTTAGAAGTGCTGAGCACACCCGATGAAACTGCTGACACTATAACAGAGATAATTAAAACAAGCTTGCAAAAGCACGAATTGTTGACAAAATGTGTATCATTTACGGCAGACAACGCTAATGTTAATTTTGGCGGAGTTAATCGGCAACCAGGACAAAATGTTTGGACTATTTTAAAAAACATACTAGAAAAAGATATCGTAGGAGTTGGGTGCCCAGCGCACATTCTACACAATTGTATTCAACACAGCACTGATAATCTTCACATTGATATAGAATCTGTAGTAATGAAGCTGTTTAATTATTTTTCCATATACACTGTATGCACGGAGGCATTGAAGGATATCAGCGAGTATATAGACGTTAATTATCAGAAACTTTTGTTTTAATAGCAAGACACGTTGGCTTAGTCTCTTTACAGCGATCGAGAGAATATTGAAGATGTATGAGCCGTTGAAGCAGTACTTTTTGTCTACTCCTGGTGTACCAATTACTTTGAAGAACTTTTTTGAAAATGAACTCAGCGAAGTTTATTTATTTTTCGCTCACTCACTGATGTCAATCTTTCAGGCGAGAATCGAAGACATCGAAAGAGAAAGCAATTCTGTTCTAGATATAAAAAGAATTCTTGAATCCACAGATGAAAATTTAGTTGCACGAGCGAATGCAAACTTCATGTCACTAAAAGTGCGAGAATTACTGGCTAAGTGCACTGCGGAAAACCAAGAAGTTTTCAAGCAAGACCTTAAAAATATGTATAAGACTTGCATAGAATATCTGATCAAATGGATGAAGCCTTTAGATGATTTCAAAGTCTTTAATTGGTTGATGCTGAAAAAGGGTGAAATGATCGACTTTGATCAGATTGCTTTGTCAATTCATTATCTGAATGGAAAAGGAGTACACATCGATGATGTGAAATTATTTGACGAAATTGCAGCTCTGAATAGTTTTTTAACAAAACAAGAAGAAGCATTTTTTGACGTAATGCTTCATGCGTTGTGGGCAACCATTTTCTAGAAAATAGGTATTTCACGATTACCAGAGATGTTGCGTATTTGTCAATTTTTTTTGCAATTACAGCCCAAAATGCCAACGTAGAAAGAGTTTTTTCTATCATGGGGGCTCAATGGTCGAATGAAAGAAATCGACTAAAGGTGTCTTCAGTTCGAGCTATACTTTTAATTCAATATAATTTGAAGAGTGTAACATGTGGGGCATTTTATAAATCAATAATTAAAGAAAAAACCTTACTTAAACAGGTATCTTCACAAAATAAGTATGACAAAACTGATTAAGCACCGACTTAGATATATAAGGATTGATCTTAATTGTGCAATTATTACCAAAGGAAGATTATTTTTAGTTTGTTTAAATTTTTATTAAAGAGATCTTTAAAATATAAGCTGTTTTTTATTGAAAATTCTAAAAATCCTGAGATTTCATGATATTTGCAAAATCCGGCTGCAATCCTAAAGAGAGCCCAAAAATCCTGAAATCTCAGGACAAATCCTGAGATATGGTAACCCTACGAGTCCCACCAGAAGTGGAAGTAAAATGTGCCTTGCAATCTGTTTTGCAACAGAATAAGATAGATTTTTTTAGGCTGCCATTTTTGTGGCTTAAGCAAGGGGTGCCCAAGCTATGGCCTGTGGGCTGGATCTGGCCCCCAATGCCATTTTCATCCAGCCTGCACCACCCTAGTCGCTCCCAGAAGTGAAAGTAAAACATGCCTGTTAAGGGTCTGTTGTCTTATTTGATACCTGGTGAACTCACCTGGAAAGACAGAACCAGGCACAGGTCTTCTCCACCAATATACATCTCCCCCCCCCCCGCAACATCTTGCTCTTCCCCATCATCAGCAAAACACAAGCCTGTGTGAAGAATGAGATATGACAGATCTTCGTGTACATCTTTTTATCTTTATTTAAGTGTGTCACTGTTCTTAGTCTAACAATACTCCTTCTTGACAGTTCATGTCACTAACTTAATGCAATTTAAATATAAGATGCGCTTTTTATTTAAAACAAAGAGAGAGAGGATGGACATATTAATTCAATTACAGGTGGGGCAGTATTAATGCTGCTGTCTCTTGTCACTAAATATATATGGATACATATGACTCATCTTGTGTTAGGTCACCCTGAAATGGATTTTTCCCCCAACAGTGACTTGGCAGTGGTGGACAAATGCTAAATGAAAATCAATTGCTTCCATTTAAATAGGCGAGGCCCGGTGTCTATATTAAATAGTCTGTAGCAGGCAGTTAAACTGATGGTAAGAAACAGCTTAACCTTTAGCCTTTGAATGTTGTTTAAAATAACCTTCTGAGGGCTCTGACCTCATTATTTTAATTTGCTTATATATATAATATATATTTATATTTATTTTTTTCTTAAAATTACTTTTTCCTTTTTTTAATCACCAGGGATTCCAGAATGATGTACAATAATGTATTTTTTTAAAAAGTAAACACAAATAAAAATCTATTTATAAAAGCAGTTTTTAAAATCAGTTTGAAATATCAAGGACGCACAGAACAACATCATTTGGGCCACTATTCTGGAAGCTCAGGGGTTCAGGCAAAATATGTCATGGATGTTAAAGACTGGAAAAGATCAAAGGAAAGACTATAATTTTACTCTTTTAGAAAAGGAGGTGTTGGTGTTTTATAAGAGAATAGGGTTCTCTGTGTTCTGTAAATGAATAGAATTGCTGTACGTAATTAGTTCAGTACAGAATAGGTCTTGAGCCTTTTGATGTAGTTTCAAATTTCGGCTTGCTGTGTTGTCATCAGTAATAAATTTTGTTTCTGAAATTGCTCTGGGTTGAAAGGATTTTTGCTGGAGAAACTCTGCGCAGGGGACGCCTGGATGAGACTCCTTTCATGTCCCCAAGATCCGTCATGCAGTACTCGTGTATCAAAACCCCACCTTCTGGTCCCCAAACCCAGTGTCTTAACCACTAAGCCACCACATTTATTGACTTCTGAATGGGAATAACAACATCTAACCTCATGAGAATGCAGAAAGGCTGAGGGAGCTGAAATGAAAACAAAAACTCAGTATACTACATGTTTTATTTTTAGCAAATATGCATTATGTAAATAAGAATTCTCCAAGAAGCTCAGGATGATGGTATATGCATAGGTCACCCTCCATATCCTCAGGGGATACATTCTATGATCTTCCATGGATACCTGAAACTTCAGAAAGCAGGAAACCCCTTATTATAGTCCATATACTGTATCTGAGTCATGCAAGTGATGTGTATGCACACACTGCAGATGCCCACACCAGTCTTTCAGGTCCACTTAGAAAATGAGTCCCGATGAAATAGTCCATTCTGTCTCCACATTGCATTATAGATAATGACCTCTAGTGCTCAGCTCTAATAATGTACAGTAATACCTCTGTACATTATTGTACAGTAATACCTCTTGGTTCCACAAGTCTTAACGTTATCCGATTTTTAGCCTTATCCGATGCATGCACCAGATGATGTTAAAATCCTATTCAGGTGGATCAGATAACGTTAACTCCATAGAGATAAGCAACAGAGGCTTCAAGGGAAAGTCAAGGAAACATGCTGGAAACTTAAAGAACTTTAAGAAATAATTGTCTAAAGGGTAAATACATTACAAAAACATGCCAGACCACCCTGACTTTAGGGGAACAAAGCCACACAGCATTTTTAAATTTTTGAAAATTTTATAAAGTGCTGTTTTAAAAGATCTGAACAGAAGCTAGGGAAATGTTTTCCTTTAGAATCAGCCCCCCTACCATTGCTGTAATAAAGGAAGTTCCCTCAGGGCTTTGCAAGGTGTGAAAAGCTTAATTCCTTTGTAGGTGAAAAGTTTCAGTGTCTGCTTGTTTTCCATTGACAATGCATGAGGCTTGTGGAGGCTTGCATGAGTCAGACAGATTTTGCAAGCTTTTGTTATTTAAATGTGGGAAGCTTGAGAGCAGGCAGCCCCTCCCTTTCTCCGAAGAGAAACTGGTGAGTCACAGCCACTTCGCTTAGAGACTAACTCACTTAAAGAGGATAATTTTTTTTGAATGGTTGCCTCGCTTAACAACTAAAAACTACCAAAAACTCACTTAACAACTAAATCAGGGTTTGCAATCCTCCCCCCCACCAGAAGCCACAATCAGTCACTTACAATGGTGTTTTGCTTAAAGAGCAAACTCACTTAAAGAGCAATCCCATGGAATGCATTATGCTCTTTAAGCGAGGTACCACTGTATATGGGATATGTAATCATGAACTGAAATTACATTATCAACAAAAGCAAAAATAATAATACTACCATGGAGTTTCACATGCCATCAGGAAACCTGCACAGTCTCTGAATACATTCCGAGACCTACTATGTATACATGCAGTGGTGGGCATTAGCAGGTTTGCGCCAGTTCACCAGAACCAGTAGCAGAAATTCTGGCTTGCCCCACCCATCCAAGTTTTGAAATAAAGTCCTAATTCGGGTGCAATACAGGCCTTTTCCCCTGGCTACGCCCACCATACCATGCCCACAGTGTGGTAGTAATTTTTTTTTGGAGCCTACCACTAGATACATGAAACTGTGGATAACAGTGAATCTTATATTTAACACAAGTACCTGAGCCTTAGAAATTCTGGAAGGATCTGCATAAGTTGGAACGAGCTTGATGGTACATTATTCATTACATTAATTGACTGGAAAGTAATTGCAGAAGCATTTTTTTTTGCTCTAAAAACAGACTTCCTGTGTACCTTGCACAACTGCTAGTGTGAGAATTACTAATGTATTAACATGTTGCTAATGAGAGTGATGGTGAATCCAACTCATGGTTTGGATATGGTCTGCCTCCCCCCCCCCCCCCCCTCTGTCATTGCTGAGATGAGAACAGAGCACCTTTCAACATTATCATCCTTGTTTGGTTCTCCTTCTCTTTTATGGTTAAAATTTCAAACGTTTTGCAGTGATGTGATTGCTTTGTATTTCTGGTTTGGATTACTGTGTCCTGAAAATGGTGTCATCTGTGGAGGAGGATGGTCAAAAAAGCCATGCAAGGTTGCTGTTTTCTGTTGCAGAATAGTCTCATATTAACAAAGAGAGACCCTAAATCTCTTCAAATCAAATTTATGAAACAGGCAGAAGACATTAGGGGCAGAATCCTGTGTGTTTTTCCTGCTCATGCAATGGCTTTTTGTTTGTGCTTTTGAAGAATTTCTAACCTGGTGCAAGAAAGTATTAGCACAAGCTTCATGTAGCAGATCATTGTCTGCGGTCAGAAAAGGAATGAACATGATTTCCCCCCTTTTGTGGAAATCTACAACATAAAAAACTCCTAGCAATATTTTTCCAAAAAAAAAAAAAAAAACCCACATTGTTCCAGGGAGAGAATAAGAATCAGAGCCTGGTGATGTTCCTTTTTTGGACTAGAATCCCCAGAATATCTCAGCCAGCATGCTACCAGGAGGACTGGGTGAGTTGTTGTCCAAAAACCAGCATTTTGAAGCCTTAAAAATAGTTAAATGTAAAATATGATCTATGCAAGAGTGAACATGATAAAGCCATCGGAAAATGGAATGTGCAAAGCAAAAGAGCAGTAGACAAGTTTATGTCATGTCGCACTGATGTAGGAAGGAAGATAGTATTTTGTAGCATTATAGTCTGACATAAAACATGTTCCTGGTTGGAAGGATGATAAAATGATGGGCAGGTAACACCGAAAATGTACAGATTAATGCTCTCAAATGGTTGGAGTTTTAGATTAGAAAATTACCACACAAGCAAAAATGCCACTGTTATTTTAGTTTAATCGCCATTATAATGGTTATTGTTTGTGCTTTCTCAGTGCTTTCACAATGTTTCTACTAGCAAACAGCTTTTCACTATGAAAGCACTAATAACCTTTACTGCTGTAGTACCATCTATTTCAGTTAGCATAAGGGTAAACTGTGTCACTTTATGTATGTATGGTCTGTTGTGCAAAGGGTGGTATGCAAGCCAAATGTGATCCACCAAGACTGCCTTTGTGGATCCAGACACACAGATATCTCCACTTGTGGCCATAAGGTGGAAGCTTTATTTTGAAGTAAAAGATGCCTCCCATACCCTGGGAGCAATGGTTTATTCTAAAGTGTCGTGTGCTGGGTGGAGCAAGCAAGGGGCGGTGGCCAAGAAGTTCCCAGGGGCAACCTTCTCCCCCGTCCCTTGGTCGCCATTTCTCGCCCATGTCCAGCCCCCAATGGTGCCCAGCACACCCCTGGGTAGTTCTGTGAATCTCAGTGTGTGTTCTTATTCTGTCTGACTTTGCTATAAAGTTAATTGTTTTTTTTGCACCTTGATTCACATTTTAAATCTTATTGGGTTTATTGTATTGCTCCATTTGTATGGATCATGAGAAAGGGCATCATTCCACCTGCCCACATTTAATCAAGAGAATAGTGGTTGAGTGAGTGGTCTTTTGTTAATGCCACAGTTTTCAAATTCCTGTTCAGAGCACAGAGTTAAGAGCACTGGATCAATGTTGCAATAGAGACCAGGTGTCATTGATAAGTGACATAAATACATCTGAGCAGATGGAGAGAGATTGTATGAGATTGATACAGTGGTTGGAATGTTCCAGAAAACAGCTTATAGTGTGTTTTCCACAGCTGTTAAAAAAATGCAGCCCGTAATCAGTTAGAGTTTCAAGGAGGTTATTGTGAAGTCAGTGATACTTTATTTCTTTCCTCAGAATTGCTAGCAATTCATATTTTCAAATTTCTAAAGCACTTCAACATTAAAGTACCATATAATAAAGAAAGAGCAAAACATGTTCTGTGCACAGGCTTATATTCTACAAATCCAGAAAAATGCGAAAAGGGCAACAAGAAGACAGAAGGGAAGAAAGTGGTGTAGTGGTATAATTGAAATCACTGATAAGACTTTAAATAGTCTTTAAAAACAAAACAATAGAACTGCAAGAAAAACATTTCCCCCTCTTTAAGCATTTAGTTAGCACAGCAGGAAAGAGAATACAGTTATACCTCACTTAAAGAGCATAATGCGTTACACAGGATTGCTCTTTAAGCGAGTTTGCTCTTTAAGCGAAACACCATTGAAAATGACCAGTTGTGGGGGGGACTGCGAACCCCAATTTATTTGTTAAGCGAGTTTTTGGTTGGTTTTATTTGTTAAGCGAAGTGAACATTCAGAGAAAATTCTGCTCTTTAAGCGAGGCACTCTTTAAGCGAGGCACTCTTTATGCGAGGTTTGACTGTACAGTAAAACCTCGCATAAAAAGTACCTTACTCACTTAAAAAGCAGAATTTTCTCTGGATGTTTGCTTCGCTTAACAAATAAAAGCAACCAAAAACTTGTTTAACAACTAAATCGGGGTTCGCAATCCCCCCCCTCCGCTAGAAGTCACAATTGGTCACTTACAATAGTGTTTCGCTAAAAGAGCAAACTCGCTTAAAGAGCAATCCCATGGAGCGCATTATGCTCTTTAAGCGAGGTACCACTTCTCTTCAAAATAGGTCTTCTGTTTCTATCATTTCTTAACATTTTTCCTCCTCTGTACAAATTGTGTACCAAAAATGTGCATTCTGTTTCCATTATTATTATTATTATTATTATTATTATTATTATTATTATTATTATTATTATTATTATTATTATTATTATTATTATTATTATTATTATTATTATTATATTCGACTTATATGCTGCCCCACTTGCAAAGTAATACTCTTCTGGCACTTAACAATGTGAAAGGGTTCCTATTTCACATCTCTACCCAAACCTGTCAGGTTTTTAGGTATGTAAAGTAAAACAACAGTCCATTATTATAGCCTCTGGAATCAGAGATGGAAAGAGCAGCAGTTCTTAACTTTGAAACCATACTTTGGAAAGCCCCCACCCTCACTCCATTCAGTTATTTTTCAACAGCTGGGCTAAAGCTACAGATACACATTTGTAGGTTGACTAAATGGTAGCTTTCTCTTTCCGTGTTGAAGGACCCTAGTTTTCCTAAAGTGACAGTGGTAGCAATTAAGACACAAAAGGAAGAGGCAGCAGGTTTCTTCGGGTTGCGTTGTCTGACTAGGAGGAAGTGATAAGGAATGAAGTCAGTGATGGCATGTGACATTTTCAGAAAAATGATGCAAACACCAACTAATGAAGGTTAAAGAGCTCAGGAGAGAATGCTGCGAATAGGGAAAGGGAGAATTTACAAACAGGATCTTAGACCAGAACCCTATTAATTCAGATAGTTGTCTCCAGATTCTCTTTTTTTTTACAGAGGGAGCAGGAGGAAGCTAAGCGGAGACACATAAATGTGTCTATTTTCTCACATTCTGTTATGCATGGAGAATGGTGGTAATAATGTTGACAAAGAGTAGGTGTGTAAATCCTGTCCTGCTTCATGCTGGTCAGGTAGTAAACAAGACATGTGAGAATTCCCCTCTCTGCAAAATACTGAGATCTTTAAAAACCCAAAAGAGTAGAAAACAAACGCAGTCCGTTTCAGGCTGAGAATAGGTAGTTGTGTTATTTGGATATTTAAGATCCCTATCATACATCCCTGAAAGGCTTCTGCAGGAGATTGCAAGGAAGCCTAGGAGCAATAGCAATTATTCTTAGATACCACTCTATAGCACAGGGGTCCTCAACCTTTTAAAGCTATGGGCCACACCATGCGCCCTCAGACTGTTGGTGAGCCGGACCCACTGCTGCCGTCGCCAACAGGACCACCCTGGGCTCCCTAGTGGCAGCGGCAGGACCACTCCAAGCCCCCACCACTCCCTACACACACTTACCAGCCTGGAGGAGCAGCATGGAGGAGTCCAGGTTGTCCCTTCTCACCCACACTTGGTCAAAGTGGCCCCCAGGCAGTTGTGTGCATCTGCGGCTTCCTCTCCCTCAGTCCTTTTCCCCTCTGCTTAGCTTGGCATGTCCTTAATGGTGATCCATAGCAGGGCAGATGTTGTAAGGCCTACAGCATCTGCCCTACTATGGAGCGCTGTTAGGGACATATCAAGCCAAGTAGAGGGGGAAAGGATTGGGGCAGTGATGGTGGCAGAAGTGGCGACTGGAGCAAGGGTGCGAGCCACATGAAATGGCACAGTGGGCCGTTGGTTGAGAACCCCTGCCATAGCGTTTAGTGCACTTTCTGGCCATTTTACAGGTAATTAGCGTTTTGCCCCTAAATGATGGGTACTAATTTACTGACCTTGGAAGGATGAAAGGCTAAATCAACCTTGATCCTTATCAGGGTCAAACTCACAATGTTTTGTCTGCAATGCAGCAGTTTAACCACTGTGCCACCAGGACTCTTGTGTGTGGATAGAAACTTTTTATTGGCAAAATCTGGCCACAGGTGATGGCATCATTTGACTTGCATAGTGTAACATTAAGATTTCACACCTCCCAAGGCATTTCACCTTATGTTCATCGTACATATTTCTAAGGTTTTCATGCATTTTGGCAATGAAAAAAACAACCGTGTGAACCTATGAATACACCTGACAGCTGTGTCTAATTAATGTGTGTTTACATTTACTAGCTGTATCAAATATGCTTTGTTCTACATGATTCGTCACATGAAAAAATGCATACATTGAGAAAAAATTTGAGGCAAAATTTGAATTTGTTTGCATCTTTCTTAAAGTGCAGTGCCCAGAATTGGACACAGTGCTCTACGTGTGGTCTAACTAGTGCTGAATAGAGGGGGACTAGTATGAATGTGGATAGAATTCTGAGCAACACAGTAGAAACCAGTCTGATAATTTCCTCTTTCCCGTGGTATTTAGTAGTTATACGCTTCTAGAAAGTCCAGAGACAGGTGATTAAAAAGTTGCTGTTTCTCCTTCACAGCTGGTATTCTAGTGCCTGACACCTCTGACTTTGCCTGATCTCCTTCTAATGTCCTTGCCACTTTTCATGGCCTGGAGTTCTATGCCTTTAACACAGGGGTGCCCAAACTACAGCTGGGGGCAGGATCCAACCCCAACACCAATTTATCTGGCCCACAAAGCCCTCATTGCTCCTGGAAGCGGAAGTAAAACGTGCCCATATGGGTGCATTTTACTTCCGCTTCCAGGAGCGACGAGGGCTTTGTGGGCTGGATGAATTGGCGTCAGGTCCAGATCCGGCCCCCAGGCCATAGTGACCAGCTCCCTGAACCACCTGGCCGGCCTGCAGCCAAAAAAGTTTACCTTTATCTGAGGAGACATGGGAAGGCCATACTAGCTTTCTTAGTTTACTAAATTAAAAAAAGTACCTTCCTTTGCTGGGAAGTTACTTTTCCAACATATGGCTCTCAGAATATCCCTATGCAGTGTGGCCCAACACTCCTAAAAAAATATCTTTTTTAAAAAGACCACGCTGTGATAATTTCTGCAGCATTTTATATTACAGGAGAGCTGGACTTGGATATTTATCATACTGGGCAGCCATAAGTGCTATGAAAGGAAGCTCGGCATCCCAGGGCAAGGTTAGAAAGGTTTTGTTCTTTTTCTCCCCTTTCTAAACAGCAATTAATATTATGCAATGTCTTTTCCCCTGCCTCTTCTGGACCCTAAACTATAGCTGGTTAGGCCTCAATGGAGATGGGATTATGGCAGGCAGGGTCAGTGCTGCTGGGAGAGACAGCTGCTAAAGCTGACTCTAGCCTTGTCAGCATTAATGACCTGCTTTTGACACCTCATCCCAGCCGTCCTTGTTTCACGTACGATCTACTGCTTTCTAATAATTACTACCTGTCATCCTCCATTTAACGGACAGTCTCCTCTTAGTCAGCCCAGACATGTAAGTGACGTGTGATGGTAGCTAAAACAATGTCAGTTAACTTAACAGGCTGAAAGGAATTTCCACTTGGTCATTTATTGTGAAAGGTGCATTTTCTCTTACCATCTATCATGCACACATCTTATTTTGAACTAGTAAATTACTTTACAGTCTATTGTGAGGTCTCATTCACTTCACCCATGCATTGTTTCATTTTTACATACAGGACATGAATGCTAAAATATGATGCACCACCTATGACTATATTTTTGCATGTGTGGCTCAGTAGGAGAGACCCAAATTTGGTTCTTTCTGAAACAGTTGACAGACTGTGATGAGACAGCTGTTCAGAGTATCTGAGCCTCCATCAAGAAATAAGGTGGCAGGTTTAGTTATAAAATGCATATTATAACAAATGATACATTAAATATAGTGATGATGTGCATGATGTAGGACCGCTATGGCCTGTCTGCAGATCGTACACAAAGAGAAGCAAGATTTTTCGATACATTCTTGGATGATTGGACATTTTGTTTAAAAGTGTGCTGTAATTTTTTTCCTCCAATAAAGAACTCAGGACTACAATCAAATTATGAAAAACCTATTTTGATTGGCTGCAGTTCTCCAAGTTCTGTAGCTGTCAAATAACTCGGAAATACCATTGATTTGGATCATGTGATAATCAGACACTGTGTGTCTAGGGAGGGGAATGGCCCTTTCACCCTGAAAGTCACATTTAGGTATGAAAAGTCATACATATGGCTGCAAGGAAGGCAGATTTACAATGGGGAACCTTTCCATTCCTGGAATGTTTGCACTCTGTAGCAGTGGTGGCAAACTTACGGCATGCATGACAGAGGGGGCACTCAGAGCTCTTTGTGGACACACTCACAGTCACCCCAGCACATTCACCCTGCCTGTCTGCCAAGTAGCCCAGTGGGAGCACTTCCTCTCTCCCCCACACACAGAGTTCACCCTGCCCTTCTGTTTGGGCACTCAGTCTCTAAAAGGTTCACCATCACTGCTCTATAGCATGAGAGCTCCAGGCTGCTTATTGTCTGTGGCCAACCCACAAGCATGTCTTTAAAAGGGATTGTTGAGGTCAAGATAATAGCCTTCGTATCACTTGCCTTATCACTGGCTGGCATTGTGGGTGGGTGAAATTAGTTCTTCGTGTTGTTTGTGAATGCACACTGATGGGTTCTGCGCTTGCGCGGGAGCCATGTCGGAGCTGGAAAGCTGATTGGATAAATTTGAATGGTTAGTACCACCCACCATCTCCACCCGCCCTTTGCGCCATTTCGCGCTTTCCGCCTCAGTTCTTGTTTTTCCGCTGCTACAGCAGGAGCCTGATCGAGAGCTCTCCCGTTTTTCCCTTGCTACCGAATTGTTCGGTTGTTTATCCGGGATAGCTTTCGGCACCTTCACTTCTGGTTTATCCAGTACCCCCCCTTTTTTTTTGTTAAAAAAAAAAGAAGAAGACAGAAAGTAGAAGAGCCGCGAAGGGGAACCCCCCTTCTAGCCCTTCGCCACCCCACTGTGGATGGCATCGTTGGCGGCCTTCAAAAAGTGCCTTTCGTGTTCGGCCAAGATTCCGAGCACCGACAACCACTCTAAGTGCCTGATCTGCCTGGGCGAGGACCATCCTGTACACTCGTGCTCAGCCTGTAAGAAATTCTCCAAGGTTGCCCTGAAGAACCGGAGGAACCGACTGCAGGCCCACCTCATGGAGTCCGCCCTAGCACCACAAGGCCCAAGCCGCCCGTCGGAGGCCAGCCAAGAGACGTCCTCTTCGGCCCCGCCAGACACCAAGAAGCTCACCACCGTCGAGCTCTTCAGAAAGAAGAAGAACAAGGAGGAACGGAAGAAGGAGGAGAAGAAAAAACATAAGAAACACTCTTCCTCTCTACCTCCCACACCTCGAGTACGCCAGCCGTCTCCTTCTGCTTCCCCGGCCTCCGCAGTCTTCGTGGCCGCCATTACGTCGCCGCCACCATCACCTCCACGTGCGTCGCAGGCGGAGTCAGAAGGCATCCCGCCGCACCAAGAGACCCCCCCGGCACCAACTCCACGGGGGACATCTCTACTTCCCGACGGGAGAAGTGATGAACGGGGATCGGAGACCGCCGCACAGCCCTTCCTCACCCTGGAGATGCTGTCCCCGCTCTTGGAGGCCATGACGGAGAAAATCACCGACAAGGTACTCGCCACCATTGGACCCCCGCCCGATCCTACATCGCGGGCTACCTCCAAACGGAAGGCCGATCACGCATCCGTGGCCTCCAAACGGCGCCGAGCCCAATCCGTGGCTTCCCAACCGCTGCCGCCACCACCGCCATCTGTATCCGGGGAGGAACCGAGTTCAGCCAGGCCTTACTGGTCTGACTCGGACCCCGAGGCCTCACTGCCACCCCCATCCCTTGCTGGGGTGTCTGGAGGCTCGGACGATTCGTCCGAGGGAGAAGGCGAGGAGGAAGACATGGACGATCTTCCTCCGGTCGATGCCGAAAAGTCCCTGGTGGAACAGATCGGCGCCAAGGAGCGCCTGCAGCCGGAGGATCAGAAATCCTTCACTGCTCTCCTGACCCGCATGGGCCCGATATTGAACATCAGGGCAGAACACCCGCCGGCTCCATTCGTGGACGAGGTGTGCGGATTGGCGGACACCAAGAAGATCCTTCCGGTCCATCTGCCTTTCCTTCCGGCCGTCGCCCATTCGGCCAAGACGGTTTGGAGCAGGCCGGTCTCATCCCACGTCGTCTCCAATCGGCTGGATGGGATCTACAAGCTCCTTGGGGAAGAGGGTGAGTTCCTCCATTCGCACCCCACGCCGAATTCGAGGGTAGTCAAGGCCACCCAACACCGCACCGCCGTGCATAGCGTGCCTGTCCCATCCTCGAAGGAGGGAAAGAAACTAGACGCCATCGGAAGGAGGGTCTACGCCGCCTCATCCCTCTCTACCCGCGCGGCTAACTACGAGGCAGCCATGGCAGCCTACAACATCAAGCTGTGGGGCAAGGTGGAAGCCTCCCTGAACAGACTGCCACCCGATCTCCACGCCGAGTTTGAGACCCTGTCCGAGGAAGGGATCCAACTCAGCCAACAACAGCTCCGAACCGCACGCCACATCTGCGACTCAGGGGCTAAGACCGTAGCGGCCGCGATACAGCTGCGTCGCCATGCATGGCTCAGATCGGCTGACTTACATGATGACACGAAGAGGCTCATCGAAGAGCTCCCTTTCAACGGCAAGGGATTGTTCGCCGAAGACACGGACAATGCCCTTAACGAACTTCACAAGGACATTACAACGTCCAACAGACTTCGGCTTGGCTCGACCAGTGGATACCAACGCAGGTCCTCCTCGGGATACAACCAGGACTACCGCAACCGCCAGTCCTTTCGATCCCAAGGCCAAGCCAAGCAACAATTCTTCAAACCGCGCAGACAATATAACCGCTCGCGCTTCCAGAACTAAGGCCAGAACACCAAGCGCTCTGACCAGAGGCAAAAACAACAACCTTGATTCCCTCCGAACCGAAGATCCTCCCTCGCCCCATCCGATGCCGTACATACCGCTCCGGAACTTCCTAGCCACTTGGAACGCAATAACTACCGATCGGTGGGTGCTCCGAATCTTAGACGTTGGCTACGCCATCGAATTCGAGAGATGGCCAACCTTAGGTCACATTCGCACCACCAACCCGTCCCCCCAGCTGCAAGAAGAACTCTTAGCACTTCTACTCAAGGGGGCAATAGAACCGGTCGCCCCAACATCTCTCTGCGACGGATTCTATTCCAGGTATTTCATAGTCAGCAAGAAAGACAGAGGACTCAGACCCATCATGGACATCCGTCGCCTCAACAAACACATTCGAGTGGCGAAGTTCCGCATGGTCACGCTCCAGACCATTCTCCCTCTCCTGAAGACCGGAGACTGGTTTGCAGTAATCGACCTCAAGGATGCGTATTTCCACATCTCAATACGCCAAGATCACCGCAAATTCCTCAGATTTTGCATCGGGGAAAAAGCCTTCCAGTACACTTGCTTACCATTCGGCCTCTCCACCGCACCGAGAGTCTTCACGAAATGCATGGCACCGGTAGCGGCATACCTACGAACCCGGGGCATCCAGGTATTTCCCTACATAGACGACTGGCTGATAACGGCGCCGTCTACAGAACAAGCACAGAGGGACGTGCGATTCACCCTCAAAACCATGGAGGACCTCGGTCTTTGGATCAATGTAAAGAAATCACGCCTGGAACTGGCCCAGGAGATGGATTACATCGGGGCGATCCTGGACGCCATGAAGTCAAGAGCATTCGCCCCTCCCCACGCCTAGCACACATCGGATCGCTGGTACACCAGTTCCAGAAAAACCGCACGGTGAGTGCCAAATCGGCACAGAGACTCCTAGGCCTCATGGCCTCCACCACAGCGGTCATACCGTTCGCCAAATTAAAGATGAGATCGCTCCAGTCTTGGTTCCTACACCTCTTCAACCCTGTGTTGGACGATCCGAGCAAACGGCTCATACCAACCCGCGAACTCAAACAGCAACTACAGTGGTGGACCAACCACGAATTCGTGGCCATCGAGAGACCCTTCCTACCTCCCACACCGTCAACCCAGATCTCCACGGATGCGAGCACACTCGGATGGGGAGCATGCTGCGGATCCCTGGAGATAAGCGGCAAGTGGACTCGACAGGAACGAGCACACCACATAAACTTCCTAGAACTACTCGCGATTTGGAAGGCCATGAAAACCTTCCAATCCAGCCTCTGAGGAACAGCGGTCCAGGTCGCCTCGGACAATACCACAGCCCTATCCTATCTCAACCGGCAAGGAGGGACTCACTCACCATCCCTACTCTACCTAGCAGTCCAACTCTGGGAGTGGTGCCTCCAGAACCACATCCTACCAATCGGAGTGCACATCCAAGGGACACTCAACACAACAGCGGACGGCCTCAGCCGCAAGACCTCGGACGTTCACGAATGGGAGCTCAACGCATCGGTCTTCGAGCTCCTGTGCAACAGATGGGGCCGACCACGAGTGGACCTCTTCGTGTCCCAGACCAACGCGAAGTGCAACCTGTTCTGCACGAGAGCCGGAGCGGGACAAGGATCCATGGGGGACGCCTTCATGATCCCCTGGCGTGGAAGTCTCCTCTACGCTTTTCCACCTTTCCCGCTCATCCAGAGGGTCCTAGTCCGCCTTCGCCAGGAGAAGGCCCGAGCCATTCTAATTGCACCAGCATGGCCCAGGCAACACTGGTACCCACTGCTCAGGGAACTAGCGACGGACTCGATCACCCTCCCAGACGACCCGTCGCTCCTCCACATGGAACGGGGCCAGATGTTCCACGCAGACCTACCGAGTCTCCACCTCACGGCTTGGCTCATAATCCCAGGATAAGCAGGATCCTGGAACAGAGCAGGAAACCCTCCACATCCAAGTCCTACAAGAACAAGATGGAGAGGTTTAACGCATTCCTCAGGGACCGGGACAAGGAACTGACCACAGCCTCCCTAGAGGACCTGATGGACTACCTGCTCCACCTGGCTGAAACCGGCTTGGCACACTCCTCCATACGTGTGCACTTAGCTGCAGTTGTCGCCCATGCTTCACCTCGCTCTACCCTCTCTTCAGCCTTCCGAGACCACACCATGAAGAGGTTCCTCAAGGGCCTGAAGAATGTTTTTTCCCCCACACCAATACCCACACCGCAATGGTCACTGTCTATCGTCTTGGAAGCTCTGATGAGGCCGCCCTTTGAGCCGATGGGGACAGCCGAGATCCACCTGCTCTCGTGGAAGACCGCGTTCCTGGTGGCCATCACCTCAGCCCGCAGAGTAGGGGAACTGACAGCCCTCAGGAATGATCCCCCATTCCTCAAGTTTTTCCATGACAGAGTGGTCATGCACCCGGACCTCTCCTTCCTCCCTAAGGTGATCACAGAATTCCACCTATCCCAGGTCATCACCTTACCTGCCTTCTTTCCCAACCCTTCCAGTACCCAGGAAAGAAGCTGGCACTCCTTGGACGTACGAAGAGCACTGCTCTTTTACACACAACGTACCAGAGATTTTAGACAATCTAATAGACTATTTATCGCCTACGGCGGGAGATCCAAAGGCCACGCGCTCTCTGCCCAACGCCTTTCCAAATGGATCTGCGAGACAATCTACTTGGCCTACCGCCTGACATCGAGGGAACCACCACCCCACGTCAGGGCTCACTCCACCAGATCCATGGCCACCTCCACGGCCTTCTTGGAGGGAATTCCCATGGAAGACATCTGCAAAGCCGCAACGTGGTCCAGGCCACTCACCTTTGTCAACCACTACAGACTGGACACCAGAGCCATCCCCGACTCCAGGCTGGGACGCTCGGTCTTGACAGCAGGTCTTCGCGCTTCAATGCCATGATGACCTCCTGACCTTTGAGTGTATCCTGAGACCAGACCACATCTCCACCAAGCGGCACATCTCACCACAGCACCAGCTACCCACCATCCAGGTAAGAGAGCTTGCTAGTCACCCATCAGTGTGCATTCACAAACAACACGAAGGAGGACAGGTTGCACTTACCTGTAACTGTCGTTCTTCGAGTATGTTGTTTGTGAATTCACACAACCCACCCGTCCTTCCCCTCTTACTGCTGCAGGGATGAGATGCTTTATCCTCTGTACAGCTTTAATATTAACTGAGGCGGAAAGCGCGAAATGGCGCAAAGGGCGGGTGGAGATGGTGAGTGGTACTAACCATTCAAATTTATCCAATCAGCTTTCCAGCTCCGACATGGCTCCCGCGCAAGCGCAGAACCCATCAGTGTGAATTCACAAACAACATACTCGAAGAACGACAGTTACAGGTAAGTGCAACCTGTCCTTTGTGGACCACACCTGCATGAGTTAGTTGGGGCAAGAGGCATTCTTTCCTGCTTTTTCCTTCATTGGGTAATTTAAAGGCATGTTGTTGGGATTGTATTCCCAGTCCAAACAGCTATGCTGATACCAAAAGGCAATAATATTTGGAGGCTTTTAAGGGAGAGCGGTATTTCACCGTCAACTTTTCATATCAAGAGAAGAGTGTTTTCTCTTAGTTTCCTTGTTTGGAAGTGCTTGTTTCTTAGTGCTTAGTTTCCTTCCTTAGTTTCAACATTTCATTTAGTCTGAAAGTGTAAACCAGCTCAGAGGTTGGCCAAGGTGTGTGTGTGTGTGTGTGTGTGTGTGTGTGTGTGTGTGTGTGTGTGTGTGTGTGTTGTTGTTGTTGTTGTTGTTGTTGTTGTTGTTGTTGTTGTTGTTGTTGTTGTTGTTGTTGTTGTTGTTGTTGTTGTTGTTGTTGTTGTTGTTGTTGTTGTTGTTGTTGTTGTTACTTGAACGAAAACAAGTGGTTCCCCATTCCTTTCTCCTGGGGGCATCATAGGACTATGCATCTTGCCCTGGCTGTTCTTGCAGGAGATTCAGTGGAGAATCAAACTCCCAACTTCTGGCTATGCAGCCAAATACCTAAACTATTATCTGGCTTATCACCTTACTCCTTGGTGACCTTTTCCAGTAATGAGTTCAGTTTGACTGTAGGGCATCAGAATGTCATCAAGTTCACTTTGAAGTTCCTGAGATCACACCTATAAAAGCCCAAGGGGAAGGAAGAAGCAGCCATTAGACCTTTGGTTTTTTGACTTCAATTCCTAGAAGCCGAAGTCAATCTACCAAAACACTAATCAGCCAATGTACTGACTTAGGATTCTGGGAATTGAAGTCTCCCTGTGGGGCATGGGCCCCATGTTGGGAACCATTGCACTAGGATTTATAGAATTATAAAGAAATATTTGCACAAAGTTTATGTATCAGAGGTTTTATCAGTTGCCCTGTAAATTTCCTGTTATTGTACTTTCTAGAATACTTAGCACAGTTCCAGAAATTTAATTGCATGCTATTTTTTTTCTGCTTTATAATTCTCTGCTTTAGCTAACTACAGTACCTGGAGTCGAAGGATCTTTTTCTTTCTATGTTTTGTTAAATTCCCAATGGAGGAAGGTCCTGGGGCCTCGTCTCAATAAGTGTGGGAGGGTTAAGGATGTGAGATGGAGCCATACCAAAGTAAGTGGCATCTCCGGTGAAACGTATGGCAGCTAAACTGCTGACTAATGAATAGTCTTGCCATCAATCCTGAGAGCAACCTTGCAGTATCAGGGTTTCTATAACCAGTTAATGCTATTGGTTGTAGCCTTTAATCCTCTACATAGCTTAGGGATCTGGCTATGTAAGAGACCACCTGCTTCATTATGAACCTAGGATTTCATGAGAAGGTCCTCTTAAAAATACTCTGCAAGTGAGCATATGGAAGAGGACTTTTTCCTGTATTGCTCCCAGGCTGTGGAGTTGTCGATCTGGCTGATTTTAGGGAAGATGTGAAGACTCCCTTTAAACTGTTTAATTTATTGTGGGGGTGTTTTTTTTTTTTTTTGCCTTTAGTCTAAGCCAGGGGTCTGCAAACTTGGCTCTCCAGGTGTTCTTGGACTTCAATTCCCAGAAGCCCAAGTCAGCACTGCTGCTGATCAAGGCTTCTGGGAACTGAAGTCCAAGAACAGCTGGAGAGCCAAGTTTGCTGACCACTGGTCTAAGCTAATTTGAATGGTTTTATCATTAGATGATTGCAGTCCAATTTTCATAGTTTTGTGCCTGGAACTTTTTTTCACGTCTTGTTTTTATACCGTTTTATTATTTTGCTAAGCCAATTTGAACACCACTCGATTAATCATACTGTAGAGCAGGAGTTCTCAACCTTTTAAAGCTGGGGCCCAGGTCACGCTCCCTCAGACAGCTTTGTGGGGCATTTGCCCTTCCTCTACCACATGGCACTTCCGGGCATGGTGGAGACGGTGGGGGCACATGAAAGGGCACCGTGGGCCACAGGTTGAGAATCCTTGCTGTAGAGTGCTGTTCTGCTTTTCAAGGAATGTATCCAGTTGTGGGATTCAATTTTTTTATTACCTACTCTATGGGCATGACCTACTCTGTGGGCGTAGCCATGTGATTGGGTGGGCACAGCCAGTTGGCCATGTGATTGGGTGGGCATGGCCAGTTGGCCATGTGATTGGGTGGGCATGGCCAGTTGGCCATGTGATTGGGTGGGCATGGCCAGTTGGCCATGTGATTGGGTGGGCATGGCCAGTTGGCCATGTGATTGGGTGGGCATGGCCAGTTGGCCATGTGACTGGGCAGCCATTTTGAAACAAAAAATGCAACCATAACAATTAAGTGTTTGAAGTGGTAGCTGTGTTTGTCTGAAAGCATATCTGGCCACTGGCTCAGCCCTCCATCTACCCACCCACCCACCAGGCAGAGGGAGGGAGCCTGGCCTACCCTTGCCGCCTACCCCAAACCCTGATGCCAGCCCTTCTCTCACCCGGTGGTCACCGCCTGGCTCCCTTGTGCTCCTGGCTGTCACTCCACCTAACCATGACAAAGGAGGAGCAGACTGTCTGTCCCATTCCCTCAGTGCGCCGGGTGAAGAGGAGTAAGAGGAGGGAGAGAGAGGTTTGTACTAGTCGCTGTGTCCTTCTTTGCCACCCGCACCCCTTTTTACTAGCGGCCGATGCTTCATGACGTCAGCACTGCTTTTCGCCATAGAGCAGTGAAAATAGAAGATGCTCTGTTAATAAATAATTAAAACAGAAGAGGCTCTAATTAAAGGCCCCTTCCTCAAAGAGATGCATATTCCTGGCTCCTCGTCGCGTCCTGGCTGTTACACCAGCATACAGCAATGCTGGGTCTGGGAGCCCAGAGTGGGGTGAGAGGAGGAGGAGGAGGGGTGGGGCAGGGAGGTGGGTGGGGCCAGCCAGTTTTTCTACCGGTTCACGCAAACCGGTTCGAACTGGCTGGAGCCCAACACTGAGTGAATCCCTGAAAAGGCTGCTAACCTAATTCTTAATTAAGAGCATCATGATGTATCTCAAAGACACATAAAGCTACTGGTATCCAGAAAGGATATTTCTATAAAAAAATTAAAGAGGGTTCAAGGTGAAATTCCTAATATCTATTAATTATCAAACACTTTGCAACCTAGTAAAGTAGCATAACCACTAGAAAGTGACCTTCCTGAAAAGAAGAGGGGGGGGGAGAGAGAGAGATTGGTGCCCCTTGAGATCAAGTGGAGTGATGCATATCAGGAGCATACACTAAAGATTTATTGTCTGTGGCAAAAGAAACACAGATCTCCGCTTCTGCAGTAAGCATTTTTGACATCATACGCTGCAAAGAATGATTGGGTATTGTAGGTTGTGAACTGTTTGGCATGTTGGAAAATAACTGACATCTTCACATTCCTTTCCCATTGCCCCATTGAGTCTGGGATCGTCTTGCTGTTTTCTCATTTAGGACTCAGAAATTTCATTATTTGTTTCATAATGATGGTTCTTCACCCACCTGTTCATTCGCAATGACAGTAGAAATCACGGGCTTTAAAACAAGAGAAAAAGCCAGCATTATATTTATGCACACACAAATCAGGGTGGTATGGAAGAGGAGAGAATGCAGCCAGTGATCTAATAAAATATCTGAAAATTTATGAACATAAGCTACCTTGATTGACCAGACTATCAGGAGGTGAGTTTCTGCTAGTCACAATTTGCTTTCCATTCCTTTCACTGCTGAGCTCTTCTTCCCAAATCTTTTCACAATTGGGTTTTCCCATCTTTTTTTTTGGGGGGGGGCTGCTAAGGGGTCTTTTTACTCCTCTGGGATACCACTGACTATTGCTGTCCAACACCTGTCTGTCATTCAAGAAACGTGTCCAGCCCAGTGTAATTTCCGTTTATAGTATTCAACAACAGCTTTGTTGATTCCCTTTGTTTTCTTATCTGGGCTTTGGAGATGTGGTCTATAGACATAGGGACTTAAGAAACTCCATTACAGTCCACAGTGTCTGTGTTAAAAGGAACAGAGGGCCAAATTACTCCCCTTCACCACCATTTTTAAATACAGTAATACCTCGGATAACGTTTGCATCAGATAACACTAAAACCGCATAACATTTCATCACATAACGTTAAATCCTATGGGATGCATCGGATAACGTTTGCTAAAGCCTGTGCCAGTTACAGTGTATCTCTATGGAGTTTTATCGTTATCCAATACATCCCATAGGACTCAATATAAAGAAAACAAAGATAATGGTAACAGGCCCTATCGGTCTCTGGAAAATAGATGGGGAAGAAGTAGAAGCAGTGACAGATTTTACTTTCTTAGGATCAAAGCTCACTGCAGATGGTGATTGCAGCCATGAAATAAAAAGGTGACTGATTCTTGGGAGACCAGCTATGAAAAAACTGGGGAGCATAGTGAAAAGTAGAGACATCAAATTGCAAACAAAAATTCATATAGTCAAAGCAATGGTATTCCCTGTGGCAATGTATGGTTGTGACTGCTGGACCATTAGGAAAGCTGAGCGCAGAAGAATAGATGCCTTTGAGATGTAGTGCTGGAGGAGAGTTTTGAGAGTCCCCTGGACAGCGAGGAGAACAAATAGGTCAATCTTAGAAGAAATCAACCCTGACTGCTCCTTAGAAGGGCAAATAGCAAAGATGAAGCTAAAGTACTTTGGACAGCAAATGAGAAGAGAGGATTCACTTGAGAAAGCCTTGATGCTTGGAAAGGTTGAGGGCAAAAGAAGGGGGCAGCCAAAAATGAGATGGCTAGATGGTATTGTGGACACAATAGGCACAGAGCTGAGCGAGTTGAGGACAGAAGTGCCTGGCGGACAGTGGTCCATGGCGTTGCAAAAGGTCGGAACCGACTGTGCAACTGAACAACAACAATTTGATGTTTCTACTTTTCACTATGTTCCCCAGGTTTCTCATCACTTGCCTCCCAAGAATAAGTCGTCTTTTTATTTCATGGCTGCAATCTCCATCTGCAGTGAGCTTTGATCCTAAGAAAGTGAAATCTGTTACTGCTTCTACTTCTTCCCCATCTATTTTCCAGGGACTGATAGGGCCTGTTGCCATGATCTTTGTTTTCTTTATATTGAGTCTCAAGCCAACTTTTGCACTCTCTTCTTTCAACCTAAGCAGGAGTTTCTTTAGGTCCTCCTAACTAACTAACTATTAGAATTTTAATCCTCTCCTCCCCCACGGCCACCCACGGTCATAGTCCTGAGGGAAGTCATTCACTCTGTCCCAGGTAGGGCTGGAGAGGACTGGGTCTTGGAAAAATTGCTTTTTATGAACTACTACTCCCAGAACTTCCCTGCCACTCTGGAACTATTAGTTCTAAAAAGGTAACATGATACCTTTGGTAGGGGAGGAAGGGTTAAGCCTCAGTCAGTTCCATCCTGTCAAAATTATCCTATGACTCTTTTTAATTAAGGGGAAAACCAGATGAATCTATGTATGACACAAGTAACATATCAGAGAATAAACAAAGCAAAACAAAAAACATTGTAGCACCTTGAAGACTAACTGTTAAATTTTAATGTGATCTTTTGTGGATCAAGTCCACTTCGTCAGACATGGGAGTGGGACTTCATGGCATCAACTTATATACATCAGGTACACCTGTTTTGTATCTTCCCACTATTTGTAATTGAAAAGGGGACATTTACAACTAATCCAAATAACAAGATCATCTGCTACTTCCATTGTAAAAAGCCATATTGATTTGTTTACTTATCTGTCTGGCTGACCAATCATTCTGTGTCTCTGTATCTGATGTACGGTATATAAATTGATGCCATAAATTGATCCCACTCCTATATCTGATGAAGTGGGCTTGATCCATGAAAGCTCACATTAAAATTTAACAGTCTTCAAGGTGCTACAATATTTTTTGTTTTGTTTATTCTCTGATATGCTTGGAACACAAACTAACATGGCTACTATTCCAAAAAATTCAACAAGTATATATAGTTTGATCTTTAATTAGGAGGTGGCTCCACTGTCTCTAAGGCTATGGTACTTTCAGCTAGATTTTCAGAGTTAATTAATTAATTAATTAATTCATATTTCTCCACTGACCTCCTCACCGAGGAGATTCAGGGTGGTTTACAAGTAATAAAAAACATGACAATAAAATACAAACACTACCTAAAAACCTCAAATACAAAACTGTTAAAATTTAAATTTAAAATTAAAATCTAAAAAAGATTAAAAACATACCAAATGCTACATCTTACTAATCTTAGTAATTAAAAAGTAGAGGGTTCTGCTTGTGAGACTCTTGTCTGTCCGCAGGTGCAGATAGGACTGTAAACAGATCCTTAGTCTAATCCAGGCGTTCTTAACCTTTAAAAGACAGGGGCCAGGTCACGCTTCCTCAGATAGCTTAAGGTGCCATATGGCCATTTTGCCCTTCCTCCACCACATGGTACTTCCTGGTGTGGATGTGGTGGGGGCCACCCCACATGAAATGGCACCCTGGTCTGCATCTAGCCCACAGGTCACAGGTTGAGAACCCCTGGTCTAATCAATTCGGGTTCTTCTTGTGCCATTACTGGTTGATTCCTGATCTGCTTAGCAGCAGTAGAGCTACATTATCTATAGTTCACCATTCAAATTACTGTATTTGCTGGCGTATAAAACTACTTCCCCCTCCTGAAAAACATGCCTTCAAGTTGGGGGGGGGGTCGTCTTATACGCCGAGTGCACTTCAGTTGGGATAGACATAGCTGCCCATAGTGGCCTCCCGATGCCCGCCCACCTCATTCTAAATATCATCCAGTATCACGCAGTATCCAGCGTAGCTGTGCCGAGCATCAGCAGCGAGACAGGGGTGCCAGCCTTTTTGGCATGACCAGCCCGTTGTGCTCGGCGGGAAGCAGCGGCACTCTGCTCCGCCCCTTGTCTACGCAGAGCTCGCACATGCGCACTTGCACACTAGCGCGGACCACAGGGAGATGTTGAAATCAAATCTGATGTTCTTTTATGTTTTATTTGGTGTGTGGAAGGTGTGCGGAAGAGGGGGTAGTCTTATATGGAGAGTATATAACAAATTCTATATTTTGAGTGGAAATGTTGGGGGGTCGTCTTATACACCCAGTCGTCTTATACGCCGGCAAATACAGTATGTTCCCTCTTGCTTTGCAAAAATGCAAAAGCCTGCAGATTTCAACCAAAACAACTTAATTTCAATAAAAAGGACAGTGGATAATTACATAATATATAAATCTTTCCTTAAGTAAATGGATAATTTGAAACAAACCAAGGGAGCTTTAAAATTTATCCTAATTATTTAACACATGCAACTCCATCTAAATTTAGGCACACAATTAAGCAGTTAATTGTGCTGAAAATGCAATTGAACTAGCCACATCCCCAGGCCCTTGTAGTTGTTTTGTCATCATGGAAATACCTGCTAATGCTCCACACCCCACATTTAGGAAAAGTTACATTGCAGACAAGTTAAGTAATGCAGGACCATTCCTTCAGTTTCCTGCATTGAAGCGCAAGAGTAGAGTTAAATTTCAGGGTCAGTGTACTAGATACCTTGAAATTTTGCTTTAAAAACATTTAGCAATTTCTGGTCCGGCAGATTCGAGTTGTGATCTGGATCCAATTCAATTTGTAACTCAGTTGAGTTTGCCCAGGAATCAAATCTGGCCATTCAGCTGGATTTGGACATCCTAGACTTAAAGATTTGTCCACATCTGATGAATTCATTTAGTAGTTTGACTTTGGATGAGCCTGGTATGTAGTCATAGTCTATAGTTTGTCAACAGCAGTTCATAATATTGCAGACCAGTGCATGATACGCAGTCACAGGGCTAGAATGGAAAAGCAAAGGGCTTGATAGTGGAGTGATTGTTCCCACAGATCCAACCCCAACAAAACAAAAGAAACACCACTATTAAAGCACATGGAAAAGCCCTGGTGGCACAGTGGTTAAACTGCTGTATTGCAGCCAAAACATTGAGTTTGATCCTGATGGGGATCAAGGTTGACTCAATCTTCCATCCTTCCATGTTCTGTAAAATGAGTACGCAGCATGTTGGGGGAAAAAATTTAATTAAATTTTTGAACCCCCCCCCCCCGGAGACTGCATTTAGTGCCATGCAGTGGTATATGTTATTGCTATTGATGTTTAATTAGAAAATTTATGGTTAAAAGTATGTGTTTTGAAATTTTAGTCAACAGCGATTAACCATGTATTCCTTCACCTTCTCCATCCTTCATTTATTTAAATTATTTATTCTGAAACATAGGGAAGGGTGCAGGGAAACCTTCCCCATATTGATCACTGCTGGTAAAACCTAGATGTTACTTCTGTGGCCAGAATGCCACCTGTCTTCCTGGCAACTCAACTCAAACTCTCTTTTAAAAAAACAAAAAGGAAAAAAATGAGAAAAAGTATTAAATTTGTCTCTTGATTGGTTGAGCAAAAAGAATAGCAACACTGATGAAGCCACTAGTCTGCTGAAAGATCCATTACCATGCAGTATTGTTTCAAATCTGACTCAACCATCTCTTTCTTTAAGAACTGTAGTAAGAGTAATTATTCCTGTAAGGTGCACAGTTGTTTCCCATTTGCATTGCATAATCTGTTATTTCAAACCAATGGCATCGGTCTGTGTTTGTTTGCAGAGTTCTCATACAAATGATGCTCCTTGCCTGGAATGATGAGATATTTTGGTGCCTGTGGTCTTTCAAGGTAGTGTACTGCCCATGGTGCAGCTGTGCTGCTAAGACACTATCTATGCCCCTGTCTGATACTCATGCATAGACTTTTCATGTCATGAAGTTGCCAGCAAGAGAATGGAAGGTCTATAATCACAAACCAAATGCATTAATGGGGGGGGGGGAATGTCTCCACTCCCTATAGATCAATGGTGGCTAACCTTGGCATTCTGGGTGTTCTTGGGCTTCAATTACTAGAAGCCCAAGTCAGCACTCCTCCTAATCAGGACTTCTGGGAATTGAAGTTCAAGAATATCTGGAGTGCCAAGGTTAGCCATCACAACTATAGACCATTTAAAGTGCCTTACAAGTTCACCCTCACAATAAATATCAGGACTGCCTGCAAAGGTGGAGGAAGTCGTTAAAAACAGCTTGTGTTTTGCAAGCATTGTCAAAAACATTTCTTTCCATCATTGCAATTTAGTCTGTGCTGTCCTTTGGGAGCATGTGGCTGCTTTTATGTTCAAATGGAAGACTTTCAAGCAAGTGGGCCCGTCCCTGTCCTGACATCTTACTTCAATTAAAGCTGATCAGCCTATCCTTAACTCATTCCCCTTGTGCCAAGATATTGCTGCACATATGGTATGTTGCAAGAAGCACGCTTGTAGAAACCCCTTTCCTTATACCTAGGCTCAAGAGGGAAGATCTAGTAGAAGAACAATAGTCTTGATTTTTGTTGGCTTGATCTATGTTTTACATTCAGCTACTGAAATTTTGTTGGTATAAGATCTGCAGTATATACCACAGAACCTGAGCAAACAAGATACTGGTTGGTGTGTTTGTATTCTTGTTCTTTTATATAGAGCTCACCAGTGGTGGGCTGTCAAAAAATTTCCTACCACACTGTGGGTGGAGCCGACATCATGGGTGGAGCCAACGTCATGACATCGTGGGTGGAGCCAACGTCATGATGTCATGGGCGGAGCCAACATCATGATGTAATAATGTGGGCGGAGCCAAAGTAAATAATAATAATAATAATAATAAAAATTAGATAGAAATACAGTATACATAAAAATAGAAATAAAAAACACATTAAAATACAAATTAAAATAGACATGAAATACACATAAAAACACACTACATGAAACACACACACACCTCACCCACCCACTCACCCCAAACACAAACCCGTCACTTACCCTGGGGTCGGGGAGCAGCAGACAGGCAGGCAGGAACAGCGGCGGTGCAGCGGCAAAGCGGCACGGCAGCACAGTGAACTGGTGGCGTGGCCTAGCCCGGCCTGGCCTGGCCCAGCCTGCCAGTGTGGCCTAGCCCGACAGCACGACTTGGCCCGACCTGGCGGTGCGCCAAGGAAAGGCCGCCGCCGCCGCTTCTCCAGCAGCTGCGCCCTTTCTGGGCATCCCAAAATGGTTGCTCGTAAGTGCGCATGCATCACAACTCCATTTGATGCATGCACACTTCAATTTTTCAGTGTGCATGCGTCAAATGGAGTTTTGATGCATGTGCACTTCTGAGCAGCCATTTTGGGCTGCCCAGAAAAGCAATCTGGAGGGTGGCCAGAGAGGCAACTGAACCGGTCACCTGGGGTTCCCCCCCCCCAGCGATCCCCTCCGGATTTCTGCTACCAGTTTAGCTGGTCCGAACCAGGAGCAGCCCACCACTGGAGCTCACCCAAGCTCTAAATGACTAATCTGAATAATCTGAAAAATCTATTGTTGCTAATGGCTGTGTGAAGCTGTATTGTGCTTGCTTGTCTGTCATTCTGCTTGAGCAAACCCTTCTTCCTTTGACCCCCTGAATTTGGTGTATTAAAACCATGCCTTTAAGTTTCACTCTTTGTCTGAAGAAGTGGACTTGATCCACGAAAGCTAACAATAAAAATATAGCAGTTAGTCTTTAAAGTGCTACAATGTTTTTTATTTTGTTTATTTTATTTTGCCTTCTACAGTTGGTGTATTGTGTTTTCACTTATACCTAGAATACAAAGATATGTGGTGGTTCAGTGGTTAAGAAGCTTGTCTTGTTAGCTTGAAGGCTGACAAGTTGGCAGCTCGGGACCCGGGCACTGCATGATGGACTGAGCACCCATCTCTGTTCCAGCTCTTAGGGACATGAAAGGAGCCTCATTTGGGCATTCCCTGAGCAGAGTTTCTCCCACAAAATCCTTTCAACACAGAATAATTTCTGCCACAAAATTATTATTACAAAGATAGTTTATTGTTGTTTTCATTATTGTTAAGTTATGTTTGTATCTGATCTCTCTTTTTGGCCCAGGTAAGGTTACCCTTGCTCAAAAGCCAGTCATATCCAACTCTAGGGTTTAGTGCTCATTTCCATTTATATCCAAAGAGCCAGTGCTGTCTCCGTCTGCAGACACTTCTGTGGTCATGTAGAAGGTGTGACTAAATGTCAAAGCACATGGAATGCTGTTACATTCACACTGAAGGGTGGTACCTATTTATCTACTTGCAATTTCTTCCTTCTGAACTACTAGGTTGTTAGAAGCTGGAACAGAGATGGGAGCTTAGTCTGTTGTGTAGCATTTGGGTCTCCTTTCAGTTGTCAAGTTCAGCATCTTAACCACTAAGCCATCAAATGTAGTATTTAGAGATATAGCTAAAATAACTTTCTGCTCGGAGACCCTGTTGAGGGATAAGCTTAATATAGTTTCTCTTGCTTACCCACTCTGACTTGTATAATCCATTTTCTGCATATGTCGATGGGCATTGGTATTTGGAAAAACCTGTCACACCACCTTTTGATTCACTGTTCATCTAGCTGCATATAGTGACCAGGAACTGCACGAAGCTTAGTCTATATAATGGGATAGAGGTGGGCTAGCCTTCTTCTCTATGCATAGTGTAGAAACATATTATCTTCTTCCATCTCCAGGTAGGCTAGTAAAAAAATGACATGGGTTAATAACTTCTGTGAGTAACAGAGAAGATCACTTTGTCTTAGAACTTTGTTTTCTTTGATTTGAGCGCAGCTCGTGCAGATCTCGACATTAACCTCTCCAATCATGCTATATATTTCTGCAAATGCACTGCAGCTATTCATAACCTCTTCTGGGTAGCACTGGCATCTTTTTGCTAGATTACATTTATGCATTAGTACCATCTGTGCCTGCTGCACCTTCTGTGAGTCAGCCTTGGCCAAACGACTGGCATTTATGTCGAAGTGCACTTCAGATATAAAGAGGTGGAGGAGCGGGAAGAGGGTACCTAGAGTCTTTTTTTTATAAAAAGCTTGCTGGCTGGTGGCTGGCACTTAATGGATCTCAGGGAAAGAGTGCAGTGGTGAGGACAAAACATCTGCAGCTGGTCTCCCACACTTTAGTTGCACTTTGCCATTGTGTTCCTGCATAAACAGACAATCCCAAGCTATTTATTTTTAATACAATGCTAACAAAGCCAACCGTCTTCCCTTCATACTCATTACGTATTTTCTTGAAGGAATAGCTCAGGCAAAGATATAATGTGCTGTTTGCTAAACGGTATCTTAAGCACCAGTGGTGGTCTTTTGTCCAGTTTCTTGTGGTCCCTTTGACAACAGTGAATGTAACAGAATAAAGCACCAAAGAACCAGATGTTCCTTTACTCCCTCTGATGCAAGCCAAAGAGGATAGCCACCACTTAGTTCAAGATGGATGGGAAAAGTGTGCCTCTCAAAATAGGCAGCTACAATAGAAACCACAAACAAATCTTGGGATGGAGTAATCTTTTTGTATACTGATTATTGAGCTAGTGATTTAGCCATGTCGCTTCAGAGCCAGAGGTTAGGAATTTGATTCCTCACTGTGCCCCATAAGTAAGGATTGATAAACCTTACTCCTAGTATAAAATCCCGAAGTCACATGCAAATATTCTCTACCTCGAGTGGGTCAACAGTAGGCTGAGTTGACTTGACAGCATGCAACTATTATTATTATTATTATTATTATTATTATTATTATTATTATTATTATTATTATTATTATTATTATTATTATTATTATTATTATTATTATTATTATTATTATTAGGATTGCACATTTTTGTATGTATTTACTCATAAATCCATCACTCCTTATTTCCATAATATTCTGGAATGTTTAAAATCTTCTGCCAAAAAACAATTTTATTCTCACAAAACACTTTAAAGTGCAATTTGATAAACTTTTAGAACTAAGAACTGGATTTGGATATTACAAAAATACATCTAACACTTGAGAATTAAAGCAGTTTTATTACATGTACTACTTTAACTCATATGACTCCATCCTGGAAAATCATGGCACTTGTAGTTTGGTGGTGTTTATAAGAATTATCTTTTTGAGATCTCTTGTACTGTTTCCTGTTGTGTGGCAGAGAATTTGAGCTATCTCCCCAAACTATGGAACAATGACAGTTGAAGTGGCAGTTAAGAAATTATAATTGGTCAAGTCTTGTTTATGCAACTGTGTACAGATGGAACTCAAGTCTCTTAAGTGTTTTGAGTATAAAAAGGGCAATTAAGATTATCAGATGGGTGTAACAGCTACTATGTAAAGGAAAGATACATTTGGAAACCCCCTCTCCCTCAATGTGAGCATGTATTAAAAGAGTACGATATAGGATATGGTGTGATGTTAGTTGTTAGACAGATTTTTTTCCTCTCTCAAAATACCATGATCTAGGGTTGCCTTGTGAAACTGAATTGTAGTAGATAGAAGATAGCAAAAAAAAGAAAGAAAGAAAAAGAGTACTTTTTTACATAGCTAGTCAGCTCCTTACTGATTTTTATTCTTTTCTGTTGGTGGTGTCATTTTACTATAGCTGATTTTATCTATTTAGTTTGTACTTTGATATATATTTGGCATCCATTCTATGATTAGGGTTTAAGATTTTATGGGTTTTATGTTTTCTAAAGATAGCCTGCAGCTATATTTGCAAGCATTTCTCCTGCCATACAGAAGACTACAATTTTAAAGGACTTTATTGAATGACCACTTTGTAAATGTGAAAAATACATATACTGTACAGTGAGGAAGACTAAAGAAGCTCCTGATTAGGTTGAAAGAAGAGAGTGCAAAAGCTGGCTTGAGACTCAATATAAAGAAAACCAAGATCATGGCAACAGGCCCTATCAGTCCCTGGAAAATAGATGGGGAAGAAGTAGAAGCAGTGACAGATTTTACTTTCTTAGGATCAAAGCTCACTGCAGATGGTGATTGAAGCCATGAAATAAAAAGGTGACTGATTCTTGGGAGGCAAGCGATGAGAACTCTGGGGAACATATTGAAAAGCAGAGACATCAAATTGCAAACAGAAATTCGTATTGTCAAAGCAATGGTATTCCCAGTGGCAATGTATGCTTGTGAGAGCTGGACCATAAGGAAAGCTGAGCGCAGAAGAATAGATGCCTTTGAGATGTGGTGTTGGAGGAGAGTTTTGAGAGTCCCCTGGACAGTGAGGAGAACAAATAGGTCAATCTGAGAAGAAATCAACCCTGACTACTCCTAAGAAGGTCAAATAGTGAAGGTGAAGCTAAAGTACTTTGGACATCAAATGAGAAGAGAGGATTCGCTTGAGAAAGCCTTGATGCTGGGAAGAAGGGGGCGGCCCAAAATGAGATGGCTAGACGGTATTGTAGACACAATGGGCACAGAGCTAAGCGAGTTGAGGAGGATGGTGGAGTACAGAAGTGCCTGGCGGACAGTGGTCCATGGGGTTGCAAAGGGTCAGAATCGACTGTGCGACTGAACAAAAAACGAACTGATCATATAAACCAGGGGTTCCCAAACTTTTCAGGATGGGGGTCTGACTACACCCCTGGAATAGCTGAGCAGGCCAGGCCACACACCCAGAACATGGTACGTCTGTGCATGTGTGAAAGTGGCCATTTTGTGTCCTAGTTTGGAGGAGGAAACAAAATGGCCAGTTTCACGCATCTGTGCAAACCAGGAAATAAAATGGCTGCTTCTGCGCACGCGCGAAAATAGCCATTTTGTTTCCTGCGCCAAACCAGTACACAAAATGGCCACTCTCACACATGTGTACAAACGTCCATATTAACTTCCTGGTTTGGCAAGGGCATCGGGCCGGGGCCGGCCTGTGAGTCGTAGTTTGGGCATGCCTGATATAAACTGTAGATTCTGAACAAGATCTTCAGTGTGAGCATCTCATGGAAGATTGAGTAGCATTTAGCTTATCCACCTTTAATTGCCTCCAGATTGTTCTGTTTAACAGATGGGAAGGCTTGGCCAGAACACTGTCAGAGCATTATTGCTAAGAACAGTGAAAGACTTCTGAAACAGTAATTCTCAACCTTATTTCCTTCAGATTTTTAGACTTCAGCTTCCAAAGTCACTGACCATTGACCATGTTGACTTAACCTTATGGAATTTTATTTCTATTATAACTTACTCCTAGTATAAGGTTCCAAAGTCACTTGCAAATAGCTTTTTAAAACATAGTTAAAATGTAATAATTTACAAAGATAAGAAATAATGAAACATATGAGCCAAATCCAGTTGCTGTAAATTCTTTTTATTCTAATGGGGCTACTTTAATTGTGGTTTAATGTGCCCCACCTCCATCCACAACTGCTGGCCTTTAGAAGAGATTTAAAGACATGGTTGGCCCAGTGTGTGTGGGGTGTGACTACTGGACCTCCCCCTGCCCAAGATGGCTCATATGTGAAATCAATCAATCAGTCAATCACAGTTAGTGCAGACCTATTTGAATCAATGAAACCTACAGAGAAGTTGACTGATTAAATCCCCACTGGTTCAGTGGGCCTACGTTAGTGCTATTTACTACACTAAGCAACAGGGGTTTAGACAGTATAATTAAAAAAACTTTTAAAATTACACTTTGAAAACATGTAGCAAAACAGTTACTCATACAGGAAGCAAAAGATATACAACATCCACAGTAAACTTAAATTGTGTTGGGCTGTCAAACGTCTGCTCCAGCAGGGAAATCTTTGCCTTCCACTTGAAGGACAGTAGGGAGAAGGCCATCTTGGTCTTTGAAATTTAAGTTTAGATCATTGGATGAATTGCTATTTTAAAGTACCTTTTGCTGCGGGGGGGGGGGGGTAGTATTAATGTGTATGGGTGTGAAACTGCCCATGGCAACTGACGGCTGAATTGTAAAGAAACACAGCAATATCTTGGGGCTGTAAACATGTTTATTGTTGATGTGGTTTGAAGATTAGGATGGATACCTTAACCTGCACCTTGCCTTAAGGTACATAGTTCTTCTCTCAGACTAAAGTAGTTTTGAGTCTCTAGATTAATATGCTATTTACTCTGAGGCCTCCACATCATAACAGGAGTCCATTTTTTTAAATTCAGTCAAGATGGTGCTGATAGCTCTCATCAGTGCCCAGATGTGATGAGCTGCTCTTTGCTAGTCATTCACTTCCTCTTGCCTTACTTTGCCCTATGAAATTGGAACAACCTCACCACTGTATTTTCTGGCAAGTCTAGAATTCTGACCAAGTCCCAGCAATAAAGTCATTACCGCGTGTCCCATTCCCAGGCTCCTGAACTGTCAGCCTTGCCTCAAAGAGGAATATAGTTTGTGATTTATACATCAGGCCTGATCTGTAGACCCTTCCATCTTCATCCCCATGAGTGACATCTGCTTCACACTGTTTATGTGTCTGCATCTGCAAGCATTTCTCCTGCTGCACAAGTCAGCTTTTTTGTTTTGTGGAACACCTTGCAGGCATTCATTTCGCGTCAGTGAAGCTGCTTTTAAAACAAAGGCTGTTTTAATTACAATCAGGTTTATTTTTATTTTTTGATATCCCACTGTAAAAGTCCTAAGCAGTACGAGTCACACAACCATTGGAGTACATTACTGGGAACCCATTTATTGCTTTTTGGCTCTCTTGTGTTTGAGCTGAAACAGTTGTGTCTCTCCCCAAGAGTGCTGCAAACCAATTTTTTCCATATCTTGCCTCTCATGTTATGCTAAAGCAGAAGCAGCATCTTCAGTAGAAAATTATGCTCCAGGTATTTGGAGAAAGGGCTCACTTAAAGTCTACTACTCAACTTCATGGGAGCTTCCTACAATTGCCTGGAAAATACATGAACAGCCCCCAGTGAAAACATGGGGAGTGGAGAGCAAACTTGCCCAATCCTGCCACTTTCATCCTACAAAATGCAAGTTTTAGGTATGAATGTTTTCTCCATCCTAGTGATATGGATACTTTTGCTCCGGGTATCCATAACCCTTGGCTGCACCGTCTAGGACTGTGGTGGCAAACCTTGGCACTCCAGATGTTCTTGGATTTCAATTTCCAGAAGCCCTGATCAGCAACTGTACTGACTTGGGCTTCTGGTAATTGAAGTCCAAGAACACATGGAATGCCAAGGTTCACCATCACGGGTCTAGGATTTCTGGGACTAGAAGTCCAATTCCATTTGAAAGGCCCAAAAGTAAGAACTGCTGTTGTAGGGTGTATTTCAGTTTCAGGATTAGGCTGTGGGCAACAGAGAGGAGAGAGACAGGATGTAAGAACCAGCAGAAATAGCACCAACTAAACTGTAGTCAACATATTGTCTTGTCAGGGGAATTTTAGTTTCTGGGAACTGCAGTTCAAAAAATAACTTTTCCAAGCTCCAGTTAAGACTAAGGAACAAGTGAGGAGAACCAAAGGCCAAGGTAGGAGAGATGAAAAGCAATTTGTTTACAGCATTTTAAGTGCAATTTCACCAAATACTGTGAGAACAGAGTGGTGCATGAGATAATTTTGTACCAGCCTGAACACAATGATCTCACTGGATCTCAAAAGGTAAGCAAGCTTAGGAATGGCCATACGTTGTGGGAAAACCTGAAGTTCCATTACTGTCAATAAGATTTCCCAATGCTTGTCAAGATAAACCAGGGGTTCTCACATTGCCGGCTAGCCATGTGGTTGAGTGGGCTGGTCATGTGGTATGTCCTGCCATAAAACATGTCCATGGCTGTCATAAATACGTTTATAATAGCCGTGGGTTCATTTACAGCAGCGTTTGCTCAGATGCATTTTACGTCTGCTTCTGGTAGTGTTTATGCATGTGTGGGCGCATTTTACTTCCTCTTCTGGTATCAACGAGGGCAGCACAGGCCAGATGATTTAGTGCCATGGGCCGTAGTTTGGCCATCCCTGAGATAAACCAATGATCCAGCATAGTATAAGGCAGTTTTCCATATTCCTGTGTTTGTCTATTCCAGAATCCTCTTTTTAATCACATCAAACTAAATGCCTCTGAGAAACCCACGTGCAACACCAAGTAACAACTCTTGTGTATTGTACAGTATATCACCAGTATTTCAGTGGGGGGATTCAGCAGGTTCGCCCCATTTCACCAGAACCGGGAGCAGAAATTTCAGCTGTCCCCGCCCATCCAAGTTTTGAAATGAAGTAGTCCTAATTCAGTTGCAACACAGGGCTTCCCCCTGGCCACACCCAGCATGCCACGCCCACAGAGTAAGCAGTAAAAAAATTTGAATCCCACCACTGCAGTATTTGATATTATATTTACTTGTTTATATGACTTACTGTCTGCTTTTTTTTCTAATAATGAAAACAACTTCTTTATAATGAGATTTTAAAAATAAAAACACATCAAGTTGTAATATTACAGTTTTAATAGTGTAGTGATGGCGAACCTATGGCATGCGTGCCAGAGGTGGCACTCGGAGCCCTTTCTGTGGGCACCCATGCAGTCACCCCAGCACACAGTTTGCCCCACCCCTCTGCCCAGCAACCCAATGGGAGCACTTCCTCCTTCCCTAGCACAGAGTTCACCCACCTCTGCCCAGCAGCGGAATGAGAGCGCTTCCTCCCTCCCCCCAGCACAGAGTTCACCCCGCCCCTCTGCCCATCAGCCAATGGGAACATTTTATTCCTACCCTGTTGCTATGTTGGCACCTTGCAATAAATAAGTGGGGTTTGGGTTGCAGTTTAGGCAATAGTGTAATTTTAAACTACAATGGAAATAAAAATTAGTTTAAAAGAAAATGAGTATAAGAGGTTGGGCATCTAACATTAAAAGTCCCTTCCTTGGCAACTACTCCTTTGTAAGAAGCCCACCTTAAGAAAACTGTCTACCTGTTGTTGGAAGGACTAGCCTTGCCTCCCTTGACAAGGAGTTCCACAGTCTCAAAGGAACACTGACTATAAGCATAGAGGTTTCATCTGTCTCTCATGGCAAAAAAACAAACAAATAACTGCTGAAATTGTCTAACCCCTTATGTTATACTGACACTTTTTCCATGGTGGCAGCTACAGCACTAAGAATATTTTGCCTGGGAATCAAGACTTGCTTTTTCCTTTCCCATATGCTCTATGTTAAACATATGCTCCAGTGTATATTTAAAACTAGCAAAGCATTCCGAAAAAAAATCTACCACCAAAATATGTTTGCTTCATTATTGAAAGCTGCCATGTCCTCATCTACTTAGGCAAAAAAAAGAGGAAAATTTTTTTGACAGGAACTTGTGGATATTAAAAGCTCTACCCTACCCCAAGTCTTTTAATAGCTGGAAAGAAAATGAATTTGGTGAGCATAATTCCATTTTATCAAAATGAGTTATACAGATCAAATGAATAAATCTGTCTGGTTCATAAGTTGGTAGAGATGACTTACTCTTGTGCATTTAACAACCAATTGATGTTCACATCCTGCAGGTACCAGCCAATAAGCTATGGAATTTTTTTTGTAAATATAATTTTTCTGGATTAAAGTTGCCAGGATCCCCCCAACCAGTGTGACTGCTAGAAACATTGGCTGGAAAATTCTATAAATTCTGTATTCCAGAACAATCATTTTTCTCACCCAGTGTTACCCAACCTTTGGTTTTTTGGACTTCAATTCCCAGAAGCGTAAGTCAGTTCCCCAAAGCACTGATCAGCCAATGTACTGACTTAGGCTTCTGGGAATTGAAGTCCAAAAATCAAAGATTGGGAAACATTGGCTTAGGGTAAGGATGCTCCAGATATTCTGGAGGAAAAGGCCTATCATCTCTGATAACTAGAGCATCCCTTTCCCTAAGCCAGTGTTTCCCAACCTTTGGTTTTTGGACTTCAATTCCAGAAACCTAAGTCAATACATTGGCTGATCAGTGCTTTAGGAAATTGACTTAGGCTTCTGGGAACTGAAGTCCAAAAACCAAAGTTTGGGAAACACTGTTCTAAGCTATCAAAGCCAATTTCAGAATTCAGATGGGTCAAAAATCAGAACAGTGAAACCACAACGTCAAAACCTTGACAAGATCTCAAAACAAGAAACAGGAAGATTGTTCAGGGACGGCATGCAGAGGAGAAGGGAGCACATTTAAATGTCATTTCTGATTTATCTTACTACTGTCCATCCCACTATGTTTGCAGGTTGATGTGATGGGTCAGTTCACTTGTTCCAGTAGCATTCTGCTGCATCCACATTTGTATCTGTAGAGGTGCTGACACAACTCTTTCCCAAGTAGATGTGTATATAATGATAATAAAAAATAGGGCACACCAGAGACTTTGTGTACAGAAATAAACTGCTTATAAATCTATACCTTTTTTTGCTGCCTCAAAGAGAAGGAAGGAGAATGGTGATGCTCCCTGAAATTCATGGTATTCTTCAGCAATATTCTGTATAGTTTGACTAACAACTAGATCACCTCCCAAGTCTTAAATGACTGTTTCCGCTGGCTTTTCATTCAAAAGCAGTTTGCAGTAAATAATGCTGTATGATGCAAAGAATGTAAATATCACATTATTTGTGGGATTTTTTTTAAAAAACCATAGCTGGCTCTGTTGTCCCACATGTAAATAGGATGTTAGACTAGACAGAGCTAAATTCTTTCATATGGAATTCTAGGGTTTGTAATTTGGTGGGGTGTTTAGAATTCTCTTCTATAATTCAGGGTTGTGCGTTAGAACTCTCTAGCAGGGAATTCTAAATCCTTCACCAAACTACAAATTCCAGAATTCCATTAAAAAACAAATGGCTATAATATGAGTGTCTGGGTCCAAAGTAGTAGCAGAATTATTGCTGGTACAATCCAAACAAGAAAAGGAGGAGACACCAGCCAAAATCCTATAGCATAGTATAGTAAATTGCACTAGATTAGTCCCCTTGAATCAATGGGAATTTATGGGTCAACTCCTCCATAAGTTCTGTTGATTCAAATGGGACCTACTCTAGTTGCAATTTACTTTAGCATAGTAAAACAGTGAGAGTAGACTCACTGATATTGGTCCTATTCTCATTGTAGCTACTCTTAGCCATGTGAGGTTGCTGTTGATTACACCACAATAATCAGTAATTGGTTATAGAAAACGCCCTAAAAATGTCCTCAGAATCAATGTACTAGAACTAGACCACCAACACCCAAAATAATAAGAAAAGATAAAGTAACATGTTAATGACACATGCTACGTGGAAAACAAGTATTGGTTTTACCTTTTGAAAGTAATATTATTCAAATAAAATAAAATCACTTTATTACGATCATTGACCAACACAAAGTAATATTATTATATCCTAATTCAGGGGTTTGCAACCTACAGCCTGTGGGCCAGATCCAGCCTGTGTCCTTATTTCATGTGGCCCACTACCCTTGCTCCTGCCACCGGCAGAAGCAGTAGGAGCAGCAGAAGCAGCAAAAACAGCCAGAAATGTGCCACCCCACTCCCGCTACCACTGAAAACTACTGTAAATGCACCTGTGGCTGTCATAAATGCATTTACAACAGATGTAAACATTTTTTGTGGCAGTGTTTACAGCAGGGGGAACCATGTGTCCGGCCCACTCAGCTGTCTGAGCGTGCGTGTTCCGGCTTGCAGTGCAAAAAAATTGAAACCCCCGTCCTAATTAATCCCCAAAATGACAGGTGACAGGTAACATAGCTGCTTATAACCTCTGCCTGCCAACTTCTAGTATAAACAGTGAATTTGATCTTTGTATTTCTCTCGAAGACTGATTTTCAGTAATGTAGTAGTGGTTAATCTGTTTGAACCTTGGATCCAATGGTGGGCTCAAAAAAATGTTACTACCACACCGTGGGTGTGGTATAGTGGGCGTGGCCAGGGAAAAACCCTGTGTTGCACCTGAATTAGGATTACTTTATTTCAAAACTTGGTTGGGCAGGGCCAGGCAGAATTTCTGCTACCGGTTCTGGCGAACTGGTGCGAACCTGCTGATGCCCACCACTGCTTAGATGCAAAGGAGCCATTTATGGACATTTCCTGTTTAACAAATGGAAGAAATGTATGTTGTTTCTCCCTCTCTCCCCCCCCCCTTTTACATTGTCCTTGTAATGAAATGTTTTAGGTACAAATATAGGGATCCTGCCATTTTCAATAGAATCCTGTTTTATTTTCCTATGCCCTTTTCATGTTGGAAAAAGATCTGATGCTGTGGCTTCGATGCGTACTGATGATGTTTCCTCAGCAACCCTGGCACTCACAAGGTTAAATCACCAATCATCATATAATTGAGGGCTTCAGCTCTGTGGCAGCAGAGTTGATGCATCCATATGTCCAGTTACAAAATAAGCACTATTAGCAGGGATCAAAGAGTTGCCTATAATAGCATTTTCTAAAAGCAGACTGCAAACTAAAAACCTTGGCAAGAACAGTCAGTTGGCACTTTTGGGTCGAAGCTGTTGCCTTTCATTGCTGTTTCATAATAAGACAGTGGCATCTGGCATCAGAATCCAGGGTTATTGTACCACTAGACCTTTGGTAACCTCAAACATAGCCAAGCCTTCCATGTAATCATTATAGGATCCTGAACACCCCAATCCTGTTCTGTTCTCCGGGTCGCTCCAAATGATACCATATTCAAAGCTGGTGAAATCAAACCATTCTCCACCCAGAAGTGTATTTAGTCTTGTTTATTTTTTCTTTACTTTCCATTTCATACACTTTAATTTTCACTTGCCCTCGTTTTTTGTATGTTTTCCTTTTTTTTGGGCAAAAACATTATTTTAGTGAAATGAAGCACTAACGGTCACATCAGCTAGGGAATTCTGGGGGCTTTAGTCCAAAAGAATAACTTCATCATGTTCTGGATCTGACAAGCCTAAAGTCTGCCTGTTCCTCTTTAAAACTGATCTTCCATATAAATTCCATGTCTTTCTTTGTGTGTTAATTAATGAAACAATTAATTAATGAAATAGTTGTACAAAAATGCTCTTAAGGACACCACCACACTGTTTCAGCCTTTATATTCACATGAGTATTTTTTTAGGCCAAAGGGCATATAGGAGGAAATGACAATTCAAAACTTTTGAATTATGATAATTCTGAGTTGTAGGAACATTGCCATTTACTAATCCCTTTCCGCCCCTGTGTTTCTGTCTGTCAGTACCTTGTGCTTTATTGCTACTAAACTGTCCTGAAAGTATGTGCCCTAAGCATGCAGAGCTGTTAGTAGGCTCGAGAGAAACAGTTGCCAGCAGTGTTTCTCATGGGATTCTGCATTGCACCCAATCCACGCTCACTCTTCCGGTGCATTTCAGTTCAGTTGGACTTGCTTTTTAGCAGTCACACGCAGTTACAATGTTATTCATGGGGACAAAGAAAGAAACTAGAGTAGACCTATTGGATCAACACCCTTTTTCTTTCATTTTCAGTTTTGGTCTGGTGTGAGAAGGATTAGTCGGCAAAACAAGGTTGCTGTACTCCCAATTGTGGTTAGAAAATGTCAAAAATGTAAAAATTATCCGGAAACTTCGAGAAGGTGCTTTCTGTGTACCCCCAGATCAATAGTATGTCAACACTTATGTAAATCACACTGAATCAGTAGGCTTGCTAGAGCTGGGACTAGCCGCTGCCAGCTTTCTGGGTCTGTTGCAACTTCACCAGAGCACCTTTGGCCAGGAAACAAAGAAGAAGAAGAGTACTGTATTGGGATTTGTCATTGGGATCTAAGCATGGGCTTAGTTTGTTGTGTAATTGCTTAGCCATGAAGGTTTGCCTGAATCACATTTCTGAAATTAGTGGGTTTCAAGAGAACTAGTTATGCCTCAGCATGTTGGAGCAAAATCAGAGGGTTGGCCCTTGTATTCTCGTTGTGTCTCCTGGAAGAAGGACTAGCTGAGGTCACATCCTCCATAAGTATCATAATATATACCATATTATGCCAAAAGAAGCCTGGGACTTGTCTTTTTTCAGACATCCCATTTTGTCCTATTAAACTGCATGAAGAACTTCAAATGCTGCTTTCTCAATATGGAGAGGAGAAAAACCTAAAGGATTTTTAAAGTTGTCAATTGATATGCCTTACTTCCTCTTTTTGTCATCTGAAATATTTGTAACATCATATGATTCTGGTCCTTAAACCACAAAAGAAGATTTTTATTCTATATTTGGCCCTTCCAAGCTATCCTGATCAGTCACGAGATCATCATGGGATGGTTGCATAAACTCATGTTTTAATTACTGTAGCCCTAAGACTCTAATTTAGTTCAATTTTATCCTAACTACATGTTGGTATTGTTAAAGTTTATGACCCAATGATTTGCAAGGCATAATACATCTGAATTCTAATTGGATGCATTGATTTTTAATTGAGTACAGGGGCTAGAATGTTTGTTAAGCCAATATATTGTCAGATTATGGGAATGTGCTTGAGAAGATAACCTAGACTTTCTCAGGTTTCTATGTTAGAGTTAAATATTGGAAGATTGAGACAGAGGTTTTTTTCTGGTTTTAAAGTGTATTTTTTTAATTAAAAAAATCTGTTAATGTCTTTTTAGCCATGTCTTGCAAAGCACCTTCAGAAAGGATTATATATATTAAAAGTAAAGACGTAGAGTGCAACTTATTTAGAAAAAGAGTTTGAAAAAAGGAAAGACTTTGAAAATGGAGGGAAACATTTACCGTATAAGACACATTGGAGTATAAGACGCACCCCATTATTACCAAAAGAGCCCACTATAAGCCACTATATACAGTACAAGACACACTTCATTTTCCAGTGTATTTTAAAGGGGGGAAGTGGGTCTTATACACCAGCAAATATGGTATTTATTTTTATAAACAAGGTGGCTGTGTAGGAGAATGAGAGTACTTCCCTCTGACAAAATAATTAATAGCTGAGTATTATCTTTATTATTATAAATGCATACTGTCGAGCCAATTCTGCCTTGTGATGACCCTTTCCAGGACTTTCTAAGTAGAGAATACACAAAAGTAGTTTATCATTCCCTTCTTCTGGGGGATGCCCTGGGACAGTGCAGCCTGGCTAGCTGTTTTTGCAGAAGGCACACTGGGGAACTGAACTCTCAACATCTGGCTCTATAGCCAAATACCTAAAACATTGAGTTGTCTTTATACAAGCTTTTGATTTTCCAGAACTGTTTACCAAGTGGTTGGGTATGTTTCTCTCCACCCCTACTTTTCTGTACCATCTGTCTTGATGAGTTCTGGGGCATTGGAAAAGTTCCTGTCAGGCACCAAGTAAGCAGAGAAGGTTGTGGAATATTCAGCTGTCATCATTCCAGCATTTTATGTTCCTGCACTCTTTGCTGATTTCTGTGCATTATTTATTTATTTATTAAAATATGTATCCTTTGCCTGTTAGTTGAAGATCTCAGAATGGAGTAATGACAATAAAACAACATATAGTACTGTATAGACATCTACATCCCAGTATGTCAAAGTCAAACGCTGGTCACTAGGTTGTAAAGCTCAAGTGAACAGCTAAGATTTAACTGAGCCCTACATCAGGCCAGCTGTTGCTAGAAAAACTATGCTGCATTAGATAGACCCGTGATGGTGAACCTTGGCACTCCAGATGTTCTTGGACTTCAGTTCCCAGAAGCCCAAGCCCCCTGTGAATCCACACGAATGCGTTTACTGTGATTCATCCAGCCTGCGCCACCCTCGTCACTTCCAGAAGCGGAAGTAAAATGTGCCCATATGGGCACGTTTAACTTCCGCTTCCAGGAGCGATGAGGGCAGTGCGGACCACATGAATCGCAGTTAACCCATTTGTGTGGTTTCACAGGGGGCTTGGGCTTCTGGGAATTGAAGTCCAAGAACATCTGGAGTACCAAAGTTCACCATCACTGAGATAGACACTAGCTGTGATGCAATAAACACAGAATATTAACAAGTGAATATCAAACAATATACAGTACTGTACTGAATTTCAGTGCCTCTGCTATAGTTACCTCTGGTGTTGGAACTTAGAGCAGTGGATTCTGGGTAGGATTTGGGAAAAATAACTGCATGATTTGAAGTAGCTCCAGGTTTATATGGCAAGATTTAAAGTGCCGTCTGCATGTGTGCATTATATATTGCACACCTTGTCACATTCTATTACCTACGCATGCAACTTGTTCTTTACTACGCTGGCATAGAATCTTTGCTGTTGCATCCATGGTGATACAACATTCCTGACCTTCAAAGTTAATTAGCACTTTCAGTTTGTTTCCCAACATTCTGTTGAACTGGCTCACAGCTTGGGAAGAGATTGCCTCATTTGTGTACATTTGGATTTAATGTCATTCAACTACAAGCCATTAAAATGAAGAGGAAAAGATAAATGTTGAGAGGGCATGAATATAGAGTCCTGTGTTGCCACCTCATAAACCTCTCTGTTAGGAAAGGTTACTGTTTTGGACTGTCTCTCCAATAATTCCTCATGGGCCAAGCATCTTTTTCTAAGCTCTACTCACTGTTTTATCTGGTAACCTGATATTGGAGAGTGGTAAATCTATGGAAGTTTAGGAAAGCATATAACTCAGTGGTAGAACACACTGTGAATGCACCATGTTCCAGGTTCAGTTCTTGTTGTTTTTTGGTTGATTTATGAGCATTTATAAACTATTTACATGTACAGTCAAATCTTGCTTAGCGAACAACTCACTTAGCGAAAAACTCGCTTAATGAGCGGGTTTTTCAAAAAGCGAGTTGACTCCCATAATGAATATTTTCGCTATGCGAGTCAGACTTCCCCTATGGAAATGCTCACCTAGCAAGCGGTTCTATGGGGAGAAACTTGCATAACAAAAAAAATTTCGCTATACGAGTCCAACTCGCATAGCAAAAAAACTTGCATAGTGAGCAGCCTTGCAGAACAAATTAAATTCATTATGTGAGGTATTACTGTAAAGATTTTAAAGTGGTGTGCCTGAATAAATATTAGAAAACAAGACAATGAAGCCAATATACAGTAGTCTATACCAGGGGTGCCCAAACTACAGGCCACAGGCTGGATCTGCCCCCTGATGCCAATTCATCCAGCCCACACCACCCTCACCGCATCCCAGAAGTGGATGGAGACATGTCCACCAATGCACATTCATGCCCGTACCACACCCAGAAATGGTTGGCGCTGTGCCCACACATGCATAGATGCACCCTGCCACTCCCGGAAGTGATTGCAGATGCACATCTGCAAACATGCCCACTTCCAGGGATGTGGTCAGGCCCGCTCAGCTGTTCGAGGGGTGTGGTCAGGCCTGTGGTGCAAAAAGTTTGGGCACCCCTGGTCTAGACCCAACAGCTAGTCCCAATTGGAATAGATTTATCCAATGAATTGGTGAGTGATTAGTTAACACTTGAGTAAATCCCACTGATTCAATAGTTTTATTGTAGTTTTATTGTAGTTAGGTCAATATTTCCATTTTTCACTCAAATAAAATACATCTTAGGCAAAATTACACTGGGGAGGCGTATCAAAGAAGATTATGTGCTTTTTGTTGTTCAGTCACACAGTCGATTCCGACCCTTTGCAACCCCATGGTCCACTGTCCGCCAGGCACTAATCTCATCCACCATCCTCCTCAACTCACTTAGCTCTGTGCCCATTGTGTCTACAATACCATCTACCCATCTCATTTTTGGCCGTCCCCTTTTTCTTTTGCCCTCCACCTTTCCCAGCATCAAGGCTTTCTCAAGCAAATCCTCTCTTCTCATTTGATGTCCAAAGTAATTTAGCTTCATCTTTACTATTTGACCTTCTAAGGAGCAGTCAGGGTTGATTTCTTCTAAGATTGACCTATTTGTTCTCCTCGCTGTCCAGGGGACTCTCAAAACTCTCCTCCAACACCACATTTCAAAGGCATCTAGTTTTCTGCGCTCAGCTTTCCTAATGGTCCAGCTCTCACAACCATTCATTGCCACAGGGAATACCATTGCTTTGACTATATGAATTTTTGTTTGCAATGTGATGTCTCTACTTTTCACTATGCTCCCCAGGTTTCTCATCGCTTGCCTCCCAAGAATCAGCCTGCTTCTCCAGTGTGTAAGATCTTGCCTAGGATGAAGGGTGGAGAATTCTGCTTAAGATTGTAGCGCTGCTGTCAAGTCAGGCGTTAAAGTGCTGGGGTAGATGGACCCATGTCTTGACAACAGTTCATGACAGCATTGCACATTCACAAGGAATTTATATCAGCTGTCTTGCTTAGTATTCTCTCAGGAAAAATGTTTTGTAGCCATGATGTAAGTGAAATTAAAATTAATGGTGAAGACATTTAGATTAACAAATCTGTTTTGTTTAGGAATATTTTTCTGGTTATTGCAGAATAATTAGTTATGTGCCACCAAGTCAATTTTAACTTAATGGTGACTCCCCCCCCCCCCAGGATTTTCTAGGCATAGCATACTCAAAAATGATCTACCATTTCTTTTTTTCTGGGGATTTTCTGGTGCTATGCAGCTTGCCCAAGGCTACACAAGCTGGCTCTTTTTCCAGAGACTCAGTGGGAAATCAGACCTTCAACTTCTAGCTCTGGAGCCAGATACCTAACTCGTTGATCTATCTAGTTAGTATGGTTGTTGTAGGTCAAGGGCTAAATCCAGTTTTAGTCTCAAGTGAAGAAAACTTATTGAAATGAATGGTTCTTGCATTAATGTTTACTTGTACGTCACATTCCATTATAGTGCGCCTATACCATTTGGGACTAATAATTGGATTTAGCCCTAATAGATTATTGAAAATAGTTCCACCCCTTGCATTTTTAAGTTCCCAACTCAAAAGTCAATATACCCTGTTTCACCAAAAATAGGACCTCCTCTTATAGTAAGCCCCCCCCCCATTTTCCCCCACCTTGGAAATATAAGGACCTCCCCGAAAATAAGGCACTCACCTAAATCTTGCCCTGGTGATCCGCTGTATCAGCAATAAATGTGTACTGTATTCTTCTTCATCATGGAAAAATAAGACATCCCCTGAAAATAAGACCTTGTGCCTATTTTGGAGTTTTTAAAAATATAAGACAGTGTCTTATTTTCGGGAAAACACGGTAGTATGTAGATTTTTATTCACTTAGTTTCGTATCTAGAGGTGTTTTTGTTGTTGTTTGGGGGGGGGGTTGGGTTTTTTTGCATTTTGAAGACAGTGGAAAACCTCTTAGCAAATGGGCTCAATAATGCATACAAAAGCTGACAAATATTCACAAAATCAGAATTGTATGGCTGGAGAGGACTACAAATTAGGGCATCAAGTCTAACAGTCTGTTGATGACAGGAGGTCTAAAAGCTGAAACATACCTGACAGATGGTACACAATGATAGAAAGTCTAACTTCGGGACAGTCACTGTTTCTCATTTTGGACTACTTCAAAGGATTGTTGCCAGGATAAAGTGGGAAGAAAGAGAGTCATGTACTGTACAATCTTTTGAGTCATTGGAGGAGCAGTGGGATAGAAAGGTACATGATTTAGAGCTGTGCCGATTTGCAGTTTTTTGGAGTATAGCTTCAAATAATTCCCCAGGGAGCATGACCAATGGGAATTGTCTGGGAATTCTGGACAACTCTAAAAATAATGTACAAAAATGTAGATGTAACAAATAAATACAGGAGAAACAAAAGCAAGGAGCCAGTGAGCTAAAGACTGCTTTATACCAGGAGTTCCCAACCTAAGGCCTGTGGGCAGGATCCGACCCATGGTACCATTTCATGAGGCCCCAACCCTTCTAATGACATTTGAGAAACAAAATGGTCCTCCTTTGAAGCTGTTGGGACAAAATGGCCACCCCCATCATCCAGGCATGGCAGAATGGCCATCCGGCCCTTTAAGCTGACTGAGAGAGCATGGCCTGGCCCCCGGCTTGTAAAGGTTGGGAACCCCTGCTTTATACAAATCATGGACTGGTGTTATGTTTGATTTCAGCGAACCATTATGCCAGTTTTAACATTTGAGCCCACTCTATCAATGCTAAGTTATAAGGGTTTAGTTTTAACAGGAAAAATAACAGCTATATACTATATTATATATACATTCTGGCATTGTCTAATACAGACTCTTGACTGTCTAGGATTGCATGCAAGTGCTGGCTATCTCCGATGAATTTTTCTGAATACATGAAAACAGACATAGCCCAAACAATAGAGAGTCTTATAGCACTTTAAAGACTGACAGGTTTCACTAGACATAAGTTTTCATGGATCATAGCCCACATCTTCATGGCTACCCATCTGAAAATACACAATGTATTTATGTATCTCCCTACTTGTATGACATACACAAGTGGATGCTGACAATCACATTTAGAAGACTGTCGACAGTTGCTGTGGTGTCTCTACTTTGTAAAGGCCTTGACAGGATTCTGAAATTGTCAACATTCACATGTAAATGTCAACCCTTGCCAAATTTCAAGCATACACTGTCACTTTGGAAAATCAGTATCTAAACTCAGTTTCCCACAGACTTTGTCTCCTTCACTTGCTCCACATGCTATTCAGAATCAAACTTCAGATTGGATTAGGTTTTCCAACTTCCAGAAAGTATAGGCCAAACATATGTTTATTCATATATGAATATTCATTATATATTTGCTTTGCTAATTTGGAAGACTACTCATTTCAGCTTAATGTTATATATTCCCCAGTTAATGTGTGAAAACGGAAAAGGGCATTTCTGCTAAAGCACTCAAGAGCTGTTGTCTGTGGAAATCAAGCACAAACAGATGTGATGTATGACATTTTTTAAAAAAAGGCTTTTAGGCAAGAGGGTATACCCTGTTCAGTTTCAGAAGTGGTCTGCTACATAACATAAGAAGATAACTGTCTAAAATCATGTTGTATAAATTGTACTTATGAAAAGATGGTGACATTACCAGCAGGGAGAGATTTTTTGGTAATGAAATACTCCCTCTTTCTTTCTCATGGATCCTAGGCTTCTACACAATGAAATGGATTATTTGTAAATTAGACAAATAACTTTAAGTACCAGAAATATACACCTGCCAGTAACATCCTTGTGCAGAATGAACTTGTGCAACCTGGACCCAACAGCCACTTAAAGAAAGCTAAGTGCTATACAGTTCTTTGGAACCTGGTCTAAAGTGAGGCATTCCATCCTAGCACCCTATCAGTGAATTTGCAGAGCAATTACCCTGAAACTATAGAGACATGCATTCCTTTCCAGATGTTTCTGGAATGCAACTCCCAATATTCCTTGACAAGGGCTCCCCTGGCTATGACTAATGGATGTGATAGTCTAGCAATATCTCACTTTGGCCACTCATTTTGTGATAATGTCCTCCTAATTTTGTGACAAGAGTGCTTGAACTTTTCATGACTGATTCTCAGTGAGACCTCCATCTAGATTTCACTTGTCCTGAATGGCAAAGCATGGCTCATTCACCCTCCTTTTAGAAGAGAAACAAGGTGGGTTGAAAACTGGTGGTCTCAGTCCTTTTATTTTCCGTAAAAGGATGTTATACCAAATTTTGTGCATAAAAGCTGCATTGGCAAACAGAAATACAGTTGAGAGTTTAAGTCTCCATTTGCATCTGTGTTCAGAAACAGGCTCCCCTTTTTTGTCTGAATATTTGCATAGTGAATTAGCCAGAAGCAAGAATTTCATAACTTGGAAATAATTGGTTACAATTATTTATTGCCAGTAGTTTGTTTTTGACAACATTTTTAAAATCATCACTTAATTTGTTAATTGCAAACAGTGCTAAATTTATGAGAGGTGTTTAATATTGTACATTATTGTAATTTGTTCCTTTTGTAGGTAGACACTTTTTGGTCAATTGTAGTGATTTCTATTTTTGTCAACATCTTTCTACTAGTGATTTCAGTAACAACCTAATTCAGTATTTTTGCTTAATGTTTGAAATATAAAAATTGATGTTTTTTAGTAACTTCACATCACTATCTTAACAGTGGTGCTGGCATTTCCAAGATCTGAGGTAGTCGTAAATCTTAGGTGATTTTTAAAAAAACTTTAGCTCACCAATTCTGAGAATCCTGAATCTATCTACAGCTGCTTATTTAGCATGTTCACATGAGAACAGATATATTTTGCTCTTTTGAATTGACCATTTTGAGTTTCTGAACTCAGTAGAATGCAGCTTCAGGGTATTCATTTAAAAAACCCAGAATATTAGTTTTATGTTCTCTTTGTGTGTATGATGAGAGATCTAATTTAGGTAATTACAATATTTTTACTCTTGCAAAATAATTGAGACGGTTAAACAGAGAGCAAAAGGGAAATAACTTCTTGTTTATTTTTCTTTATGTGCTTGAATTTCTTCAATAGGATTTTGGCCATTAGTGACTTAATACAGTGGTTCCCAAATGTAGCCCAAGTTTAGGAGCCAATGACACAAATTTTCAGAACTTTAGGGTAGTGCCCTGAGACTTGGAAAGATCAGAAACAAAAATACAGCAGTTTCAGCTGAAGGTTGGCACTAGCTATGTTCTAGAAAGTGATGTGCAAATTTTGCTAATCGTATGGAATGGATATATGCAAAGCTGGCTGGATACCTCAATAGCTTAGACATCTGGCTATAGAAACAGAGGTTGGTTGTTCAATTCCCCGCTGTGCTTTCATTAAAAAAGAGCCAGCCTGTATAGTCATGGGAAAGCTGCAGAGGCCCAGTGCATCCCCAGAAGGAAATGGTAGACCTCTTCTGTTTATTTTCTACTTAGAAAACCCTGGATATGACAGCACACAATTATTATTATATTAATATATGCAAATCAGCTACATTTCCTTAGCACATGATATTTGCTCATTGTGGTTTTCACTGCTCACCAAGCTGCTTATCCCCCTGATTTTAATCAAGGCCTTCTGCTGGGTAATGATGCAAATCATGATTATATTAATCTGTCTGCCCTAGAAGATATGTTTAAAGAGACATACCCACTTGGTTTACTCTAGTAAGGTAGGCATTAGAGTTGCTATCGAGTAGCTGGTGGCAAGGACTCTCTTTGTTGTAGCAAATCCTGTCAAGGTTCTTGTTGCTCCTGGAGGACTGGAGGATTTATGTTATTAAAATGTTTGTAGACAAGCATTTGCTTCATCAGATTCATGAATGTACTTGTGGGGACCTGTTGAATTATTTCAGGAGTGAGATGCAAAGGGAAATCCCCAAAATATCTTTTACTGGATCGTGTTGATGCAGACAATGGTTGTACCAGTCTAATACAGCTATCCACTGATTTTCTTCACTTAGTAGTGTGATGGCAAACCTTGGCACTCCAGCTGTTCTTGGACTTCAATTTCCAGAAGCCCAAGTCCCTGTGAATCCACACGAATGGGTGGATTCATAGTACACGCAGTATGTGCAGTAAACCCATTCATGTGGATTCACAGGGACTTGGGCTTCTGGGATTTGAAGTCCAAGAATGGCTGGAGTGCCAAGGTTTGCCATCACTGACTTAGTATCTTTGGAACTGAAATCATGGCAGCATGTTAGATGTGCTCTCCTTACATAAACCTGAACAAATACATTGGACATACACAAGATTGAATTTGACAGTGACCCTGGTTCATCGTGGAGCCTATGTAATTAAGATTTCCAGAATATCCTCGCCATGCAGGCTAGCGGAATCTGGAAATTGTAGTACAAAAAGTAAATTTTCAAAGCAGTAGTTTGCCCAGGAGATCGTATTGTAGTTTATTCAGGAGAAAACATTGAAAATATATTGTTCACAGTGCAAGAGATTAGGTTTTAGCAAAGCTAGGGGATAGACCTGGTGAAGTCTTACAGTGGATGGTTTTATGAATTTATTTTTTAAATATGCAGAGATTGCATTATAAAAAAGCCATTGGTTTATATGAGATACTGAAGTAGTCTTAGGCAATTTCCAAAGAAGTACTTGTGCTAAACGTCTGCAGCAAAACCAACAAAGCCACTTCATACATCTGATGTAAGTGGACTCTAATCCATGAAAAATTAACTCACAATAATTTGCTAGGCCTAAATCCAGTTGCTGTTTCCAACTAGAACTATTGATTTAATCAATGTGATTTCTGTAACTGTTGGTTTACCATTCAGCAGTTGATTTCACGGGTCTACTCGAGTTGAAAGCAGCAACTGGATTTGGGCTCTAGTCTGTAAGATGCCACAAGTTTTGTTATTTTTTCTCTGTCATGTTACATTTTCATATGGATTCCTGCAGTGCCAAAAACTAAAATGTCTTGTTATTTCCCAAACCATAAACAGATAAATCTTATAATACCTGTAGCTTATCTAATGCAGGAATTCTCAAACTTTTAAAGCCAGGGGCTGCGTCATGCTCCCTTACACAGCTTTGGGGGCCGGATGGCCATTTTGCCCTCCCTCCACCATGTGGCACTTTCTGGTGTGGTGGAGGCGATGGGAGGGCCGCATGAAATGGTGCCATGGGCCGCATCCAGCCCACGGGTTACAGGTTGAGAATCCATGATCTAATGGATAACTGTTCTGACTTTAGAAAGAAAAACAACAAGACCATTATTTTGTTATTATGTTGTTAATGGATGGACTCAATAAACAGTGTTTTATTTTCTGTCTTTCTAGGGCCGATGCATGAACTTCACCCGAGTTCAGTCTCAGTAAAAGGAAACAAAGCAGTGGGAAAAAAATCAAAAATCCACCCCTTCCATAATATAACCAAAGGAAGACAATGAAGCACTTCTATGAAAGCCTTCAAAACAACTTGAGTCTCTCAGAGTGGACATTTGCTCCATTTGATGCCACCACCAGCCACCTACTGCTGCACTAAGATCTTCTGTCTGCCATTTTCTTTTCAAGCTTGTTACCTCACATTATATTCCTTGCAGTATTATCTGATTTGCAATGGGGACACAGAGAACTTTGGCTTTACATGTCTTGGGTTTCCTGGGAAACCTAGTGCCGAAATTGCAAGCGAACCACCCAAGATTTGGCTTCTGTTGTTACATTAGTCAAACAGTGCCTACTCAAGCCTTTATGTGCTTCTCTCAGGAGCTGCTTTGTTTCTTGGATGTGAAGATGGCACTTGTTATTTAAATAGGAAAGTATTTGCCACAGGCTTAAGACTGAATCCCCATTAGGCTTGAAAAAATGTTAGAGTTCATTGCCTTAGAGCGATGTCATATCACGAAATCCTTCTGAGTCCCCATCTTCTCTCCCGCCCCCATTGTGGGAATGTGCCTTACGGGAAACTTCTGACTAAAAATCTTGTCACTTTAACACTGAAGAGTGCACATGCATGACAAAATGTAGACACAGTGCCTCAAGGTATTGGTGGCAAGCAAGACTTTGCCCTTTAGTTTCTAAAGACACCTTTCTTTCATTAGGAACCCAGGATAGGATGAAAAATTAATAGAGCGTTATTCTCCAGGAAGAATGCCCGAAACCACAAATCTTGAGTAGAGATGGAAGGAACCAGTGCTTCAAGGTCTTAGCATTGTGGCTAATATCCCCCCCCCCCAATTCTCTCCCCTTTTTCAGCACTTGGCACTTAATAGTGCATAAAAATATTATCCTCTCTAAACATACCTAGTAGTTCTAGTATTGTTATTATGAAAGTGGAAAGAAAAAGCACCACAAAGCTGGTATCTCAGGGTCCACCTCTTCTTCCTCCCCCCTTTTCCAGATCTCCAAGGGCTTTTCAGCATCACAAACCACCAACTCTCTTTGCATGAGAATTTCAAAGTTTAATTAATATAATTAAAGGCAACAGCAAGCAGCAGCCTGTGAAGGTTTTGCTCATCTTTTTTATGCCTTTTGACATTGAATGACCTATTACTGTATGCGCATTACTCCGTTTTTGAGGGGGTACCATGCCTTGGTGGAAATTCAGTGTTTGGGCCAACAAAATAATATGGAGGGAAGAAGAGGCAAGATACCTCCTTTTCTTAATTTATAAATTAAATATACTGGAGTGCCTCCATCAGAAAATGTTGACAAAGTATGTATTATAATATTTTTTTTAGAAAAACCAGCATTGTGTCACGTTGGCGGTGCCAAATTATGTTAGCGTGAGTGGAAACACTGTGGGGGAGGAAGGAGGCAGCAGCTGAAGAAAAAAGCTCAAATGATCCAGTCACTTTCGATACTGTACTTCAGATGCAAAATGGATATTCGAGTCGAAACCTGACAAAGTGCGCCTTCTTTGATGGCAACCGGTATAGACAATGACCAGTGGCTGGGTCAGTGGGATGTCTCTCTGCGAGCAGGAAGGCTTATCAAATGACACTAAAAATAAGTTCAGCAACCATCACATTTGAGGGGAAAAGGCGAACATTTCATGTTTGGTAGGCATGCATGTGCGCAAAACGGGAAAGAGCGAGGGGGGATATGTGCTGGTCTAATTACCTCCTTTGTTGTTTTTCATTGAAATCTCAAGGGACGTGAAATCATTCCCCTGGTCGATGGCCAAATTCACGGCTCTTCCCCCAACCAAGACTTCCACCACAATGCCTCTTGCTTGCATCTGTTGTTGGCTGAAGATTATTTATGCTACCAGTAGCAATGCCAACGCCCTCACGGGAGCTCACATGAATAAAAATCCACTACCTAAGGCTCTACTACAGGTCATTTCTCTCTTTTATTTAAAAACCCCTCTTTCCAGTGCCATTGCATCCATTGATTGGAGCTGTATTTTCCTCTGGCTGCTGGATGCAACCAGTAGACACACCTTCCATCACATGAGTTCCAAGAAGGCACGTCACAGGCTTACTCAGGGGATTTATGCTTGTACGATTATTTAAATTTGTCCAATGCTACAACATGGGTAATATGCAGTGTTAGCAATGTGAATAAAGCAGGAAAAGGTGCCATCGTAAATCCCTTTCTGCACACTGTAGTAGGAGAGAATTCTACCTTTAAGACAGGCTCTCCTGACCATTTGGATAGGGCAAGAATGCAAAGTCATCTATTTCATGCACTTAGTACATAATGCATGTAGTTTCTTCATAAGTAAACATTTAGTCTTATGCAGACCCTTGGTTAAGCTGTGTAAAACTTTGTATGTTTGTGCTCACTGTGAATAGCAAATCATGCAGACTTTCTAATTTGTTACTCATCTGGATGGATGGTACTACAGATTTGGATCAAGATACTGAAAAATCCACTGCTGCATGTGGGGGTGGGGGTGGGGGTGGGGGTGGGGAATGTCCATACCATATATAACAAACATTTGCATTTGTTTCTTCTTCTTCTGCTGTATCTGAATATTGATGAGCCTCATGGTGATCAGCCATGAAGACTGTCCTTGTAATATAATGCAGTGGCCTTTCATCTGCCGTCCACATTGCAACATGATATGATAATTTTGTACTTTTCTTTAAAACAGTGTACTTAATACTTTTTAAAGAGAAAAGTGATAATGGCACTTCTGAGATTAAAGAGATTGATAAAATGGATGTTTTAAAGAAAACTGAGTAATATATTTGTGAAATTTAACATTTCGTATTTGAAATTGACCATATAGTACCTGCTATCCTTTTCTGTTTCTAAGAACCAAACTACCAAAAATGTTTGTAATTTATCATAATAGCTTTTTATGCAAAACAGTAACAAAAAGGTTTCTCAGGGTTTAAAGTGACTTTGATTTCATTATTTTATGAAACCCTTGTTCACTAAAAATATAAATCATGTGGTAAATAATTGCTCAGATCCAAATATTTGAATGTTGGTTAAAATAGGATAATATTTAAGGGAAGACCTACTTTTCAAAGCCTTAAGTTAAATAACAATGTTTACCAAATTCATGTCCAGTGAGCTTCAACACGAATGAACCAAAGTATTATTAATTTAATTTTTGTATTAAATGTATTAAAGTTATATGTTTACAAAATCACAAGTTGTCTTTATTACTATCAGGATTTCCCAGAAGAGTTATTGGGATCATAATGCTTTGGTAGCGTTCTATATTAAAATGGACTTCAATCTCACAGCATCAGAAGGTAACTCTGAAAGAAAAACTTTGGAAAATAAATAGCCCTTAATTTTTCACTACATTATCAAACTACACTGAATGTAACAGAACCGCAAAGAACACCAAAAGGGGTCTCAGCCTGTGCATTAATTTATCAACATAGTTCTGTTCTCCATTGCGGTATTCCAAAACCCATACTGTGGACTTTCTGTAACATAGGCAGTTATAGACATTAGATTACAGTAATATAATCCATGACATTTCACACTGAAATACATTTATTAAGATTGTCACAATGCTTTTTAAAAATTAATTATAAAGTGAAGTTTAAATTCAAATACATGTAGTTATTGAGTTTTATTCATGTAAATATGGTCACAAAAGATCTAAAAGTCTCTTCCTTCAATTGTGCTCAAATTGTGTGTTTATATACTGGAATCTCCTATCCATATTTACTGTATAGCACTGATTCTAGGAAGAGAACAGAAGGTATTAAAAGCTACCGGTAATTGCTTCCTTCTCTCTTTTAAACACATAATTTTATTTTCCATTTTGTTGTAATATCAAAAGTCACCAAAATATTACATATGTTGCATTTCCCCCCTACACAACTAGTCACTATGTCTTGATGAATCTGACTGATATGAGATGAATACAATATTATTTTGCCTGTCAGATGTAACCTAGAATGTTTATTGTTAAGCGCCATCATTTTCACTGTAGAAGGATTTTCATTTGGGTGCTTTGGTTACATTGGCTGGCTGGTTACAGAACTCTTTACAAATAATGCGTATCTGTATCAATTACTTAAGATTGTCCTGTGAAGAACACCAAAAGAATTACTGGGTGCTTTTAAATATCACTGGTCGCATGCTTTTTTGGCATTCTACATATTAAAAATATATGAAAAATAACGATGCCTATAGAGTGAATTTTTGAGATAGTAGCAGTGTTAATCTGAGTTTCAAGCATATAGGAGAGTAAACAAAACAAAAATGTTGTGGCACTTTAAAGACTAACTGCTGTATTTTAATGTTAGCTTTTGTAGACTATGTCCACTTCATCTCAAGTGTGGTTATATACTGGAATCTCCTTTCCATATTTATTGATGGAGTGGACCTGACTTCATTCTGGTAAATGAAGTCCAAGTACACCTGGAGTGCCAAGGTTAATCAACTTCCTCCTTTCTTTTGTGTCTTCGATTATAATAGGTTTAAATTCAAGCCAGCCAGCAAAGGGCTCCAAATCATTGGTATGAACTTCAGTGTGCTCTCTGTTCTCCTAATTTCTTCCAAGTATGTGAGCAGGTGTGCATGTATATACTCTCAAAAATGTTAAACATAAATAAAAAGCTAAGCAAGTCAAGCCTGGGTGGGTGGGTGAATTCTACCAGAAAATCCAGAGGGTTATTGCAGCTTGCAAGAATTGGCAAACTAGATGGTCCAATGATCTGACTCAATATTGATCAACTTTCTATATTTCAATGTAATGTTTTGAGAGTTTGTGGTGTTTTATTTTACTCTGAAGTAGGAATGGAACAGAATTCTGGTGCTTTTGGGACTCTTCCATAAACTATCCATTTTGCACCTCCCAAGACTTGTTGCAAGTTAAATCACATTTTGCCTTAGAGATCTGCTTACAGTATTTGCAAAGATGTACATTATGTTTTGGAGGAATAAAATATATGGAAAATCATGCATACATTTAAAAACCCTGAACAACATTTGTGTGCACCTGAGAAATACATACAAAAACAACAGGAAAAATGTATATACACAATTTGTGCATTAGGAAAAATACATAAATAAACAGATGAATTAAGGGCCATAAATACAAAAATGGTACACATTTCTAGGTAGGAAGAAAGCAACAATGTATTGCAACCTGATGGGACCAAAGATGGGGCAGGAATACAGGTAAAGTTGGAAGCAGTGCTATGAATTCATTTTAACACTTTTATCCTAAAATGGTCCTAGTCCAGATTAGGGTCAACTTGTGCAATTTGAAGATATTTAGTGATTTCTGCCCCTTGTTTTTTATTTAAAAATTCACTGCAATGTGATGTATTTAAAAACTCACTGAAATTTCTCCATTACTATTTCAGTAGAAGGGAAATACAGTAAAACACCGGATAACGCAAAAACTTGGTTCCACAAGTCTTGGTGTTATCCGATTTTTAGTGTTATCCGATGTATGTTAAAATCCTATGGGATGCATCGGATAACGTTAAAGCTCCATAGAGATACATGGTTACCACACAGGCTTTAGCGGTTGTTATCCGATACATCCCATAGGACCTTAACGTTATTCGATCCAATTCTCCTCCCCAGATTACTTAACGTTATGCGATTTTAGCGTTATCTGATCCAATCGTTATCCGGTGTTTTACTGTAATACATTGGTGAATTTAAAAAAACAGAAACATCCACCTCCAATGTATGTTACATCCAATCAGGCTCACATTTATTTAAAACAAAATGCTGCATATTAAGAACTTTCCAAAAGATACAGATTACTCATGAAACACAATGGAAAGAACTTGAGTTTAGAAAAATCCTGAATGTGAGAATAAGCAAAGGTGACAATATCCCTACCTAGACTTTGTTCCTTGAAGTATGTGAGCATTTAATTCTTATAAGCCTGTCTTTGAATTCTGGAACGTATACTTCGGCAAAGATAGATGTGTTGAACCATCTTTGAGTTGGTGAACTAACATAACCAGTTACTACTACTTCTGGTAGATATCTAATCTTTAACAGATCTCTTGTAGGTATGTGCAATTTAAACTACCCTATACTGGGAGCAGAGACCGTAGTTGCTTGGTAGTTAACATACTGAGCTTGACAATTTGAAGGTTGGCAGGTCAGCAATTCAAGATCCGAGTGCTGCACAACAGAGTCTACGCCTGTTATCTGTCCCAGCTCCTGCCAACTTAGCAGTTTGAAAACAAGAAATTGTAAGTAGATAAAAAGGTACTGCTTTGGTGGGAAAGGTAACAGCATCCTGTATGCTCCAGTGTCTAGTCATGCCTGTCACATGATCATGGGAATGTCTGCAGATGCAGACAACACTGACTCTTGGACTATAAATGGAGATAAGCACCGCCCTCTAGAGTCAGACAGCTTCTAAGCAAGGGAGACCTATACTAGTAGTACCTGGACCTGAATTTCTGCCAGGCTAAACAGATTTAGGCAGTGCAGTTTTGGTAAGAATTTACTAGGTTTACAAATTACTTTTTAAATCTAATGAAAAGAAACTGGGATGGTTTGTTTTTTTCTTTAAAAAAGAATGGAACGGTGGAAGCTAGTGACAATGACTGACTTGTCTAATTCTGATGCAAGAGCTATCATAGAAGCGTTATGGCAGGGGTGCCCAAACTTTTTGTGCCATGGACCAGTCACGTGGTTCCTCCCACTAGAAGTGGAAATAAAACGTGCCCGCACATGTGCAAACTGCTGCCGTAAATGCACCCACGGCTGTCATAAATGCATTTATGGCAGCCGCAGGAGCATTTAGAGCAGTGTTTTGCACATGTGTGGGTGCTTTTTCTGCTTCTGGGAGCAGCAGGGGAGCACAGGCCAGATGATTTGGCACTGGGCTGAATCCTGTCCCCTCGCTGTAGTTTGGGCACCCCTCCATTGTGGGATGTATGGGGACTGGAGGTAAGCATGTGATTTCTGAAGAAAGCCTCATATAAAAAAAAGATGCATGTACCACAGATGTAGATAAATATGACCCAATTCAGTAACACTGAAATTTTCTTGTGAATGCAAATGTGGGATGAAATGTGCCTTTTATAGCCCAACACTTTGTTGCACCTGCCAAAGTCACTCTAAGAATCAGCTCCTGACCGCCATCTCTTAAGGATGGGTTTGTTTCTTTAAAAGGTCTTCACAGATTGGTTGGCAAACTCATTTCCTCTTCCTGCCCCCAAGGGCAATGGCAAAGAGTGATTTGATTGCTGTGGCAGAACCAAGCTCTGTTTCGAAGAAAAGAGATGGTTCAGACTGGGAATAACAGAAAATTGACAATGATATGATCAAGGTGACATCTGATGTCAAAACGGAGCATGGTAAAAATAGTATCAACTAAAGGGAATTAAATCAGGTAGAAAGGTAGGTATCAAAAATTGTTTAAGTGCTTAAGCACCGCCAGTTAATGCTGCATTTGTTAATGAACTTCTCCTTAATATCTATTGTGCAGTTATAGAATTTGTCATAATTTCCAGAAAGACATTTATTCAACCTGGCATGCCCTATTTTAGTTTGCAAATCTGTTTTGCTTTGGCTCAATTAAAATTGTTATATATTTTTGATCCTTTGGAGGTACCATCTGTTTAGTAGTACTAGGGGTTCCTATGATAACTGCTGTCAATATTATTGTGCAATCATTATTTAATTGTAATAAAAAGGATTTGGGTACAATCCAGAGAAAAATAGATATGTCTAATCAATTGGACTTAGATGTTTAGGCGCCACTATGACCTTAAGTCTTGTTGATTTTCATGGAGGTCCATCATGGAGAACCTTAGCTTTTGATTACTGCCAAGTAGAAATGTTGAGAGTTTCAATTTTCTTACTGACTGTTGCTTCTTTGGTAGAGATGATAAACTCCACCCTGGCATTGAGAATAGAGTTTGAAGAAACATAGGAAAAGGGGACACATGCTAGCCTTGTGATGGCAAACCTTGGCACTCCAGATGTTCTTGGACTTCAATCCCCAGAAGCCCTAGCTCCTGTGAATCCACACAAATGGGTTTGCTGCGATTCATCCGGTCCGCGCCATCCTCGTTGCTCCCAGAAGTGGAAGTAAAACACGCCCATACGGAGGAAGGGCTAACCCGGAAGAGCCTTAACCGTACGGGCGCATTTTACTTTCACTTCCAGTAGCAATAAGGGCAGCATGGGCCGGATGAATCACAGCAAACTCATTCGTGTGGATTCATGGGAGCTAGGACTTCTGGGAATTGAAGTCCAAGAACATCTGGAGTGCCAAAGTTCACCATCACGCGGCTAGCTCATCCATTCTGGACCCCTTCCAGTCAGGATTCAGGTCCGGATATGGTACGGAAACTGCATTGGTCGTGCTGGTGGATGATCTCTGGAGAGAGGGACGGTGGACATCCGTCTGTCCTGGCTCTCCTTAACCTCTCAGCAGCTTTCGATACCATCAACCACGGTATCGTTCTGGAAAGGTTCCAAGGATTGGGAATCCAGGGCACTGTGTGGTCCTGGTTTTCCTCATTTCTGAGGGGCTGAGTGTGGTTGGAAGGTGAGAAATCCAGCCCTAGGTTGCTCCAATGTTCCTCAAGGCTCAGTGCTCTTGCCTCTCCTATTTAACATCTACATGAAATATGCAGATGATTCCCATCTCGGCACGTGGGGACCTTAGCGATGCAGTGGAAGTCCCTCCTGCCTGGAGGCTGTGAGGGTCTGGATGAGGGACAACGGGCTACAACTGAATCCTGGCAAGACTGAGTGGTTGTGGGTCAGGGGTCCTGCTCTATCTCAGGAGCTACCATCTTTGGTTCTGGATGAGGTAGTTTTGCCCCAAACAGACCCGGTGCATAATCTGGGGGTCCTCCTGGACTCACGACTACTGCTCAAAGAGCAGGTGGCAATCATGGCTAGAAGGACTTTTGTTCAACTTCATGTTGTGCGCCAGTTACGCCCAGTCCTGGATCGGGACTCCTTGCTCATGATCACACATGCTTTGGTCACCTCCAGACTTGATTATTGTAATGTGTTCTACATGGGGCTGCCCTTGGCAACCATTTGGATGCTTCAACTGGTCCAGAATGTGGCTGCTCGAGTTGTGATGGGATGTGGGTGTTATGCTCTTGCCTCACCACTTCTCTGAGAGCTGCACTGGCTCCCAGTATGCCTCTGGGTGCAATTCAAGGTGCTGGTTATTACCTTTAAAGCCCTACATGGTAGTGGGCCAGGATACTTAAGAGACCGCTTCACCCTGAGAACATCTGTCCGTCCCACTAGAGCGGACTGAAGAGGCTCTCTGGTCGTACCTTCAGCTAGAGAGGCTCATCTCTCTAGCATGAGAAGGAGGGCCTTCTCTGTCTCTGCTCCGGCCCTATGGAACCTCCTGCCAATGGAATTCCGTCTCCAGACAGAGTTGCTGCCCTTTAGGAAAGGAGTGAAGACCTGGCTGGTGGGGCATGTATGGGGAGTGGGCCAGACGGTCAATTTGGCCACCCGGCTCTTTTGAATACCCCACCTCTCTCCTCGTTTTTAACTTTTAACTTTAACTTTTAATTTTAAGCTAATTGTAACTTTAACTTTTAATTTTAAGCTAATTGTAACCTTTTAAAAGTTTTTAACTTTTAACTTTAACTTTTAATTTTAAGCTAATTGTAACCTGTTGTATGTAATGTGTTTTAATTGTTTTTAGTTGTAAAGCCACCGAAGAGCTGCGTGATGGAGTGAGCTCCCATTTCTGTCCTAGCTCCTGCCAACCTAGCAGTTTAAAAGCAAGAAATTACAAGTAGATAAATAGGTACCACTTTGGTGGGAAGGTAAACATCATTCTGTGCACTCCAGTGTCTAGTCAAGCCTGCCACGTGCCCATGGAAACATCTGCAGGCACAGACAATGCTAGTTCTTTGACTATAAACAGAGATGAGCACTGAACTCTAGCATTGGATATGACTGGCTTTTGAGCAAGGGGGACCTTTACCTTACAAAAGGCTTCAATAGAACACCACACGTTGCTATAGCGAAGTGCTTGCTTGGAGATATCCTTGTTACTGTTTTTTTTGGCGACCCTTTCTGAGATGCACCATCTGCCTGAGCTCATCCAGGAATGCCCTTTTGACTGTAGCATCCAGTCCAAAGTGGAAGGGCTTATGGAAGAGCAATTATCTCTCTAGCATTGGGAAGTTATTTCCATCAAACAGAATTCTGGACCTGCTTATCTATTAGGAAGGAAGCTTCATTTTACTGATCAAATTAAATACTTTGGTCAACATAACTCCATAAGGCAAATTAGCTGAATTGTGATGCTAAAGGGATCTCCATTTTCCTTGTTAGATCAGGGAGGCTGGGCTTTTGCTAATGTAATGGTTGGTCTGATTTTATTTGATTAGGCAAATTACGAAACAAGTGTGTGAAATTCATTATTGTACTAATGTGATCTTGGAAATTGGAGTCTTACTACAGCTTTGGTCTTAATGTATTCTCTCATTATCCTGAGTTGTGAAGCCTTTTTGTATAGAAAGAAATGCAGATTTACAGCATAGAGGCACATGGTGTTACATGCAGCATAGAGCTGAGATTTTTCAGGGGAAGTGCTGAGTAGTTTATTCCCCTTTGGGAAGAAGGGACCCCCAGGGACCAATGTTTACTTTTTAGAGACACACAGAAGCTGCATGGATATGCAATACAAAGATCTGGGGTTAGGTTTTCTTTTTAAAAAAATAAGTCTAGTGGCTCATGTGGTAAGGCTGAATTTATTTATTTATTTATTTATTTATTTACATTTATACCCCATCCTTTTGGTGCAAGCACCACTCAGGGCAGCTTACAATGTATATACAGTACTGTACTGTATATACATTTATAGATACAGTGGTACCTCACTTAAAGAGCATAATGTGTTCCACTGGATTGCTCGTTAAGTGAGTTTGCTCTTTAAGCGAAACACCATTGTAAGTGACCAATTGTGACCAATTGTGACTTCTGGCAGGGAGGGGGGATTGCGAACCCCGATTTAGTTGTTAAGCATGTTTTTGTTGGTTTTAGTTGTTAAGCAAGGCGACCATTCAGAGAAAATTCTGCTCTTTAAGCAAGTTAGTCTCTAAGTGAGGCACTCTTTATGCAAGGTTTTACTGTACTGCATATAAAAATATTAAGAAATCTTCCCATAATAGCCAATGAAAACACAAGAAACAAAGCCAGGTGGCATAGAAAAATCTTCAAACCATAACAGTATTCAAAGTAAAACATTGGGTTTTCTATGCTAGGGAGTTAGATTTAATTATTTTTTCACACCATTTTCTTTGGTGTCTCCCCAGTTAATTTCACCCCTGTAGCAGAAGCTATTGTGTGACCTACCAGGTAACAATAAGAGTACTATTTATGACTGTTCATTTCACTTATCACGTTGTTATAGTAATATCAATATTCCCCTCTGTCTTGTCTCCTCCTTCTATGCCTCTTGTATGGAAAGTTCTTAGAGGGAGGCATATTTGATTATAGTGGTTTTCTTTCTGAGGAATAATAAAAAAAAAGTGGAGCCAGTAGGGAAAGCCACAAAACAAAACACTATCATGTCCAAGAGATGAGTGATTAGAATACTTAGAGAGATTATGGTAAACCCTTAAAGGATAGTTGTTTCTAAGAATTTGCTCATTTACTCTTCAAAAATCCCATCATCCTTTGCAGCTAAGCTTTAAACCTGAGCCTAAACCAGGTTACACAATAGGCTCACATTCTTGACACCACCATGCAAATATATAAAGCACCACACTGTACTGAAAACCCATTGTTTGTTACACATGCTTACCTGCCTTCAGTTTCCATACAGAAGACACCACAAAACCTATTGTCTATAACCAGGCTTTTTGATAAATCTTATAAATCTGTTCAGATTTATAAGACAGAGACTCAAAACTCAAGGATTTATCTATAGCAGGCATTTCTTATACTACAATATCCTTCAAATATATTGAACAATGCTTTTTTTACCAGGGCAAGTTTACTGCCAAACAATAAGTTAATGAAAGAGGAATTAATGGAACATCCTTAATTGTCATCTGGAGTTTCCAGCTGAGAACTTTCACACATGATCTTTCTTTATTCGTGTCAGATGCACCACAAAGCATATAATAGCATACAAAGCTAAAACAACATATAGAAAACAAACAGGGACTAGATGACATTTGCTCAATATCGGGTCACATCAGCAGTATTTCCTCTTACCAACATAAGGTCTTCCTCAGTACATGCTGAGGGGCATTGTGTACATTGTATCATATGAGTGATAGTTTGTTCTTCTACACATTCACACAGGCTACCATCTATAGGCAAACCCCACTTTCTCAGATTAGCCCTTGATCTTCCTACCCCAGCACACATTCTGTTTAAAGCTTTCCACACAGGCCATGGTTGTTCTTGGCCAGGCAGTAGAGCATTGTGTGGTTCTGCCCAGTTATCACACATGATTTCCATGTGCTACAGCTCATTCTGGATGGTGATGCTTTCCTCTCACATTCTTTTGAGTGGTAGGCTTGTGATGACTGACAGTACCCCAAAGTAGAGACCGGAACAAGACCCTATGACAGTGATGGCGAACCTTGGGACTCCAGGTGTTCTTGGATTTCAATTACCAGAAATCCAAGTCAGCATTCCTGCTGATCAGGGCTTCTGGAAATTGAAGTTCAAGAACAGCTGAAGTGCCAAGGTTCGTCATCACTGCCCTATGACAAATGTAGAATCAAGTTCTCTCCCAGTGAGTTCAGGCAAGACCACAAGTAAAAAAGCCCATAACATCAGAGTCTTATTTACTTCTCCATCTTGGGAGGTAATGCACATCTGTCTACCAGCAGTGACCCACTGTAGTCTGCACAGAACAAACTGGACAGTTTCTTTGGGAAAGAATAAATGGGAATAAATATGACTTCAGAAATGACAACATGCAAAAGCCTGTGTCAGAATATTTCTGCTTCCCAGGGAATGGTGTCACTGATCTCAGTGTAGCAAAAAATTGCGGGGGGGGGGGGGAATTTGAAGGGAGGTTTGCGAGGGAGACAGCTGACTTTGTATATAGTCATAAATTCCAGTATGGTACTGAAGTCTTAAAAATATACTGGGGATACTTATAACACTGTATAAAATATGCTGGTTTCTCCATAGACTTGCGTATAGGCAGATATGCTGTACAGTATTTGTGTATATGCAAAACTCGGGCCTCAGCAGACCCAACCATCTCTTGAGAGATGAAGTCATTGCTTTCTCAGCTCAAAGGCAAAAGCCTCATTATTGTGTATTAGTCTACAGGTGTTTTGTATTAGCTAATTATTTTACTTATTGCTGGAACGTTCATGTAATCCACACTCAAAGTTCATTAATAGTGTGAAAAATGCAGTTCTCATTTCATGTAACCCATTTTTCTCAGTGGCCTCCTAAATGATCAAGTACACTGTGGCTTTAATACTGTATTTCAGGGCCAGAATCCAGTCAATAGTCTTTAGTATAGGGGATCTCAACTTTTCCGAGTCGGGGGCCAGGTCATTCTCCCTCAAACGGCAGGCCAGACTGGTGCTCCAGCCACCACCGCTGCAGACTCATTTATGGCTGTTGTAAATGCCGTGACCCAGCAGTAAATATGTCCACAGCTGTCATAAATGTGTTTACGACAGCTGTAAAGGAGTCTGCGGCTAATTCTGGTGGCAGTGGCAGCTGGAGCAAGGATGGAGGCTGGATTACTTGGCACCTGTGGGCTGTAGGTTGAGAACTTCTGCTTTAGTAGAACAGGCCCACTGAAATAATGATGTGTTGACACATCACTCAGCTACTGTGTCAACAGGTCAATCTGAGGAAGAACTAGCAGTTGGATTTCCACTCATATGCCTGAAGAATTTGATTGTGAAGTATGAAAGCTCATGAGGAACTAAAGCAGGGGTTCTCAGCCTATAGCCCATGGGGCAGATCCAGCTCACAGCACCATTCCATCCAGCCTGTGCCCTAGATCTCGTTCCCCCTGTCGCCATCATCTTCCTTGTCCTCTCCACATGGCTTGGTACAATGCCACTCCATTGCAGGATGGATGTTGTAAGAAGGCTTACAACATCCACCTTGCTACAGAGGAGTGTTAGGGACACACCAAGACAGGTGGAGGGGACAAGGATGGAGGCAACAGCAATGGCAGTGGAAGCAGAAGCAGAGGTGGCAGATGCTGCCCACATCTTTCCTGGGGGCCACCCTGGCTGAGTGGGGCAATGGCAGTTAGGACCCCTCCTTCACCCACAGCAGGTCGGTAAGCAGGGAAATTATTATTATTATTATTATTATTATTATTATTATTATTATTATTATTATCATTATTATTATTATTATTATTATTATTATTATTATTATTATTATTATCATCATCATCGTCGTCGTCGTCGTCGTCGTCGTCGTCGTCGTCGTCGTCGTCGTCGCCACCGCCGCTGCCTCATTGTTGTTATTATATTAGATTTCTAATATGGTAATGGTAGTGGCAGCATTCTCAGCATCATGGGGTGTGTGTGTTGGGAGAACTGGTGGTGTGAGGGGCTGTGTTGGTGGCATTAGCATGGGGGAAGGAAGTGTTGGTGGGCCAGACTAGTGGCATGGGGGACAGTTGGTGATGGAAGCGTGGGGGGAGTGTTGGTGGTAGCAGTGGTGACATGGATGGGAGTGTTGGTGGGCTGGACAGGTGGCATGGGGGGGAGTGTTGGCAATGGCGGTGGCAGTGGGGGAGTGTTGGCGTGCTGGACTGTTGATGTGTGGGGGAGTGTTGGCGGCAGCAGTGGTGGTGGGAGGGAATGGTAGGGGCTCGGGGTGGTCCCACTGCAAGACTGCCAGTAGTCCAACCCTGCCAATAGTCTGAGGAGGCGTGATCTGGCCCCAAGCTTTAAAAGGTTGAGAACCCTGGAACTAAAGCTTTAGTTTTTAAAAGTGACATAATACTTGTTGTTGTTGTTGTTGTTGTTGTTGTTGTTGTTGTTGTTGTTGTTGTTGTTGTTGTTGTTGTTGTTGTTATTTATTACACTTGATACCCCGCCCCAATCGGGAGAACCCGACTCTGAGCGGCTTACAAAACACTAAAAATAAAAGTAAAAGCATAAGAAACAGTTTACTCCAATAAAACATCAGTTAAAAGGTCATCAAAATATTACCACAAAAATTAAAAACAGTACACAGTCCCACTTCCAGACCCAGGTTGGCAGTCCTTTAAATAAGCCACCTGGTAAGGGAACTCGTATTCCCGGGTCCCCAAACCTGTCCAGCCAGCCAGGTTTTCAAACCCTTCCGGAAGGGCAGGAGCTCTGTCTGAAGGCGCAGTTCAGTGGGCAGGAGGTTCCAGAGGGCCGGGGCGGACACGGAGAAGGCTCTTCTCCTGGTACAGGCGAGATGCGCCATTCTTGCCGAAGGAACAACGAGGGAGCCTCTCAGATCCGCCCTGGTGGGATGGGCAGATGTTCTTGGGGTGACGCGGTCTCTTAGGTATCCTGGCCCACTACCATATAGGGCTTTAAAGGTAATAACCAGCACCTTGAATTGCACCCGGAGACATACTGGCAGCCAATGCAGCTCCCGGAGCAGTGGTGAGGCATGAGCATAACGCCCACACCCCACCACTACCCGGGCTGCTGCATTTTGAACCAGCTGGAGTCTCCGGATGGTCATCAGGGGCAGCCCCATGTAGAGCGCATTGCAGTAATCAAGTCTGGAGGTGACCAACGCATGTGTGACCATAAGCAGAGCATCCCGGTCCAGGAGTGGGCGTAACTGGCGTATTACACGAAGTTGTGCAAAAGCCCTCCTGGCCACGGCTGCCACCTGCTCTTCGAACAGTAGCCGTGAGTCCAGGAGGACCCCCAGATTACGCACCGGGTCTGTTTGGGGCAGGGCTGCCCCATCCAGAACCAAAGGTGGAAGCTCCTTTGTTAACACGGGACCCCTTACCCACAGCCACTCAGTCTTGCCGGGATTCAGCTGTAGCCCGTTGTCCCCCATCCAGACCTTAACAGCCTTCAGACACCTGGAAAGGACTTCCACCGCACCGCTTGGGTCCCCACGGGCGGAGATGTATAACTGGGTATCATCTGCATATTGATGATACCTTACCCCGTGGGAACGGATGATCTCACCCAGCGGCTTCATATAGATGTTAAACAGGAGAGGAGAAAGTACCGAACCCTGAGGCACCCCGTATTGCAGGGGCCTAGGGCTGGACTTCTCCTTCTCCAGGCATACCGACTGGGTCCTGCCCCTCAGGAATGAGGCAAACCAGGACAACACTGTGCCCTGGATCCCCAGACCCTGGAGCCTACCCAGAAGGATGCCATGATCGACAGTATCAAAAGCCGCTGAGAGATCGAGAAGAGCAAGGACAAACGGTTCCCTTCCGTCCCGCTCTCTCCAGAGATCATCCACCAAAGCGACTAGTGCAGTTTCGGTACCATATCCGGGCCTGAATCCTGACTGAAACGGGTCCAGATAATCCGCTTCATCCAGGACCTCCTGCAACTGCTGCACCACAGCCTTTTCCAAAACCTTACCTAAAAAAGGTAGGTTGGACACTGGACGGTAGTTGGAAATTATCGTGGGGTCGAGGGACGGCTTTTTCAGGAGGGGGAGCACCAAAGCGTGTTTAAAAGGTGCAGGAAAATGCCCCTCCTTTAAAGAAGAATTGATGATCGCCTCAACCCAGCCACCTGCCACAGACCTGGAAGCTTTTATTAACCAGGCAGGGCATGAGTCCAGTGCACAGGTCGTGGCGCGAACAGATGCAAGAAGCCTGTCCACTTCCTCAGGGCCAACAGGATCGAACCGATCCCAGGTAACATGGCTAGACTGTGCTATGGTCAGCCCCAGCTCAGTACGTTCCACACCGGGATTCAGGCTCGAGCAGATCTGAGCGATTTTCTCCGTCAGATAATCAGCAAAATCCTCAGCTGATCCCTGCCACCCAGGGCCCGGCCCCCCTCTACCGAGGAGGGACCTAGTCACCCGGAACAAGGTCGCTGGGCGGTTATCTGCGGAGGCAATAAGGGTGGTGAAGTATTGGCGCTTCACCACCCTCATCGCCACTAGGTAGTCTTTAATAGCAGCTCTGACCAGTGTTCGGTCAGACTCGCTCCGAGTCTTCACCCAGCGGCGCTCTCGGCGTCTCTTAGCCTGTTTAAGCTCCCTTAGCTCCTCAGAAAACCAAGGGGCAGATCGATCCCCATGGACTCGGAGAGGCCGTAGTGGCGCGATTACATCCAAGGCTGCCGTCGCTTTCTTGTCCCAAGCGTTGTTGTTGTTGTTGTTGTTGTTGTTGTTGTTGTTGTTGTTGTTGTTGTTGTTGTTGTTGTTGTTGTTGTTGTTGTTGTTGTTGTTGTGTTTTTGTTTTGTTGTGTATTGTTTTGTTTCTTATATACAGCACATACCTTAAGACTGGAAGTATGATGTGCTTTTTCATAGAGGCCTAAAGAGAAGCAAGAATAGGGGAAGAAAGCAAAACATTAGGACAGGTAAACCATGGAACATCTACTCCATCTACTTATCTGAGAGTTATCAGTGACTTTTGTGTGCATGTGAACCCCTTGCTTAAGATATATTTTAATTTTGCTCCTATCAATCTCTATTTCTTTCGCAGTATCTGTGAAATATAACGCAGAAGATGAAAGCCATAAAAATAATTCACCCGGGTTGTAAGTGAGTGAAAGTAAAATGGCAAGAGTAATATATAAGCATTTTAATAAAGAGCTGGATGACAAGGAAGGAAAGCAAGCCTGCCCTGATTGATTTATCTAACTACCTTCATTATGAAAAGCCAACGACAATGGCACACATACCCCTTCCCCACAGGAGCAGAAAGGTACTGTGTCCTTATAAAGAAACATAACACTTGAGCTGGACCACTTTGCTCTAAAGTAATCTGTGACCCACCTTCCCTTTGTAAAAGGACAAAAAGGTAAATATTTGAGGAGGTCAATTTTTCATTAGTTCTGGATGGATTTTCTTTGACTCAGTGAGGTAGCTACCATGTTTATTTGACTTTCAGCCACGGAGATTTCAGCAAGATCCACCCTCATAAAAATGTGACATTTGTCATGCAGTGGAGATCTAGCACTCACAATAAAGATCTGAATAGTGAGACAATGGGCACAGAACTGAGCGAGTTGAGAAGGATGGTGGAGGACAGAAGTGCCTAGCGGACAGTGGTCCATGAGGTCGCAAAGGGTTGGAATCGACTGTGCGACTGAACAACAAAATGTATTCCCAGTGATGCTATATGGAGTCGAAGGTGGGACACTGACAAAAGCATCTGAAAAGAAAATTGAAGCTTTTGAAATGTAGCTTTACAGACGGCTGCAAAGGATATCATGGGTTGATCTTGTGACTTATGTCACGAATGTGTTGCACCAGATGGATAAAGAATAAGAACTGTTAAGACCATTAAACAAGAAAGCTCCAAAAGTGAAACCGAGACGCAAGGGTTAAGTTGAATGTTATGTGGCAAGGGAATCGATTACAACACTGTTCAGCACCAAAATACCACTCTTTTAAGCAGCACTGCCTGAATACAAAGACAAAGATAGTACAAGGAACAATAGCATCAGGAAACTCGCAAAGTATAAATGGGGAACTCAAACATCCACACAGCGTACATCAGCTTTGTCCCTGAGAGTCTCTGAAGCAGAGTATGCTACTCCAGTATGGAACACATCCACACATGCAAAAGAAGTTGACATTGTTTTTAATGAAGTCATGCAGATAGTGACAGGATGCCTTAAACCTGCACCAGTTGAGAAGATACATCCCTTGTTGGTATTGCTCCACCTATCAGGAGAGAAGCAGCAGAAAATTGTGGGAGAACCAAGCATGAGAATGACCCTCATTAAGAATCTAGTCATGCCTGCCACATGACTGCATAAACGTGTGAAGATAGTCCTGGCTTGGCTGTGAACAGATATTAGTACTGCCCCCTAGAGTTGGATATGACTGAATTTCAAGCACATTCATTACCTTCATGAAACTGAAATCATTTGCTTCTGTTGCTTTCTGGTGAACCTTCCCCAGTTTTTGAACTCCCTTCCAAGAGAGGTCAGGCTGGTCAGATCCTTGCTATTCTTCTTCAAACTTTTGATAAGGAAGAGTTTTTAATGGTGGTGTTTTTGTAACTTTTTTAAAAAATGTAATTTTAAATTGTTTCAATCAGTTTTTCTTTAAATATATACTATATTCAAATTGTTTTTTTAAAATATTATGATGTTTATAGTTTTAATTGTATTCATCTTATAATATTTTTGTGGGATTCCCCTTCTTTGTGAGGTCTGAATTACCTTCCATAAAGTCAAATACAGTAAAACCTCGGTTTATAACCACCTCAATTTAAGTTTGCTGTGGTTTACAATGGCAAATCCTATGGAAATGACATCCTAGTTTACAAATTTTTAATGTTTTTTTTTTTTGGGGGGGGGGGTTTACAATGATCAATTCTCCATCCAAAAAGTCCTCCTGGTGTCTCACTCAGGGGGTGCTTCATTACAAAGAAAGGACTATTGGGGGGTTTATAGGTGTGACTATAATGTAACATGTAGTTTGCCCCTGGCAAAGCTTTCCTGAACAGCTTCTCAAAATGCTAATTAAAGAGTTGAAAAGTTCAGTAGCTGAAGGTTACAGCAAGGAAGTATGCTGTTCATGAGCGATGACAAGGTAATATCCACACTTGCTAATCCCTCCCCAGTGGCTTTCCCTCTTTTTGGAAAGTTCAGCCAGACATGTCTTTGCTGTCCTCTTGAGGTTTGCATGGACCTCTGGAGCTTACTAGACTTCTGGAACTGCTTTTGTGCTGGGCTTGAGTCATACCAAACGGATGTGTCTCATGTATGTGCTAATAATGGAAATACAGCTTGGGATACCGGATCAAATTACAGCTTCCTTCTTCTTCATTCACAGAGATTCTCCCTGCCCAGAAATTTATTTGAAGTCCATGACCTGCTGGTGGCCATTTTCCAGGCTGAGGGAGAGAGGAAAACTCATGCTGATGAATGCACCTTTGCAAAGAGTGATGCAACTTATTTTTCTCAGAGCTCAGCACAGCCTCAAAGGACAGTGCTTCTGTCCTTTTTGCAGGAATGTGCAGAAAGGCAGATAGTCTTCAACTGCTTAGTTATTCCAAGCTAGTTTCTGGATTAGTGACCATCAATCACTTGTTCAAGTAAGTAGAGTTCCAGGAAAGATGAATCAATGGTTCTTTCCGAGTCTCTTGTCTGTTCTTTCCGTACTGTTTTGCCATTCTTCCTGCTATTTCCCACACTCAGGTTGTGAGTACAGTTGTTATGTACCGTATATACTTTACTATAATTCGTCCCAAATATAAGTCAAGGTACCTAATTTGGACCTCTAAAACTAGGGAAATAGATTGACCTGAGTTTTAAGTCGGGGATGGAAAATGCAGCAGCTGCTAGTGAGTTTCAATAATTAAAAATCCATGAAAATATGGTAAAATTAATTAATTTAGACATTTGTGTGGGTATATTTTTGAGTTTTTATGGTAGTGTTAGTGCTTTTTTTTTAACTGTATGTTTGAATTTGCACCACCACAGTTTTGGAACCCTCAGGATCATTGACCCAAGTATAAGTCAAGGCTCCTTTTTGGATCTCATTTTGGGGGCTAAAAAACTAGCCTTATACTCGAGTATGTACAGCATTCAAAAAATGGAGCAAGACTGGGAATGGGCCTATAAGGTCATGGAGTCCAATCCCAAATTTCATCTGTTCTGTTTTTTTGAGGTAGGGTAATTCACAAGTGGACACCCCTGCCTGTTTCCTATGGCTCATTGCTTTATACAGATCCCTGTTGGAATTGTCCATCTTTTTTCAGAGTAGGGAGTAGGCAGACCCCCAGAAGCACCGAGAAAGTGTGCTGTTTGGGGCATTGTTGGAGCTGTAGTCTGAAAAAGGAACTGATCGGGGTCCTGTCTTCTCCTAGAGCAGTGATGGTGAACTTTTTAGAGACCGAGTGCCCAAACAGAGGGGTGGGGTGAACTCTGTGCTGGGGCGAGGGAGGAAGCCCTACCATTGGGCTGACTGTCCTTTGCATACTCCCTATTATATTACCATTATATTAACATGGCTGGTACAAATGGCCGGACTCTATTTTCTATTTACCATTTCTGTCCCTCGCAGTCACTTGTGGTGGATGGATTTTAAGTGCAACCACAGGAACATCTGAAGCAGCCTTTTGCATAAGTTACACACACACACACACACCAATATTTTCTATATTTGAGAAAGGATGACGTCTCTCCTTGCCCGAAGCGTGTGCCAGATTACTCATAAACCTGGACCATATGCCACTGCAATTTGTTGATAGGACCAAGCTGTTTTGGTAGCTATAAAATCCAAGGGGATTAGGGGAGACTCGATCCGTGCTGGAAATGGAACAACAGTGCTGGGGCATCTGCTTTCTCTCCCCTTTCGGCTTCTCAATTTAGGTCAGCATTCAGCAGAGAGCCCTGGCGAGGTGAAAGAGAGAGGCTAAAATAGTTACAGCATACGGAGAGACGGAGCTGGCTTCTGCTTCCCCTTTATGGTATAGAAGACTTGTGTGGCCAAATGCCCAGGCTGGCACATTTAGAGGGCACATACTTTATTCAGAACCCTTCACATTTCCAGTTGTCTAATCCATGAGATAGGGACTGCAGCAGTTTAGTGGTTAAGACACTGAACTTGATGACTGGAAGATTGGAAGGCTGGCAGTTCAAGACCCGAGTGCTGCACGATGGAATGAACTTCTGTCTCTATCCCAGCTCCTGCCAACCTAGCAGTCCAAAAGCAAAATATTGCAAGTAGATAAATAGGTACCACTTTGGAGGTAAGTAAACAGCATTCCGTGCACTCCAGGTATCTAGTCATGCCTACCACATATCCATGGAAAAGTCTGCAGATGCAGACAGCACTGGTTCTTTGGCTATACATGGAAATGAGTACCAAACCCTAGAGTTGCATATGGCTGGCTTTTAAACAAGGGGAATGTGTACCTTTACCCTTACCTAATCTATGAAATATAAAGATACTGGCTCATATGCTCTTATTCTCCCAACAGACATTTACAATAAAGTCTCACATAAAGAGTGCCTCGTTTAGAGAGTAACTTGCTTAAAGAGCAGAATTTATTTATTTTATTTGTTCAGATTTATATTGCCCCCCACTCACCGAGGTGACTCAGGGCGGCTTACAGTCCAAACAGCAACAGTACAGTAAAAATCATAAAATACAACCTCACAAAACAACCAAAGCAGAACACAGACTAACTCCTCTCTGGCCGTTGTTGTGGGCACAGAGAAGGGGGCAAGGTATCTGAATGGTCGCCTCGCTTAACAACGAAAACCAACCAAAAACTCGCTTAACAACTAAATCGTGGTTCACAATCCACCCCAGAAGTCACAATTGGTGTTTCGTGTAAAGAGCAAACTCACTTAAGCAATCCTGCGAAACACAGGATTTTTTTATTGTATTGTATTTTCCTGACTCTATTGTATTCTTATTTTTATGAAAGATTTGTTGACTATATTGATTGTATCATATCTATTATATTTATATTATGCTGTTTTTTAATATTTGATATTGTAAAATTGTAAGCCGCTCTGAGTTGCTTCGGCAAGGAGAGCGGCATATAAATTGAATATAATAATAATAATAATAATAATAATAATAATAATAATAATAATAATAATAATAATAATAATAATAATAATAATAATAATAATAATAATAATAATAATAATAATAATAATAATAATAATAACAACAACAACACATTATGCTCTTTAAGTGAGGTACCACTGTATTTCACTTCTGATTTCCTCTTTCACCCAATATTACAACTCCTCAAGATAGCTAGGAAAATCTCTCATCAAAACCTATTTTCCTTCCAGATTATTCCCTTTCTTTTTGGCATGCCTGTATGAGTATCATTTTGGCTTTCTGTTCTTTTCTTACTACAATCCCGGATGGTAGTTAGAAATCAGTGTGGTTTTGTAACTGTGAAAAATCATCTAGTGTTATCCCCGGCCCCCCAGTAGTGAGCGGTTGCTAGGAAATGTTTCTTACCATAACAGACATTGTGCAGAGATAGACCTGTAAGCAAGTACAGTACTTAAAGGTCACCCTTGCTCAAAAGTCAGTCATATCCAACTCTAGGGTATGGTGCTCATCTCCATTTACATCCAAAGAGCCATCGCTGTCTGCAGATGTTTCCATGATCATGTGGCAGGCATAACTAGACTCAGAAGATCACAGAACACTGTAACCTTCCCACCAAAGTAATACCTGTTTATCTACTTACATTTTCTTGCTTTTGAACTGCTAGGTTGGCAGGAGCTGGGACAGATGGCAGGAGCTCACTCCATCTTACAGCACTCGGGTCTTGAACCTGCTGACCTGCCAACCTTCTAGTCATCAAGTTCAGGGTCTTAACCACTTTCATTTTTTGGAATAGTAAGCATGTTAGTCTGTGGTTCAGGCATATCAGAAAACAAAACAAAACTGAAATAAAATAAAAAACATTGTTGTACTTTAGAGACTAACTGCTATATTTTTATTGTTAGCTTTCGTGGATCAAGTCCACTTCTTCAGACAAAGAGTGAAACTTACAGGCATGGTTTTTATACACCAAATTCAGTGGGTCAAAGGGAGAAGGGTGTGATCAAGCAAGATGACAGACAAGCAAGCACAACAATACAGCGTCACACAGTGTATGGGACCATTCAAATACCACGTGACCTAACATAGGCCACTTTTTTACCCCCTACCCCCTCTGTGACTTTCCGTGACTTTTGGTCAACCTCGCCTAAATCACCTGGGTTTCTCCATTTCCCCTGATTTGAAGAGAAACGGCAGAAGCCCAAGAAAGAAAGGCCTCCCTTGCAAAGCCTTTTCATGCAAGCAAGGAAGGAAGAGGGAAAAGATTTGCAATCTGGATTTCAATGTGAAAGACCCCCCGCCCCCCCTCTCTGTCTCTCCTCCGATGTCTCCTTTCGGGCTTATTTTTGCTTTGCTTTTTGCTCCTCACATCCCCCAATTATAAGGCCCCCCTCATCGCCCCTAAGTCACCCACCACCTCCTCCTCCTTCCAGGTGTCCTGAATGGCAGCGGGGGAAGAAAACCCTCTTCCCCCCTCCCTCCCTCTGCCAAAGAAGCACCTCTTTTCCCCTCCGAGACTGAGAGAGAGAGCAAATGGTTAGGCAGAGGGGAGGGGGCCTGGTCTGGTCTGTGCTGAAGCTAGCAGTGGATTCTGGGATTTGTAGTAGCGACAGGGAAAACACAAAGGGAACACTTTCCCAAGCACTGTTTCCCACCCACCCACCTCCTTCCTTCCTAAGTGGTCTCTGGTTGGGAGGGTTTTTCCTTTCTTTCCACTCAGGGAGAAAGGAAGGGCTGTGATTTCATCCCTGGAAGGAAGGAAGTAAAGGGGAGACTACTACTTCTTCTTCCTCATCCTCTCCTGGCAGAGGAACGGCGTTACTTTCTCACCACCACCCCAGTGTTACTCTTCCCTGAGAAGATTCAGGAAGCAGCCTTTGAAGTCCCCCCCCCCCATTTATTTATTTATTTATTTATTTATTTATTTATTTATTTATTTATTTATTTATGTGTTTCTCTTTATAGATCCTGCCTGTCTTGGATATTTCTTGCATTGGGAACTTTTAGATAATTTTGGAGTCACGTGACTTCATGTCGAACCCCCCTCCCCCATGACTTTCTGTGACTTTTAGTCAACTCCCTCCCTCTCCTAAAATGGTCACTTGGTATTTGAATGAGCCCTATGGTGTGAGGTTGCTTTACAATTTAATGTCTAGACACACATCTTCAAACCTTCCCAGTTTGTAATAGGGCTGGAGGTCAATGCAAAGGTGCTTATGTGTGTTGCAGTTACCCAAAAAGTGCATGGGGAAAAGAAATCTCGGAGCTGATGGATGCAATGCAGTTCAGTCTATTACTTCATCTAGAGCAGGGGTTACCAACCTAAGGCCCATGGGCCAGATTCAGCCTGTGGCACCATTTCATGTGCCCCCAAGGGCATTTGAGAAACAAGATGGCTACCCCTTGGAAGCTGTTGGGACAATATGGCCACTCCAAATGTGCAGTCAGGGCCCTCGAAGCTGACTGATTGAGCATGACCCAGCCCCTGGCTTGAAAAGGTTGGAAACCTCGGATGTAGTGACAAGGCAAAGAGCTGAATGCATTATACCCCCTTTTAAGGTGAGCTTGCTGTTCTCTCTCAGCCCTTGTTGTATTCCCTGGTGACATCACAAGACCCCATCCCTTTGTTGCTCAATCCAAATATCCCTTACTTTGTTCTGTTAGCACCTCTCATAACATGGAATTCCTCACCATACAAGGCACATATGAAAACAGGGGAGGACAAAGACTATGCAGCAGACTCCTAGGAAGATGAGGAGTTAACATCAAAGACAAGAAGACCAAGTAACGCCAGTGGAGGCTACTAGAAGTGCCAGAGCAAGAACCATGCATCTCCCTCGACACCCAAAAGAGTAAAAGAGGAAGTAAAGGAGAAGGTTCATTCTTTGTGAAAGGCTCCTCAGCTTTCAGAGTACAGTAAAACTCCATACAGCGATGAAATTGTACAACGATTGCCTTTTTAAAAAAAATTGTATCGTACAACAATTTTCATACAGTTATTTTTTAAAGGCAAAATCTGGGTGGCTTTGGGGTGGCGTGGGGAAGCCTTTCCTCTACCCCGCAAAAGCACCTTTGTGAACTAGCCGTGCTGGGCTGCTTTCTCTCTGGTAAGTGCCTTCCCAGGGCAAGAGCAGCCCAGCAAAAGGGATCTGTTAGATATTTGAATGTCCAGCGGCGGGAAAACCGCCGCTCCCTATTGGTCAGTGGGCTGGGTCAAGCAGGGTATTTAATCCCCTGCTTACCCAGCCATTTGTTGTTGTTGTCTCAAGGTGTTCACAATAAACTATTGTGTTCCTGGTTCACCTATAATGGCGTCCGTGTCCTCACTCCCGCGCCCGGATCTCCGGATCTAACACTGGCGACGAGGATGGGATTTTGAGGAACGGACCAGAACCAACGAGACTCCCTGAGCCATCTGAAAAAACGGCACCACGCCATGGCTGCTTACACTCCGCCGGCCCCCTTCCAGCCGAAGGACGAAAAATGGGGAAGCTACTTGGACCGGTTCGAGTTTTCCCTCATAGCTGCGGAGCTGGGAGAAATCTCCACGGAACGGAAGAAGGTGTTCTTCCTTACCCACTGTGGTCCCAAGGTATACGAGGTGGCTCAGTCCCTAGTGGCCCCAATGCCTATAATGGAGGTCTCGTGGGAGACCCTACAAAGGGCTCTCAGAGACCACTTCTCGCCGGAGCCTTCCAAGTTCGTTTTTCGCATTCACTTCAGGGATCGCTACCAGATGGCCGGAGAGCCCATCAGCGAATTCGTGGCCGCCCTGAGGACAGCAGCTATCCCGGCCGCATTCGGGTCTTCTCTCGAGAACGCCCTGATTGAACAAATCATCTGAGGGGTCCGAGACAACAAGCTCCGGAAGCGGCTCCTGGCTAGAAGAGATTTGACCCTAGCCACAGTGATAGACGAGGCGAGAGCATACGAAGTCTCAACATCAGCCGCAATCTCTATCAACCGGGCCCCGTCGGCGCAGCATCAGGCCACCGCACATCACCAAGACATCGGCCCTGACGAGGAGGACGACGAACAGGCAGAGGTGTGTGCGGCCGACGGGGCGAACCCAGGGAGAAGTGGCCAGCGCTGCGCCAGCTGCGGAGGACCACACCAGAGGGCACATTGCCGTTTCCGAGAAGCAATCTGCCGTTACTGCGACAAGCGGGGACACATCGGAAAGGTATGCCGGGCAAAGCAAGCTGGAAATCAGGCTGACCGGCACGTTCAAAGTTTCCCGCCGGGCAAGATGGCCGCCAACCACCGATCAAATCATAAGCGCAGGGAAACCACGGCGCCAAATTCGAAGAGGCGGAAACTCACACAATTACGATCAGCAACGCCACCACAGAGAAGGGAGAGAAGTTTTACATAACGGTCCAGATCGACGGAGCAGAGTGCCCGATGGAGGTCGATTCTGGTGCCGCCGTATCCCTGATTTCCTGGAGGTGGATGAAGCGAGCCTTTCCATCCCTCAGGGAATCGGATCTGAAAGCCCAACGGATCCGGGTCAAGGACTGCCAGGGCAGATTCCTCCCCGTCGCAGGCCAGAAGTGGGTCCGAGTCAAGTACGGACGGAGAGAAGAGACCCTGCCGCTGACCATCGTCCGCGGCGACATTCCGACACTCCTGGGTACCAATTGGTTCCCAGCCCTGGGGCTGTCCATCGCGGGCATCCACAGTTCCTCCATCGACCAGCACAGAGACACCTCGCTACGGGACGACCTGATGGCAGAGTTCCAGGACGTTTTCGGGGAAGGACTGGGCAGGTACGTGGGGTCACCCATCTCCTTCTCTTTAAACCCGAATGTTGCCCCGATCCGCCTTAAGGCCCGGAGAGTTCCACTGGCCCTGAAGCCCAGGGTCGAGAAGGAACTAGACAAGCTAGTAGCCCAAGGAATCCTTGTCCCCGTCGACCACGCTCGGTGGGAGACCCCCATAGTCACCCCCATAAAACTGGATGGGTCAGTGCGCATCTGTGCAGATTACAAATGCACAATAAACAAGGCGTTAGAGCCGAGCGCATACCCGGTTCCCGTGATCGACCACCTCCTACACTCACTGGGCCCAGGGAAGATCTTTGCCAAGCTGGACCTGGCCCAGGCCTACCAACAGCTGCCGGTGGATGACGCCACGGCCGAGGCGCAGACCATCATCACGCACCGTGGCGCGTTCAAGTGTACCCGGTTACAGTTTGGGGTCAGCATTGCGCCGGGACTTTTCCAGAGCACGATGGAGAGACTCCTCCACGGCCTTCCGGGGGTGGTGCCCTATTTCGATGACGTCCTGATCATCGCGGGAGACCCCGGGCAGCTCAAGGACAGGGTCGCAGCCGTCCTCGCCAAGTTCAGGGCCGCCGGGCTAAGGGTGAAGCGAGACAAATGCCTGCTTGGGGTCCCCTCTGTGGAGTTTTTGGGGTTCCGGATTGACTCAAAAGGCATCCACCCAACCAGGAGCAAGGTGGAGGCAATTCGGAACGCTCCGGCCCCTAAGAACAAGCAGGAACTGCAGGCATTCCTGGGGCTCTTAAACTTCTATGCGGCATTCCTGAAAGGAAAGGCCACTGCCGCTGAGCCATTGCACAGACTGCTAGCGGCCAAGTCGGGATGGGTGTGGGGCCCAGAGCAAGAGTCGGCTTTTGAAGCAGTAAAAAATCTCCTATCACAGGACAGTTTCCTGATCCAATACAATGCCACCCTGCCACTGGTCCTCGCCTGCGACGCGTCTCCCTATGGCGTCGGCGCGGTCCTCGCCCACCGGCTCCCCAACGGTCTCGAGGCACCCATCGCCTACTACTCCAGAACTATGTCACCCACGGAGCGGAACTATGGGCAAATCGATAAGGAGGCGCTGGCGGCAGTGGCAGGGGTAAGGAAATTCCATGACTACCTGTATGGCCGGGACTTTGAACTGGTGACTGACCACAAACCCCTCTTGGGGCTCTTGGCCGGTGACCGCCCCACACCTTCGGCCTTGTCCCCCCGGATGCAGCGCTGGGCCCTATTTTTGTCCGGGTACTCTTACACTATGGTCTATCGACCCGGGAAACACATGGGGAACGCGGACGCTTTGAGCAGGTGCCCCCTTCCGGATCAGGACGGGGCAGAGAGGGGGGAGGCATCGGTGCTCGCCCTGGACATTCTGGACTCTGCTCCCATCACCTCGGCTGAGGTTGCTAGGGCCACGGCGAAGGACGCCGAACTCCGAACTGTCTCCAGCTGGGTCAAACGGGGTTGGCCGGACAAGGGGGAAGGGGAGTTCAAAATATTTTTTGATAAGCAAAACGAACTGTGTTGTGTGGGGGGTTGTTTGCTGTGGGGAGACCGGGTGGTAATTCCCAGGAAACTTCGCCCAACAGTCCTAGAAACGCTTCACACCAGCCATCCGGGGGTAGTGAAGATGAAGGGGTTGGCCAGGAGTTATGTGTGGTGGCCCGGAATTGACAAGGATATCGAGGCGTGGGTAGGCAAATGCACACCTTGCCAATCATCCCGGCCCAATCCTCCAGCAGCCCCAGTCAGGGAGTGGGAACAACCCGCGGGTCCGTGGCAAAGGCTCCACATCGACCTAGCTGGCCCGTTCCACGGCCAAGTATTCCTAATTGTAGTGGATGCTTACTCCAAGTGGCTGGAGGTCCGACTCCTGAGTAGCACCACCGCCAGGGCAATTATTCGGGAGCTCAGGCAACTGTTTGCCACACACGGCATTCCAGACACACTGGTCTCCGATAACGGCCCACAGTTCACAGCCACAGAGTTCGAGCAGTACCTGGTGTCCTTAGGGACCAGGCACGCTCTCACCTCGCCGTTCAGGGCGCAAGGTAATGGGCAAGCCGAGAGGTTCGTGCACAGCACGAAAGAAGCCTTGGGAAGGTTGGGGCCTGGAGACTGGCAGGAACGTATTGATACGTTCCTATTGGCACAACATAACCTCCCCTGTGCTGCCACGGGGAAAGCCCCTGCGGAGTTGCTGATGGGCAGGAGACTCCGCTGCCAACTGGATCGGCTGCACCCAGAGTACTCCCCGGACAAGTACCGGGAAGGACAGTCGCGGGGCCGCACACTTCCCATAGACTCTCCCGTTTTTGCACGGAACTATGCACCTGGCCCACAGTGGGAAGAAGGGGTCATCAGCGACATGCTAGGCCCCTACACATACAAGGTTCACCTCAATGATGGTCGAGTATGGAAACGCCATATAGACCAGCTCAGGAGGCGGACGAGTTCCGACACGGAAAGCGGCTCAACCTTCGGAGCACAGACCACCCCAGAGCCAGACATATACCCAATGGCCGAACCGGTCACCGACCCGGTTCAGCCTGACAACTTCCCCACACGAACGGCCCCGTCACCAGAGGACTTACCGTGCGAAGCAGGTCCAACCCCGGTTGCCGCAGAACCCGTCGCTCGTTCCCCGGATCAGGCCCCGGTCCAGCCAGGGCAGAGCGAGAGCGACAGGTCCGCTCTGCTCGATGCCCCGGCGCCGACTGAACTGCGCAGGTCCGGCAGAGCGCGGACACGCCCCCGTCACCTGGATGACTACATATGTAAATAGGGAAATAGTGCATTCTGGGGGGAAGGAGTGTTAGATATTTGAATGTCCAGCGGCAGGAAAACCGCCGCTCCCTATTGGTCAGTGGGCTGGGTGAAGCAGGGTATTTAATCCCCTGCTTACCCAGCCGTTTGTTGTTGTTGTCTCAAGGTGTTCACAATAAACTATTGTGTTCCTGGTTCACCTATAATGGCGTCCGTGTCCTCACTCCCGCGCCCGGATCTCCGGATCTAACAGGATCCTTGGTGGTCCCCTTGTTTTGCAACGGCAAGGGGAAAACCGAGGATCCCTTTCATTAAGAGCGCTAGGCTGCTTTTCCCCTGGGAAGTGGCTTCCTAGGGCAAAAATTATTGTATGACTCATCCCATAGGGAAAATTGCTATATGATACATGTATCGTAAAGGAATTTTTTTCATACAACGATGGACCCATTGGAACTAATTAAAATCCTTATACAGGGTATTACTGTAATGATAAATGTGTGTTGTCAAATCAATTCCAGCTTAAGTTGATCCTTTCTAGGGTTTTCTAGGTAGAAAATAGATGCATCTTACCCATGGCTGCATGGGCTGGCGGTTTTCCATGGTGGCACACAGGGGAATTGAACTCCCAAACATTAGCTCTGCAGTCAGATACCTAAACCACTGAGCTACCAGGCCATCTCTTCAGCTTTAACACATACGCAAAAGGGGAGTGCAACAGAGCCAGTCACTGTCCCTGCTGCCTTTCCCCATTGCAAGTGAGTGGAAATGTCATTACATTTCGTTTGGGAACATTTTGTAATTTTTCTAGTGAAACTTCAAATGGTTTTTCCTAAATCAGATCATTCCATTCTAGGGTTTCTCAAACTTGTCTTTGCAGATGTTCTTGGTCTTCAATTCCCAGAAGCCCTGATCAACAGGTGTGCTGACTTGGGCTTCTGGTAATTGAAGTCCAAGAACACCTGGAGAGACAAGTTTGAGGAGCCCTGCATTAGACCATTTTTAAAAGCTTCTGAATATATAACATTTCTCCATGTCCCCTTCTATCAAAATGAGGAATCTTACCCGGGTTTGCAGATGTACCCTAGGGTTTTGATTATAACTTCAATCATTCTCCTTTCCTTTCAGTGTGCTGTAATGGTGAACCTTGGCACTCCAGGTGTTCTTGGACTTCAATTCCCAGAAGCCCAAGTCAACACTCCTGCTAATCAGAGCTTCTGGAATTGAAGTCCAAGAACATCTGGAGAGCCGAGGTTCACCATCACTTGGGGGTGAAATATATCATCAATGGGTTTTAAAGTGGGATTTCACTGCTTTTGTTCTTTGTATTTCAAAAAAAGGGAAGGAGTTGATTGTTTTTTATGCTTAAGCCCAAGTTGCCTTCTTGGCGGTAAGTATGCTAAATTATTTAAACAGATTGATAGGAGACAATGGATACATCTCTCCCCCCATCCCCATCTGTGTCTGTAAGTGTCCTGGCTCCCACTTACATTCAATTTCATTATTATAACAGCACCTCTTCAAAACAATTGCTAGGCTCTGCAGGATAGTTTTATAATGAGAGAGGAAGGGTACCTAATGGATACATGAGTCAGAGATAACAGATTCTCAGGGCTAAAACAAAGCCTGCCCACATGTTTCATTGAAGGGTGAAATTTAAGCATGATGTACTCCAATTCCATGTCAAAAATGATTTTTTTAAAAGAGGAAAGAGAGCTCTCATGCAGCCCTTTGAACATTCAGCAGACACCACGTGTCTTGCCAGTAATGAAAGTATGTGTGCTTATAGTACAATATCTATAAAGTGATTAATCCCCTTAGTGATGTATTGTGGAGTGGAGGTGGGGGGGTGTTCTTTGTCTCCCCACTCCTTGCTGAGACGCTCTCGATTACAAAGCAAAATACATGAACTGTGCCCAACTTTAAAAAATTGATTTTGGGAGACGTGCCAGGCCAGATGGTTGAAAAACCTAAATACCATTGATTTATCTCGCCCACATTGCAAAGCAATATTAGAGACAATGGACCTTATCAGAAGGAATGAGAATAAACAACGGCATGCAGGCTCAATACAGAATTAACAACCAAAGCTGAGCTGATTTTATTATGCTGTGATTAATTTGGAATTTATGAACATGCTAACTAGCAGTAGAACACGGTTAGCTTTACTTAATGGAATTGGAGGCAGGATACAACTGGCCTTCCATTAAGGCAGCTCCAATTGGTAGACAATCACCACAGAACAATATGCTCTATGGGAGAAAAACATCGAAGAGTGGAAGACCCTCAAATACTCAGTGGAACAGCAGAAGGATTACTAGGGTGGTAAACGTTAACTTGTGTTAATTCTTTGATTAACTATCAGAAGTTGCTGGATGCAACTCAGCTCATAGTCAAGAAGATGCATGCCTTTGTATGGGGAACAGCAGACAGAGGACCTCCCCAGATCTCCTAGTCAGTCCTTTACTTGCTCTGACCTTAGATTAATGTTCATAGGGTTACTTATGTTGCTTCCTTCTTCCAACTTCTTTATTTTTTTCCCTTCCAGGTCAAGATACCTTGCCTTTGTCCTCTACAGATGAAAAGGGCAACTGTGGCTCCTTGATATCTCCAAATAAGTTAGAACTAGGATTTCTAAAACCTTTTGTATCCTGCATATATTCCTCTAATAAACACAAGTTTTTTTTTATTTTCTCAGAAAGAAATGTGGATGATTCCTTTGTAAAGATTCCTTTACAAAGGGGGAAGTATGCTATAGCCAGGGGGTGGCCAGGGTGGGTGCTGCCCACCCTGAGTTAGCAGTTTGCCCACTCTCAAACTCCCAGCTGCTTATATGACATTGTTGCCCGTCCTGAAAAAATATTGCCCTGGTTGGACTAGCAGAATAGAAGAGACTGGGAAGATAAATGGTGTCTATAGATATAACCTCTATGAGGTAATTTGTTTTCCCCAGTGGCTAAGGAAGGGGGCCTGAGCTCTACAGCTTTGGTTTAGAAAGAGAGCTGGAGAGGTGTGGAGTTGCTGTTCCTAAGAAATGCAGACTTGAGCACCTGGATTTAGGTAAGGGACTTTATGTGTTTTGGAGAAATGGAAAGGGAAAATCTTTCATATTGCAAGCTATATATTATTTTTGCATTCCAAATTTTTACATTTTTACCTGCTCCCACTGACCAGTTACCTGAACGTTGAACTTTAAAAGATTCCGTTTTTGAGACAATAACAATGTGAATTCTGGATTTTAGAAGTGGAGACATTCTGTGAGATGTTTCCTCAGTCATGTCTTGCAGGGAACTTAAGGGGTATATGCAAATAAAATATCCAGCTTCAGAAATGTCTGAATTGTTGTTGCTCATGAATTGCCTGTTCTGTAAAAAATGCAAATCCTTGGAAAATTTCCAATTATATTTAATAGTCATTAAAAACTATGCACGGAGTCCATAGTGACATTTGCCTGCCCTGTCCCTGTGACATCATAGGTGTGCCCTCTAGCCTCAGATTTTTGCCCTGAAATCTCAGGGAATTGGACATTACTCAGCTAATAATCCATGCACTGAACTCCGATTAGTCTTCATAGTGCTGTGAGAGAGAAGAGAAAGAGAACAAAAGGAGGACAAGTCAAAAGGTGTTGATGTTTTAGTTGAGCCAATGGTGTGGACCAACGCTGGTGCCACCACCCACTGCATTCAGAAGTGCTTAGGTGGAAAGAGGAGGGAGGAGTATGAGGTGACAGGCAGTGGTATTAAAGATGGTGAAGAGAGTGCCATGGCTGGAAGAGACACACTTGGTGCAGTTGATGATTCAGAAGAGTGGCTGTTGCTCCATTTGTCACATAAAAGTATTTGTCTATCAGTGCACAATGGCTTAGCCCACAAAGACCTTCTCGGAGGCCACAACTACTGAACTAGCCAGGCAAGACGTGGCTGGGCTACGAAAACCAATGCAGAGCAAAAAGGGCACTCTGGTTTGGCCAGTGTGGTTGTGGTTTCATGCCAAGTACTCTGCTACCTGAGCCAGCTGCCACACTGGGACTAACAGCTGGGCTGACCATGGCATCTTTCTATCTTCACAGCTCAAATGGTTGGTTGATGTGGAGACCAAATGAAGGGTGGTTGGTAGTCTCTCAAGAATGATGGAATGACCTTACTTCCTGTCTCTCCTTCAACTACAGTTTTCCAGAATGGATGATAGGTGCTAAATGGGAGAGGGTAAATGGCTACCGATGGGGACTTAAGTTTGGGCAACTACAAAGAGAAGAAAGTGACTTCATTTTAGCAGCACAGGGTTTGATAGGTACACAAAAGAAGTGGGGAAAAGATCATAATCAAAACTTTAAAAAATGTCTAGGTGTACAGTTGAGTGCCCTTAACCACTCAACCTCCTTACAGTACACAAACAATATTTAATTGCCTTACCTTTCCCAGTGTTTGCTAAGCTACTAAATTATCTTCTGGTTCTACCAGCTCAGTGGAGTGATCATTTATCGCTGGTTAATGGCTGTTAGCAATGGAAGGAAATAGATTTTTCTGGTGGAAATATTTCCAGGACTGTTATTTGCGAGATGAAGCTGAAGAGTGTGTACATAATGAATTTAGTCCTGCTCACTTCATTTGCCCTGGTTAACATATACAATTTAAAAAATCAAACCCGTAGCTTATATGCCAGCGCTACCATGCATGAACATCTCATTATATTAATGGAGTCTTTTATTTTTTTATTGGAAATGGTGACTACATTGGGGTGTGTTAATTTTCACTGCTGCAACAAAAAAGTTGCAAATTCATGTATCAAGGAAATTTCAAGACAACTAAAAAAGAAAGGAGTAAAATTGTGGTTTGCTCTTACCAGGCTAATGCTTGGATAACTGTTTCCGAAGAGTGCAAATGTTTTAAAATGTTAGGTGAGAGCCTTGTCAGGGTGCGGGGCCTTGAGCGGTCTAACTAGGCAGTATTGCAAATCTCTTGTCAATGATGTTAGGCCAGGACTAAAATTCACCTAGCCAGTGGGTGATGTGATATTCAAATGGCTGAAAGTCCAGTTGCATGTGCAGAATGTCATCGTCGAAATGTCTACCAATGTGCAGACTCCTCACTGAATAATGACTCCAAGGTATCCAAGGTATCTATAGATATCTCTGGCATTTGAGCCCTCCCTACTTCCTGCTTGTTTTTCTTTCTTCCATGTTTTGTTATTTTACTGCTTTCTTCTTTCTCTGACTTTCCTCCAAGCAACAACCATGAAGTTTCTCTCCTCATGCTGAGGACCCCATTTCCCCTACTGATTGTAATTATAAATGGTAACTGTACATTAAAATACCTTTTCTACTTTATATGCTTCTATTTTACCCTACAACAAACAACTCAAAGGGAGGGCTTGTGGAGACCGAGCTGATATTTCCACATTTCTCTGTCCTCCTGCTGCTGTTGGGTTTTGATTTGTTTTGTTTCTATCTCTTACTCTGCTAACTATGAGGAACAACAAACATTCCCCAAGAGTGATACCTGCAGGGATCATAGAAATCTACCTTATCTCTGTCCATTATTTATAGCTAGCAGCAGTTCCTCTGATCTCTGGTTGTTTTTCTTGTCAATGTTCCCTGACCACTGAACTGGAAATGCTCTGGACTAAACCTGAGGTGCTTTGCATACAAAGCAGGTATTCTACCATGGAGTTTAGCCTCTGAGAAAAAGGGGTGTATCTTTGATCCTCTTCCTGGTTTGGGGTGTCCATTTGGATCTCAAGGCTGACATACAAAGTAGTTGTTCCATTGTACCATGATATCTCATGTTAGCACTGAAACAGGCCTTGTGGGATCAAAATGCACATTACCATACCATTCTTCTTCTTCAAGTGCAGTATCTGATTCTGAATATTGGGTATCATGGTGATCAGCCATGAAGATTGTCCTGGGAACAATCAAGTAACCAGTCTATCAAGCACAGAATAATTGACTAATCTGATCACTTGTCACACTCCAAGGTCTTAAGTAAAGATAATCTCTGCTTCCAGGAATCTTTTAATTAAAGATGTAATACACCTTCACCAATTTTATGAAAATACATGTTTCATCTAGGAACTCTGTCAAAAGAAATTATGAACTGCTGCAAGATTATAATTTTTTGCTGCTGTACAAGACTGAGACAAGTACTTCTTTCATCTGCAGTAGCACTAGCAAGCCCTAACAAAACCTTCTGTTTTGTGTGTGTGCATGTGCACACTCACTTGTGTTTGTGTGTGTAGCAATATCCTGTTGGATTTTTTATGCTCAGAATGGAAATTATAGAAGAGCTATATCTAGTCAGATAGTTGCCTGGTATGTAATTAAGATGCAACCATCACCTCAGGAAATAATCCCAGCCCTTTCTGTGGCTTCCTTTCTGCAGACAGAAAATCTACCAAGGTTTCTCCTGCATGAAATACATGTTCTTTGTGTATGGCAAACTGGTTATTTTCTCCCACTCAAAAACCATTTCTATGCCTTTTTTTGCAAAAAAAAAAAAAAAAAGAATGCCAAAGTACAAAAAACAAAATAAAACACCATAACCTTTCTCCCTAAATTTGTAAACAATGAACTCCAAATTCCAGATATCCTCATAATTGACTATGCTGGCAAAGAGTAAGGATTTGCAGCAAACCCATTTTGCCATTGTTGTTATTTCCCGCTCTTGGATTTGACTTGACATAATGCCTGCAACCACAGCTTCCTGCATATAAAACGCATGGTCTACCACTAATCTTTCGCCCCAAACTAGAGATTATTATTGGGAAGCACCTTCTCCACAATATGACACGCACAATTCAACCATGCCTCCCAACCTAACTAATCGTGGCAGATACACTTTGGTGAAGTTACAGCATTCTAGTGCTCAAGTATAGATGGTGCCTGAGTTCTCTAGCACAGAATTCTAATAACACACCAAACTACAAATCCCAGGATTCCATTGGCAAGAGCCAATTAAAGTGGCATCACGAATGGTGCAGCTATGCTGCTGGTGTCTTGTTTAAACTGAATCATCATGTGATCCCATGCAGGATGAGGATGTCACGTTTCCATGGCCTTGGAATCCATAGTTGCCTTAGGAATATTATACTGAAATGTTACTTGCACTATAGATGCTGAAGTTCATTAAACACAGTATTATAGCTAGGAAAGGGAAGAAGCAGCTATTGCTTTGATATCTCACTCTCTGCTTGCTTAGGGCTATGTAGCCTTTGGAAGACCAAGTAATGCCACTATTTTCTCTTTCTTTCCTGTCCCAGCTGCCATCCAGCGCAGTCACATCTGAAAATATGTAAGTGGATAAAAATGATGTTTAGACAAAGCATTTGAGGAAATTGCCATCTAAAGGAGCACAAGAACCCGAGCGCCATGTGTTTATTGCTCACATAAAGGAGCCAATTAAATATGTGGCAAATTTGCAGCACAGAGCACACCTGCCCCCGCCACTATTCCTAGCTAATTATGGCCATCTTGTAAATGGGATGATTCATAATAGAATTGTAAGGGGTGTTGGATAGACTGCTAGTAGGGCGATAACACAGCCATTATTCCTGGAGTGTGGCTGAGCTCCTTGTTCATGTACAGATGTGTGTAGGCTCTCAGAACTTGCTCAGCAACTGTGAAATTGAATTGCAGCACAAGCAGAGACTGAAAACTTTGGTTGGCTAGGATGGGAGAAGAGTTAAATGTTTCTGGGCTTTCTTTTTCATGTTGAGATGAACAATGAAGGGAGATATTTTCATCAAAGAGATAAGGAAACCAGTCAGAAATTTAAAAATGTTGGTTCAATCTTCGTCCACAAATTGGATTCTAAATGCTGTTTGGAAGAAGCTATGTACTGTGAAAACTTTAAAGCTGTCTCTTCATTACCTGAAGCCAAAACCCATCACAATATTTTTGGGAAATTTTTAGGAATTTTTCGATCACTGATTCAAAATGTTTTTAACTGTCCCTTCTTGGAAGGTGAAACAAAATTGTGTTCCTTACATCTTGTTTTAACAAAACAAAGGCAAAACCAACACATCCCAGTTTCAGCTTGTAGGCAATGGCAGTGAAATATCTTGGGGATGAGAAAAATGAGTCTCAAATCCCTGGAGAGTTTAGTGTACATAAAGGGCAGAACTTTGAAAAATTGCTTCTTGAAATTGCAATTCTAGAATCTCCCACTGGAACATTCTATGAGTACAGTACCTGTAATACAAAGAAGGGTTCAGCATGTCTACACTTAAGTGCTCATTTGCATTATCAAACAAGGGACAGCAGGCAGGTAATGGGCTGCATATATTGTTACTTTACATGGGCAGTGCTTGTTCCAACCTCCCTCTGTCCCTGATGTTGTTGCTATGTGCCATCAAGTCACCTCTGACTAATGGTGACTCGAGGGATGAGAGATCTCCAAAACGTCCTGTCCTCAACAACCCTGCCCACCACCTGCAAATTCAAACCTGTGGCTTCCCTCTTATGGAGCTAATCCATGCTATGTCTGGTCTTCTTCATTTTCTGCTACCTTCCATCTTTTTCAGCATTTTTGTCTTCTCCAGAGAATGTTTCCCTCTCATCATGTACCCAAAGTAGGACAGCTTGATATACGCTAGGGCCCACTTGTTTGTCTTTCTGGCAGTCCAAGGTATCCACTGAGTTCTCCAGCACCATATTTCAGACTAATATTTTTTTTCCTGTCAGCTTTCTTTACTGCCAAGTTTTCACATCCATACATAGTGATTAGGAACAGAATAGTATGGATGGTCTTGGTCTTCGTCTCCAATGACACATCCTTACACTTGATGGTCTTTTCTAAGTCCTTCATTGCTGTCCTCCTGAGTCTCAGTCTTCTGATTTCTTGGCTGCAGTCCCCATGTGAGTTGGTGATTGGACCAAGGCATATAAAAATGTCACTATCTCAATTTCTTCATTGTCAACTTTATAATCTGTGATGAAGGGCCCTTAATTGCACAGGAAATTCTACTTGTGTTTGTTTCTTTTACAGTATTTTTATTTTGCTCCTCAATCAAAAAGGCTTGGGGAGAGGCTTATAGGCGATCAATTAAAGAAAACAATCCTTACCCTCATGCTCATAATGTAGAAAAATATGATCCAAAAATGGGAAAAGGGAACGGGAAGGGGGAAAAAAAGGAAAAGCAGGAGAAATGAGAAATATTTCAGCAGAGCTGGTGGAATGGCCTTCCTTCTCTCATATTCCCCACTGCTATATTGGGATGGCTGCGGATCATAAGAACTGCGCCCAGTGATGGGATGTAACAGGTTCTCACCAGTTCTCCAGAACCGGTAGTAACTTTCCCCAGTGTCCCAGAGAACCTGTAGCAGCTTTTGGGGAGAACCACCTTCGGGGCTTACCTTTTCACTGGTTTCCCCACTGTGCATGCACGCCAAGCACTTGGTGTGCATGCATGCCTAGTGCTTGGCACATATGCACAGCCTCCTTGCTGTCCTCCCAAATGGGGAGGAGGAAGAGAAGCTGCTAGCCTGAAGCTCCCTATAGCCTGAAGCTCCCTATTTTTATTATTTTGTATTTTTTTCCTTTGGCCCCGCCCATGACATGACATCATGATGTTAGTTCTGCCCACACTGTGATGACATCATGGTGGGGTAGTAAAATTTTTGACATCCCACCACTGACTGCGCCTCAAACAAAAGAAACAAAATTGCTTAAAAGATTTCCCTGCTCAATACAAAAAGGTGAAAGGAGGCAGATGTGCCAGGATGAATATAATAGACTGTGTGTTTTTAAAAAAGCACGTTCTGAAGTTATGGTTGCAGATCAAGAAGTTGTCATTCCAGACAAAAGGAGTAGAGTTAAAAGATCTTCTTTTGTGTCTGTGTCAGGGTCAGACTTTAAACTGGCAAAAGAAAGCCCCAAACTTAAATCCACATTGGTTTATGTTTCCTGTAGTAACCAGTAGTAAAGCAAATGAGCCAGATTTTGTTTCTCTACACATTCACACTGTGTATTCTTATCTGCCAGCAACCCCCACTTGATCATGTTGGTCTTGCATTGAGGGACTCTAACTCCCAGCCTATTCAGGATCCTACAAGTGACATAGGGGAGGGTGAGCTCCTCAGCCATACCCTCCTTTAATGTTGTTCCTTGTCCAGTGAACTCATCTTCTAATTTGATTTTGCTCAGGAGGAGGATAAGGGTGCCTGGCGTGCGGTGGTCTATGGGGTCACGAAGGGTCAGAATCGACTGTGCGACTGGACAACAACAACAACCTTCAAGAATGTTTGTTGTTGACCAAAATTCAGGAGAGGATATCAACCACCCCCCACCCCCCATTCAGGATGAGCTGCTTTGGTCACAAACCATTACTGGAAAGAGTGCCTTGGCAAATTGGAGGTGAAAGCCAGCTTGGGGAAGTTCCTTTAGTTGAGCAAGAAAACATACCAACGAAAGTACAAGGGACGTCACTGCAACAACCTGGAAAATGCAATCAAATGAATCCTGTCCCCACCAGTGCCTAGAAAACGACGACAGGAGTCATGTTCCATGAGACCAAGGTACATATTGTAAAAAGAGAAAACTATGCATAAATTTCTTTTTATGTTCCCACCTTAGCTTCCTAACCACATCCCCAAAATATGTTTACAAAGGTTCTCTGTAAATTTGTGGGCCTTCCAGCGGGGAGAAAAGAAGAAACAGTAAGAGCCATGTTTTAATTGTTAATTTTGGTTTTAAAGCGGTGCACTTCAAAGAGGGAACAAGGGGCTTTTGATCATAAAAGGCTTGCTGGGGAACAGTCTCAGTAGTGCATTTAATTGTTTGCAAATATTAAAACAGAGCAATCAGAAGTATGTGCCACCTCTCAGAAGCCCCAAAAGTCATGCGGGTGACACTTTCAAGGAACTCAAACCTGTGTTATTGAATTCCAGATTTATATAACCACCCTGGGATAAAGTTTGTTTTCAGTCTTACAGATTTTTTCCTAGTTTTTTTTTTTTAAAGCAGGTATTACAGCATAGCAATGCAGGTTCCCATCCAGGATGGCTAATTTAAGAGCAGCCATCCGCCCCCATCTGGTAGCTGTTATTATGGGTTTTTATCCGTTTTCACTGTTCAATGTTTTAAATTTTTTATGAATTTTATGAATTTTAAGGCCATATATATTATGAGCTATGCTGTAAGCCGCCCAGAGTCGGGTTCGCCCGATTGGGGCGGGATATTAAATGCAAATAAATAAATAAAATAATAAATAAACTCAGTGAGAATAAAGAATTATGTACCATGTTTACCAAACAGCCCCCCCCCCTCAAAGCAGAAGATGCTCGTTTCAGTAGTGTTCTTTAATAGGAAACATCCTATAAACCAATGGTGGTGAACCTATGGCACATGTGCCATAGGGGGGAATTAGAGTGCTCTCTGTGGACATGCTCACTGTTGTCCCTCTGTCCAGCAGCCCAATAGGATGGCTTCCACCCTCCCCCCAGCACAGAGTTCACCCCACTCCTCTGGAGTGCGGACTGAAACCTGTTGAATTTGAACACTCTCAGGAGTGTGCAGGGCACCATGGGAAGGCGCTGGACAGGGAGGGGTGCCTATTTGAGGGTTTGTGGGGGGAATCCTATATAATCCAATTGGCGCCCCAGGGTGCCAGAGGCAAGGGCGGGGTGGAACAAAGCCCGATTGCTTTGCCATCACTGCTATAAACCAGGGGGCCAATTCCTTCCTGCCCTTGGGAGCTTGGGATATTGAATGAGACCACACATTATTCCTATGCCAGCACCCCTGTAGTAGACTGCCCAACTGTGAAACCAAGCCAATTCACCAAATTCACAGGAAGTTGCTGTGAGGAACTGAGCTATGCTTTGTACCGTCTTCTTTTTCTGCCATATCCAAATCCAAATATTGGCGATCCTCATGAAGACTCCTGAGAATATAATGCAGTGGCCCTTCATCTGCCTTCTGCATTGCAGCATGACACCCAAATACTACCAATACAGTTCCATGAGTAACTTTCTGTTCCTGAGCCTTTTTGGCATGCAAAGTCCTCCTCAGCCCCAGTCCAGTATTTATGAGGTTGCTGTTATCCATCAAGATGAATTCAAGTGGGAATTGATCCACTTGGGGACCATCCCCCTTCCCTGTGAACTTCGTACCCAAGACTGTTAGTCCTCAGGGTTGTCAGGTGAGTTAACTGCCACCTGACACTTGGCGTTGAGTTGCTGACAGTATGCTTTGTATGCGTGATCAGAAAAAACTCAGATTGGGAAGAATTACATCTAGTCCTATCCATGTTGTTTTGGCTCTGTCCCCTTCTCGCACCTAAGAAGTTAAAAAGATTGACAAGAACTAAACCTTTTTCTGCAGTGGCCCCTACATTATGGAACGAGTTGCCTGTGGAAATTAGATCTGCATCCACAGTTATGGCATTTTGTAAAGAGCTAAAAACATTTCTTTTCCAACTACCATTTTCCTCTTAAGTAAATTGATTACAAATGTGCAGGATTCCTCAATTAATGAGCTGTATTGCAGTAAAACCCCATAATACAAAAGGCTGTTATAATGAAAACCTCATATAATGAAAGGAATTTGAAGGGGAAATGTTGCCTCGTATAGCGAAAAATGTTGTTATACAAAGCAACGTTTCTCCCAGGTTTTCCCCCCTGAGGTCTGGGTGGTTTCAATGCATTCCTATGGGTATTTTCAGTATATGAATTTCCCCATAGGAAATTTTCTTATACGGAGCGTGCTTTGTACAACAAAAAAATCACATAGTGAAAAGCCTCACAGAATGAATTATTTTCACTTATACAAGGTACCACTGTATTTCAATTTAATTTTAGTTCAATTCTGATTTATTTTTACTGATTAAGTTACATTTTGGCTGCAAATAGAAAACGTAGGATATTAATTAGTATAAGGCACTGAATTTGTTAATGCCATCTATGTGTGTATGATATAAAGGTACAGGTATATCATTTCTTCTATTTTGTTTGGATTGTTTTTTTTTTGATATTATTGTTTTGTGGGTTGTTTATTTCTTTGTTATAAGCTGTGTCTGGCCAGGTTATCCTCCTATGGTAATAGAGTAGACCATACTGCCAGTGACTCAGTGCCAAGTGTCAGCAGGCGGTTAATTAACCTGACAACCCTGAGGACTAATAGCCTTGGGTGCTGAAGTCCATAGGGAAGGAAGATGGTCCCCAAGTGGATTAAATCTCACTTGAATCCATCTTGATGGAGGGCAGCAGCTTCATCAATATTGGCCTGGAGCTGATGAAGATCTTGTGTGCCAAAAGGGTTCAGGACCAGAAAGTTACTCACGGAACTGGATCAGTAGCATGGGGGTCATGCTGTGATGCAGAAGGCAGATGAAAGACCACTGTATTAAATTCTCAGGACAGTCTTCATGGCTGATTGCCATGATGATTGCCAATAATTCGGATTCAGATATGGAAGAACCAGAAGAGAAAGTCGCCAACAGAGCTTACACCAATTGAGGTGGGGCATATAAACAAACAAACAAATAAGCAAACAAACAAACAAACAATATAAGATGTGACCCCCTAAAATGTATCACCAGTTGGAATTTGATCCCTACTCCTAAAAAGGATATCTTTTTTAAAAATACAATCACATTTCTGTCTTTTGGAGGACTTTGCTTTGCATTTATAGCAGCTAGGGACTACAGGATGACTCTGTTTAGTTAATCTTTGATACAGACTGAACAAAACAAAGGTGGACATCAGTAAAGCTACCAGCATTTTAAAGCACTATTTTACTTTGACTCTTCATTGGACAAGAATACATTTGCATACCCCCAACAAGTTGCTATCTTTGAACAGAGCAATATTCCTACCTTGAAGCATAACAGGATTTAGCTCCAATTCCCACTTTCAGTAGCAGCACTAAGTAAAAGGGTAAATCTCAAAAATAACAGTTTAAAGGAACATTTAATCGTGGCGGAAACTTAACATAGCTTTCTGTCTCTTGCAATCACAGAGAACACTAGAAAATATGTTCTTTTAAATAAAATGCATGTGAAGTCTTGTCGGGGAAACGAGAATATTTATATCTTGTGCTCTTTCTGCAAAGCAGCTTCTAAAAGATATTTATCTGCAAATTTAATAGCCGGGCAACTTGAGTACACATTGGACAGTGAGGCTGTATTTTATTTGTCCTGACGGACTTGCAAGAGAAAGACCATTGTTGTCGCACAAAACCCAGTGAAGGCCTTTATTTTTATTTTGGTGAAAATACAAGATTGTCATGCACAGCTTTGCCAGTGGTAATGGCTGTGTATATTGTCCTCTTCTCCCCGCTCTTCCAAACGACTCTACAGTAAATAATCAAAGATTAAAACCTTAAACTGGGAGAACTTGGTAGGGGGAGAGGTTTGAAATTTTTTATCTCAGATTATAAAAATCCTGGGATGATTTACCTTTGGAGACAACTTCATGGCTGCCATGTGCAAAAATTAATGACCGCCTTTGGCCTGTGATTGGTGAGGATGTGCCTTTAGAAGCATCCTGACAGGGAGGTGATAAAGTTGTGGCATTTTGTGACTACCTGACTTGTCACCAGTATATCTTTTACTGTTTGCAATGCAAACATCACAGTCGATGCATGTACTGTATTTATACAGGAATTCCAACATCAGAAGTAATGACATTTCCCTAGAGTTTCTTCTTATTTTAAAGTGGTCTATGTCTGGGTCCATAGGTTTTGCACTGATGTATGTGAAATTTGAGTGGCTTAGTGGTTAAGACATTGAGCTTGATGACCAGATGGTTAGCAGTTCGAAACATGAATCCTACGTGATGGAGTGAGTGCCTGTCAGTTCCAACTCTTGCCAACCTAGCTGTCCGAAAGCAAGTATCAAGGCTGTGTCATAATCACCATTTTTAACAAGGGGAATTGTTCATGAAACAGGCCTGTGTGTAAAACATGAAATTGCGAGTTTTTATTTGGTATTTTCATCTGAAACAAACGTGGAAATGGAATAAAGAAACTTCAAAAGCTGTTTTGGTTACAACTGGCCACACTGGTGGATGATTCTGTGAGATACAATCCACATACAGTACATAACTTTCCCATGTGATCCGGGAATAAGACCCACTATTAATGTTGTTATGGCCTATCAGTGAACTTTTTACTAGTGGCAACTTGATGAACTACTAAATAGTTGTGCCAATCAGGGCAAGAACATCTAAGAAAACAAAATAAAAAGCAGAACACAAATACATAGTGGCACCATAAATGCTACTTTTTATATTCCAATGGGAGCTTCCATGGATAAATCCACATGATCAGACTTATTAGAAATGTATTAGATTTCAACATGTATAAAAAAAAGAAATTGATTCATGAAAGCTCACACTGGACTATAAAATATACCTTTTTTAATAAAAAGATGCCAGTCCTTTTTTCTGTTTTGTTTTGGTTTTGTTTGTGCATAAGTGAATTAATGACTTCCAAACTGTTCTGTCTTTAAAAGTCTGCTCAGCTCTTGAAAATGTAGAAATGTAGGCACTAAGCAGAAAACTCTTAAAGTCTGAATTCCTGTGCCTTCAGCCATTCTCACAGGGAACGGAATTAGAGTTGCCATTCCACCTAGCCTCAAGGCTTCTTATTTTTGAAACCTATAAAACAGGCAGGTATAATATGGTCCATGCTGGGAATAGCTGTACTCACCAGATTTGTTTGGGGCAGATGGTTGAGAATATATTTCAGTTTGCTGTTTAAGAATAACTTACCAAAATTCACACATTTCTTCATAAATGTACAGGAAAGAGCTGGAATGTTTGGAGGAAATGAATATGAGAGCAAGCAAAACAGATTCATTCATTCTGGGTTGCAGTAGCTACTTTTCTGTTCCTGTCTTCCTAGTGAAAGCCATGTCTTTGTGACAGAAGTGGTATCTGTGGAGAACATTCTTGAATTTTGCCATAGATGCAGAACTGGAAGTGTTTAATACATCTCTGTGGTTTATGTGGCACAAACTGGTTGGCTGGATTCCTGTTGTTTAGCACAGCATGGTTGCACTAGAGTAAGCCCATTGAATGGGGTACGGTGGCTCAGTGGTTAAGAAGCTCGCCTTGTTAGCTGGAAGGCTGGCAAGTCAGCAGTTCGAGACCTGGGTACTGCCTGACAGATTGAGCACCCATCTCTATCCCAGCTCTTGGGGATATGAAAGGAGGGTCATTTGGGTGTTCCCTGAGCAGAGTTTCTACCACAAAAAATCCTTTCAACCCAGAATAATTTCTGACGCAAAATTATTATTTATTGAATCAGTGGGGATTTGGCAAGTCAGTTCCTCTGTAGGCTCCATTGATTCAAATGGGCCTAAATCAAGTGCAACATGTTGTTGTTGTTCAGTCACACAGTCGATTCCGACCCTTTGGGACCCCATGGACCACTGTCCGCCAGGCACTTCTGTCCTCCACCATCCTCCTCAACTCGCTCAGCTCTGTGCCCATTGTTTCCACAATATCATCTAGCCATCTCATCTTAGGCCGGCCCCTTCTTCTTTTGCCCTCCATCTTTCCAAGTATCAAGGCTTTCTCAAGTGAATCTTCTCTTCTCATTTGATGTCTAAAGTACCTTAGCTTCATCTTTACAATTTGACCTGCTAAGGAGCAGTCAGGGTTAATTTCTTCTAAGATTGACCTATTTTTTCTCCTCGCTGTCCAGAGGACTCTCAAAACTCTCCTCCAATACGACATCTCAAAGGCATCTGTTCTTCTGCACTCAGCTTTCCTAATGGTCCAGCTCTCACAACCATACATTGCTACAGGTAATACCATTGCTTTGACTATACAAATTTTTGTTTTCAATGTGATGTCTCTACTTTTCACTATATTCCCCAGGTTTCTCATCGCTTGCCTCCCAAGAATCAGTCACCTTTTAATTTCATGGCTGCAATCACCATCTGCAGTGAGCTTTGATCCTAAAAAAGTAAAATCTATCACTGCTTCTACTTCTTCCCCATCTATTTTCCAGGGACTGATAGGGCCTGTTGTCATGATCTTGGTTTTCTTTGTATTGAGTCTCAAGCCAACTTTTGCACTTTCTTCTTTCAACCTAATCAGGAGCTTCTTTAAGTCCTCCTCACTTTCTGCCATTAGGGTCGTATCATCTGCATATCTCAAATTGTTGATCTTTCTCCCAGCAATTTGGATCCCAACTTGTGATTTCTCCATCCCTGCATTGCACATTATGTGCTCTGTGTATAAGTTGAATAAGCAGGGTCACAAAATGCAGCCTTGTCTTACTACTTTTCCTATTCCAAACCCCTCTGTCCTTCCATATTTTGTCCTAACTGTTGCTTCTTGATTCATGTACAGTTTTCTCATGAGGTATATAAGGTGCTCTGGTATTCGCATCTCTTGAATTACTTGCCACATTTTATTGTGGTTTACACAATCAAAGGCCTTAGGGTAATCAATGAAACAGAAGTAGACTTGTTTCTGATACAGTCAAATCTCGCTTAGCGAGCATTTCGCTTTGTGAAAAATTTGCATAACGAGCAGGTTTTTCCAAAAGCAATCTGACTCGCATAACAAAAATTTTTGTTATACGAGTCAGATTGCTTTTTGAAAAACCCGCTCTCATGAGGTATATAAGGTGCTCTGGTATTCGCATCTCTTGAATTACTTGCTACATTTTATTGTGGTTTACACAGTCAAAGGCCTTAGTGTAATCAATGAAACAGAAGTAGACTTGTTTCTGATACAGTCAAACCTCGCTTAGCGAACGTTTCAATTTGCAAAAAAATCGCATAATGAGTGGGTTTTTCAAAAAAGCAATCTGACTCACATAACAAAAATTTTTGTCATGCGGGTCCGACTCGCATAGCAAAAATTTTCACTATGCGAGTCAGACTTCCCCTATGGAAACGCTTGTTATGCGAGTTTTTCCATAGGAATTTTCGCTATCTGAGTCTGACTCGCATATCAAAAAACTTGCATACTGAGCAGCCTCGCAGAACGAATTAAATTTGTTATGAGAGGTATTACTGTATTCCTTTGTTTTTTCCATGATCCAAATGGTTTATCCATTTCAATCAGGGGAACTTAAGCAAAAGTTGGTGCATCAAATACCCACTGATTCAGTGAACCTACTGTAACATGACTTAACTACTAGGAATGGGATTTTGGAATATCTTGGGCTACAAATCCCCTAAGTCCCCCTTCTGGGAGTTCTGACTGACATACAGACTACTACGACTACGACTACTTCTGCCATATCTGAATCCAAATCTTGGCTATCAATGTGGCAATAAGCCTTGAAGACTGTCCTGAGAATATAATGCAGTGATTTTTCATCTGCCTTCCGCATCGCAACATGACACCCGTACCACTGTTCCAGTTCCACAAGTCACTTTCTTGTCCTGAGCCCTTTTGGCATGCAAAGTCCTCCTCAGCCCCAGGCTGATGAAGCTGCTGCCCTCCATCAAGATGGATTCAAGTGGGATTTAATTCACTTGGGGTGTTTTTTTGTGCCACTTTCACTTGAATTATTTTGTTTTGTTTTTGTGATCATCTACACCTGTCTTTTATGGCTTTTATTGTCCAGATTCTTATTACACAGAGATTTGGCAATGTTGCAGTTAAAGCAGCTGATCCTATTTTTTCCTCCTGAATACCCCTCCACTTCCATTTGCTGGAAAGACACAAAACTCAATTAGTTATTAATTGGTACGTGTTAAAATTCATTAAGTCTGCATATGAAGCTTAAGCTATAATTAACTGTCTTTCTTTTCTCTCCCTCTCTCTTTTGTTGAGGGAAAGAAACCGTACGGCCTCAAAGAGGTGTAGCTGGCCAGTGGAGTCCTCGTGAGACATGCCATAGTGCTGGCAACATGACAACCGCACAGGAAATTTCAAAGATTATATTCCTCACTGCTGCTCCTGAGGATTTGCTCTCCAGGTGTAAGTCAAAATAGAAAGCCAAATCACCAACCCCTGTGCGGTTTTCCTTTAGCATCCCCAGTGTTCGCCTCTAGACGACATATGTGCAGGGTTCATCTCCTCCCTTGTGCATTTATTCTGCATGGATGCCCATTTCAAACCTTACCCCAAAGGTAATACAAGATAGAGTCATGGCCTGCATACGCAACAGCATGAAGGCAACAGTGATTTTAAAGTAAAATGAGCAGGGGAATTAATTTACATGTCAGGTTCTCAGGCTAATGTTCCATTGCCTTTGGATGGCATTTACATATATCTGTGTTGCCTCTCTGCTCGCCAGAGTGGAAGCATCATGTTGGGGCCCTTTCTTTTGTTACAATGGTGTGAGTATTATTTGGTATTTATGCTTACAGAAGGCAGACATTTAGTGCTAAGCATGTGGACTATTGTTGAAAAATAATTTCTTTGGAGTAGGGGTGTAAAATCATATGTGCTAAATTCTGTATTCTCATCTATCTAAGCTGCCTTGACTTGGTGAGACACCTTGATGAGAAATGTTTGACACCTACAAGATTCCTTGGTTCAAGGTGACAGGCTAGACAAGAAGTCCTATTTTTACACTTGATATGTGTAATTTGCACAAAATAGCTCCATGACAAGCTAGCATCTTTTCCTTATAAAAAGTAAAGCAGCTATATAGTAAGAGTAGATTGTTTAAAAAGATGTAGGCAATACCTCCATGCTCCCAATCCATTCACACCCACCTATTTAAGAATGGAAAAACAAGATGAAGCAGGAAGTGCTCTCAGAAAGAGAAGGCGAGATGGAAGGGTTTGAATATCAATCTGCATGTAGATCTAGAAAGGACCGAATGGAAGGCTGAATTATCTATCTGCCTTCCCTCCCTTGGCTCAGCTACATGCATTAGTTCTATGTTCTAATAGTACGATGGTTGTTGTTATATATGAGAATGGTTAGAGCTTTAATTGTTTGAGGAAGTGATTTGTGTAAAGAAGAACCAGATTGAGTTATTTAATGCTCTGAAGCAGACAAGCCTAAGGGAACAGATATCATTATCTCTCTCTAATGATATTGCCCTATTACCCTACATCAGGAGTTGCCAACCTAAGGCTTATGGGCCAAATACGGCCCATGGCACCATTTCATGTGGCCCCACCCCTCCAAGGGCATTCAAGAAACAAAATGACCACCTCTTTAAAGTTGTTGGGACAAAATGGCCAACCCCATTGTGCAGGCAGGGCAAAATGGCTGTCCGTCCCTCGAAGCTGACTGGCCCCTGGCTTGAAAGGTTGGGAACCCTTGCCCTACATCGTCTGAGCATTTCAACCACATCAGAGAGTAAATAAAAAAAGACCAAAAAAGACAAAAAAAAATTGTAGCACCTTAAAGACTAACTTTTGTATTTTAATGTTAACAGTGGTTAATCTTTAAGGTGCCACATTTTTTTGTCTTTTGTTTTGTTTACTCTTTTATATGCTTGCACAGGCTAACATGGATACCCTTCATTAACTTCAACCACATCAGTCCACCTCCTTGTTTTCCTCTGGAAGCAAACTGGTCCCTTAATGTAAACCTTTCGTAGTCTTCATGGTTTGCTGACATGCTGCCTTCTGATGTGTGGCAGGCAGAGAATTCTCTACAAAGGATTTCCAGACATTCCAAGTGGAAATCTCTCTCGTGTTGTCACTGAAGGATGAAATTCGCCTCAGCACTGAAGAATGCAAGAGGCCTATGAGTCACTTCGGTTGGTCTCACTTATGCCTGAGCTCTCAAAATGCACAAGTTATGTTTCCACTCTTTCTCTCTTTTTCTTTCTTTCTGTGTTTTTCAAGTGGAAGTAAGCAGTGGCAAGGGAAAATCAGGATGCCTGTTGGAGAACTGGGCCAAACCAGTGGCCTAGTTTATGGCGTTTGTTTATGACAGTTGGTGAGAGAAGGAAGCAAAGCAACCAACAGGAGGGGAGTGGGAAGATGGAAGGAAGACTAGAGGAGCTTGAATGTTTATTCCCAACTTGTCTTCTATTCTCTGATCTCTGGCAGAAGCTTCTGTGACACGTGGAGACAGATTTAGGGCCCACTCCACTTTCCCTTCTCTCACATCTCACTGGCCCCAGCTAACCTACAGGTTTATGCATATCAGTGCCACATGGGATGGCTGTTAGGGATTTCTTCCCAGGCTCTCCCTTAGATATACTGTACCACGCATGGCTCCCGAAATGTATTTCTCTGCTCGTGACAGAAAATATGAGTCTTCCTCATCCATTGATGTTATGTCATGTGCACAAGTCACTCCTTCGAAGCACCTCCTCATCGGTAATGTATTCAAAATAGTGAACTATGTGGTGGAGTCACCTCTGCTGGAAGACCTCAAGTCTCTTGTTGATACTTGCTGATGTCTTCTATGTCCCAAAGGCACAGATGGCTGTCGGGATCACTATCGAGGTGAACAAAAGGAGTTTAATTTTCAGCGATATGGATGGTAAGGACCAGATCTTATTCATTATCTGGAAGAATTTTTTTCCTAGTTAGACTAAATTTTGTGGCATATATTTCTGAAGACTGATGGTTTATTTTTGATGTAAAGATTTTTTGTTTGTGGCCTCTATCATCCAACATGTTTTAGTGGTTTTGCTACAACAACCTATTACAGTTTCCTTGCATCCCCACTTCTCCACTTGTTTATTCCAGATGAGGAACCCAGAACTGGCTTTTCCATTCTCCATGGGGCCAAATCAAGATATTTTATTGTCTGAGGCAGGAATGGCCAACCTTGGTGCCCCAGGCATTCCTGGACTTCAATTCCCAGACGTCCAAGTCAACACACCTGCTGATCTTCAAACCTGACTGCAAATCACTTTCCAACAACCAATTGATTCCGTGCTTTTTTCTCAGCCTTCAAAATACAGGGCCTGGGATACTGGTTGTCTCACTTTGGCTAATGGTAGGGCTGAGCGGACATCTCCCATAACAGTAGGCAAAGGGACTTTTCCAGGATCTCTGACATGTCTAACCTGTTTTTCCTGTTCAACGCTTGCCCTGAGTAGAGGACACTATGGGTATCCTCTTTATGCTTTTTGTCGTGATTCTGATTGATTATTGACAACATGTTTGAGTTATTTTAAACTCATGATCTTTTAATTTGGAGAGTGTCAGTCAAGGCACACGATGTTCAAGTAGCACTAGCAGGATATTTCCACCTTGCAGGGCCATAGCCAGAGGGGGTCCACCCCCCAAAAAAAAACCCCTCCTGAGCTAACAGCCCCCCCCCCCAGCCTGGGATGCCAATGTTATATACTGTATGTGTGTGTGACATTGTTGTCCCTCTGGAAATAAATTACACACACACACACACACACACACACACACACACACACACACACACACACACACACACACACACACACACACACACACACACACACACACCAATCTAGAATCCTGGCTATGGCCCTGCCACCATGCAGACTAATCCAGGACCTCCGTCTGTAGTTCTTGACAGATAGAGCTGTCATTGCTTCCTGCAGATTCAAAAGCCAAGGGATACTTGTTAAGCTCCTACATCTGATTTTAACTTGTGACCTGTCCTGTTCATTTTTACTATATTTTCTGATTTGTCAGGTTTGGCTGAGCTATAAACTTACATGAATAACAGGAAGGAAAGAAGGAAGGAAGGAAGGAAGGATGGATGGAAGTAACAATGCTGCAAGTTTCTGCTGAAGAATATTTAGGATTTTAAATAAATATCACTTTTTTTGCTCTGAATAGCAGTTGTCCGTCAATTGATTGGTTGATAACAAGAGAGTACAGATTCTGGCATAGTGTCCATGGAGCTCTGTATGAAATGTTTTGGCAAAGAGTGGAATTTTGATTTGCTGCCTCTTGTAAACAAAGAGATTACCTTATCAAGGAGTCAGGGCCTGCTGTAAATCCAGGTGGTTTCATTATGCTATCAAAATCTTAACAGGGGCATTATAATAAGATCAGCATTTCTTTTGCCAAGACCAATGAATAATACAAGCGGTGCTTGCTAAAATCATTACTATTTCATTTTGACTGGAAGCTGAGAGCCACCCTCTGAAACACTGCCAAAATTAAGAGGACACAAAAATGTGGCTTGTGATTTTGTGTGTGTGTGTTTTGTAGGGGAAAAGGCAGTGAAAGACACAGCTGGAGAGAATGAATACAAGAATCGATCTGACAGCAGGTATAATGCAAAAACCTGAAGTGCCAACTTCCCTTTCCAGAAGTAAACTCAAGCTTCATTCAGCGGAGTCACCTCGGTTTAACTATCAATATGTATTATCAGACCTACAAAGAGCTATAAGCTGTTTACCTGAGGTTTCCAGGTGATCTCTCCAACAAAACTGCTTTTAGGACTAGGTCTGCTTAACTTCAACAGCAAAATGACACCGTCTGTCTTTAAATTGTTGTCTGGAACTTTCTCTGTTATGGAAACAGCTTTGCTGGAGCAGGCAAAATCCCTTCCCATTGAATATCCTGTTACCTGTGTCAACTCACCCAATGACTCTAGGTGCTCAAAAGCAAGGTGCACTGCTTTGGACTGACCAATTGTTACCTGCAGCAGTCAAATCAGGCTGTATACAAGTATTCCAGTCATTGAACTCTAGCAGCTCCATTTGATGTGATGAGCTGTCCAGTTGGTTCCATGTTACAGTGACGTCCTGAATGAATGAACCTCAAAAAGTCCATTCATTTAGTGTTCTGCTCAGCAATTTCAAACTCAAGGCAGATACTTCCTTTACTGTTTCACTCTCCCTCTTATTTGGGCTTCCTTTTTCCTATTGCTTTCCCCTTTTTCTAATATTATTGCATCACCCTGCCAACAAAAGTCAACACAGTTAAAGGGATGGTCTTCCCAGTAGTAATGTATGGCTGTGAATGCTGGACCCTAAGGAAGACAGAGTGTAGAAGATGCCATTGAACTGTAGTGCTGGAGAAGACTTTTGAGAGTCTTCTGGACTGCAAGGAGATCAAAGCAGTCAATCCTAAAGGAAACCAACCCTGACTGCTCCTCTGAAGGAAAGATAGTGAAACCGAAGCTCAAGTCCTTTGGCCACCAAATAAAAAGAGAGGTCTCATTGGAGAAGGCCCTGAAGCTAGGAAAGAGTAGAGGCAAAAAGGAGAAGGGGATGGCAGGAGATGAAATGGTTAGATAGCATCACTGATGGACTGGGTGTAGATATGAGCAGACTTTGGGGGATGACAGATGACAGGAGCCTTCAGTGCTGTGCTCGGACTCAACTGTGTGACTGAATGACAACGATGACGACGACGAAGATGACGACGATGACGACGACAACAACAACAACAATGTATTATTGCTTTTTATGATGAGTCTTGTCTTCTCGTGGTGTGACCAATGTAATCTAGCCTCATTGTTACTTGACAAGAAAAGAGTTCAGCCTTGATTTAATCTAGCACCCACTTATTTGCAGTTTTCAGCCATTGCTAAGCATGCTGTCTCTGTGAATGTGTTCAAAGCCTGCTTTCCATTTCATGATATTAATCTACTAATTGTCATCAGATCTTGTAGGCAGTAAATTTGCAATCTGGTGTTCTCTAGCTAGAAATGACAGGGTTGATTGGGGAAAATGCAATCCTGCAAGGATGGCATGAAATGGCCTCTACCCATAGTATTGATATTTTCCATGCATTCAACAGCATAGAGGAAAGAGTCATCACCTATATTAGAGCTAGAGATGTTGCTAGAGACATGAAAAGAGCACAATTATAAAAGCCAATGCCTTGCCAGCCCTCCCCAAGCATTACTTCGGCAACTGATTAAGAGTTCAAACTAGATATCAGGGAGACTTGGCATTACAATTAACCCATTCTCCCTCCACAATGAGACTTCATCAGGAATACATGACCTAGCAATTTGATTTGCAAATTTAGCTCTTGCTTTTTCTTTCAGTGATCAATGACAGAACAAAGCATGTTAAACACAAGAGACAGTAGTTAGGAAAATCATGTGCTATTACCAATACAATACATGTATTTTGCCCCTTAAGGGAGGAACTTCATTGAAAAGATGATGTGTGTCATTTTGTTTGATCTGGAAATAGGAGGTGGCTAAGGTAAAAATTTGATCTGTCTGTTGATAGACATTCTTATTTTCTAAATAGGATATTAACCAATATAGCTCTTGTGTCATAGCTGATAGATGAGGATTTTCAAGTGAAATGTTTGGAGATTAGTGCAGCATGAATTGTTTCAAGTATTCAGGTGAAAATGGCTCTAAACAGGCCAACTGGAGGACATGACCAATCACTCATTTCAATCATAAGACAGGGATTGGAAGAGGGGTAGATGCATCAGCAAAGAAGCCTGCTTGCACTGGTAGGGCAGGGAAGGTGAGTAGGCTGCTATGGGCTCTCTAAGGTTTTGGGATCACGCTTGATTGCTGGTCTCAGCAATTAGGGGAAAGCATCCTGCTTACTAGCTAATACAAAACAGGGCCGGTATTCCTATTGGGGATAGACACATGTGTAAAGGCAATCAGGCAAATAGTTACTGTACTCTGTTGACTATCACTCAAGGGACCTCAACAAGAGACAACAAGCCACTTAATGGACAGCTGGCTAAAAGCCTCCCAATACCCTTCCTTAAGGGTACTCATGAGGAACCAAGTTAGACTTTGTTGATGCACATTGTTGCAAATAGAAGTGTGCAGATTTGTGTCTTGGAAATTCTGGGGTGTGTAGTCCAATTTACACACCTGTAATTGCAACCTAGAAGTCTGGCCAGGTTACCCTACTATGGTAATAGAGTAGACTATACTGCCTGGGACTCAATGCCATGTGTCAGGTGGTGGTTATCTAACCTGATAACCCTGAGGACTAACAGCCTTAGGTGGAAAAGTCCACAGGGAAGGGTAATGGTCCCCAAGTGGATTAAATCCTACTTGAATCCATCTTGATGGAGGGCAGCAGCTTCATCAATACTGGCCTGGGGATGATGAGGACGTTGTGTGTTAAAGGGGCTCAGGACCAGAAAGTGACTCGCAAAACTGGATCAGTAGTATGGATGTCACCCTGTTCTGGGGAAGGCAGATGAAAGGCCACTGCATTATATTCTCAGGATAGTCTTCATGGCCGATCGCTATGGTGATCACCTATATTTGGATACGGAAGAAGACGATGAAGAAGAAGAATTGCAACCTAACAATTGCAGCTTGAATGTGGATATTTAAATATGCTGCTGAGAAACTCAGTTTGAAAAGCTTTGGGGACCGAATAATCTCCACTCCCTTCCATGCAAGTGGTTTTTTTCATTCTCCATTTTCCTTTGTCAGAGAAACGACACATCAAGTACAGGGATGGAGGGGGATCCTATTGAATTCAGCCAATCAAACAGAGCATGCAAATAAGGGTGTCAATTAATAACTCTAAACAGTGGTGATGCAGAGACCAGACAAGTGATGGCAGAGATTCCAGAAGCATTGTAAACCCAATTATTTCAGCAGAATGTGAGGGGGAAAAGTAAAAGCAAGAGTGAGCACAAAATAAAGCTAATCAGGAAGGCTCTTCTGTGCATCTCAATGAGGCAATGTCCTTGCCCAGCTGCTGAAAAGAAGCAGGACTTTTTAAGATCATAAATAATAGTTGGTCAGTATGGAAGATGCAGATTCTACTCAGCACGTGGCTTCAGGCAAAAAGAAGTGATTTAGGTTTGCTTCTTCTTGGGAGCAGGGCCATAGCCAGGGGGTGGCCAGGGTTGGTGCCCATCCTGACTTAACAGTTTGCCTATCCTCAAACTCCCGGCTGCTTATATATATGACATATAAGCAGGGTTCTAGGGTTCTGAGATAAGAGTACATGGGTGATTGCAGCTAAAAGGAACATTCACATTAATTTATTACTGATTTTTTTTACTTAGCTTCATTAGAACATGGCTGTAGAAGGCCATTTAGGGCTCAAGAGATGTTTCCAACTTGAACTCTAGATTCCACACACGTTGGCTTCAGAAGGGAGAACTGAGCTTTGCTATGTTTTTTGTAGGGACTGCAGTGGCTGAAGTGGTTAAGATGCTGAACTTGACAACTGGAAGGTTAGCAGTTCAAGTCCCCAGTGCTGCATGATGGAATGAGCCCCTGTCTCTGTCCCAGCTCCTGCCAAACTAGCAGTTCAAAAGCAAAAAATAAAATAAAAATGCAAGTAGATAAATAGGTACCACTTTGTTGGGAAGGTAAACAGCGTTCTGTGCACTCTGGTCTTCTAGTCATGCCTGCCACATGTCCATGGAAACATCTGTAGATGCAGACAACCCTGGCTCTCTGGCTATAAACAGAGATGAGCAGCAAACCCTAGAGTTGGATATGACTGGCTTTCAAGCAAGGGCAACCTTTACCTTTGAGATCAGTGGTATGGGTGTCATGCTGCAATATGGAAGGTAGATGAGAGACCACTGCATTATATTCTCAGGACAATCTTCATGGCTGATTGCAATGATGATCGCCAATATTTGAATTCTGATACATTTATCTCCCACCCATCTGGGATATTTTCCCACTCTGGGTGGCTTACAACGACAATAAAAATCATCACAATAATAAAAAAGATGTATATGTACATGTGAATTTATATAACTTTCTGCCCCAAAGCTCCAAAACTGTGAAGTCTAGAATCTTGAAACCTGCAAGAAGAGTAGCCAGACCTTGGAGTTCTCAGCCTTTTAAAGCTGGGGGCCGGGTCACACTCCCTCAGACAGCGTCAGTGGCCAGACAGCCATTTTGTCCTTCCTACACCATATGGCACATGACCTGGTGCCACAAGCTGCATCCGGCCAGTGGACTGCAGGTTGAGAATCCCTAGTATTAAATCTTTGACCGAGTGCAGCACTACTTTAGTTACTAGGTGGCAGATTTCCTCAACCAAAACATAACTGTCATTTAGGACAATAGCACCTGTGAAAAGAAGGGATTCCGTGAGAAGCCAACTTGTTAAAAAGCAATTTGCAAAAATATCAGGAAGAATAACTGCAATGCAGAACAGCAGACAGAACAGAAAAGGCTGGATCCGGTGCAGCCGAGGCTCCAGTGCAATAATGAACAAGTTGGGAAGCAAAGTGAGTAGTAAAGGTTGCATCTGAAATAGGACATGTTGCAAATAAAATGTGAAAGGATGTGTCCCAGGCAGCTGACACATCAGAATAAAAACACACAAGACAGACAACAAGAACATTAAGAACAACAAGAACAAGAACAACAACAACAGAATCCAATGGCTGAAGTTACTGTATTGTTATATTTATTGCATTATACTGTATGATTTTTGATTATGTTTATTACCTCTGATTGTCTGATATGTATGGTTTCTGTAAACCGCCCTGAGTCGGTTGCACCGAGTAGGGCGGTATACAAATCGAATAAATGAATGAATGAATGAATGAATGAATGAACCATCTCCAGACCAAAAAAGGAGACTTTGCAGTTGGTTACAAACCAGACTTGTATTATGCCTCAAGTTTGCTAATTAAGATCAACTCACTAGGAGATGTATAATGTCAGATGCATGTTAGAATGTTTATTTTGTAAACCTAACCACTCACATTCCATCAGAGATTCACCTGACAAACTAATTGCATTTTATTACCTGTTGTAAATAACTCATTGATTTACATGTTTGTCTCCTGAACCAACCAAAATTGCACAGCTACTCTGGGCCTCTATATCAAATGTATAAATGTATACCATGAAAATCCACTCTTATGTCTGATAAAGTTGACTTGGACTATGAAAGCTAATATTAAAATACAGGACTTAGTCTTTAAGGTGCCATAGCACTTTTTGTTTTGTCTGTTTTTGTTTTATTTTGTTTGCTCTCTGATCTAATTACAATCAGTTGCCAATGAATGTCTTGAACCCATTGCCAGGTAGTCAAGCAGAAAGAGAAACCTCCAGAGAGATATATCAGAGAGTAAACAAAACAACAAAAAAGATGAAAAAGTTGTGGCACCTTAAAGACCAACTCCTGTATTTAAATGTGAGCTTCCATGGATCAAGTCTACTTTGTCAAACATAAGAGCAGGGCCATAGCCAGCCCCCCCCAAACCCTCCTGATCTAACAGCCCCACCCCCACCCCATGGTGCCAATGTTATATATGTGAGTGTGACATTGTTGCTCCTCCTAAAAGCAGCCAGTGGATTTGCGGGAGGGCAGACTGCTAACTTGGGGTGGGAAACATCCACCCCAGCTACCCCCTGGCTACGGCCCTGTTTCTACGCTTAATAGTAACGTGCCATGGTGTGACTATGATGCCATACATTCATGTCTCTTGAGATCATGTCAAAGTGTAATGTTTTTTCATGGAATTAGTTCATACATTTAGTGATCAGTCAAGCACACAATAAACAAGTATTGAGAAACAGTGCATTGTTGTATGCATGTGTGAGTCAGGCCTAACTGCTACAGAACCAACAGTTCATAGTATTTGGTGTTATTTTCTTCTTGTTGTTGTTTTACCTTCCTATAGTCAGTCATTTCAAGTTCTCTTTGGCTTTGCACAGCATAACTAATTTCCCCAGGGTGCCATTGAATCCCTCAGTTAAAGTGATCCCTGCATTCTGCCTCCAGGTGTGGTGAGCAGGTGAGTGTCTCCTTCTGCAAAAACACCCATGCCACTTCTGATGCCCTTCTGCCAAGCCAGCAATTGTACTGTTCCAGCTGGGACTCATATTCCCAGGGGCCAAGGGTTTCTCTCTGGAGTGTCTGTATTATGTACTCTATCACTGTGAAAGTACATGACATGAAGTAAACAGTGGTGCTTTTCTAAAAAGTCCTCCCAGGGGAGAAGAAGGAAACAGTGCCCTTCTTCTGCTTCAAAAGATGCTTCCATGCAGTATAGCCTCCCAGGTATGAAGCGCTCTTCTAATTTGCTTGTTTGATTTTTATGTCTTTGAAAGATAAGACAGGAAGCAGCTCATAACACTATTCCATAAAAGAATACAAAAAACAAGTGTTAGGCTAAATATGCATAAGAAGGACACGTCTATTCAGTAGGGCCAACAGGACAGGGTGCCATCCAGAAGATGGCTAAAAATGCAGAGTGGCTGTCTAACTCCATTTTGAAAAATGTATTACAATAGGCAGAGGTCTCCCTTGCTCAAAAGCCAGTTATGTCTGAATCTAGGGGGCGGTGCTCATCTCTGATTCCAGTCAAAGAGCTACCACTGTCTGCCTCTACAGTGGTCATATGGCAGGTATGACTAGTTGCATGGAATACTGTTACCTTTTCCGCTGAAGTGGTACCTATTTATCTCCTTGCAATTTCTTGCTTTTGAATTGCTAAGTTGGCAGGAGCTTGGACAGACTATGGGTACGTCAAGCTTGGCATCTTAACCATTAAACCACCACTGCCCCTTCAAATATCAACCCTAAAGTGCAGCTCTCAGGTATCAAAACCTGACCTTCCAGTCTCCAGTTTACTGTCTTAACCAGTAAACCACTGGGGGAGGGGCTGTTGAAATGCTCTCTCACACACACAGTTGGGATTCCCCCTCCAAATTTGGGTCTTTCTCTCCAGTTCTCTTTTATCCTGAAAAAAAGAGAAGTCCATGGGAAAAAAACTCTTATCAAATTACTAATCCAGCAATAAACTGAAAATTATAATCTCAAATACAAATACTGTAGTGTACTAAAAAAAAAATCAGATGACACTGGGGGAGAGGGAAGACCACGTGTGTGTGTTCTCCCAGTCGTGAAAATCACACCCCAACTGCCAGTCTCATGGAAACACAACCTAAAAAGGCTCCCTTGATCGTTACAACAAGGAATCACAATAGACTGTATGGGGGAAAGCCGTATCAAATTGTTCCAAAATGAAAAACTAGAAGGCCCCTAAACCATAAGAACTGCAGTGGTTTAGTGGTTAAGATGCTGAAGTTGATGGCTGGAAGTGCTACAAGATGGAGTGAGCTCCTGTTATCTATCCCAGCTCCTACCAACTGAGCAATTTGAAAGCAAGAAATTGCAAGTAGATAAATAGTTACCACTTCGGTGTGAAGGTAAACAGCATCTTGTGCACTCTGGTGTCTAGTCATGCCTGCCGCATGTCCACGGAAACATCTGCAGACACAGACAGCACTGGCTCTTCGGCTGTCAACAGAGATGAGCACTGGACCCTAGACTGGCTTTTGAGCAAGGGCAACCTTTAGCTTTACTAAACCATAAAGGGAATGGTGGGGCAGGAACAAAGAAAAGATGGGAGAGAGAGGAAGAGGAATAAGCTCTGAATGGATTTGATTCAGCCTTTGCATCATGCGTTCAGTAAAAAAATTCAACCAAGTGCACCTGTTTTGAAAGGGGAGCAAATCCCATGGTTTTTGATGGTGTAGTCAGACACTAAATTGGTTCTTCTGTAAAATGTTCAGCAAATGTAAAGTAGCTTTTCCACTCCTTTGCTCCCTAGGTGAAGATGTCTAGGCTGAGCCATAGCTTGAGTGTCAGACACACAACTAAATGTTCAAACAGCTCTCATCTCTCTCTTATTTCCCTTTTTAAAAAAAGTTTGAAACTTTGTTCCTTCATCCCTTTTTTAATTGGCATCAATTAAAGTACAAATGAAGGATCCCTGATGATAAATATGAGAGGCTTAAGTGAGAAAATTTCCTATCAGGCAGTCTTGAGTATGCAGGGCCTACTAATAATTAATAAATTGAGCAGGTACTTACGCGATGGTCTTCGTCTAATGGAGCAGGAGACAGGGAAATATTAAAAGAGTGCTAACAGCTGGCTTGTTAATACTCTGAGAGCCAATTTCTTATATAAGACACCAGTGGTGATTACAGCCTACTTTAAGATAAGCAGGAGCAACATAGCTCATGAATCAATATCATAAACATGTAGAGAGACTATTTATCTACAAAACAGTGTACTGCTGATAGCCTCTGGCCTAGTGCAGTTGGTATACTGAACAGAGTAGAACTCAATCAAGGCCATACTGACTGTGGGATTTAGGGAATCACTTCCACAAAGTAACACTTTGAAGTTCTGGAGCACATTCACATTCACAGGAGGGGCATTTGAACCAGCGGAAGCTCAGCAGTTCGACTCCCGAGTACTGCAGGATGGAATGAGCTCCCGTCTCTGTCCCAGCTCCTGCCAACCTAGCAGCCGCCTCCATGAGTTCGCAGGGCTGAGCAGGTGTTTGTGCTCAGGTCTCCTGCACCTTTGCCTTTTATTCTATCACATAACAAAACACCTTGTCAAATGGATACATGCCAAAGACTGTTTCCCACTGGGACAAGATTCTGACTGGACCATCTGGAAGATCACTTAATAGACTTCAAAACAAAGTAGGATGATCAAAGGAAAATCAAGCAAAATTGAACTACTTAGATACAGGACAAATTTTCAGTAAAAGTGGAGAAAGTCAACCAATGTAGTATTTATGTGCTTGTAATTTATGCTGCAGTGGCTCAAGTGGTTAAGATGCTGAACTTGAAGACTGGAAGGTTGGAGTTCAATACTTGAGTACTGCATGTTGGAGTGAGCTCCCATCTCTGTCCCAGCTCCTGCCAATCTAACAGTTCAAAAGCAAGGAATTGCAAGTAGATAAATAGGTACCACTTTGGTGGGAAGGTAAACAGTGTCTAGGCATGCCTGCCACATGTCCCTGGAAATGTCTGCAGATGCAGAAGGCGCTGGCTCTTTGGCTATAAACAGAGATGAGCACTGAACCCTAGAGTCAAATACAACTGGCTTTTGAGCAAGGGTGACCTTTACCTGATTTATGCTACATGTACAAAAGAAATTCTAGTAAATGACTGAGATAACACTGTTGAAGATGTTGGCCTCTGGTCAAAAAAAATAGTCACATTATTTGTCATTTCAATTTGTTTGGATTTTAAATTATACAGTACAGTATTTCATATCATATCTGCCTATGTTAAATTGTGCAGGACTCTGATACCAAGAAAGAATGAACCACCGGGGCCAAAATGCTGTTGCATAGCTTACCCCTGAAAGATGTACTGAGAACTACACATAGCCCATGCATTGCTTAATTCCTATTGCTACTTTGGACAGAAGCCTAAGGAGGCATACACACATCTCACCTGGTCACAATTTATCCACTATATTGTATTATGGTTTTCTTAAAGTTACAGTGATAACTTATAAATTTGAATCTATAGAGATTTATGGGACTGTCGTGGCTTAGTGGTTAAGATGTTGAACTTGATTATTGGAAAGTCGGCAGGTCAGCAGTTTGAGACCTGAGTACTGCATGATGGAGTGAGCTCCTGTCTCTGTCCCAGCTCCTGCCAACCTAGCAGTTTGAAAGCAAGAAATTGCAAGTAGATAAATAGGCAACACTTGGGTGGGAAGGTAAACACTGTTCTGTGTGTTTAGTCATGTCTGCCATATGTTCATGGAAACGTCTGCAAATGCAGACAGCGCTTGCTCTTTGGCTGTAAACGGGGATAAACACCAAACCCTAGAATCCAATATGATGGGCTTTCAAGCAAGGGCGACCTTTGCCTTTACCTATAGACCTTTAGGGCAAGAACAAACATTCTTGAGGCTATGCAAGAGGAAAATCATATTAGAAGATGGAGAAAGGAACTCACTGGACAAGGAGAAACATTAAAGAAGGATATGGCTAAAGAACTCCCCTGTGTTACTCAGAGGACCCTGAAAAGGCTGAGGGTCAGAGTGCCTAAATGTAAGACCAACATGCTCAAGTGGGGGCTGCTGGTGGACAACAACATGCACTGTGAATGTGGAGAGATACAGAATCCGGCTCATTTACTAGCGTGCTGATTACTACTGGAAACATGTACCAATGAGAATCTATGTTTGGCCAACAATAAAGCTATGAAGAAGGCTTCCTTTTGGCAGTTTAAATTTTGACCTAGACATGGAAGTAGAAGGGGGGGAAATGTATAGACAGATACTAGAACATGTACATGTGATGAGATTTTCCCCCACTTCTTTTTTGATGACATTTCTCTCCACCCCCCCCCCCAAGACATAAATAGCCACCTTATATCCAGAGGTGGACATTTGACCAGGAAGTTCAGCCAGCCATACCTTATTCCAATTTTCAAAGTTACATGCAAAACTCAAATTTGAACCTGGGAGCATTTGCACTTCCGTAACAAAATCTGAGCTACATACATTTTGCTGAGCTATGATTGATGCTGATATAGTTCTTAACATAGATTTCTTCCCGGCTTTATGGAATGTCATTTTACAATATCTATTTTTATTGTTTCATTGCATTTTGCACAAGATTTTTTAAAAATTGTTTGCCACTTCATGATGCTTGACTGACAGGCAAGTAATAGAAGTCTGTGAAATACATTATCTACTTTCACCAGAAAGTCACTATCATTTCTGGGTCAGTCAGTTATTTTGGAAAATGTCCTAACCCATTAGAAACCTAGATTTCAAACACTGATGTCATTAGTGGCCTGTTTCAGTTGCTCCTCATTAACAGTTTTAAATTATCTCACTCTTTCTTCTGCTCTGGTGACTGGATTGCTCTTTGTGACCACATAACTCACCTTCAACAGAAAGAATAGAGCGGCGATTTATATACGCATTTACAAACTCATTTATTTATGTGTTCATCTATATACAGATCTTCCATAAACACCAGCAAAATGATGTATAAGAGAAATAAAAACAGTAATACAGTAAAACCTCGCATAAAGAGTGTCTTGCTTAGAGAGTAACTCACTTAAAGAGCAGAATTTTCTCTGAATGGTCGCCTTGCTTAACAACTAAAACTCGCTTTACAACTAAATCGGGGTCACAATCCCCCCCACCAGAAGTCACAATTGGTCACTTGCAATGGTGTTTCGCTTAAAGAGCAATCCTGTGGAACACATTATGCTCTTTAAGTGGGGTACCACTGTACATGGAAACAATGGAACCAAATTGTAAAAAGCGTGGTACAACCTTTCAATTACCCTATATACTGAGAAGCATGTCACACTTCCAAAATAAAAATCCTTTAAATCTCTTCTTTCTTGGTGCTATAATTTCCCATTAAGGAAGTACAGATAGAGGATTTGAGCATCATCAGACCAAATAGGATGGGAAAATCTGCCAGTTTTGCTTTCTCGGACATGTGGATATTTTACACTCCAGGTTCTTCCCAATCCCACAGTTGCCATTGACAAAATTTGGTAAATTCTCTTTGAGAGGCTGAAACAAACAAAAAAAAACAAACACACACACACACACACACACACACACACACACACACACACACACACACACACACACACACACACACACACACACACACACACCTGCTATGAAACGTACTAATCCTTTTCACTATGATGCAGAGGTAAAATTTTAAAACCAGCAGAAATTTTCTTCAGAGGATGTCTTGATTTGTGAAGACACCTTTTTGTGTGTGTGTACAGAATAAGAAACCTTGTTACAATCTGGCCAGGTTATCCAGATATGGTAATAGAGTAGACCATACCACCAGCTACTCAACGCTGAGTGTCAGCTGGCAGTTAACTAACCTGACAACCCTGAGGACTAATTACCTTGGGTGCCAAAGTTACAGGAAAGGGTGACAGAGGATAGCAACTTCATCAATACTGGCCTGGGGCTGATGAGGACTTTGTATGTCAAAAAGGCTCAGGACCAGAAAGTGACTCATGGAACTGGATCAGTGGTCATGCTGCGATGTGGAAGGCAGATGAAAGGCCATGGCATTATATTCTCAGGACAGTCTTCATGGCTGATTGCCATGATGATTGCCAATATTCAGATCTGGATAAGAAAGAAGAAGAAGAGGAGGAGGAGGAGGAGGAGGAAGAGGAAGAAAAGGAAGAGGAAGAAGAAGAAGAGGAAGAGGAAGAAGAAGAAGTTACATACTTACTTCACATACATGCTGTGAAGTAAGTATGTATTTGGGAAACTATCAACTTCTCGCTATGACAATATTTACACAATACTTTAACATGTATGGTAATAGTTCTTTAATTCCCTTTTGCCTAAATTTTCATGGGAAATTGAATAAAAGCCCATGAATGGGAGCAATCTTATGGTAAAAGTTTCAATGGCCAGAATCTTATTGAACTTTAATGAAGGTTTGTGTAGCATTTCATTGGTAGCAGTGGCTAATTGATGTGGTGCTGAACTGCATCTTCCTTGTGCAATTGCATGCCTGATCAGATATGTGACCAAAATTCCCCCTAGCACATCACCAATTAGCCACAAGTAGCCACATCACATTATGCAAACCTTATACAAACACCATAGGATGAGAATATGAATGAGGTCCTAGGAACATAACATGTAGAACAAAAGTTTTGTTTTCAGTGGCCTATGCTACAGTGATGATTTAGACATTGGATTTGTCACATTCAACCCAAGCAGTTGGACAATCATGCCTTCAGATCTGATGAGTGCAGAAATGGGAAAGGAAATTTATACTTTATGACTTGTATCTAAAACAAATTTTATTGGAAACTTTTATGTGAGTAGGTTTCAGTACTTTTATAGTGAGGACTTCTGAAACTGTCATAAAATTTTGCCTTGGGGTTATGATTACATTTGTATCTTTCCGCACCTTATGTAAATAAAAAAGACAGTTTTTACTGTAGATGCTTAAATGGTTAGAATGGCGTTTGGGTTGTGATGAACCTTTTATAGGCAGGATGTTATAAGAATTTATTTTTAAAAAATAACAATAAAGAAATACAACTTAAGATTTTTTGAAAAAGAAATCCTCACCTTTGGTGGAAAGCTGTGGATCTTGCGTTGTTACAACAGGGCAACTTGACTCTCTGCGAGTTGAGGAGGATGGTGGAGGACAGAAGTGCCTGGCGGACAGTGGTCCATGGGGTCGCAAAGGGTCGGAATCGACTATGCGACTGAACAACAACAGCAAAAGTTGCTATGAATGTTACGAGTCTTAGGTAAAGGTATAGGTCACCCTTGCTTGAAAGTCAGTCGTATCTGACTCTAGGGTTCAATGCTCATCTCTGTTTATCGCCAAAGAGCCAGCACTGTCTGCATCTGCAGATGTTTCCATGGACATGTGGCAGGCATGACTAAACACCAGCGTGCACAGAACACTGTTTACCTTCCCACTGAAGTGGTGCCTATTTATCTACTTGTAATTTCTTGCTTTCAAACTGCTAGGTTGGCAGGAGCGGGGACAGAGACAGGAGCTTACTCCATCACATAGTGCTCGAGTCTCGAACTGTTGACCTGCAGACCTTCCAGTCTTCAAGTTCAGCCTCTTAACCCCTAAGCCACCTCAGTCTGGCCACATTTCCCATAGTCAACAGCAATTACCCTTCTCTGCTAAAAACAAAAACAAAAAGTACAGAAATGCTTTCAACCCAAGGACTGAATTCAGTTTCAGAGTAGGTTTGGATTAGTGGGAATAGTGCTAAAGGCACAAGAGTAGGACCAAAAATACCAATATATTTCAGCTTACTGCTGTTAGGATACATGTGCTAGTATTTGCAACAAGAGCAAACCGATGACTGTACCTTTAAGGCTCTGCATGTTACCCCAGCCAGGTGCTATCATTAAGGGTTTGTAGGTAGCATAAATTCAGGCAACATTCTCAGACACTTTGCTCTTATGCCATTTTGCCTGAATGCCGTTGCATCGCTTCGTGCCATTGTGTGCTTCGTGCCACTGCTGTTGCTGTTGCCTGCCTGCTGTCTGACACTGCTGTTGCCATCGTAGCCAGCCAGCTGTTGGACTGCGTTCGTCGTTTTCCCTGGTATGTTTTGCCTTGCCGGACTGCAAGACATTTGGATAACATACCACTGCCACATTGTGGTGCCTTGATAAAAGACTCTGTGTTTTGAGAGAGAGCGAAAAGGAACTGCTGACTATCTTCAGAGCCGACCTTGGAGGAACAGATAAGGTTTGGACTGCGTTTGCTTTGCTTTACTGAAGATAGACGTTTGAAGCTTTCCAAAGACTGTTTATAGACTTTGTATAGACTTTGCTGCAACACATAGTCTGAATAGAAGACATATGTAACCTTGCACTTCGTGCTCAGTTTTGTATATAGTGTAAATAGAAAATTCCTACAACCCAAGCTGAAAGTTTGTTTTGTGCTTTACTCAACCAAACACTCTCACACTCTGGGGTGTGGCCATAGTCAGCCACTTCTAGCATTCTGCTATATCAATTCCATCTCAACTGCCAGCAAGCTATTACCTTCAGCATTTCACACACACAAAAAGTTGTTCTCAATGAAAAATCCTGTCTCAACATGGCAGTTTGTTCAGAAATCTCACTAGCCTCCATGGAGAGGTTTCATTTCCAGAGCAAAGACAAGATGAGGAAGATTTGTTAATGCAAGCGGTACAAGAATATGCAAACTATCCCTATGCACAATTACTATTTTCTGTTGGTGAAGCAAAACAAGCACTGAAGACTGATTGATTGATCAAGCAGTTGCAAACAACCTGTCTAATACTTTTCATATTTAAAAGTCCATACAGCAAGGCAGCAGCTTTTGTGCAATTTGTACAATATATGCAATTTGCACAAGAAAATATTCCTGTCAATGTGAGAAGCATCTTACTGTGTCACAGACAAAGAACAAAAATGTTATTTCTTTTTCTTGTTCACAAGAACAACACAATGAATGGATTATATCACTAGAGGCAGTTCAGGTTTTCTGAGGAGGGACAACCTTGTACAAAACTAGGGCAACCACACAATGATGATGATGTCATGATGAATGGGAGCTACGCAGAGAGGATCAGATTGAAATGTTTCTCATGTTTATCACAAAGATAAACACATGGGAAGGAAAGTATTAAAGGTATAAACTGCATGAATTAAAAATTTTGCAAGTTAGAACAAGCAAAAGGGTTAGGTACTAGACAATAGCAGTTGCTGAGATCAGTGATGGGATGTAACAGGTTCTCACAAGTTCTCCAGAACCGGTAGTAACTTTTCCCAGTGTCCCAGAGAACCTGTAGCAGCTTTTGGGGGGAACCACCTTCGGGGCTTACCTTTTCACTGGTTCCCCCACTGCGCATGCATGCCAAGCACTTGGTGTGCATGCACGCCTAGTGCTTGGCACATATGCACAGCCTCCTTGCTGTTCTCCCAAATGGGGAGGAGGAAGAGAAGCTGCTAGCCTGAGGCTCCCTATAGCCTGAAGCGCCCTATTTTTATTATTTTGTATTTTTTTCTTTGGCCCCGCCCATGACATGACATCATGATGTTAGCTCCGCCCACACTGTGATAACATCACGTTGGGGTAGTAAAATTTTTGACATCCCACCACTGGCTGAGATGGTGAAAAAATAGCCAGAATATCTATCTATCTATCTATCTATCTATCTATCTATCTATCTATCTATCTATCTATCTATCTATCTATCTATCTATCTATCTATCTATCTATCTATCTATCTATCTATCTATCTATCTGTCTGTCTGTCCAAAAAAATAGCACATTAAAAACAATTAGAGTATCTCAGAATTAAAATATATCAAGTGATTAAAAACGTTAGCTCTAAAACTTAAAAAAGGACCTACCATGTTTTTCCGAAAATAAGACACCATCTTATCTTTATTTTTCCTCAAGAAGACACACTATGGCTTATTTTCAGGGGATGGCTTATTTTTATTACACCACTGGCTGCCCGTCTTCTTTACCGCTCTGTGCCAGGACGCTGCATAGCCACACCTATCACTATGTCTTGATGCTGGGCAAGGCAGAGGGCAAAAGAAGACGGGGTGGCAGAAAATGAGATGGCTAGATGGTATTGTAGACTTGATGGGCACAGAGCTGGGCGGGTTGAGGAAAATGGTGGAGGGCAGGGGTGCCGGGCAGGCAATGGTCCATGGGGTCGCAAAGGGTCGGAATCAACTGTGTGATTGAACAACAAAAAGTAGACTGCATTCTGATTGTCGTTTTATTTGCTTTTTCTTTTGCAGCTTTATTTATTTGCTATTTGAGAACGGATTCTTTGATACTGATCATTATGTCACATTATGAGCCAAGATGTGTGCGAGAGACAGAGTAGGAGTAATAAAGATTTTACAGCAAACACTTGCAATCTTATGCATATTTAACAAGGAAAAGGGCCATAATTTGATGGCAAAGCACATGCTTTTCTTGCAGAAGCTCCCAAATTTAGTCTTGGGATCTCCAGGTGGGGCTGAAATCCAGGAGAGCCTTTATCAAGGTCAGACTAAATGAACTACCGACCTGTATCCAACCTACCCTTTTTGGGTAAGGTCTTGGAGAAGGCAGTGGCATGGCAGCTACAGGAAGTCCTGGATGAAGCGGATTATCTGGACCCTTTCCAGTCAGGATTCAGGCCCGGATATGGTACTGAAACTGCATTGGTCGCATTGGTGGATGATCGCTGGCGAGAACGGGATGGAGGTCATCCATCCGTCCTGGCTCTTCTTGACCTCTCAGCGGCTTTCGATACTGTCGACCACGGTATCCTTCTGGGAAGGCTCCAAGGATTGGGGATCCAGGGCACTGTGTTGGCCTGGTTCTCTTCATTTCTGAGGGGCCGGACCCAGTCGGTGTGGCTGGAAGGCGAGAGGTCCAGCCCTAGGCCCCTGCAATATGGGGTGCCTCAGGGCTCGGTACTCTCGCCTCTCCTATTTAACATCTACATGAAGCCACTGGGTGAGATCATCCGTTCCCACGGGGTGAGGTATCACCAATATGCAGATGACACCCAGCTGTATATCTCAGCCCGTGGAGATCCAATTGATGCAGTGGAAGTCCTATCCAGGTGCCTGGAGGCTGTCAGGGTCTGGATGGGGGACAACAGGCTACAACTGAATCCCGGCAAGACTGAGTGGCTATGGGTAAGGGGTCCTGCGCTATCTCGGGAGTTACCATCTTTGGTTCTGGATGGGGCAGTTTTGCCCCAAACAGACCTGGTGCATAATCTGGGGGTCTTCTTGGACTCACGACTACTGCTCGAGGAGCAGGTGGCAGCCGTGGCCAGGAGGGCTTTTGCACAACTTCATGTAATACGCCAGCTACGCCCACTCCTAGACCGGGATTCCTTGCTCATGATCACACATGCTTTGGTCACCTCCAGACTTGATTACTGTAATGCGCTCTACATGGGGCTGCCCTTGGTGACCATTCGGAGGCTGCAGATGGTCCAGAATGCGGCTGCTCGGGTAGTGATGGGGTGCGGGCGTTATGCTCGTGCCTCACCACTGCTTCAGGAGCTGCACTGGTTGCCAGTATGTCTCTGGGTGCAATTCAAGGTGCTGGTCATTACCTTTAAAGCCCTACATGGTAGTGGGCCAGGATACTTAAGAGACCATGTCACCCCAAGAACATCTGTCCATCCCACCAGGGCGGATCGGAGAGGCTCTCTTATCATTCCATCGGCTAGAGAGGCGCATCTCTCTAGCACCAGAAGGAGGGCCTTCTCCGTGGCCGCCCCGGCCCTTTGGAACCTCCTGCCAACTGAGTTACGTCTACAGACAGAGCTCCTGCCCTTTCAGAAGGGTCTAAAAACCTGGCTAGCAGGGCAGGTGTGGGGCTCCAGGAATATGGGGTCCCATGTTGGGTGGCTGATCTGATGGGACAGCCACCCCTCCCTCACTCTTTTAAACTTTTTAAATCTTTTTAAACTTTTTAACCTTTTTAAATTTTTTAGATCTTTGTAAATTCATGGTTTAATTCTTTTTTAATTGATTTTTTAAAGTAATTTCGAACCTCAAGGTTTTAATTTATGAATTTTCTGTAAGCTGCCTAGAGTCAGGTTCGCCTGATTAGGGCGGGATAATAAATCTAAATAGATAAATAAATAAATAAATAAATAAACTACTGGTTTGTGTCAGGCAGCTCTCTGTCTTCCTACTGATGTTATTTCTGAATAAACATGTTTAAGATGTGTGATCCTCTGTTGGGATCAGACGATGAAGGTTGGGTGGACGAGATAAGCTTGGTCGAGGGAAAACTCTCCTAAAGCTGTCTAGTTTCATCTGCCATAATTGTCGGCCCTGAATATCCTCTGAGAACCAGTACAAGCTAGTTTCATACTAGAGCCATTGTACTGCTTATCGTAGTTACTAGCTAATATAGCTACAATGTTTGAATGCCTGTGGGAATGCTTTCTAGTTCAGCTTACTGATCACGCATGTTACACGAGGCAAACATGATTTTATTAACCAATGACTTATGAGACTGATTACGAAACTACCAATCACATAGCTGTAATATTCTATATGATAATGAGCTATCCTATTCTGTATGAAATAAATATGGGCATTGAAATAATGGCAGGGATCTGCAGATCAAGGATTAAGCATGCATATAATCTTTCAATAAAGGAGGTTCTGCCGGCCCAGAAACTTCGCTTGGTGTATTTTCTTCAGGAATCTCTTTCTACATCTGGTGCCCTCTCTGAGGAACCGTGAGGCTCCAATCTCATCCTCTCGCCATTGGTACGGCTTCGAGACGCGTCCTTCAGCTTTTTGCTCCCGAGGTGAGATATCATGGGGTCTAAACTTTCAGCTCTTCAGGAACAACATATTAAAGATCTTTCTTTCTTAGTTGAGAAATGTGGTCACAAAAGTAGTGTAGCAGAAATTAGATGTTTGGTAGTTAGAATCTTTGAAGTTTGTCCATCTTATCCTGAGTGTGGTTCTTTGCATTTGCAAGATTGGTTAAAAATAGGGAGGAAGCTTCAAAGAGAACCTAGGAAGTCTGTGGAAATTTTGCATACTTGGCAAGCATGTTATGAGGCTTTAGAATGGCAGCAAAACCCTTTAAAACAAAGGGTGTCTTTGATCCCTGAGGACCAAGTCAGTTTTGATAATCTGCCTCAGCTTCTTCCTCCTTCCAAACCTCCAGATAAAATTGGTCAAGAATTGCTGCCTCCTCTCTCACAAGAAATTCTGCTTCCCCCTCCACTTGTTCTGTCTTGCCCTCCTGTTTCAGAAATAGAGCAACCGAGTCACACTTGTCAGGATCTTCGAGAGATAGCAAAAGAGGTTTTGAAAAAAGGTAATGGAGAAGATTTAGATGATGCCATGTCACATAATGCTATGGCTTTTCCGGTAACCATTACACCAACAGGTGTTCATGATTACTGGAACCTCGATTCTGCTATCTACAAAGACCTCCAGAAAAGTGTGCATGACAATGGTTTGCATAGTTATTTTACTCTGTCTCTGTATCACGATCAGGCAGCCATCCAGGCTATTCAAAATCTTAACAACATGTGTGGGGAAGGACAGTTCATCACTCTTAATCAGCAGATTGCCATGCCTCATGCAGCTCTGCAACAAGTTTTTGAGTTTGCAAAAAATGTTTGTACAAAAATGCTTCGTCCACGCTTCAAGAAATGCCTCGAGAGGCAAGTCTTATTTGAGGGTGGTTAACAAACGCATCCATCCCATGGGTGGGATCTCTTCAGACTAGGCCCTCATCCTAATCTCATTCCATGGCACTATGAGTTACTGGTAATTGATCTTAAGGACTGCTTTTTAATTCATCTCTTCTTTACTGTTTAAGAAATTGAAGCCAAGGTGCTGAGAACGGCCTGTGCTGTCTCTTTGGCTGCTTCCCAAAGTTTGTTGAGATTCCAAAAGGCCTATTCTTCTGCTTATCTGTTTCTGTACTTTTTATCTGTTTCTGTGTGCTTCAGAGGCTGTGGTGGTGTTGGCTTGGAAAAAACAGCAGGAGCAGTTTTTTAAAAATATAACGGAGACCTGTTGCAGTTTTTTGCTAGGCAGAGCAGTGGCTGGATTCTTGAGACGGGAGGAAGAGATGAGAGTTTGCTAAAGAGACAGATGCTTAATTTTGGCACAGACATTTGCTGGGAAGGTCAGAGGCAGATTCTTACACACCATCACTCTGTATGTTAAAGTTGCCCAGCTTGTGCCAACATTTTGTTGTGCCTTTTCGAGATGGTCATTCTGATATGTTGTTGTACCATTATAACCTCTGAGCATGCGAAGGATCTTACAGACACTTTGTCTCAGCAAGGTTTAGTCATTGCACCAGAAAAGGTTCAAAAGCAGGCTCCTTATCAATATTTAGGTCATCGTTTGTTGCAAAGCTCATCTGCTCCCTTTGTACCACAACTTAAAGTTCCTTCTCATTTCACTCTTGTCTTGTTGCAACAATTTTTAGGACAGCTAAATTGGGCCCGTCCTTATTTGAAACTTCCTACTCATGTGTTGCAGCCCCTCTTTGCTGCATTGAAAGGACATTCTCATCCCTCAGATGTCATTCCTGTTTCTCGGTCAATTGCTCATGCTATTCATCTCATTAATTCTTCCCTCAGATTCTCCATGGTAGACCGGGTGTGCACTTTAGGACCACTGTCTTTTGCAGTTCTTGCTACTCCTAAACTTCCTACTGGGGTTTTGTTTCAACCTTGCACTGGATCGGCTGTTACTATAGTGGAATGGTGTTATTTGTCTAATACACCACCTAAGAATGTATATGCTTATTCTTTGGCTATAGCTGCACTCATCATTAAGGCACGGAAGCGTGCTACGCAGCTTACAGGTTTTGATCTGATCTGTTGCCACATTCCTATTGCTCTTTATGAACATGAACATTTGCTTAACAACAATTTCTCATATGCTATTGCCTTTGCTGACTATGTAGGGGACCTGAAATTCAATGCACCCAAAGATCAGAGACTTCACATTCCAGTTACATGGCCTTGTCTTTTTCTCTCTGCACATGCTCGATCACCCATTCCTAACGCCATTACCCTTTTCACAGATGGTTCACCTACCCGAGGAGTCCTGGTCTTCAAGAAGCCAGATGGTTCCTGGAGTACTAGATTTACAGCAATCTGTACATCTGCTCAGAGGGCAGAGCTAGCTGCTGTCATTCTTGCTTTTCAACTGTTTGCTGATGTTTCTTTTAATCTAATTGTCGATACACAATATGTTTACCGTTTGCTTTTTTCTCTTGCTAATGCATATTTATCTCCTTCTCTAGATCGTTCTCTTACAGTTTTTGCATTTACAGGCAGTTCTGTGGACCCGAACATCTTTATATTACGTAGCTCATATTTGTTCCCATACAGGTTTTCCAGGCAGTAAACCCACGTGGAACAGCGGCAAATGAGCTTTGGCAAATGGACATAACCTCAATATCTCAGTTTGGTACTTTTTCAGGTTTCATCTGGGCCACTGCTCAAAGAGGAGAGACTGCACATCATGTGATTCGTCATCTCCTGACAGCTATGTCTGTAATGGGACACCCAAAGGTCATAAAAACAGACAATGGACCATGTTATACCTCACGCACCTTTTCTGATTTTTGTAATCAATGGGAAATCAAATTGATCCACGGAATTCCGTACAACAGCACAGGGCAAGCTCTTGTGGAACGTGCCCATCACACTTTGAAAATGCTGTTACTCAAACAAATTAAAAAACGGGGAATTGCCCCAGCTGAGGTGCCTGAGGTATTAGCAAGGGTCTTGTTCACACTAAACCATCTGCTTACTCCTAGTCGCAGTGACCATACTCCAGCTGAGCGGCATTTCAGGGAAGAAGAACCACTGCCACGCCCCTTGGTAACCTATCGTCAGTTACCCAACCCTCACTGGGAGGGACCTGCGAAGCTTATCAGTTGGGGCAGAGGTTACGCTGCAATCGCTGCACCTACAGGAATGATCTGGGTTCCCGCGAGGTGTGTTCATCTGTTTTGAGCCAGAGATTAGTTGGTACCCGCCAGTGGACAATCCACTACCAGAGTTCCAGGAAGCAGTGACACTGGAGGTGCCATAGATGGTGACATCATGGAGATGTAAACGCATGTACTGTTCCCAGAAACCAGATGGAGGACCTCCCAAAGTTACCTGGGGAATGCTAAAAAAAACTTTTCCAATGATGAACAGAGACTTTTGTCTGATCAAAAGACTGAAGAGACTCCAGAGAACTTTTTGGTGGCTATTATAGCTTGTCTTAATATTAATTCTAAAACAACAGTAGCAATAATTATTATGCTTAGCATTGTGCTTTGTTGCAGGGGAAGGGGCTTTGCTACAAGGGGATTCTGCCATACCAGAGCAAGGTTTGTGGGAGGAAAATGCTTTTATATTAGATGTTCAAGCAGTAGCTACTAGAATAAATCGTTCAGAATCCTGGATTTGCATGCATATCGCCCCTAGAAACTGCTACCTTTTGTTGGTCACACATTATTCTTGCTATAGGGGAACGGATTCAAGATATCTGGCCAGCCCTTAATACCTCATCACCAGACTTTAGTTAACAATTGGTTATGGGTAGTAGGTCAGCTGGTACACTTACATGCATTTTGATACCTTTTCTATGCTGAATACAGAATTGGCAGAAGTTAGAGAAGTTGCTTTGCAAAATAGATATGCACTTGATATAGTATTAGCTAGTAAAGGAGGTGTTTGTGCACTAATACATTCTCACTGTTGCATGTATGTTTCTGACTTTAAAGCTAATATTTCTCACACTATACATGAAATGGAGATTATGATCCGGCAAGGACCATTCAATACTGTAAGCACTGATTGGTGGTCTCAGTTATTTTCCTGGCTTCCAAATGGATCATGGTTAAAGCATTTAATTGTTGTAATTTTACTTTGCATAGTTTTAGGCATTCTCATTTGTTGTCTAATCAACTGTATACCCACATGCCTCACATGTTGCAAAACTGGCATGCTTGCTCCTAAAGCTGAAGTAATGTTTCTCGGAAAGCGTTATCACAGAAAGCATTACAAACCCATATACAACCCTTCTTTTGAAAAATTTAAAACAGGGGAAATGTTGGGATCAGACGATGAAGGTTGGGTGGACGAGATAAGCTTGGTCGAGGGAAAACTCTCCTAAAGCTGTCTAGTTTCATCTGCCATAATTGTCGGCCCTGAATATCCTCTGAGAACCAGTACAAGCTAGTTTCATACTAGAGCCATTGTACTGCTTATCGTAGTTACTAGCTAATATAGCTACAATGTTTGAATGCCTGTGGGAATGCTTTCTAGTTCAGCTTACTGATCACGCATGTTACACGAGGCAAACATGATTTTATTAACCAATGACTTATGAGACTGATTACGAAACTACCAATCACATAGCTGTAATATTCTATATGATAATGAGCTATCCTATTCTGTATGAAATAAATATGGGCATTGAAATAATGGCAGGGATCTGCAGATCAAGGATTAAGCATGCATATAATCTTTCAATAAAGGAGGTTCTGCCGGCCCAGAAACTTCGCTTGGTGTATTTTCTTCAGGAATCTCTTTCTACAATCCTCTTGTTGGTATTGCTCCATCTAAGATGAGAAATAGCAGCAGACACTGACAGAACTAAGCAAGAGAATGACCCTTGACATCCTCTGAACTGATATGTGCCTCAGGTCCACTGGTTCAGATCCAGGAAGAGCTTTATGGCAAGAACAAACATTCTTGAGGCATTGCAAGGGCAAAATCAAATTAGAAGATGGAGGAAGAAGCTCAATAGACAAGAAGTAATATTAAAAGAGGATATGGCTGAGGAATTTAACCTTCCCTTCATTTGGAGGACCCCAAATAGGCTGAGGGTATAAATCTAAGACCAAATGTTTAAATGTAAGACCAAAATTCTCAAGTGGGAGCAGCTGGCAGACACGACTCATGCTGTGAATGTGGAGAGACAGAAACGGGCTCATTTGCTAGTCTCCTGGTTACTACCAGAAACATGCACCAATGAGGACTTAGGTTTGACCAACAATAGAGCCAAGAAGGAGGAGGGGGGGAGGAGGGGGAGGAGGAGGAGGAGGAGGAGGAGGAGGAGGAGGAGGAGGAGAAGAAGAAGAAGAAGAAGAAGAAGAAGAAGAAGAAGAAGAAGAAGAAGAAGAAGAAGAAGAAGAAGAGATGTGATGGATAAACGGAGGCTCTTATGGTAGGAAATAGAATTTGCAGTATATGTTAAAATAAAAGAAATACCTCTGTCATTTTTTTCTTAATGAGGAAAAACATCCATGTCCATTTTTGCCCTGGCATTGCTTTGCCAGAGGACTGGTGGTGATGTTTTAGTTAACCTTTCATTTCTGCTCATTAAATGGAGTAGCTGTCATACTGCTTATTAAATTCATTTGGGCGGGTAAAAAATTGGTAGAAAGCGAAATTACCTATATACTGCTTTCTAAAATGTCATGACTAATTAGTACAGAAGGCTATAAACTATCCCAACAAATCTGATGATCACTTGCATATAGCGAATTATTTTACATAAAAGAGAATCCCCGAGTACTTTGCCAGGCTCAGCTCTGACTGAAACTTTGTGTTCCCAGTGTTATAGAAAAACATAGAGAGATATCCTAATGTTTCCTATTTAAAAAAACTAGGGAGATATCACAAAAATGTAGAGAAATGCAATTTAAGAGAAAATATATTTCAGAATTCAGATACTGAGGGAACCTATATTTAGGAATGTGCATTTGCTTAAGTAATCCTGAATTTTAAAAATGTAGACTGTCACAGAAAATGGGATGGAATAGCAAGATGAATGAGTGGAAAAGTGGATTGAAAACCAGAAATGGGAAATGTTGGAGTTTAGTGTTGGAGAACACTACCCAGAATTCCATGGCCAAGGTGGTTAAAGTCATGGTGGCTTTGAGATTCTGGAAGCAGTACAAAAAAAGCAACAAGGCTCTCCTGTTCAAAGACTCGAGTAGTTCACCCATCCATGGGCAGTAGGTCATTCCCTATCTCATTATCAAAGCTCAATTTCAACTCTTCCATAAAACTGGAAGGGAGAACTTCATGTGGATACAAAGCTTGTATGACTTTGGCATAGGTGGCAGGTGGAGAAGGGCAACCTGTGTAGGCTTTTTAGTTTTTTCGCAACTACCCAAAGTTGCCAAACCCTAAATGGTAAAAACAAGGAATTGTCATTCTGTTTGGTACTGTGGTGGCTTCATGGTTAAGACACTGAACTTGATGGCTGAAAGGTCAGGAGTTTAAGAACCAAGTACTGCATGATGGATTGAGCTCCCATCTCTGTCCCAGCTCCTGCTAACCTAGCAGTTCAAAAGCAAGAAATTGCAAGTAAATAAATAGATACCACTTTGGTGGGAAGGTAACAGTCAGTGGTGGGATGTCAAAAATTTTACTACCCCACCGTGATGTCATCACAGCATGGGCGGAGCTAACATCATGACATCATGATGTCATGGGCGGGGCCAAATAAAAATTTTAAAAATACAAAATAAAAATAAAATAAATAATAAGCACACACACACACACACACACACACACAAACCCGCAAATAAATTAAATAAATGAATAAATAAAATAAAAATACAATAAAATACAGCTAGCCACCCAATCACCCACCCACCTACCCCAAATACAAATTAACCAGAGCTTTTAAACCAGAGCTTAAAGCTTATTCTGGCTAATCTTTCTCACACTAGGTCAGATGGAAGGAACTACAGAATGAACTCACCACAAGATGGCTTCATTTTGGCACTTTTCAACTTTTCAACAGTTAAAGAAGTTAGGTACTAAGTCTTTGCCTAACCAGTTCTCTAGGATAATATGCCTTATGTAAATGTAAAACAGCTGTACCTCCTTAAGGGTTCTCCAATTGGAACAGCAATTAGAACAGCACAGGTGTAGCTTATTGATGAGGTAACTCCAAGACTTTGCCTAAAAACCCCAAGCCAGGTTGTCAGGCCTTTTTAGGAACTGTGGTAGTACGTCAATATAGGTAAAAGTATTAAATACACATTAAAATACTGTACACACAGACACACCACATCCAAAGGTGAGTTGAGTCACTTACCCTGGGGAGCAGGCTATAGGGAGCTTCAGGCTAGCAGCTTCTCTTCCTCTTCCCCACTTGGGAGGACAGCAAGGAGGCCGTGCATATGCGCCAAGCACTGTAGGACCCGGGAACGTGGGTTCTCATACTAGGTGGCTTATTTAATGGATTGCCACCCCTGGATCTGAATGTGGGATTTGTGTGTAGTTTCTGTATTGTTTTTAACTTTTGATGACTTTTAACTCTTGATGATTTTATTGATATAGATTGTTCTATGTTTTTATTTCTTATTTTGATGTAAGCCGCTCAGAGTCGGGTTCTCCCGATTGGGGCGGGGTAACAAATGCAATAAATAATAATAATAATAAAAGTGCTTGCCGTGCATGCGCAGTGGGGGAACCAGTGAAAAGGTAAACCCCGAAGGTGGTCCCCCCCCTCCAAAAAAAAAGGCTGCTACCGGTTCTCCGGGACACTGGGGAAAGTTACTACCGGTTCTGGAGAACTGGTGAGAACCTGTTACATCCCATTGCTGGTAACAGTGTTCTGTGCACTCTGGTGTCTAGTCGTGCCTGTCACATGTCCACAGAATCATCTGGAGACACAGACAGTGCTGGCTCTTTGGCTATAAACAGAGATGAGCACTGAACCCTAAAGTCAGATACAACTGGCTTTTGAGCAAGGACAACCTTTACCTTGGTTCCAGCCTCACACCTTACACACTGCCTATGAAAACCTGTGGCACAAATAGTGTGCTCCATGTGTCTGAAGAGGTGGATTCTAATCCACGGACACTCCCATGAAAATAAACTGGTAGCCCTAAAACACCATAAGACTGCTTATTTTGTTTTCATTGAAAGTAAAATCCTTTTAGAGAGATAAAACTTATCTTCCAACAAAAAAGTCCATAGGAAAAAGTGCCATGAAATTGTTGATTAAATAGACAAGCAATACATATCTCATAACACATTTCTCCAAAAAGGTCCCATTCGTTTGTTCTGCCATCTTGCTTCACAATTGATTAATTGATTGATTGATTTCTATCCAGAACATTGTCCTGAAACCCAATATAGAAACAGAGAAAGAAACACGAATCTACTGACCATGTTTAATGTTTTAATTCTTCCTTCATTTATGTAGAATTAAAAATATATACTCTTTTAACTCCATTTTCCTGCCATAAAGAAATACTGCATTTGCTGGCTTTCCCAGTACACTACTAACAGTGAGGATAGTGACAATAGGTCAGGAGATCAAGGTTTATTTCCTTTGAGGAAACAAAAGTCTGAAATTTCAGTAGCATCGATGGGGTAGTAATCTTAAGGCACACTTAAATAAATCACACTACCTGCATACTTTAGCTGTGTACTTTTTACAATGTATTTATGTGACTTGAAAAAACACACATACAATAACACACACAGGTATGGAAAGTGAACAAAAATGCACAAAGTGATGAAAAATAATGTAAAATCCATTATATCAGGGGAAACAGCATATAAATATGCATATAGATCAGGAGAAAGGTGCACAAAACAGCAAGTGAATTTTTGAATCCAACTTTTCTTAAGAAACAAGTGAGCTGATTAGTAGGATAGAATAAACTCACAACTGGAAAAATTAGGAATCAGTGGAAAGTAAAATGGATAGCCATCTGTTCTTACCCCAAACTAGAGTGCACATCTCAAACAACACTGCTGAATTTTTTTTGCAAAATACAATTACATCTTGGACCCAGGGACAATGAACTTCTTCTGCCATATCCGAATCTGGATATAGGTGATCCTCATGGTGATCAACCATGAAGCCAGTCCTGAAAATACAATGCAGTGGTCTTTCATCTGCCCTCCTCATCATAGTGTGACACCCATACCACTGATCCTGTTCTGCCAATCACTTTCTGGTCCTGAATCCTTTTGGCACACCAAGAACTCATCAGCCCTAGGCCAATATGGATGCTGCTGCTGCCCTACATCAAGATGGATTCAAGTGAAATTTAATCCATGTTGGGACCATCACCCTTCCCTGTGGACTTTGGCACCCAAGGCTGTCAGTCCTCAAGGTTGTCAGGTTAGTTAACTGCCACCTGATACTTGGTGTTGGGTCGCTGGCAGTATGGTCTCCTCTATTACCGTAACAGGATAACCTGGCCAGACAGGGACAATGAACTAATAATTCCTAATAGGTCCAAGCCTGAGATGGAATCCTAAGCTCATTTTTGTACTTTTCAAAGAAAAGGAGAGGTTGAATATGTTATTTCTTGTCTTGAAAATACACTTCTCCAGACTTCACTACTTCTCCCCTTCTTTCCCCAGTGTAATGAAATCTTGATTAATATATACGCTCCTTATTCCTGGAGTCTATTACAATTTGAAAAGAGCAGTGCCTTTAAGACAATACCTCTGAGGATATCACTAATGAAATGGTAAGAGATAGAGAATTTTGCTGAATGGACAGTTCTTAACCGGTTCCTCAACTCCTTTAAGAAGGAGACGTGTTTAGTTCCATATCATTCTGCTTCTTTTTATTGCCATCTATTTTCTCCTCCTTCAACTGTACAATTCAGAAGGTGAGCTACTGAGTCAGAATCTGAAATAAAATAGACTCAGCTAGAGCAGACTCATTGAATCAGGTGCAGAATGGTCAGCCAACTCATATGAATTTTGCCTACCAGCAACATCACTTTCAGTGGTACATTGCCACAAATTAAGAAGATGTGCTGTTTTCTTCACCAGCGCTTCGATTTTCTCCAATAACTGGGCTGGAGAAATGTTTGAGGATTAAGGTGTCATTCCACCTCATCCTTCAGCACCATCAGTTATACCAGAATCCTGGTCCAGGGATCTTCTTTATAGATTGTCATGGGGCATGTTTTCAGCTGGAGATAGAGAAATAGTTAAGAAATATCTTATTACTTTGAATAAGTTCAATCCCCAAGGTCAGATGAAAAGCATCCAAGGATATCAAAGGAACTGGCTAAAGAAATCTCAGTACTAATGTCTATCATTTTTTTCAGTTCATGGAGGATGGGGGAAGTGCCAGATGACTGGAAGAAGGCTAACGTTGTCCGTATCTTCAAAAAGAGCAGAACATAGAAATACAGACCAGTTAACCTTGAAAACAATGTAATATTAACTAGAAGCCAGCATGAATTTGTGAAAAACAAATATTACCACACTAATCTTATCTCACTTTTTGATTGGATAACTTCTTTGTTAGATGGTGGGAATGTTGTAGTAGATGTAATATATCTTAACTTCAGCAAAGCCTTTGATAAAGTGACCCATGATATTCTGATTAGCAAGCTGTGTATGGACTGGATAGCAGGTGGAGACATAGTTGATTACAGAATTGTATTCAGGGAGTGCTTATCAATGGCTCCTTCTCAAACAATTGTGGATGGGTGGGAGCAAGTAACAAGTGCAGTATCACAAGGCCTAATCCTGGGCCTGATGCTCTTCATCGTTTTCATTAATGTCTTGGATGAGGGATTTTGAAATAATTGTAAATCACAAGCTGAGTATGAATCAACAGTGCAATATCACTGCAAAAAAAGGCAATGCTATTTTAGGCTGTATTAACTGCAAGTCGGCAGTTTGAGACCCGGGTACTGCGTGATGGATTGAGCACCCATCTGTGTCCCAGCTCTCAGGGACATGAAAGGAGCCTCATTTGGGTGAAACCCTGAGCAGAGTTTCTCCCACAAAATTTCTTCCAACACAGAATAATTTCTGACATGAAATTGTTATTGTTATTGTTATTGTTATTGTTATTGTTATTGTTATTGTTATTGTTATTGTTATTGTTATTGTTATTGTTATTGTTATTGTTATTGTTATTGTTATTGTTATTGCAGAAATAGTCTTCAAATCTCATATGGTACTAGTCCCCCTCTATTCAGCACTAGTCAGATCACATCTAGTGTCCTGTGTTTAGTTCTGGACACCACACTTTAAGAAGGATGCCAACAAACTGGAACAGATTCAGAGGAGGGCAACAAGGATGATAAGGGGACTGGAAATAACATCCTGCGAGGAAAGACTGAAGGAACTGGGCATTTTTAGCCTTGAGAAAAGGAGTCTGAGGGGGGGACGGGACATGATAGCACTTTTCAAATACTTGAAAGAAAGTCATAAAGAAGGGAAACAGAATCTGTTCTCACTCATCCCAGAGTGTAGGACACATATTAGCAGGCTCAAACTACAAACAAAAACCAGAAACAGGCTGAATATTGATTAAAATGTCTTAATGGTTTGAGTAGTATGACAGTGGAACCAACTGCCTCAGGAAGTAGTGAGCACTCCAGAGCTAGAGGCATTCAAGAGAAAATTGGGCAACCATCAGTCAGATCTGCTTTGATTCGAATTCTTGCATTGATCAGGAGGTTGCACTTCATGTAGGCTTCTTCCAACTCAATTATTCTGTGATTGTTTATATGATTCCAAGTCTCAGTCACAATCAGGATGTGCCCTACATTTCAGCAGTTACTAATACCAGTAGGATTCTGATCCTTACCTTGATGTTTCATGGACCTTGTGAAAAATAAAAATGAAAACTTGTCCATATGAATCTTCTACAATAGTGGCTTTTGTAACTCTCCATAACTTATCCCACTCATATACATTTCTTCCATCTGATTTTCTTGAGCTGAAAGCTTGGGTGTACAGTATCTCTTTGTAAAACTTTGTTGTGAACTGTTGATGCAATTGTTTTGGATTATTGCTACAGGTTGGCACATCAGAAGAGCAAAGCAAGGCTGCCAACTCTATTAGTAACCTAGATTTTTATAATTTACGCTCTCCCAACCCCTCCACAACTGAAGGGGTTTGAAAACACAGCAGTTTTGCTGGGTATTTCTGGGAAGAGGCCACCGTGGCAGTGCCAATTATTAAAACCGCTCACTCACATTAAAGCTATAAAGATTAAAAAACTATTCCACATTTGTCATTAAATATGGATGGAGATCATGTAATATGTATTACGTCGAGAAAGAAAGGCCAACCGAAGGAGCTTGTGCAGAAGCCTGCGGAAGAGCTGCAAACTGTCAAGTCCCAAATCGGCGTAGGCTTTGTCTAAGCTGAAGAACAACGTTGTCATGCAAAATAAACACAGATGTTCCGACAGCTGACTTGAACATCCAGGCAACAGGGTGTGCCTAAGATGATGTCTGGGAGGGGGCAAGCACCATCACACACTCACACACAAAAGCCAACTACTCTCCTTCGGGAGCAATATCTGACTTTCGACCGATGAGGCCTGGCATGAAATCATTTCAGTGAGGTTCTGTGTGGTTTTCATTTTCTTTGTTGCCAGCTGCATATTTATTTTGTCAATCCTCAGGCTCAAAACACATTCAACATTTCATGGGTCTGGCATGCGACAAGCCTCTTTAGTACCTCATTGGCAGAGCCAGTTGTGTAGGATTTGGAAGCCTGAATTGTTTGGAGCACCTTAGGCCTCTGTTTGCTTTCAAAACATTCTCCTCTCATTTCCTCCCCCAACTCTCTGGGGTTGGGGAATTAACTCATTTCCGAAGCAGTGCTTGCATTTCCCTATAGTTTCTGCTGTAGCAGGGCAGGAACAAGAGGAATAGGTTATGCTGGGGTTGAAGATAAACTGAAACCTATCCTCTTTCCACCGCTATTTGGCCCCATTCTCTAGTTGTTCACAAGTTGTGCTAACAGGTAGGGAGAAGCAACTCTTCTCCAGGAGTGTACCCAAATCTCAAGTTGAACAACACAGAGGAGGAAAAGTTAGATTTTTGTGTGTGAGGTAGTTATCTGTCTCTAACTATCCCATACTGGCTCAGTGTGATAGTGTGTGTGTATGTGTACATACCTGGGTATTTCTGGGGTGACCATGGGGCTGATCAAAGAAACCAGAGACATTAAAAAAGTATAAAAATGTTATACCAGACATTCATGTGTCATTATTAGATGTTGAGAAACTGAATTCACTTTTTAATGTTGTATGATACTGATGGGTAATAATAATAATTTCATGACAGAAATTGTTCTGGGTTGAAAGGATTTTTGCTGGAGGAATTCTGCTCAGGGGATGCCTGAATGAGGCTCCTTTCATGTCCCCAAGATCTTTTCCCACCAAAGTGGTCCCTATTTATTTACATGCAATTTCTTCCTTTCAAACTGCTAGGTTGGCAGGAGCTGGGACAGAGAGAGCACTCAAACCGTCATCTTGGGTCTCGAACTGCTGACTTGCCAGCCTTCCAGCTAACAAGGTGAGCTTCTTAACCACTAAACCACCACAGCCCCTTATTGATGAGTCTTCTCTCACTTGGTTGAGATAAAGACTGAAAGATTACTTCCTTTTCCCCCCTGTTATAAGGCTACACAAGAAGTCTGTGTAGTCTCACTTAAGACAGGTCACAGATTTTCAGAGGGGCCAAGACAAACTTTTGTTTGTAGAGCAGGGGAAGAGACTTCCAGTTGGTACCATCAATACCTCAGCACCCTCTGGAAGCTATACAGTAATACCTCGGATAACGCTAAGACTTGGTTCCACAAGTCTTGGTGTTATCCGATTTTTAGTGTTATCCGATGCATGTTAAAATCCTATGGGATGTATCAGATAACGTTAAAGCTCCATAGAGATACAATGTAACCGCACAGGCTTTAGCGGTTGTTATCCGATCCATCCCATAGAACCTTAACATTATTCGATCCAATTCTCCTCCCCAGATTACTTAACGTTATGCGATTTTAGCGTTATCCAAGGCAAACATTATCTGAGGTACTCTTTCACTTGTTGGTAAAAACCCATTTTGATTTGCAAGAGACACAGCTCGGATGTTAGGCCCAATTACTGGAATATTTGCCTTGTGCTCTTTTTTTTTTTAAGCTACCACTACCTGACTGAAGAGTTCTGGAAAACTCAAAAGCATTTCTTACTTGTAACTTTTTAGTGAAGGTCTGCTTGAACATGTGTCTTTCCTCTCATAAAGCAGGAACAAGTAGGTAGTTCAAGGGATGAATGTGGTTCAACCCTTCTCGAATTGACATGAGAAGCACATGTCATCATGTCAAAAGTTCTCTTTGTACAGAAATCTGGCAAGTTACAGAGATATGTTTTTTATGTAAAACTGAACAGGAACTAGATTCAACCCTGTTTTAGATCCAGTCTTAATGGAATGACGCATACTATAAGACAACATGTTCAGAAATTATGACTGGCTAGCCAGGCTCATATGAACTGAACATGTCACAAGGAGGGAAAGGAGCCAAGATAGCAGATGGGTAACAAAGCATTCATTAACTTAAACCACAGATAGACAAATCTGTTCAGTTTGAGGTGAATGAAACTGTCTGTCCATTTCTGCTTTCATTTTCATTTGTTTTATAAGCCTGCACTTACAAAATTGTATGCATCTTTATTCAGATTTATGTAGGCATGAAAATGTATACTTACATTTGCTTTTGTGTTTTTTCTTAAGGAACCTTTCCTCTGATTCACAGATTTTTTGTGGAGATTTTTGACTGAAGAACCACATCACAGAAAGCAGAGACATGCAAGAACTGAAGGAAACTTCACGTTTGTTCAGAAAATGCATGTCAGGTTGTTTTTGTTGAAATGTGAGCAAGACAAATATCATTTGCTTTGTCATACAGGAGACAATAACCCTTCAATATCCTTCTGTGTAATCTGGTAAAACAAACTACGGTATTACTCATGGGCAAAATCATAGCATTATAGCATTTAGCAATAGCATTTACATTTATATACCACCCCATAGCACATAGTGCACTCTCTGGGCCGTTCACAAGATAACTAGCATTTTACCTCCAACATGCTGGGTACTCATTTTACTGACTTCAGAAGGATGGAAGGCTGAGTCAAGCTTGATCCCTGGTCAGGATTGACCTCACAGTGTTTTGGCTGCAGTACAGCAGTTTAATTTTATTTATTTATTTATTTATTTATTTATTTATTATTCGCATTAAATACCCCGCCCCACTCGGGAAGACCCGACTCTGGGCGGCTTACAGAATGAATTACCGCAATAGGTAATCTAAAAACACTGCACCACCAGGGTTCATAGTGCTATACAGTAAAACCCCGGCTTACATATGCCTCGAGTTACATAAAATTCAACTTAAATAATGATTTCTGCACAAAAACCATGTCCCAATTTACATAAATGTTCCGATTTACATTACACATTTTCCTATGGGTTTGCTTTGAGTTAAGTAAAAAATTCATTTTTCCTATGGGTTTGCTTCTAGATATGTAAAAATTCATTTTTACTATGGGTTTGCTTTGAGTTAAGTAAAAAAACGATTTACACAGAAGCCTACAGAACAGACTTTTTATGTAAGTAGGGGTTTTACTGTAGTTCTGCACATTCTAGGCAAAATCATAGTGCTATAGTTCTATCCTTATTTTCATTTTTCAAGTGGCATATCTGTTCCGAATATTGGCTATCATCACAGTGATAGTCTTCCTTTCTTAACTCCTCGGAACAGTTCTTCGGAGGACATTTCACACCAGTCTCTCAAGTTCTTTATCCATGAAGTCCATCTACATCCAGGGTCTCTCTTCCCAAGGATCTTCCCTTGCATAATGAGTTGGAGTATTCTATACTTTATGTCATTCCTCATAATAATAATTTCATGTCAGAAATTATTCTGGGTTGAAAGAATTTTTATGCAGAAGAAACTCTGCTCAGGAAATGCCCAAATGAGGCTCCTTTCATGTCCCCAAGAGCTGGGACAGAGATGGGTGCTCAATCCGTCATGCAGTGCCTAGGTCCCGAACTGCCAACTTGCCAGCCTTCCGGCTAACAAGGCGAGCTTCTTAACCACTGAGCTGCAGCAGTCCCTGTTCTTCATAATATGCCCAAGGTATATAAGCTTTCTGTTTAATGGTCTTAAACATTCTGTCTTACCACCCTAAATAACCTGATCTTTGGAAGCTAAGGAGTGTCAGCCCTGGTTAGTACTTGGATAATGGGAAATCACAAGGAAATGTCAGAAATTACCAGACATCTTCTGGTAGGATGAGAAAAGAATCTTGCCCGAAACACTAGAAAGTTATGACTATATTAGATAGATAAATGGTATGATCCAGTATAAGGCATGTGTTTATGTTTCTATTTGCCTCCTCAAAGATGAATGTTCTTGGTCATATATTGAACTGACTTCTCTCTTGTCCTTTTAGCTGTTTACTATTAGTGTGTTCTCATGATTATTCAAGTGAATGGCAATGTCTGTATTGTTTCTCAGATTTGAAATTAATGGTGCTGAGACATGATAAGATCAAATACTTTGATGTGATTTCTAGAGAAAAAAAATCAACTGAAGGCTCAGTAACATGTGGAAATTTATGCTCCCCTGCAAATAAATTGCAAAAGCAAACTGGTTTCCTGTATAATTTGCATTAAATGTCACACATGCAGCTGCATGAAATTTGAGGGCTATGAGTTAAATCAATTTACCACCCTTAGATTTTTATTTTCCCACTTTCCGGTGATGAGTTTTGCAGCTTCGAAGCTGACAGAACCCTGTTTATAGCAGAGTAAGTTGTAGCGGCCCAATAATGATTATTCCAGACATATAATAAACATAGATGGGTATTTATCATAAAAAGTACTACTGCTGTCTTTTTCATTAAACTTGAGGATTCTTCTAGGAGAGCAAATAATGCCAAGGAGAAGGTAAATGCTCATGCCCCATGTTCTTCTGGGGCAAAAAGTGAGAATGGATCAGGTAGAAATAGCCCTAGTATGGTCTACTCTATAGTAGACCATACTACCAGCAACTCAACACTGAATGTCAGGTGGTGGTTAACTAACCTGACAACCCTGAGGACTAATGGCTTGGGTGACAAAGTCCACAGCAAAAAGGGATGCTCCCAGTGGTGGGATGTCAAAATTTTTACTACCCCACTGTGATGTCATCACAGTGTGGGCAGAGCTATGATGTTGTGGGTGGGGCCAAAATAAAATAAAATAAAATAATAATAATAATAATAATAATAATAATAATAATAATAATAATAATAATAATAATAATAATAATAATAATAATAATAATAATAATAATAATAATAATAATAATAATAATAATAATAATAATAATAATAATAATAAGCACACATGCACACACACACCTCAACCCACCCATCCACAACACAAACCCATAAATAAATTAAACAAATTAAACAAATTAAATAAAAATACATTAAAATACACCCACCCACCCAAACACCCCAAATACAAATCAACAAGATGGCTTGATTTTCGCACTTTTCAACTTTTCAACAGTTAAAGAAGTTAGGTACTAAGTCTTTGCCTAACCAGTTCTCTAGGATAATATGCCTTAATGTAAATGTAAAACAGCTGTACCTCCTTAAGGGTTCTCCAATTGGAACAGCAATTGGAACAGCACAGGTGTAGCTTATTGACGAGGTAACTCCAAGACTTTGCTTAAAAACCCCAAGCCAGGCCACCAGGCCTTTTTAGGAACTGTGGTAGTACGTCAATATAGGTAAAGGTATTAAATACACATTAAAATACACACAGACACACCACATCCAAAGGTGAGTCACTAACCCTGAGGAGTAGGCTATAGGGAGCTTCAGGCTAGCAGCTTCTCTTCCTCCTCCCCACTTGGGAGGGAGCAAGGAGGCCGTGCATACGCACCACTCACTGTAGGCTTGCATGCACACCAAGTGCTTGACGCGCATGTGCTGTGGGGGAACACCCAAAGGTGGTTCCCCCCAAAAGCTGCTACCGGTTCTCCGGGACACTGGGGAAAGTTACTACCGGTTCTGGCGAATTGGTGCAAACCTGTTACATCCCATCACTGGATGGTCCCCAAGTGGATTAAATCCCACTTGAACCCATCTTGATGGAGGGCAGCAGCTTCATCAATAGTGGCCTGCAGCTGAGGAGGACTTTGCATGACCAAAGGGCTCAGGGCCAGAAAGTGATTTGCAGAACTGGATCAATGGTATGAGTTTCACTCTGTGATGCAGAAGGCAGATGAAAGGCCACTGCATTATATTCTCAGAGAGTCTTCATGGCTGATCACCATGATGATCACCTATATTCAGATTCAAATAATGCAGAGGAAGAAATATCCCTGAGCCAGCACATCATTATTAGTCACATGCTTTATACATGTAAAAATACTTTAAGACCAAAGAAAGTTGTATATTAAGTCTATCTAGCCTGGCATTGTGAGTTCTGATTGGTAGCTATTGTTCAATATTTTAGGCAGGATTCTTTTGTTATGTTTCTCTCTGCTCTTCATCATGGAATACTTTGAAAGCTAATGGATGTGTTTCATTGAGTGTGGGATACCCTGTGATCATCTGGATTTTTTTAAAAAATGAATGTTACAAGGCATAGTGGGAAACTGGTCTATCAGATGTGTTATAGCCCAGGAGTTCTCAACCTTTCTAAGCCAGGGGGCCAGCTCACACTCCCTCAGACAACTTTGGGGGCCAGATGGGCATTTTGCTCTTCCTCCACTACATGGCACTTCCTGGTGTGGTGTAGGCAGTGGGGGGCACATGAAATGGTACTGTGTGCTGCATCTGGCCCACAGACCACAGGTTGGGAATCCATGTTATAGACTAAGAGGGAAGTATCAGGTCATCCTTGAATTAGGCCCCAATAGATTGCAAATGATTGGACGAGGTGACCTTTAGGATCCATTCCATTTTTGTTGCTAGCTGAATATATTATTTTATATAAGAGGTGGAAAGACAGAGTTAATGAAGTCATATGCTATGTTAATGCTCCCTTAATTGATACATTTATCATCCTCAACTATTGATTCATTTGTCATGTTTAAAGTTATCGTTCCTTGTCGAACTCAAAAAGGAAATCTGTGTAATCATCTCACAGAGCATCAAATCTCTGTCTCGTTGTGAGTTGATTGGTAGGCTTTGCAGTATGATCCAAATGAGAGGACCTTTCAATCATTTACTGATTCTGCAATCAACTGGAAGTAGATTATTCAGAAGCCAAATAAAATTTGGACCAAATAAAAGTTATAATAAAACACATCTTCAAATAGAGGATTATTCACTGACAGCCTTTCAAATAGATGACTGGGCTCTGTAATTAGGATAATTTGATACTGTAACTCTTTTGTCCCCCAGTCCTCTGCATGTTTTTCCATGGGAAATGTATTGAATATATATTGAATGCTAGATCTGAAAACTATCGCATGTAACTACAGATTTTAGGCCTATCAGACTATCATATTCACTGCAGTAATATCTGGACCTCTGACTATTGGCATCAAATGGACAAACCATCTCAAAGATTATCCATCAGGAACTGGCAAGAGGCTGTCTGCTGACATCCAAAATAAAGCAATATCATGTTTACTTCCTGCAGATAGTCACAGAAACATCAGAACTCAAAAGCTCTCTGGGACACTGTGATGGTTATGGAAATGGGTTACATAAATTCTTCCAGTGTAGTGATGGTAGATCCAAAACAAGTGAAGAGTAAAATATGTGATTTTTTAACATCTCTGTATGAGGATATTGGTAAAACTGTAACACGTAGGTCACCTTGGCTCGAAAGCCAGTCGTATCTGATTCTAGGGTTCAGAGCTCATCTCTGTTTATA